>CM019070.1:58982375-60182375 GCA_009667805.1 Leptobrachium leishanense | reverse complement strand
TCATTTTATTATTCTTAAGTATACATATTCTTGACCACAACCACCTCGATCTGTATTTAATTCCTGATAAAGAATTGTCCACTAGGTGGTACAATCGTCAGACGCATATGCAAGCAACATAGTTGCATACACATACAGCTACAGTTGCCTTTATATGGTGCCATGTGCCTGTGCCCTCATCCTCTCGGACCCTGGTTCCAGCACATACCGCATCGTTCGTACACCACCGATGAACAGCGTCTCCCTACAGATCCGCTGGGTCCCCTGGTTATGGCCACGGTGAGCCGCGCATGCGCCGACAAGACATGCGCCTCTGGCTTGCGTTTCAGGGAATGGCATCGCACACCAATGACGCAGACCCTGAAGTGAATGCTGATTACAGTGGAAGACGCCGGCACCTGCCTACAATCAACCTCCCATAAAAGAAGTCAGCGGATGGTGAGTAATCGCTCGTTTATTGTTCCCAGAACGCTTAGAGCTACCCTACCTATTTGATATTCTATTGACCTCCTGTTGCTGAACCTTACTGTGATTATATGACGATCCCTGAACGCCGCCTGCCTCTCTGACCCTTCGCTTTCATCTGACAAACCCTGAAGATACCCACCTTTTCGTCCTCACAAACCCCTCAAGGGCTGAAGCAACTACTCTCCTACATCCTCAAAGGACCCTCTTATCAAGCGTGTAGACCTCTCATTAAAGTAAGAGATTGACTTTATATCATCGTACCTTCTCAATATATATATATATATCGTCTCTGAATGATATCTGATGTAGAGGACCCCTACAACCCTGACACCACTTCTACTGTTTATAAGTTGCTGTGTCTGTATATCTCCAGCCCTTATCACAGTAGTTGTCTTGAACAGGACTACTAATCTCCAACGTCGGTTCAACATCCTGTCTGTCCGATATGTATTTGAGAGAATAAATGAGCCTAATGGAACCGACGGGGATAGCTGAAGTCCTGGCTGGTATTACGGCACAAATGGCTACGCTTACACAAATGGTGCAAGACATACACAGAAACCAGACAACTTTGCAAACCGCTTATGACCGTCTAGAATTCAGAATTGTTACTGTCACGCTGTTACCTCATTCTGCTAGCCCACCGCCGCACAGAGCACCAGGACCTAATGCCCAAATACATATTCCTCATATACCTCTACCGGAGAAGTTTGATGGTGACCGAAGCCAGTTTCGTCAGTTCATAACCAACTGCCAAATTGTTTTTTCCTTGCAACCTAAAGTCTATGACACCGATTATGCACGGGTCCATACCATCATTGCATTACTGACGGGAAGACCTCAATGCGGGGCCCATCATCTAATCTACACTGAAGATCCCATTTTATTTCACTAGTGGGCAGGGAAATATCTTAGTGGTGACCGACCATTTTACCGGTTATGCTCAAGCTTTCCCAACCAAAGATCAAAGTGCTCCTACTGTAGCCAAAGTCCTAGTGGAAAAGTTCTTCGTTCATTATGGTCTACCTCAGAGAATCCACTCGGATCAGGGTAGAGACTTTGAAAGTCGACTCGTCAGGCAGCTCCTGGATCTACTGGGGATTCAGAAGTCTAGAACCTCCCCCTATCACCCTCAAGGTGATGCACAGCCCGAGAGATTCAACCGTACTTTACTTAATATGTTGGGAACACTGTCAACCAAAGAGAAACAGCACTGGAGTCGACATATCTTGTCACGGATCCCCCTGATAATCAACAGTGTGGTCCCTTTACGCAGACCGCTCTCTACCCTTCCGATCCTTGAATGGTCGGTGATACTAAACAGACAAATAACCAGACAGTATATGAATAAGGGGTAACACCAGACAGAGGTATGGAATAGGGTATTGTCACGAATCTTTCTGACTGCTAAGATATAAATCTCTTTATGCAACTCCCTTTCTACTCTTCCGATCCTTGAATGGTCGGTAAAGCTATAAAGGTAACGAAACAGGTAACAGACAAAGAAAGGGAAATACCAGACAGGGGTACAGACCAGATCACAAGTCCTCCCTAGGACTTTAGTAATAGCAGAGGTAGGCTGATGTGTGCTTAGGATGCCACACAGACTGACCTCGCGGTACCAACGTTAAGGGCAGAACTAGAACAGAGTATATGCAAACGCCAGGAGTCATACACAGAGGGGTACGTTTGCCAATGCCAGGAGTCATACACAAGGAGGTTCGTTTGCCAATGCCAGGGGTCGATACACAGGAGGGTTCGTTTGCCAATGCCAGGGGTCGGTACACAGGAGGGTTCGTTTGCCAATGCCAGGGGTCGGTACACAGGAGGGTTCGTTTGCCAATGCCAGGGGTCAATACACAAGAGGACACGTTCAGGAAAATAACACAAGAGCTCTGCGGGATGTGAATACCACGTCAGGGCACCGGTGTATGGGAGAGACTGGGATTTAAACCCGGCGGGTCCGCGTCACAGCGCCAGGCCCCGCCCCTCGGCGTCCCACGTGAGCGGGCCCGGAAGCGCTTACATTCGGCGCCTGGCCAGCGAGCAGCGAGGAAGCTGCTGCCAGGCGCCCCATCCCCTGGATCCCCGTGACAGAACCCCCCCCTCCAGGGGCGGCCACTGGACGACCCCCAGGGGCACGGGGATGTGCGGAATAGAAGGCCCTCACCAGCCTAGGAGCATGGACTTCCGCAGCCGGTACCCAAGAACGATCCTCTGGGCCGTACCCCACCCAATCAACCAAATACTGCAAGGACCCCCTAGACAGCCTGGCACCCAGAATGGCCTTAACTTCGAATTCCTCCTCGCCCTCCACAGAGACAGGAGGCGGTGGAGCATGGACTTTGGTGTACCGGTTACATAACAGTGGCTTCAAAAGGTTTACATGGAACACATTGTGTATTTTAAAATGGGGGGTAACGCCAAAGCATAGGAGACAGGGTTGAGTCGCCGTAGAATCTTATAGGGGCCGATATACCTAGGAGCCAACTTCATGGAAGGCACTAAGAGCTTAATGTTACGTGAAGACAGCCAAACCCTGTCCCCAACTTGATACACGGGTGCCTGCCTCCTGTGTCTGTCGGCCTTAGTTTTCTGAATGTACTACTTTCCTCCAGTGCCCGTCTCACTCTTCCCCAAGTCTCCTTCAATGATGCCAGTTGTTTATCTAAAGCAGGAATCGTGGAATCAGGAAACATGGCGGGGAGCACGGGAGGATCAAAGCCATAAACAGTAAAGAAAGGAGAGTGACCTGAGGATTCACTCACTGCGCTGTTAATAGCATATTCTGCCCACGGTAGCAGATCTGACCAGTTATCTTGCTGTTCTGAGATGAAGCACCTGAGATATTTCTCTACGTTTTGGTTTGCTCGTTCTGCTGCTCCATTGGTCTGCGGGTGATAAGCCGAAGAGAAAGAGAGGTCTATCCCCACGTTCTTACAAAATCCCCTCCAGAATCCGGAGATGAATTGGGTCCCCCTATCAGAGACTATCTCCTGAGGGACACCGTGAATGCGGACCACATTGGCAATGAATATGGGCACCAGTTCAGCTGCCGAAGGTAGTTTCTGAAGAGGGACATAGTGACCCATCTTGAAAATCGATCTATGATCGTAAGTATCACTGTATTCCCTCTTGACTCAGGTAGCTCTACTATAAAATCCATGGCTATATGTGACCAGGGTCGTTCGGGATCGGCAAAGGCTGGAGTAAGCCAATGGGTGCTGTCTTGGGACTTTTCTGCCTTGTGCACACTTCGCACACGGCAATGTAATCTTTGACGTCTCGGCGCAACGTGGGCCACCAGAGGAGTTTACTGATGCTAGACACAGTCTTGGTGATACCCATATGCCCGGAAGTTTTATTGTCATGATAGATGCTGAGTACCTCTTCTCTTTCGTTCTCAGGTACAAAGAGTCTCGCGGGAGGTTTTCCCCAGGAGCTGCACCCTGGACGGTCTGCAACCTTTTCATTAGAGGAGACGAAACACTAATCGTGGTAGCGGCTATAATCCTCTCCTGGGGAACAATGGGATGCTGATCTTGGATATTATGTTCATAAGACTCATATTGTCTCGACAATGCGTCTGCTTTAATGTTTCTGGACCCAGGTCTATAGGTAAGCACGTAATTAAAACTTGAAGAAACAATGACCATCTCGCTTGTCTGGAGTTTAAACGTTTGGCATCTCCAATGTACGTGAGATTCTTATGGTCGGTTATGATAACAATGGGGTCCTTAGACCCTTCTAATAAGTATCTCCATTCTGCCAAGGCCGCGATGACTGCTAATAACTCTCTATTTCCAATGTCATAGTTCTTCTCTGCTGGAGACAACTTTCGAGAATAGAAGCCGCATGGATGCAAGGGTTTGTCAGGAGCCTCCCTTTGGGACAAGACTGCACCAAGGCCTAGTTCGGAGGCGTCAACTTCTACTTGGAAAGGCAGAGCCGGATCTGGATGCCGGAGAACAGGGGCAGTAGTAAAGGCTTGCTTTAGTGTCTCAAAGGCTTGAGTGGCTTGAGGTGTCCATTTCTGATTTCCACCCCTTTCTTTGTCATAGCCGTGAGGGGGCCACCAAGCCGAAAAATCTTTAATGAACCTTCTGTAATAGTTCGTAAACCCCAGAAACCTCTGAATGGCTTTAAGTCCTTGGGGTAAAGGCCAGTCGAGAATAGCTGAGAGCTTCTTAGGGTCCATTTGAAACCCTCCAGGGGTTATAATATAACCAAGGAATTGCACGGTTACTATGTCGAATAGACATTTTTCTAGCTTACAGTACAATCCAGCCTTCAATAGTTTAGTCAAGACTTGTTTTACGTGGACATGATGAGTGTCCACATCAGGAGAGTATATCAGGATATCATCCAGATATACTATGACGAATTCTTGCAGAAATTCCCTTAGAGTGTCATTTATCAGGTCCTGAAAGACGGCTGGCGCATTACATAACCCAAAAGGCATCACCAGGTATTCGTAATGCCCGCTACGTGTATTAAAAGCCGTTTTCCATTCGTCTCCCTTTTTAACCCTGACCAGGTTGTACGCTCCGCGTAAATCAAGCTTAGAATAGACACGAGCCCCTTTCAATCGGTCAAACAATTCTGTTATGAGAGGTATGGGATATGCATTTCTTATAGTGATCCTATTTAAACCCTATAGTCGATGCAAGGTCGCAGATCTCCCTCTTTCTTGGAAACAAAGAAGAAACCTGCTCCTGCTGGAGAGGAGGACCGTCTAATGAATCCTCGTTCCAGATTCTCCCTTATATATTCCTCCATAATGTCGTTCTCCCTTTGTGACAAAGGGTATACGTGACCCCTAGGAGGCATCGTACCGGGGAGCAAGTCAATAGCACAGTCATATGGACGATGTGGTGGTAGAACCTCAGTCCTGGCTTTAGAGAATACCTCCTTCAATGCCCGGTAACATTCAGGGACCTCTGTGGACAAAGGAGGGGCTGTGGCAATATTGAGGCTACCAATCACATTAACTGTGCCTAGGCACTTGAACTGACAACTCTGACCCCAACATTTTATGTCTCTCTGGACCCAATCGACTACTGGGTTGTGCTCTATTAGCCATGGAAACCCAAGGACGATAGGACATGAGGGTGATTCAATGATTTGAAATCTTATTGTCTCTTGGTGCAAAACTCCTATTTTTATACATACATCGACTGTATCGTGAGTGATATGAGGACATGCCAGGGGTTACCATCTATGGCCTCCACCCTTAGAGGCCTTTCTCTGAGAACTAGTGGTATGAGGCTTTTGGCAGCAAAATTCTTATCCATAAAATTGCCTGAGCCCCAGAGTCCAAAAACGCCTCAGTCTTGAGGTGAACCCCCTGCAGGATAGGGAGACCGGTAACAGAATCCTGGATTTTTTTTTCTCATTATCCACAAAGGAGGCACACAGAGAACCGACAACCTGGGTGTCTCCTGTTCTGAATCCCATTCTGCTATGTTCAACCCTGCCAACCCTGGGTCTCTGAGGACATTGAAGGCGGAAGTGATCTGCCCCTGCACAATAAAAGCAGAGCCCCTTTTCTTTTCTGTGAGCTTTTTCTGCTTCTGAAATACCAGTCCTCCCTATTTGCATGGGTTCAACAACCGGTAAATCTGTTTTTACATTCTCCGAACCACCTGATGTACTGGGGTGTCTGGGTAACGGGGGTAAAGGAGGCAAGACCCTTCTGGGTCTATCTCTGGGGTGTCTCCTTTCCCTGATTTGATCGTCCATGGCTATACAGAAGTCTATCAGGTGGTCCAGACTTTCTGGTAATTTTAAGGGAGCCAGTTCAAACATAAAAGCCTCGTTCAAGCCTTCGGTAAAGGCTAAGGTTAAAACCTCGTTCGGCCAAAGTACTTCAGAAACCAATGTCTAAACTCTATGGCATAATCGCAACCCTCTTATTTCCTTGTTTGATATGAAACAAGGACCTACCCGCATTGGTAGCCCTTCTAGAGGGATCAAAGGTACGTTTTAACTCAGAGGTGAAACCCTCATAGTCATAAATGATGGGTTTCTTATTTTCCCACAACGGCGTAGCCCACAATAAAGCTTTTTCTGTTAAATGATTAATCAGATATCCTACTTTGGCTTTATCAGACATACAAGAACCTGGATTGTTCTCAAACAGAATCTCGAGTTGAGTCAAAAACCCCCGACATAGGCTTGGTGTACCATCGTAGCGTAGGGGTGCTTTCATACTCAGCCTATGTCCTTCAGGGGGGACCGGACTGACCCTAGGTAACACTGGATCTGGAGGGCTAGAGGTACCTGTATTGGACCGTTTTAACAGGGTTTGCAGAGCAAGAGCAATCTGGTCCATCCTATGGTCCTGTTCCTCTTGTCTGGCTGCGATACGTGCCAGCTGGTTAGAGAGGTCTGCGGGATCCATTGGCCCTGACGTAATGTCACGGATCCCCCTGATAATCAACAGTGTGGTCCCTTTACGCAGACCGCTCTCTACCCTTCCGATCCTTGAATGGTCGGTGATACTAAACAGACAAATAACCAGACAGTATATGAATAAGGGGTAACACCAGACAGAGGTATGGAATAGGGTATTGTCACGAATCTTTCTGACTGCTAAGATATAAATCTCTTTATGCAACTCCCTTTCTACTCTTCCGATCCTTGAATGGTCGGTAAAGCTATAAAGGTAACGAAACAGGTAACAGACAAAGAAAGGGAAATACCAGACAGGGGTACAGACCAGATCACAAGTCCTCCTAGGACTTTAGTAATAGCAGAGGTAGGCTGATGTGTGCTTAGGATGCCACACAGACTGACCTCGGTACCAACGTTAAGGCAGAACCTAGAACAGAGTATATGCAAACGCCAGGAGTCATACACAGAGGGGTACGTTTGCCAATGCCAGAGTCATACACAAGGAGGTTCGTTTGCCAATGCCAGGGGTCGATACACAGGAGGGTTCGTTTGCCAATGCCAGGGGTCGGTACACAGGAGGGTTCGTTTGCCAATGCCAGGGGTCGGTACACAGGAGGGTTCGTTTGCCAATGCCAGGGGTCAATACACAAGAGGACACGTTCAGGAAAATAACACAAGAGCTCTGCGGGATGTGAATACCACGTCAGGGCACGGTGTATGGGAGAGACTGGGATTTAAACCCGGCGGGTCCGCGTCACAGCGCCAGGCCCCGCCCCTCGGCGTCCCACGTGAGCGGGCCCGGAAGCGCTTACATTCGGCGCCTGGCCAGCGAGCAGCGAGGAAGCTGCTGCCAGGCGCCCCATCCCCTGGATCCCCGTGACATATCTCTACCATTGTGCATGCTTATAATAGCACAGAAAGTGATGCTTCGGGATACTCACCATACCACCTCATGTTTGGAAGAGAAGCCCGATTGCCAGTGGATTTAGCCTTTGGTCTATCTCTCGACCAGACGTCTATTGTTTCTCACCGGGGCTATGTGGATAGACTCAGGAAGAACCTGGCTCCTGCGTTTTAGAAGGCCCATTCGACGTCCGAAAGTAGGGAACAAAGAAACAAAAGAAACTATGACTTGAGAGTTCGGGTACAGGACTTATAGCCAGGTGACCGGGTCTTGTTGAGAAATTTGGGTGCTTCTGCAAGGAACAAACTGGCTGATAGATGGAGCTCTCAGATCTACATCGTCTATAAACAATTGCCTGGTCTGCCAGTGTACCAGATTCGACCAGATGGAAAGATCGGGCCACTGAAAAATTGGCATCGGAATCATCTCGTACCTCTAAATGAAGCTGTACGGGTCCCAGTTGGAGACTAATCAGTTTCACCCATTCCATCCACTTCTCGTCAAGCACCTGTTATTCGGTCTCAACTGCCACTCTCTGCGAGAGAAATCGAGGATGACAGTGATGAGGAAGACATGTGTTTGAACTGGATGTGGCCATCTGAACCTGTGGATGTCAGTCAAATTTTCAATCAGGGTCTGAGCAATTTGAGACCTGATGCTCCTTAATTTATGCCTCATGCATACAAGGATACACCCATGGAAGATAACTTTGTACCTTCTCAATTGGAAAATCTCTTGTCAGAAGGCTCGGTGTTAGAAGATGCCCCTGTTCAGTTAGTAGAAGAGGAAACTGAGCTCCCTGGGCGAACACTTCCATTAGAAGATGAACCCACAGATGAAGGCTCTGTGTGGATCACAGAGGTGTCTAAGGACTTGATTTCAATCCAGGCCATCGGCACACCTTGGCGGGGGTTCTCTCTAATTGACCCATTTGATACACGCTGTCAAAACTGGTATCTAAATGCTAGCAATGAAGGTGTTCAGGTGGCTTAGTGTAAAAGTGATGTATATGTTATGGTAAAGACTGATTACCCTTTGGAGGGACTCAAGGATTTTTAGGAGGGGAGAGTGTAGCCCTGTTGTTATTCCTGCTCCTTTAAAGACTGCAGCTGTTACAATCACAGAGGGAGCCAGAGAGCACAGTTTGTGGACATGTGTGTGCAGCATAAGGAAGATGCATGGACCAATAAACTACACCTCCCAGAATGCTACAGGAGGAAGAGGAAGTGTAGGTCTGGCACCAGGAAGCAGCGTGAGGAGAATTCAGTGTGAGGAGAGAGAGAGAAGGCAGCGGTGTTGGTGGTCTCCTGCTTGTGCCTGCTGGAGTGCGCGGAGACTGTGCTGCATTGGTCACGGAGGCAGTCCGGGAGGGTCAGTTGTCGCTCTGAGTAAATCGCTGGGTTTGTTCCAGTCTGGACGGTGAGCTGACAAAGCCGCAAGCGAAGTGACTGCCGGTGGAGCTGGGATTGCTGGCATAAATTGACGTAGACAGACGGAAGCAGGATTTGGGGGACCCAAACCCCTGGTGACATCGGGCTCCAGTCTGGTGACGGACAGTGTTTCTTCAAAAGGGACCTTCATCAACGCACCATCAGCTACAGATTAGCTCCCTTATTTGGCGTATGGGTGAGAGGCCTCAGGCCTATGATTATTCATGATTGTGTGCACCGGTTGTTTCCCATTTACATTTGGGCCCCAACGTTTGGCTAGCCGAAGAGACTCCCACTGACCAATGGTTTAAGTACCCAGGTACATCTGAACTAAATTATAGAAATATTTGTTTATGGTGCAGCAAATTCGGGGTTAGAATAATCTTTAATCGCCATTAATCATTGTTATGCTTGTGTTTCAGATATCGCACTGTGCAGAGTTGAAAGTTCCATTTACATGTGTGATTATCTATATTGCACTCAGTAAAAGATCACTTTAAAAATCTATCAAGGTGTGCTGGTGTGCTGTGGATTTTCCGTTGCGGCCTACTACAGCGGTGAGACCGAAGTTCCGGGGTATACAGCAGCTCCTTCGGGGGTGAGTGCTATTCGTACACAACATGGTATTAAGATATAAATTCTTACTTACATGTCACACAATTTTTCCACTGGTTCATCTTTCAACGCTTCTTTTCCATCTGTCAGCTTATGATTCTTAAATAGTTGAAAGAATCCGCCTAAAAACACTTCTCCATCTTTGAAATAGCCCGAAGAGGATTGAATTTTCCGCAACAAGCAAGATGTGTCTGAGCAGTCAGAAAATAGAAGTAATACAATAGCTGTAAGTTTTAATATTTTATATCTGTGAAAGAACCAAATATGGTTTAGAATATGTATTTGGCAAAACATAGACAAAGATATCACATCAGATAAGGGACAGTCATTAAGACCTTCACTTTTACACAAAAAAAGTATCTATTGTGTCAATTTTTGTACTTTTAGGCTAGGGTCAGATAAGCGCATTTTGTACGGACTCTGCGTCCGTGCAGTACGGACGTACTTTCTGACTGACGACAAGGTAGTGGCCACACAGTCTGTTTTTTTCACTGACGTATTTTTTGACTGATGTAGCAGGGAAAATAAATTACAATGAAAAAATATTCTGTCCGTCAAAAATGCTGGACGTATAAATGCAGTCCGTCTGGCCACGTTCCATCACTCACACACAAAGCTATGCGGACGTTGTGGACGTGGCGCACTCCGCACGTCCGTTCTAGCAGTATTACGTTCTTGCCTAACCTGCGTCCGTTTGCAGCGTCCGTCATGCGTCCGCAGTTCAGTGCGGACGTACTTCATGTGTCAGGCTCCAATGGACTTTCTTTCATGCTATCACGGACGTACTTTTAGGCGCAATCACGGACGTGAACACTACGCTCGTCTGACTCCAGCCTAAAAGTGTACTTTTCAGCAACACCCTGCACTTTCACTAACAAGTACAGTCACCTATAGTGCAAGGTTCAGCAACAAATATGTTATGTGTGTGATATATACACATACATATTATTAATATTATTCTTTATTTATATAGCGCCATCATATTCCACAGCGCTGTACAATGGACACAATATAGACAGGGTTACAATACATTGAACAACAATTGACAAACCGGTACAGGAGGAAACGAAGGCCCTATTGCCGTGGGAACTCACAATCTATAAGGGTTGGGGGTGGAGGAGGAGAGGACTGCAAGGTGAGAGTGATGGACTGCAAGGTGAGAATGATGGACTGGTTGCGTCAGCGAGTTGGGCGGTAGGCTTCCCTAAAATAGGAATGTCTTAAGGGAGCATTTGAAGGAAGGGAAACAGGGGAAAGCCCGACAGTACAAGGGAGAGCGTTCCAGAGGATGGGGGCTGCGCGTGAGAAATCCCGCAGTCTATCGTGGGAAGAGGTGATGTAGGGAGAAGCTAGGCGCAGGTCACCATTTGATGTCAGGGAGCAGGCTGGGGTGTATTTGGTGATTAGTGAGGACAGGTAGTGGGGAGCTGAGTTAGTGACTAGGAATGAGCTGTTCGGTTCGATCGGTTCGGAGTTCGATTCGAACATCGCCTGTTCGCATGTTCACGAACTACGAACATTTCCGCGTGTTCGCCGCATGATCGCGCACAATGCACCACAATTGACCACAATGCACTTTTCCACTGGCCTGAAGCTTGTAATTGGCTACAGCCTTGCACCTGACCACAGGTCAGGTGCAAGACAGGTTCAAGGCTATGCCAATCACGGCTCAGCGTCCTGATTGGGCAAATTTTGCCCAATCATGGGCTCACAGAGTTAAGTCCCGCAGCACAATATATAAGGCTTCACACAGCGCTTCAGCACGTGTTTGAGAGGAGATTGTTCTTGTGTTAGTGTGTGTTCTCACTGCAGTCTGCCACCAGCTACTGGGGGGGGGACTATTTCTACAAAATATCTGGGAATTGTTCTAATCTGTGTGTTCTCACTCCCAGCAACTATTTCAGGGGTCAGTAATTTCTACAAAATATTTGGGAATTGTTATAATCCGTGTGTTCTCACTGGCTGCCACCAAGTATTTTGGGGGGTCAGTAATTTCTGCAAAATATTTGGGAATTGTTATAATCTGTGTGTTCTCACTGGCTGCCACCCAGTATTTTGGGGGGTCAGAAATTTCTACAAAATATTTGGGAATTGCTATAATCCGTGTGTTCTCTCTGGCTGCCACCAAGTATTTTGGGGGTCAGTAATTTCTACAAAATATTTGGGAATTGTTATAATCTGTGTGTTCTCACTGGCTGCCACCAAGTATTTTGGGGGGTCAGTAATTTCTACAAAATGTTTGGGAATTGTTATAATCCATGTGTTCTCACTGCCACCAAGTATTTTGGGGGTCAGTAATTTCTACAAAATATTTGGGAATTGTTATAATTTGTGTGTTCTCACTGCCACCCAGTATTTTGGGGGTCAGTAATTCCTACAAAATATTTGGGAATTGTTATAATCCGTGTGTTCTCACTGCCACCCAGTATTTTGGGGGGTCAAGATTTTCTACAAAATATTTGGGAATTGTTATAATCCGTGTGTTCTCACTGGCTGCCACCAAGTATTTTGGGAGGTCAGTAATTTCTACAAAATATTTGAGAATTGTTATAATCCGTGTGTTCTCACTGCCACCCAGTATTTTGGGGGTCAGTAATATCTACAAAATATTTGGGAATTGTTATAATCCGTATGTTCTCACTGACTGCCTCCAAGTATTTTGGGGGGTCAGTAATTTCTACAAAATATTTTGGAATTGTTATAATCCGTGTGTTCTCACTGGCTGCCACCAAGTATTTTGGGGGTCAGTAATTTCTACAAAATATTTGGAAATTGTTATAATCCGTGTATTCTCACTGCCACCCAGTATTTTGGGGGTCAGTAATATCTACAAAATATTTGG
Source organism: Leptobrachium leishanense (assembly GCA_009667805.1). Taxonomy (NCBI): domain Eukaryota; kingdom Metazoa; phylum Chordata; class Amphibia; order Anura; family Megophryidae; genus Leptobrachium; species Leptobrachium leishanense. The sequence continues at coordinate 60,169,720 of CM019070.1, read as the reverse complement.
GAATTGCTATAATCCGTGTGTTCTCACTGCCACCCAGTATTTTGGGGGTCAAAAGTTTCTACAAAATATTTGGGAATTGTTATAATCCATATGTTCTCACTGCCACCCAGTATTTTGGGGGGTCAGTAATTTGTAAAAAATATTTGGGAATTGTTATAATCCGTGTGTTCTCACTGGCTGCCACCAAGTATTTTGGGGGGTCAGTAATTTCTACAAAATATTTGGGAATTGTTATAATCCGTGTGTTCTCACTGCCACCCAGTATTTTGGGGGTCAAATTTCTACTACAAAATATTTGAGAATTGTTATAATCCGTGTTTCTCACTGCCACAAAGTATATTGGGGGGTCAGTAATTTCTACAAAATATTTGGGAATTGTTAGAATCCGTGTGTTCTCACTGCCACAAAGTATATTGGGGGGTCAGTAATTTCTACAAAATATTTGGGAATTGTTATAATCCATGTGTTCTCACTGCCACCAAGTATTTTGGGGTGTCAGTAATTTCTACAAAATATTTGGGAATTGTTATAATCCGTGTGTTCTCACTGGCTGCCACCAAGTATTTTGGGGGTCAGTAATTTCTACAAAATATTTGGGAATTGTTATAATCCATGTGTTCTCACTGCCACCAAGTATTTTGGGGGGTCAGTAAATTCTACGAAATATTTGGGAATTGTTATAATCCGTGTGTTCTCACTGCCACCCAGTATTTTGGGGGGTCAGTAATTTCTACAAAATATTTGGGCATTGTTATAATCCGTGTGTTCTCACTGGCTGCCACCAAGTATTTTGGGGGGTCAGTAATTTCTACAAAATATTTGGGAATTGTTATAATCTGTGTGTTCTCACTGCCACCCAGTATTTTGGGGGTCAGTAATTTCTACAAAATATTTGGGAATTGTTATAATCCGTGTGTTCTCACTGCCACCCAGTATTTTGGGGGTCAGTAATTTCTACAAAATATTTGGGAATTGTTATAATCCGTGTGTTCTCACTGGCTGCCACCCAGTATTTTGGGGGGTCAGTAATTTCTACAAAATATTTGGGAATTGTTGTAATCTGTGTGTTCTCACTGCCACCCAGTATTTTGGGGGTCAGTAATTTCTACAAAATATTTGGGAATTGTTATAATCCGTGTGTTCTCACTGGCTGCCACCCAGTATTTTGGGGGGTCAGTAATTTCTACAAAATATTTGGGAATTGTTATAATCTGTGTGTTCTCACTGGCTGCCACCAAGTATTTTGGGGGGGTCAGTAATTTCTACAAAATATTTGGGAATTCTTATAATCCGTGTGCTCTCACTGGCTGCCATCAAGTATTTTGGGGGGTCAGTAATTTCTACAAAATATTTGGGAATTGTTATAATCCATGTGTTCTCACTGCAACCAAGTTTTTTGGGGGGGTTAGTAATTTCTACAAAATATTTGGGCATTGTTATAATCCGTGTGTTCTCACTGGCTGCCACCAAGTATTTCGGGGGGTCAGTAATTTCTACAAAATATTTGGGAATTGTTATAATCTGTGTGTTCTCACTGCCACCCAGTATTTTGGGGGTCAGTAATTTCTACAAAATATTTGGGAATTGTTATAATCCTTGTGTTCTCACTGGCTGCCATCAAGTATTTTGGGGGGTCAGTAATTTTTACAAAATATTTGGGAATTGTTATAATCCATGTGTTCTCACTGCAACCAAGTATTTTGGGGGGGTTAGTAATTTCTACAAAATATTTGGGCATTTTTATAATCCGTGTGTTCTCACTGCCACCCAGTATTTTGGGGGGTCAGTAATTTCTACAAAATATTTAGGAATTGTTATTGTTATAGCTGACTATACTAAACCTGTGCTATCACTTTAACTAGTGGCTCCGCTCAGGATGACACAGGTCAGAGGGCACGGCAGCCATCTTCAGGGTCAGTTAGTGTGATGCAGTTATGAAGGCAGATGCATGATCCTGTGTTCCTGTAGTTATCCAAGCCTGTATATAACAGTAAGTGTCCTGCAATAAAGCAATGGTGAACCTGACAGCCCAGCCTCATATCTGAACAAGCAGAGAGCATAACAGTGGCGACGAGGATGGGATTCAACCCTGGACTTGGCCCACGGTTCCCTGGTTTCGCCTTCACTTGGATTTTGCGGGTCCCATAAGGGGACAAACCTTCTTGATTATAATTGATGCCCACTCAAAATGGCCAGAGGTCATTCCAGTTACCCAGCTGACTACAAAGGCAACAGTTGCCATATTATTGCATCTTTTTGCTTCGTTTGGGTATCCCAGGGAGATTGTCACAGATAATGGTGCCCAATTCACAAGTCAGGAGTTCCAGAGTTTTGTTACGGTCCATAATATCAAGCACAAATTAACCGCCCCCTATCACCCAGCCACCAATGGGCAAGCAGAGCGGTTTGTACAAACTTTCAAGAACTATTTCAAGGCCTCAGTAGCTGTGACTAGCCAGAGGTCCATATCGCCTCAGCAGTTAGACTCTTTCCTGTTTACTTACAGAACTACACCACATGCCACCACTGGTACAACACCAGCTGAGCTTATGTTGGGAAGACAGCCATGGACTGCTTTTGACATGCTTCGCCCTCAGACCGTTCATGAACATGTATTACAATCCCAAGAAAAGATGGTGAAGTCCAAAGAGTCTCCTGTTTTTGCAACCCACCAGGAGGTCTGGACTCGATCGTATGGATCTGCCAACACTCGGTGGCTACCTGCTACCGTTGCAGAATCTTTGGGACCCAAGATGTACAGAGTCCGCCTGGAAGATGGTTCCATTACCAGACGACATGTAGACCAGCTACGGTCTCGTTCACGGGTGCCTGAACCCTTAACGTCCCCAACCCTACGGGGTCCGGTGTCCACATCTAATGCGTCAGAGGACATCTGGAATGGTGTCTGGGTTGACTCGGAAACTTTGGACTCGTCTCCTGTGGGTATTTGTGACTCTGGTTCAGAGGTGCCCCCTGACCCCTCTGTACCCTCCTTGACCCCACCAGTTGATCTTTCATCCAATCCTACCGCCTCCAACACCCCGCCTGCTGGTGGGCGTCCCCAACGTCACCGACGCCCTCCTGACCGCTTACTTCTTCAAGAACGGATAAGAGACTTCCGTCGGTCCTCGCGTAGGGCCCAGAAAGATGTGGATGATGATTTGGCCCCGCAATTTTCTTCAGAAGACTAGTCATCAGTTTTTCAGTGACACTCTCCAATTTCCTCAGATGAACTGTGTTCGATTGTTCTAGTTGTTGATTTGTTACTAGGTTTTTGTTATGTTGTTGTGGTTTTGTTTTTGGGGTGGGGAGGAAGGTGTTATAGCTGACTATACTAAACCTGTGCTATCACTTTAACTAGTGGCTCCGCCCAGGATGACACAGGTCAGAGGGCACGGCAGCCATCTTCAGGGTCAGTTAGTGTGATGCAGTTATGAAGGCAGATGCATGATCCTGTGTTCCTGTAGTTATCCAAGCCTGTATATAACAGTAAGTGTCCTGCAATAAAGCAATGGTGAACCTGACAGCCCAGCCTCATATCTGAACAAGCAGAGAGCATAACAGTTATAATCCGTGTGTTCTCACTGGCTGCCACCAAGTATTTTGGGCGGTCAGTAATTTCTACAAAATATTTGGGAATTGTTATAATCCGTGTGTTCTCACTGCCACCCAGTATTTTGGGGGGGTCAGTAATTTCTACAAAATATTTGGGCATTGTTATAATCCGTGTGTTCTCACTGGCTGCCACCAAGTATTTTGGGGGGTCAGCAATTTCTACAAAATATTTGGGAATTGTTATAATCTGTGTTTTCTCACTGGCTGCCACCAAGTTTTTTTGGGGGTCAGTAATTTCTACAAAATATTTGGGAATTGTTATAATCCGTGTGTTCTCACTGACTGCCACCAAGTATTTTGTGGGCCAGTAATTTCTACAAAATATTTGGGAATTGTTATAATCCGTGTGTTCTCACTGCCACCCAGTATTTTGGGGGGTCAGTAATTTCTACAAAATATTTGGGAATTGTTATAATCCGTGTGTTCTCACTGGCTGCCACCAAGTATTTTGGGCGGTCAGTAATTTCTACAAAATATTTGGGAATTGTTATAATCCGTGTGTTCTCACTGGCTGCCACCAGTATTTTGGGGGTCAGTAATTTCTACAAAATATTTGGGAATTGTTATAATCCGTGTGTTCTCACTGACTGCCACCAAGTATTTTTGGGCCAGTAATTTCTACAAAATATTTGGGAATTGTTATAATCCGTGTGTTCTCACTGCCACCCAGTATTTTGGGGGGTCAGTAATTTCTACAAAATATTTGGGAATTGTTATAATCCGTGTGTTCTCACTGGCTGCCACCAAGTATTTTGGGCGGTCAGTAATTTCTACAAAATATTTGGGAATTGTTATAATCCGTGTGTTCTCACTGGCTGCCACCCAGTATTTTGGGGGTCAGTAATTTCTACAAAATATCTGGGAATTGTGGTAATCTGTGTCTTGCGACTCACTGCCACCCATCAGGGGGTCTCACTGATTTACAGGAGGTTTCTGGGAATTGTAATCTGTGTCTTGTCACTGGCTGCCAGCTATCAGGGTTTCTCACTGAGTTATACCAGAGTTCTGGAAATCTTTAATCTTTATACCAGAGTTGAATCAGAGTTCTGCAGCATATCTCCAATTTTTATAACAGAGTTAAATCAGAGTTCTGTATATATTTAACCCTTTCACTGCTCAGCGCGTCCACCCGCAGTATCGTTCCATGCGGATTCCGGCCGATCGCTGTGCCCCCCAGTGCGGGCTGACATCCTCGATGTCAGCCCAGCACCCGGAACTGCCACCGGCACAATTAGATGTCATCGCGGCGGTGCGATGACATCTAATTCAGGCGCCCCCCGTGTGTGCGGAGGAGGCGCCTGAAAGGGAGGGGGGGAAGGTCCTTCGGACCTCTCTCCTTCCCAATAGCCGGGGTGCACTGGGTTAAGCCAGGCACCGTTTGGAAGGGCACAGCCTGCACTTCCTAACGGTACCTGGCCTTAACCCCATGGGGGCCGGATCACGAATCGGTGCCGAAAAGCGCTGGTTCGTGATCCTTTCCCGGAGCAGGCCGACATCTTGGATCTTGGCCAAGCCTCCGGGAACTCCCCCTGAGGACTGGCATCATCGTGCATTGCAAAAAAAAGCATGATGACGCCAGTCCTGGAGTTAACCCCTAACTGCCACCAATGGTGGAGATAGGGGGTTCCAAAGAACCCCCTATCTCCCGATCCGTGGCAGCTAGGGGTTAATGTTTGGTACTGTTGGATCGGCCAGAGCATGGCCGTTCCAACGATACCAAACACGACTGTGAGAAAAGTTTTGTAAAAAAAATAAAAAATTTAAAATAAAAATAAAAAAATATTTTAAAAACAAATTATAAAAAAAATATATATTTTTTTTCTTTTTTTTGGTTTGTTAATGCAGCAATATTGTTCCCATTTCAATTATAATGTGAACAATGATGCTGCACTAACGATTTTTGTATGCGGTGCGTTTGTTAAAAATCGCGTAATTTTCCACAAAAAAAAATGGAACAAGACCCCATTTCAAATTTCTTTTTTTTTTTTGTATTTGAAGTTTTTTATTTTGGAAAGAGTCATCTTAACAACATACGATAAAGAAATAAATGGCCTCGCAGGGCCAAGAACCGTCAGCATAAAAAACACAGCATTGTATAACAAATAATGAAGCCATCTAATGGTAGTCATATAGTAGTAATAATAAACATCCCCTAATAGGGGGGTCTCCTCTTATGAACATGCGATAAATAAAAGCAAAGCCATCTAATGGTAGTCATGTAGTAGTAATAATAAACATCCCCTAATAGGGGGGTCTCCTCTTATAAACATGCGATAAATAAAAGCACGTCGTGATAAATCTAAAACAATAGGCAGTATGAAGTCAGCAAATAATTACTCAAAAAAAAATCAAAAAAAAATTAGAAGGAAAAGGGGGGGGGATGGGGATATGGCAAAGGCCAGAATTGTGCCTGCCCTGGCAAGTACCCGGGCGGTCTAGAAGACCTCCGGGAGGCCAAGGGGGTAAAATGGCACCCGGCCCGGGCACTCAGGGGCAAACCGGGCACCAGGCCACGTTTGCATCCCGAGTTATCCCGGAGTAGCCAAATTAAGCAAAGAGAAAAAAAAAAAAGGGGGGGAACTTCCCCAGTGGGAGAACTCGGCACAAAATGGGGAGAAAAAAGTCCCGAAAAACAGCTAAAGGAGAAGAGTAAAATAAAAAGCAAAGAAGGAAGACACATCAGCCAGCATCTCGGAACGGGGATTCTTGCATCGCAGGTAGGGCAGCGCCGGGCAGGCCAGGATTCTCAGCACGTAGAGGCCCTCCGAGTATGGGCAAAGCTCCCAGCTCCAGCAGCGGCCAAATCGCAACACTGTGACAGCATGTTTCGCTTGCATCGTTGGTGAAAGTCACTAGCAACTCTGTTCCAGAGGATGGGGTAAGATTCCAAGGTCGCGGCCACCTCTCAGCTGATGGGACAGAGAGCTCTCTGTCCCTCGAGCACTGAACAGATTCCTCTGCTTCACCTTTGTGCTTGAGAACCCACCGCTCCGCTTCGACCAGCCGGTCAACATGCCTGGGCGGCTCAATCATCTCAGGCCTCCGATAGGGATCCGTCGCAACCGGAGCAGCAGGAGCTGGCATCTGTCTGGGCACACAGGGTGTCCCTGCTCCTCCATCCCAGTGGTTCAAAAGTATACTTTGGGTCTCAGAGTCCTGCGTTAGCGTCCCAGCCGGGACGCTGATGTCAGCACAATTCCCTGCAGCAGTAGAGGGACAGGTCTCTGCTGGGCACCGGATCTCATCTTGTCCCAGGCTCCTCTCTCCCCGGCCGCTCTGCAGCGTATGCATCATCTGGCGCCAGAATCCTCTGGTGACCGGGCCGTCCGAGTCCTGCCCCGCCAACAGCTGCAAACAGGCCTCCAGGCCTGTGAGAAAGGCATCAGTACCTCCATAGGGGGCAGGGAATCCGTCCAGCCGGTCGCCTGCAGGTCCATTCGTCGCTCTCACCAAACGGTCGCCCATGGCAGGCAGGAGACGGGGGCCCTCCGTCTCCATAGCCCCCAATGCGCGCCCAAGCTGGGTCGAGTCAGCTAGTACGGGGGAAACAGAAGCCAGGACGAAGGCCTCAAGATGGCCGCCGGCACTTCTCTCCAGCCACAGATCTGCGCAGCAAAGGGTGTCTCAGGTCCGGAGGGGGGGACAAAACGGCCTCCGGACAGCTCGGTTCCGATGGCCAGCCAGTTCAGGTCCCCACCTCGAAAAAACACTGCTTAAAAAGTAATTAATAGAACCTTAAGGGCAGCAGACGTGTGGAGCTCCACCAAGACACGTCCGCTCCCGTTGATGGCCGGCCACGCCCCCCCATTTCAAATTTCTTTAACAAGCGCACCCCATACAAAATATAACCGCAATTGCTCGCATGTTAAAATGTGAAAAAAATACACTTTACACGTTGTAAATTATTGAAAATTCATATTTTATTGCATTTTTTGTTATAATATACAGACAGGTCATGACGTATACATATAATAATGACATATTATGAATCTGCCGAGTCTGACGGAAAGAACGATATATAATATGTCTGGGTCATATACTAAAATAAGCCTTCCAAACACGTTTAAACATGATGAGCAAAACCGGTAAAAATGAGCTCAGCACAGAGGCGTGAAACGCCTCAGCAGCGAAAGGGTTAATCTCAGGGACGTGCGGTCAGGGGCGGCAGGTGAGGCAGAGCCTCACCTGCCATTATGGGCAGCTGCAGTCAAGCTCACCTGCCACTCGTTCCCCTGCTGTTGGCTCTGTCCGTCCTCTGTGTGCATTCTTCTTTTTTTTTCCCTGTCTCGCACAATCAGTGGGTGCAGGGCTGTGCTCGAGGTGTGGCCTCAGTGTCACACTAGGCTGCCTGGAGGACGACACAGAGATCCTGGGGAGCACCGACAGCAGCCAGATCTTGGGGAGCACTGAACCTGAACCTACGTAACCTGTGTATATCTGGCTCTGATACTAGCCAGTGCCTCACCAGCCACTGACCTCACCGCACGTCACTGGTTAATCTATATATCACTCACCATGTCAGAAAGACCAAAAAGGACAGGCAGACGCTCCCAAGCACAGATAAAAGGGCAAGCAGCCTCTGTGTCGGGAGGCTGTGCCTCTGGCCGTCGTGAATGTGGTGCATCCTCTGCAGGGGAACGCTTGTCCTTTCTAACTGGTGCGGGCCGTCTTCTTAAGCAGCAGTAACATACAGAGGATTTAGTGGATTGGCTAACCAGGCCATCCTCATCCTCCGAGTCCTCTGCCAGCCAGGCTTGTAGTGCCTTACAGCCCACCTCAGCTGCCAAAGCATCTAATGCAGCCTCCATGTCCACAGCTACACCTGCTGTAGCCTCACTATCACACTCGGAGGAGTCAACTGAATAGTTTGACTACAATGACAGTGACATGCTGCTTGAGGTTGCGCAGCAACTACAGTGCTCTGATCCAATCTCTGACCTAGAGGAAGGGGGTGCCAGTGATGACACACAAATAACTGGCACTCATGTTGCCCCAGCAGCTGCAGCATTCTGCCAAGTTGGCTCCAGTGACGAGGAGACAGGGGGTGCTGAAAATGATGATGAGGTCACTGACTCCACCTGGGTGCCTGATCGAACAGAGGAGTCAAGGGAGGAGGAGGAGGCACAACAAACACGAGGCACAACGTCCTCTATGACCAACCGTAGCACTAGCCAGTCCAAGGCATCAGATGTCAGAGCTGCTCAGGTGCAGAGCACTGTTGTCTCAAAGCACACATCCAGGAACTCTGCTGTCTGGGAGTTCTTTAAGAAATGTGCAGCAGACCCCACCGTTGCTATTTGTAATCTATGTCAGACGAGGTTCAAGCGTGGGAAAGACACCGGACGCTTGAGTACCACGTGCTTGAGGCGACATATGACCACCTGCCACGCATCCCGTTGGCTCAAAACTTTGCGTAGGTCCTCCTCACCTGTCTCTACCCCCACTATATGTCCTTCCATGTCATTGACTCCAACCACCACTGACAGGGATGATGCTACAGTAATGGATGTACCAGGTCCTTCCTCACAATGTGACAGCATCCCATCATCTGAAGATTTATGCAGTCAGATTATGTTGCCCCAGCTGCTGCAGCGTAAGAAAAAAGTACCCAACCATCCCCAAGCACAGCGTATAAATGCCAGTTTAGCAAAAGTACTCGCATTGCAGCTGCTGCCTTTCCAGCTGTTGGACTCTGCTCCCTTCCGTGAATTTTCTGAATGTGCTGTACCACAGTGGCAGGTTCCAAAACGCCATTATGTTTCACAGAAGGCTATTCCAGCACTATACCAGCACGTGGAAGACAATGTTATCGAGTCATTGGGAAAGGAAGTCAGCAGCAAGGTGCATGTGACTTTAGACACGTGGTCCAGCAAGCATGGACAGGGCTGTTACATTTCCTTCATGGCACACTGGGTAACTCTGATTGCAGCTAGGAGGGATACAAGATGGGGCTCTGTGCTGGAGCTTGTTCATCCACCACGCCTCCAGAAAGCTGCTTGTATGAGGTCTGTCTGCTCCACCACCACCTCTCCCTCTTCCTCTTCCTCCTCCTCCTTCTGTGTCTCTGGCGAAGTGGCAGTTAAACCGACGCCTGACAGGGGCTACGCAATGGCTCAAACAAAAAGATGCCATACTGTGCTTGAGCTGGTTTGTTTAGGGAGCAGGAGCCACACCGGGCCGGAAATTCTGTGAGCTCTGCAGAGGCAGGTGCAGAGATGGTTAACACCACACCAGCTTCAGCTGGGAATGGTCGTCTGTGATAATGGCAGAAACCTTCTCTCTGCCCTATGCCTGGGTAAGTTGACGCATGTACCATGCCTAGCACATGTCCTAAATCTGGTGGTACAGCGTTTCCTAACCAGGTACCCAGGGCTGGCAGAGCTTCTCATCCAGGCCACAAAAGTCTGCAGTCATTTCAGACGGTCATTCCCAGCAAGTGTTCGCCTGACAGAAATGCAAAGAGAATTCCACCTTCCCACAAACCGTCTGATCTGTGACATGCCCACCAGGTGGAACTCGACATTAGCAACGCTGCAGTGCCTGCACAAGCAGCAGAGGGCCATCAACGAGTACCTGTGTGAGTATGGCACAAGAACAGGTTCAGGTCAACTTGGTTTTTTTCCCCCCGCAGTGGCTGATGATCAAGGATGCATGCACTGCACTGTCGCCATTTGAGGAGGCAATGAGGATGGTGAGCAGGGACAGTGCATGCATCAGTGACACAATTCCTTTAGTGTTCCTGCTGGAGCACACTCTGTGGGGAATTATAGATGTGGTTCTAGAGGCAGAGCAGCGGGAGGAAGAGGAGGCCTTCCCTAGCTCTCAAGGCCCCAGTCTTTCCACAGACAGCATTCCAGCGGGTCCTCCTCAGATCAGACAGGAGGAGGATGAGGAGGAGGAATATTTAAGTAGTCGGGGCATTGAAGGTGGGGATTCCTCAAGGGAGGGTTTTGTGTGCCCAGAAACCCAAGGACTAGTATGTGGCTGGGAGGAGGAAGTGCACGATGGGGTCATCCTCATTGACCAGGAAGACTTGGAAGCTAATGCCATCTCCAACCTACGCTGCATGGGCTCCCTTATCCTGCAAAGCCTGGTAAAGGACCCCAGGATTCGTGCTATCAAGGAGAGGGATCATTACTGGTTGGCTAGCCTTCTTAATCCACGATACAAGGGTAAAGTTGCAGAGCTCATCCTGCCCGCACAGAGGGAGCACAGGATGAAAAAACGTGAGGACGCTCTAAAGCGGCACTTGTGTAACATCTTTCCAGGCACTGGTAGGTTACCAAGTGATGACACAGGTGCTTCTGAGGCTGCGGATGATCAGAGGAATAGAGGTGAAGGCCGGGGCCACTTGGCTTATGCCTTTTAAAAAATTTCCAGACCTGGATACCTTTCCAGCAGATGATCCACTGGCTTACTGGGTGTTGAGATTGGATCACTGGTCAGAACTTAGCCAATATGCTATGCAGCTTCTAGGTTGCCCTTCATCCAGCGTGCTTTCTAAAAGGACGTTCAGTGCCGCTGGAGGTTTTGTCACAGACAAAAGAGTGCGTCTGTCCACCGACTCTGTAGACCAGCTGACATTTATAAAAATGAATCAGTCCTGGATCAGCAGCTATCAATCCCCTGATGCTGACGTAACGGAATAGATCGGAGATGGCTTCTGCATTAACAAAACCTCCACCACTGAACTCTTCCACAATACCACAAAGGGGTTACATTGTGAAGGCACTTGCTGCCACCAAAGGCACAATATTTGGGTGCACTGACGCCTTTACCAGATTCATATCTTTTTAATATAGGACCGCATGGTCCACCCCTGCACTCTTCCACAATACCACAGAGGGGTTACTGTATAATGGCACTTGCTGGCCTGCTGCCACCAAAGGCACAATATTTGGGTGCACTGACGCCTTTACCAAATTCATATCATTTTAATATAGGACAGCATGGTCCACCCCTGCACTCTTCCACAATACCACAGAGAGGTTACGGTGTGACGGTACTGTTGCCGACACTAAAGGCCCAATTTTATAGCACCTATTGTTACTTTCATCCAAAGCCTGCATAAGTTTCACCATAATGTAGCCAAAAAAATCACTAAACTTGTTCTGCGCGTTATAAAAGGTCTACTCTTTTAATACAGACTGCCGCCCCAAGCAGTTGTTTATGAATAGATTAAAGGAAAACCGTTTACCGTCATTTGAAATGTAATTTTTTTGTTTTTAAATGTTTCTATACATCCTACAAATCCGCCACTTCACGGGCAGGTTATGGGGACCTCCTAGGCACAATATTTGAAGGAATTTTTTGTTTTTATTTTTAACCCTTATTTCATGGAAAACTCACTGTCCCTTTAAAAACGTTTTTTTTTTATAACTTTTTGTCCTTGTTTCCTGTCCCCCAGGGCACTACCCGGACCCCCATACACCTTTTATGGCAAATATCTTGCATATATGCCCTCTTGGAGGGCACTCTAAAAACCGAACTTTTGACTACCATTGACTTGCATTGAGTTCGGTTCGTGTTCGAACTCGAACTTTCGAAATTGTTCGAGTTTGAATGTGAACCGAACACAGGGGTGTTCGTCTCATCCCTAGTAGTGAGAACACAAAGATTACAACAATTCCCAGATATTTTGGAGAAATGAGTTCCCCCCCCCCAATAGCTGGTGGCAATGAGAACACAAAGATTACAACAATTCCCAGATATTTTGGAGAAATGAGACCCCCCCCCAATAGCTGGTGGCAGACTGGCAGTGAGAACACACACTAACACAACAATCTCCTCTCCAAAAACACGTGCTGAAGGCTGTGTGAAGCCTTATATAGTGTGCTGCGGGACTTAGCTCTGTGAGCCCATGATTGGGCAAAATTTGTCCAATCAGGACTCTGAGCCGTGATTGGCATAGTCTTGCACCTGTCTTGCACCTGACCTGTGGTCAGGTGCAAGGCTGTAGCTAATTACAAGCTTCAGGCCAGTGGAAAAGTGCATTGTGTTCCATTGTGGTGTATTGTGGGCGAACATGCGGCGAACACGCGGAAATGTTCGTAGTTCGCAGACATGCGAACAGGCGATGTTCGAATCGAACTCCAAACCGATCGAACCGAACAGCTCATCCCTACTGCCTGACACTGCACACAAAACACTATCGCCCTGCACTTACACATGTATCACTTAAGTGTGAGTGTGCAGTGTAAGGGGGTGTGATACATGTGTAAGTGCAGTGCGAAAATGTTTTGTGTGCAGTGTCAGGGGTTGCGATACATGTATAGGTGCAGTGCGATAGTGTTTTGTGTATCACCCCCCCCAGCACGGCACACTCACACAAAACACTCTCACATTGCACTTAAGTGTAATCACCCCCTGACACTACACTCTCCCAAAACACTCACTGCACTCTCACAATCCCCCCCCCACTCACACAAAACACTCACTCTGAACTCACAACCACCCTAACTCACACAAAACACTCACAACCCCCCACTCACACAAAACACTCACTCTGCACTCACAACCCCCTCACACAAAACACTCACTCTGCACTCACAACCCCCCTCACACAAAACACTCACTCTGCACTCACAACCCCCCCACTCACACAAAACACTCACTCTGCACTCACAACCGCCTCACACAAAACACTCACTCTGCACTCACAACCGCCTCACACAAAACACTCACTCTGCACTCACAACCCCCACACAAAACACTCACTCTGCACTCACAACCCCCTCACACAAAACACTCACTCTGCACTCACAACCCCCCCACTCACACAAAACACTCCCTCTGCACTCACAACCCCCCACTTACACAAAACACTCACTCTGCACTCACAACCCCCCCACTCACACAAAACACTCACTCTGCACTCACATCCCCCACTCACACATAACACTCACTCTGCACTCACACATCCCCCTCTCAGTCTGCACTCACACAACCCACTCACACAAAACACTCACTCTGCACTCACAACCCCCCACTCACACAAAACACTCGCTCTGCACTCACATCCTCCCACTCACACAAAACACTCACTCTGCACTCACAACCCCCCACTCAGACAAAACACTCACTCTGCACTCAAACCCCCCCACTCACACAAAACACTCACTCTGCACTCACAATCCCCCCGCTCACACAAAACACTCACTCTGCACTCACAATCCCCTCACTCACACAAAACACTCACTATGCACTCACACATCCCCCACTCACACAAAACACTCACTCTGCACTCACACATCCCCCCACTCAGACAAAACACTCACTCTGCACTCACACACCCCACTCACACAAAACACTCACTCTGCACTCACACACCCCACACACACAAAACAATCTCACAACACACACCCCCCCTCCCTCCACTTACCCATCGATGTCTGTCTGCTGGTGGGGCTCTGTCCACCTCCATCCTCACTGCTCTTCCTCCAGCGCGGGGACAAGAAGTGCAGGAGGATGGGGAGGAGTCAGCTGGGCAGGCTGTCTGCAGAAGGAGACACTCGGATGCTTTGTGGTTTGTGCTTCATGGAAGCACAGACCACATTGCTGAATGGACCACCACTAGGCTGGGCCCGAGCCCTCGGTCCAGGTCTGATCCGGCCGAGTGCTCAGTCCGCCCCTGACCACACCTATACCTGCATTTCTAAACATGCATCTGTACCCTTAAACCTGTCCCTACTTCTCTAATTGTTTCACTGACCTCTAAACCTGTTCTTATCCTATTTCTGTAATTACAATCTTCAACCCGCACTCCTACCCAGTCATCCCATTCCTGTCTCTATACTCTGAACATCCCCCATCAAATCCGATCCTTTCCCACCCTTGTCCCTGCACCCTTACCTTCCACTCCTAACACTGTCTCTACATTCCTAAACCTGTATATTTCCCCTAAACCTGGCCCTACTCCCCTAATCCTACTTCCTCTCAGCCTGTCCCCTCTCCCCTGTATTGTTCTCCCTGTTATAATCAGTGAGCCTTACTGTTTGCTTTCACTGAATCTGACAGCTGAAGAACAGAAGGTGGCCAAACTGTGTACTATTTGTCAAATTTTACATACATATTAACAAAATGTTAAAAGTTATGAGTGCAGATCCATTCCTCCAATTCCTAGAAGAAATAAAAATATCTGCACATCTAAAATCAGATGGCACAACCAAAAGCAAAATAGAGATACCAAGCACAATAGAGATTTCACAACATTTCTTTTTAATGTGCTTGGTATCTTTTGCTTTTGGTTGTGCCATCCGAGTGTGTGTGTGTGTGTAAGTTTTCCCTTACAAACATATCACATCACACTGAGTTTCAGATTGAAGCTTGCCAGGGATCAACTTTTTTTATTTGTTTATTTATAAAGTATTTTACCAGGAAGGATACACTGAGATTCTTCTCATTTTCACATAATTGATTATTAGTTGCCCCAGATGACCAGTGCATTTTTTATATTTATATATATATATAACAAAACCACGGAGAGAGCACTCCAGACAAACACATTCAAAATCCTGCCACAACAGCTCCATGCATGGGTACATAATACCAGCTTTTACCACATGGTGAAAATTTCTTAACTCTGAGCTTTGCTGAATAAAAGAGCAAAGAGGAGACCATGAGAGGAGACCTGTTCCTCGGTAGGTGAGTTTATCCCATGATGGGCAGTCATTAGGTTTGCAGAGTAGGACCTGCCAGAGGGTGGATTACATTGACGCTGTTGGCAGGCTTAAGCAATTCACGGCCGTTCATTGCGAACCAAATTTCCACCATTTTATTCAGCAAAACTCAGAGTTAAGAAATTTCCACCAAACCGAATGTGTTTGTCTGGAGTGCTCTCTCCGTGGTTTTGTTCTGTATCTTATTTTTGAGACGCACCCGCACTGAAACGCTTAGTTTAGGCTAAGTGCAACCCCCCCATGTGTTATATATATATATATATATAACAATAGGCAGAAAAATGGAAAGATAAAATTAACAATGAATAATATTCACTTATGTAAAAAAAAATGATGGAAGATCATTTAAATATTGCTCTCCTGGTAAGGGGTATAGGCTATCCCCAAACACTATATACTTAGCAGGCCAGTTGCAGTACTTTGGTGGCAACGTAAATTTATAATATTCCTATAAAAATAGAAATCATAGTGCAGAATGAAATGTTACCATAAGAACACCAAGAAAGCAAAAGCTTTTATAAATAAATAAAGGAGGTGATTAAAAAAGAACTCATAAAAGGGAAAAAAAGTTTGATTAAGCTCAGGGAAGGATCAGTTCCCAAAAAAATTAGATCCCAAGCCAAGCCTCTCATGAATCTTAGCCGGTGGTTTCCTAGTCAGTATTATAAAATAAAGTAAAAACTAATAAAAACAACATATAAATTTCTGGTGGACCAGACATGCTTTATTCACATACATGTGTAGAATGAATAAAGATTTTAAATACTTACAAAGCGTTGTATGTTTTGACCAGCACAACAGTTAACAACATAATTGTTGAAAAATAATGATAACAGGAAGCAGGTTTAGGTTTGGTAACTTCTTGGAAATAATATGCCTTTGAAAATCTTCTTTTAAATGCTGTATTTGTAGTAGTAGATAAAGAACTTCCCAGAACATGCTAATCTTAATAATAATTTGCAGTCGTCCTCTTTCTCACAGCATGAGAAGAGGAAAGAGTTTAGATAATGCCCATAGCGTTCAGATGGTGTGCATGTAAGCTGTAGAGAAATTGGTAGTTGAAAAGCAGTTGCTTGGCTTTAGAGCCCCTTTTATGTCTGAGATGTTGTTGTTCTACATTCTAAATTAGACTTAGAACTTATTGCTTTGCCACTAAGGGGTGTAGCTTCAAACTATAATAAATAGTAATATATAATCACAATCACCTTATAATTATGGAACAGGTGTGTCACAACAAGATGATGTCAAGAAATATAGTAAAACAATCGTGTTTTCCATTTCCAGAAATACTATATTCCTCAGATTTCTCTTACATCCAACATTACTTATGCAAGAAAAGTTATAGAACGTTTGTAAACTTCTATCTGGTTTATTTTCCCATTACTTATAGCGAGTATTTTTTATTGGACAAGGTGTACGCGTCGCCAACCATAGAAACCTGCAGTACCTGCATTCTGCCAAATGCCTCCATCTGAGGCAAGGACAATGGGCCCTGTTTTTTCCCAGATCCAAGAACCAGTAGTCCAAAATCCTTTGCAGAATGCACGAGACCACAGAGAACACATTTCTGGCACCATCCTCGAACCAGGCTACTTCCCCTTCATGCAATCTTCTGACTGACTGGAGTAAAAAATTCCAACCATCTGACCCGACTCACCTTGAAGTACTGTATGTACCTCTACCACAATTAAAATGATGTTCCTGTGCTCCTTCATCATACTGACATACCCACTTCAAGGCATGAGGGAGTGAAGAAGACTCATGAACTCATTAGTGGTCAGTTTTGGAGGCCCTCACTGTCTCGTGGTGTAAGAGCCGGTGTAGTGTCTTGCACGTTTGCACCCATACTAAATACCTAACTACCTGGCCCGTGGGGCTGTTCATCCACTCCCAGGGCTATCTTGTTTGTGGACAGATGTATCCATGGACGTTATCTTGCATTTGCCACTCCCTAACAAGTTCAACACCATCATTGTCATGGTGGATCAGTTCACAAAGTTGACCCACTCTGTTGGCCTGCCCTCGGCTAGTCGCACAACAGATCTGTTCTTTCAAGTTGTGTTCCACCTCCACAGTCTAACGAGCTTCATCACGCCCAACCATGGCTCCATGTAAGAGATTAGGTTCCAATTCTGAGAACTCTTCTTCTCTAGTCTGAAGATTTTTAACACCTAAAAGCTGATGTTACATGATTCTGCAAATGCAAAATCATTTACCATGCTCTAAACCCCCCTCCCTACAAATCCTATGTTCACCTCTCAAAACTGGTGGCCCCAATCCACTGCTTCTGGCCAGGAGCAGAGTGAGACTGGGAACAAAAAGTTCCGACAGGGTTATTCAAAGAGATCCGAATGGCTCCCGAAAGGTTACCTTTCCAGGCCATTCGGCTATCCAGAGAGCAGGCAATTCGCCAAATGTACTGGCTGGGTGGAGTAGAGGTAACATCACTGCTCTGCATGGAGAGAGCCTGTGGAGTTATGGGTTCAATCCCAGCGAGCAACCTCTCCAGTAAGTGTCCTTGGGCAAGACACCTAACGGTACATACTCACCACCCAGGACATACTTGTAAACAAGAAAAATCTCAATGTGTCCTTCCTGGTAAAATCCTTTCTCAAAAAAAAAAAAATCCTGGTGAATTGCCTGCACATATGGTGCCTGGTCGAGGGCAGTAAATCCCCATAGAGAAGCAATGCTTCGTCTATTCAGAGAACAAAACCCACCGGTGAAAAGTTACTGAATTGTCCTGCCATGGTGGCTTCATTCAGCAGATTTATTCAGGCGAATCCCCTAGGCTTCAATGTTAAAAATATTCCCGTTTTAGGGGGGCGTGTCCGGCGGCTAACCAAGATGGCCGCGTGATCCCGGAGCTCCGCACTCATCCCAGCTTCCATTAGCGACCCTGCAACTCAGCCCGATCGATCCTGGCTCTGAGTGATCCCCTCGGGCCCCGGACTGCACCAGGTACCTGGAGATGCCCCCAAAACTTAAAAAATCCCAACCTCCGGGCCGCCTTCACGCTTTATTTGGCGATCGCACACCAGGCCCGGAACTCGCTGCCTCACCCAAGATGGCGGCCGCTACCCCGCGCTCTCCTGACAGCGGCCCGGCCACGAGAGGGGACATAGAGAGATTACTCTCCTCGTTTCGCGCTGACATCAAGGGGGACATACAGGAAGGTCTGGCGGCGGTGAGGGCCGAGATCGATGCGGTGGGGGCACGGACGGACGCTCTAGAAAGGGCAAACGATGCCTCAGTGAAAGTCTATAATGACATGGCTCAACATTTGGAGGTCCTTACAGAGGAAGTTCACCAACTACAGAGAGCACAAGAAGATCAGGATAACAGGTCCCGGCGGAACAACGTGTGCCTCAGAGGAGTCCCGGAAGATATTACAGACCTACAGGACTTTATGCACAGGTACCTGCTCAGTCTCTTGCCTGATACCCCCCCGGAACATTGTTTATTCGACAGGGTACACAGAGCCTTAAGACCCCGACCACGACCTGGAGAACGCCCTAGAGATATTATCGCTAGATTTCATTATTATGGGATAAAAGATGCGGTGGTCGTAGCCTCTAGAACGCAAACTCCGTCCATTGACAACGTTATGCCGAAATTGTTTATTGATCTTTCTCCTACTACTTTACAAAATCGTCGCTCCTTTAAACCTATCACGGACCAACTGATTGCGCATAACATCAGATATCGCTGGGGGTTCCCGTTTAAACTTGTGGTATCCCACCACGGATCTACGCATGTTCTGGAAGATCTACAGAGAGCAGACCGCTTTCTTCATGCTCTGGGCCTGGCAGACGCGCGGTCCTCCCCGCCACGAGAGAGGTCCTTCACACCGCAGAGGATGGAGACTGAATGGTCTCAGGCCTCATTAAACGACCGCCGGCCGCGACCCTCGCCGCCTCCTCCACCATGAATGCTGTCTCCTCACTCTGCCACATGAGGCCTACACGAGGTTGCAGGGATTTTGACGTTATTGTAGCACATTTGGATACGGAACTTATCTAAGTTCTTCATCTACAACCTCATTGGGATGATGAGTCTCCGATTGGATCCAAACGAGATCAGGATTTTGACCTAGGTGACGCCACTTGGTGGATGTCGCTGACCACCCCTCCGCCCAGGGCTCTGGGCGCCCTTCTCGGTTTCCCCCCTGAAGTGGATAATTACGGGATCTGGATGAAGCCCGAGACTGTCTCCCTACTGGATGGGATCTTTGTTGGATTGTTTTTTTTTGCAATCCGAGTTAAAATGTTTGTATGTTCCTTTTTTCTGCGATTTCTTTTTTTCTTTTTTTCACTTTTTGCAAACATTTTTACCTTTTTGGTTTTCTTATTCCCGTTTTTTCTTTTTCTTCCTTTTCTTTTCCGATCAAGGTCTCGAAAGGTCAGGTAAACTGTGGTCATTTGTTGATGTATGTGAATTGGTATACTGCTTGGGTGTTCTAGGTTTTCTACTGCCATTCTCTCCTGCCTTCACGCTTCTGCCCGGTTTAAACGCGACAGAGACTGATAGCTCCCAGCGGCTTCCCCTATATTTTTCCCTTCAATGCCACTACATGTAATTTCGCATAACGTAAAAGGGTTTAATAACCCAATGAAACGACGTAAGGCAATGCGATCATACGTTTCTTTGGGAGCGGATATTCTCCTCCTCCAGGAAACGCATTTCGCTCAGGGTAAATCCCCTAGATTTTTTGATAAACGATTCCCGCTGCATTACCATGCCTGTGCAAATACGAAACACCGGGGAACCTCCATTTTTTTCCGCTCCCGCGTTAATTTTGTACTTCGTAGAAAAGTGTCAGATAAGGAGGGAAGGTTTCTGTTTCTTCAGGGTGCTATTGACAATAGACCGATAACACTCCTCAATGTCTACGCTCCTAACACCAGGGACCCTGCTTTTTATGACCGGCTCCTAACTCTGCTAGAACCCTTCCCTGAGGGAGAGGTGATCATCGGGGGCGACTTTAACTCCATCCTTGACCGGGTTTTAGATAGATCTACCACCCCTACTCAGTCTGATTCTCACCCTAACCGCCCACTCCTTAGAGATTTTTTGCAGCAAACCCAAACAGTAGATGCATGGCGCCTTCTGCACCCCACGACAAGAGATTACACATTTTACTCCCACCCGAACATAACATACACGAGAATTGATTTTGTCTTTGTCCCCCAACGGGCGGTGAGAGATGTGCTATCTGCTAAGATCCATGAGATAACATGGTCGGATCATGCCCCTCTCAGTGTGGTCCTGGCAGATGGCTCTAGGGGCTCCCCCCGTCCTCCCTGGCGCCTTCCAGACGCCCTGTTGTTGAGACCGGAAGTCGCAACTGAACTGGACCTAGCGTTAGCCAACTTTGTTCTGGATAACAACCCCGCACACTATCATCCAGATCTGTTGTGGACCACCCATAAGGCGGTTCTAAGGGGCCGACTAATAGGTCTACAAGCGGCCCACTATAAGAAACTGCGCACCCAAATGACGGACCTGACTACTACTCTCGCTACTTTCGAGAGATCACATAAAACTCAACCTGACCCATTGATCTGGAACAGAATAGTGACTACCAGGGGGGAACTGAATTCCCTACAGACAGAGAGGGCACTAGGTGACCTCCGTAGGGTTGGACAGCTATTTTTTGAGAAGGGTAACAAGCCAGACGCCATGCTAGCCCGCAAACTGCGCGCCCTGCGTAAGCGTAACTCTATAGCGAAAATCCAGAGACCAGAGAATTCCCCAGCTGTAACTCCGTCAGAAATAGCGGAAGAATTTGCGCGCTATTACACTAAGTTGTATGACGGGACGACAGCCCCATCTGACGACCAGAAACAACAAAAGATTCGCTCATTTTTAGAACAACTGCCACTACGATCGTTGACCCGACCGCAGGCGAACGCATTGGCGACCTCAATTACTACTGAGGAGATCCTCCCATTACTGAAAGAACTCCGAACATCTAAAGCCCCAGGCCCGGACGGGTTTAGCCCCCTATACTATAAGAAATTCCGAATTCAATTAGCCCCACTCCTAACTAATATGTATAACGGCTTCCTAGAAGGCAAAACCCCTCCCAAAGAGCTGCTGGCCGCCTCCATAGTGGTGATTCCCAAGGAAGGGAAGGATCCTTCTACTTGCGCTAGCTACCGCCCGATATCACTACTGAATGTAGACATGAAAATTTATGCAAAGGTCTTAGCTACGCGTTTGAGCCGCCATCTGCCATCCCTAGTGCATCCTGACCAGGTCGGTTTTATCCCATCTCGCGGCGCCCCTGATAATATCCGCCGCACGGTGAACCTACTCTCTATAGCGCACGCTTCCAAACAACCAGCATTACTGCTTTCCCTCGACGCTGAGAAGGCTTTTGATCGAGTGGACTGGACATATTTATGGGAGGTCTTGAGGCGGTTTGGTGTGGGAGACGGGATGATAGGGGGTATTCGTGCACTTTACACTTCGCCAACGGCCTCAGTAACGACCGTGGGAGGGAGATCAAGACCATTCGACATTTTAAATGGTACGCGTCAGGGTTGCCCCCTGTCCCCACTTCTGTTCGCCCTATGCCTTGAACCCCTGGCGGAACAGATAAGGGGTCACCCAGATATTTCGGGAATAGCAGTAGGCGACAAAAACTATAAGCTGAGTCTTTTTGCAGACGATATCTTACTCACGATAACCCGACCCCTTGTTTCATTACCGAACCTATACAGTTGCCTCTCCTCCTTCGGTGCCCTCTCTGGCTACAAAATTAATATTGCCAAATCTGAAGCATTAAATATTTCATTGCCTCAGGAGGTTTTTACACACTTACGGGAATCATTCACCTTTCGTTGGTGTCCCCAACGACTCCAATACCTGGGGATCTACCTCAACGCTCACATATCTCAGCTCTACACCTCTAATTATCCTGACATGATTAAGCACATCAAATCCCTACTGCGGCAATGGTCCTCCTACTCCATCTCCTGGATGGGCCGCATTTATGCCCTTAAAATGACAGCACTCCCGAAACTTCTGTACCTTTTCCGCACCTTACCGGTCCCTCTACCACTGACGATCCTACCCGACCTCCAGTCAGCCTTTTACCGCTATGTATGGCAGGGGAAGAAACCGAGAGTTTCCAGACTGATACTACGCCGTCCTAAAATACATGGGGGCCTTGCAGTTCCTGACCTAGCACTGTATTATAAATCGGCACAGTTGACGCAACTCCTCCAATGGTCCTCTAGAAGGGGTAGGGTATGTTGGGTTGACATAGAGAATGACTGTGTTGCCCCTTCATGCTTATCACAGGTTCCCTGGAGACAGATCTCCTCGGTAGAAAAAGGTCGCTTATTGCCTACCACTACTCATTCATTGGATATATGGTCCAAGGTCAAATACCGTATGTCCCTCACCACCACTACATCTGGTCTGCTACCTCTGCGAGATAACCCGCTCTTCCCCCCATGGAATGGGGAGGAGGGCCAAGCTTTTGATTGGTGGCTCAGGAAGGGCTTGACGACTCTAGGAGCGGTGCTATTGCAGGGGAAATTCCCCCGGTGGGAATACTTTAGAGAGTCACATGATATCCCTTTACGAGAGTTTCATCGATACTCACAAATTCGACATTTCGTATGTAGTCGCCTAACTATGGGCACCCCTGTAGAGACTTCATTTGAAAGCCTAGTAATGAGAAGCTCAAGCACAGCAGGAGCGATATCCCAAATATATAATCTTCTCCTCCGCCCGTCTCTCGAATGCCCGTGCTAGTACCAGCTCCTATGGGAAACAGATCTGGGTCGCCACCTAACCAGGGAGGAATGGGAGGTAATAAAGGAGTCCTCGATGGGGATAACAACATGTACTCTGATAAAAGAAAATTGCTATAAGCTCCTCTCCAGGTGGTACCTGGACCCGGTCCGCTTACAGAAAATCTATCCCGCGCTAACTGGCTTGTGCACTAGGGGGTGTGGAAAGCGTGGAACGTTTTATCACATGTGGTGGGAGTGTGGACTGGTAACCGTACTGTGGTCCTCAGTTTTTGCTATGATCTCCAGTGCTCTGGGTTTGCCAGTACCCCCTGATCCCGTTGTGGCCTTGCTTAATAGCCCGTCCCGACGTCATGGTCTATCTCGCTCCTCCCTTCGACTAGCCCATCGTATTTGTACATCTACCCGCATATGTATAGCTCGCTCCTGGAAGCGAGATCTCCCCTCCGTACCAGAGATAGTTGCGAAGGTGTGGTATATCTATAAAATGGAACGTCTAACAGCTCAACTACACAATACGCTCCAACAATGCACAAAGATCTGGGAACCTTGGCTTTAGACGCAGGCCATCACGTAGTTGGGTATAGAACTGTTGGACCTAGAGACCTTGATCTAAAAACACAGAATTTTTTTTTATTTTTTTTCTCCCCCTTTTTCTTTTCTTTTTTTCTCTTTATTTCTCCTCTCTGTTTAATTTTTTATTTTTATTTTTTATATAGTAGTTAATAATGTAAGTTTTATACAATTGATTCGCATGTCCTTTCGAGGCATCGTTATGTCTCAGGGAAAGAAAGCAGGTTCAGTTTCTTTATACTATTTGTTTAATCTTGTTACTGCCTCCCTGAGATTATGCATCGCTCTATGGGCTTCCATGAGCGCCTTTTTGCTGTATTACTGAAAAACCAATAAAAATCGTGTTTTAAAAAAAAAAAATATTCCCGTTTTAATTCAATATCTAATAAACTGTTGATTATAATATTCTGCAGTAAAGAGTCTCTTTATTTATTGATTTTTTAGGATATTTTAAGCATTTTTCAGGATTTTTTCTGTAACAGCCCTTTTTATTATCATTCCTTGGACCTCATATGTAAATTTCAGACATTTTCGCTCAGTAGTTTCTTTGCAAACAACGTTTCACTTTTCAAACATTCAAGCGTACTGTTTTTTTAATTTATTCACTCCATTCGTCTGCGGTGTCGGGTTTTTTTCGGCGGCTGCGCTGCGTGTGATCGGCTCCTGCTCGGGTTTTTCTGGCGTTTTCGGTGGGGTTAATCCAGATGTTTTTGCGAGTTTATCGGTGTGCCTTCGCCGGGTTTTGCGGTGAGTTTTCGGTGGGTTTGCGGTGACTTTTCCCTGCATTTCGGTGGCCCTGTGGTGCTTGCTGAATACACCGCAGGGTTGTCGAAATGGAAACGCCAAATCGAACCGAATTGAAGAGAACAAAAAGTCACCGAACGTGCGGTGACTTTTCGATTCTCTTTGAATAACCCTGCTAGTCTCCCTCCGCAATTACTCTGTGGCACTGCGTGATCTTGCAAGAAATCTGGAGCACCCCTACCACACACAACCAAAAGAAATTTGGCAAAAATGCTTTTTAATTTTAATAATTTTTGTTTTGAAGGAAACAAAGAAATAATGAACATTTAAATAAAATGAAAGATAGTTTCTCGCTAGGCTCGCATGAAAAGAAGGAGCAAAATATGTCGCCTTAAAATGAAAAGTGGAGCATAATGTTAGGGCTCGGGTTAACTGTAAAACAAGCACAAATAGTATCCTAACCCTAATTTCTAAAGGGTTTATTCACTAATCTCTGAACCTGCCACCGAGTTACACCAAGCGGTGAATTTCACTGTTTGCTGCAATTTCATTGCAGTTCTTCCATTCACTAAGCTGGAAATTTGCCAAATATAGGAAAATTGACAGCGAAATACGGTGCATTTCGCTGCAGTTAAGCTGCAATGACATTGTCCCATAGAATGTAATATCATTTTTATTTTATTTTTAAAAGACTATTTATTTTTTTCATTTTCAGCAAAAAGCCTTTTTTTAACACCTTTTCGTACTTTTTTGACATCATTTTTGATTCCCAATTTTTTAAAAGGTGCATTTAAAAGGTGCATTCTGTATCAGACCTTTTATTATTTTGTTAAAGGACAATTTTTTTATTACCCTAAGACACATTTTAATACATTTAGGTTTAAACACCTTTTAGGAGAACAGGAGAGTTACATTTTTTTTTTGCAGTTTGATGGAATTTGGAGATGCCAATTTGGTGCAGTTCAGCAGTTATCCCAGCTGTTCGGCAGCTTTCACCGATGTCCGATAACTGCTTCCGCATCTCCAATTTCAGCAAAATACAGTGGCCATTGGCTAAATAGCGAATTCACCATATTTTCGGCAAAAAAAAAGGATGATATTGCGTGCAGTCTCGGTGCTTTGTGAATAGATCCTTAAGTCCCTAGATATTATTATTGTTATTATCCTTTATTTATATAACGCCACAAATTCCGCAGCACTTTACAAGATCTGTGTACAAGGAGTTGATACATTAGAATACCACACATGGATGATGACATGAATCAGGAGGACCCTGTTCCCAAGGAACTTACAACCTACAAAATGTACAAGTATTTGTTGTGAGGTAGGTGCATCCATATCTTTTTTTGCCTTGGCCAAGGACACTGCGCTGGTGGCATCGAATCAGCTTTCCATGATGGTAGATCAGTGACCTGGTGGTGAGGTTGAACCCGCTTCTCGTAAAGTCGAGACTTGCTCCTCCACAGTTGGAGGGAGGAAGCAAAGTTTGATGCCGAAAAATGGAGAAGGATTATACTACATGGCTCCTAGATCATGATCCGGAGAAGGTCCATATAGTCCGGGATCAAAAAATTCCTGAGAAGTCTCAAATAAGCAAGCATTTTATTTTCTCTCATAGACTTTATTTATTGTGCAAATTGACCTTGATTATATAATATGTGGCTCTCTATCTTCTCATCTATCATTTAAAGATATCCCAATTTTCTATGTTAATTTATTCACCTTTTTGGTGTATGTTGTGTAGCTACAGTGATGAATGCTGGTTCATGAATGTTATTTTGTTTTCATTGAATATTTGATTCCTGCTATATGTCTTTTAACTTTAAATAAAAAAGAGAGGGACAAGGGTGGCAGTCAGCAGTTTTCTAGTCTTCTAGTTTTCTTTGTCTTCCTCTAAGCCTAGTGTGCCACTTAAATTATACTTTACACCTCTAAAGGACAACTACTCACCTATCACAAGCTCGTAATGCAGAAAGTTTGTTTAATATTTAATTCAGGCTTTAGTATAATAATAAAGCACTTGGGGAAAAATATAAATGACAAAACCCCTGCACTGGAAGCCAGTATAGCAAATATTTCTACAGCAATCATGTATTTTCCTTTGGTGCTAATATAAGCTGGTATAAACGAGACCCAGACGCTGCAGAACACTAGCATACTGAAAGTGATGTATCGAGCCTCATTAAAAAGATCTGGCAACCGCTTGGCCAAAAAGGCTACAACAAAACAAATTAGCGCAAGGAACCAGTTATAACCAAGTGCAATGTAAAACAGAAAGTATGAACCGACATTACAATGAAGTATTAATTGTGTAGCTTCTGTCGTTGAGTCTTTGTCTTGATACGGAGGCCAGAATGTTAACCACCACAAGCAGATTCCGAATTCACCAAAGGAACCAAGGAAAACTGTTGAGATGGATACCTTAAAACCCAAAAAAATCCTGAATTTGCTTCCTGGCTTAACAGCAGAAAAAGCTACCAAAACTGTAATTGTTTTTGCCAAAACAGATGTCACTACTATGGCAAAGATTATGTTAAAAAATACATTCTGCAACAAACAAGTAATATTGCTTGGAGATCCGATGAATAACAAGGAAGACAAGAAGGAAAGTATGAGGGAAGCGAGGATGATGTAGCTTAAATATGTATTATTAGCTCGTACTATTGGTGTATTTCTGTGAATTATAAAGATACCTAATATGACAACAGTGATAAAAATCAATATTATTGCAAATGCCGCAAACGTTGCTCCAAGGGGGTCACTGTAGGATAAATAAAGAATGGTTCTTGGTAGGCAAATGACTTGCTCAGCATCTGGGTATTCATCTGCAGGACACTGCAGACAATTCTCCATATCTGTAATATATAATTGCAATAATTTAAGATGTGAAATGGAGAAGCACCTACATAAGGAAAACACAAGGAGCATTAAAAGAAAAAAGTCAACTGTGCTGCTAATGCTGTTTTAGAGTGTACACTGGCCTATAAAAGCACTATAAAAAGCATAAGCTACTACTGGAAATTGTTAGTCACTGTAATTTGTAAACGCTAATTTAAATAATTCCCTTGTCCTGCTCAAACATATTTACTGTAAACTGCCACACAAATCAAGACACAACTGGAGTTTAATGTTGAATGGCAAAAGAGCCATTAGCATTTGCGAGCAAGGCCCTACGTTACCAGTTTAGTTGCGAGTCAGTGGTTCTTCTGGAATTGAGCCTTAAAGGGCCACTACCACCATAAAATGAAACGTCCTGAGTTTGTTTATTTTATGTTGCAGATATCTTCCATGTTCTTTGTTTTCTCTTGTATGTTTAGTTAGGAAAATATTTTACTCTGTATGTTGCACTGTGTGCAAACATCGTGTGAGCTTTTGTGTTGTAAACTGCCTCCCTCCAGTATCTTTACATCACTTGCTCCTCAATGGCTGGCAAGGGCCATAAAATGTAGTATATTGGATGATCACTAACTGATTGTATTGTGTGGGATGTATTCAAAGGACATCAACAAGGGATAGAGTAGAAGTCTTTTAAGCTCCTTGTCTGATCTCATTCAGCTGTTGTCTCTTACCTCGAGTAGACCTGACAACATAATACACCCTCTGCTTCCTTATCCTTGAAAGGTATTTTAATATGATAGGTAGTTTTTAATTCTTGCATTAGTGTGAAATCCCGCCTCCCATTTCCAGTGTCAAACCCTGCAAGTCTTTTTCTTGCACAGGATGTTAGCCTGTGGAATTTAGCCGATTTCCTGTCTGTGCAGGAAAGGGTGTGTGAACAGTGTAAGCTAGAGAAAAGCCATCTCTGAATCATATGTAGTAATTTTTGTCTCACTGTTGGTTAAACTCTGATGTAGAAATGTATCTGTATGCTGATTGGCTATAAGTTCTTTGAAATCTAATAAAATAGTCTGTCTAGGAAATTATATTTAGACATGACTGACGCTACATTGCTTTGTGGCTGATTTTGGTGTCTCTCGCCATGGCGTAGCGCAGCGTCTGTTTTCAATTTTGATATATGAGAAGAAACTTGGAAAAGGCTTATTGAAATTTCATAAATGGTAATTATATAATAGGGAATTTGTTTATGTTTGCTTAAAATTCTAATTTATCAGTTGTTGTCAGATTTGGGATTTGCCATTCAAATGTATCCTTACATTTGCTTGTTCAGATTTTGCGAACTTGCCTCCAGGCTTGGTTTTTGTTTATTTTCCTTGAAATTAAAGCTATGGTTCAGAGCTTGTTGATTTATTTATTTATTTTTTTGGTGCAAGGTTGGACACTCTTTGTCTTGGTTTGTTTTTGTCATTTTATGTATTTTAGTAAAGGAAAAATCGTTTGAGGACCTCACGTGTGTTGTTTGAACTCGCCCGCTGTGCTGAGTATATTGTATTGTATATGCTGGAAATTGAACTCATAAAAAAAGAAAAGAGATGTTTCTAGTTGTATTGTCTCCATTCTGTGTCTATCTTGTACTTCAATTCTGGTGTTTCTGGCTCGTCCATATCTTGTAATTGTGAGCATTTTATTTTAATTGATTAGGTTTGGTTTCTTCTCATACAGCAAGATAAAAGACAAAATAGCGTTGCTTCCAATGAGAGCAATTTTTCTTTTGCATTCTTGCCATTTTTTAAATTTTTTTATTTTGTTTCTTGCCATTGATTACGTCTATTTATTTAAATGTTTGTCTTTACTAACTATTAATGTATGTGTTTATCTTTGATGTTTTGTATTTCGTAGTTTTGATATTGTGTTTTTTATATGTAATTTATGTATAGGGACTGCTTCTCTTTTCTACAGGTTGCTTCATTTCTATGTGTCTTTACTGCCTTGCCTCGTGTTAAAAAAAAAAGGAACAGGAAATGGAGACAATAGGGCTTTACTTTCACAGTAAATTTCAAAAGCGTCTGCTTCTTTTTTTTGTAGAAAAAGTTTTTTTCTTCTCTTTGTTCTTTTTTTTATTAAATATCTTATTTTGTAATGTATAATGGAATGTGTAGTGCGGTTTAGCAACGCAAATTGGATAATTGAATTGTGGAACTGTTACTGCATTATACAATGGAGACAGATGTGGAATAAAAACGTAATTATGGGAGCTGGATTTACTGTAAATGGATGATATAAATTGATGTATGATATATAAAAAAAATTGTTATCAAGGTGATGAGCGTTGTCAATCTGCCTTAATATAAGTTATAAATTTTCCCAAAAGAGGCGTGGTCGGTTATTTTCCTCTGGTCTTTGTTTGAGTCCAGCACAAAGGGATTGACCACACTTTAATATAAGTTATATGTTTTGCCAAAATGGCTGACTGAGGTCATTTACAGGTTTTGTAACTTGTATAATGGAATATATATGTAGGTTCATCATAATACAGTAAGCAAAGAGGTCATGTTTAATTGTTTGGAATCTAAGAGGATGAAGTGATATAAAGCTGAAGGATTTGAGTGAAAGTTTAATGGAAAGCGCCTACAGGTTTTGTAACGCTGTACAAAGGAAATTAGGCAGATTTGAAATGAGAGAAGGTGGGGGTTTTTTTTTGTTTTTTTTAATTGACTAAGGGAGATGGAAGGTTGTAGTTTGGTATCTTGAGTATTGTTTGTTTGTTTCCTTTTTTCTGAAGTGGTAGCCATATGTCTAGTTTTATTTTTTGCTGTCTGATGTTTTTTGTCTTTTCGTGTGAAGTGCAACAACGTATGACTGTGCCCCCATTGAATTTTCTTGGAGGGAATAAAACAGGTTGTAAAATAGCTGCACAAACACCTCACGTTTGAATGTTTGTTTTTAACCAATATCCTTAATAAAGATTGTAGTTTTAGATGTTTTTAAGAATCTTTTTCTCTGAGTTTCCTGAGAACTGTGTGCTAGTTAACGCGTCAAGTTTCAAACATGCCCTTCTATACTTTCTTTCCCAGTTCATGATATTTTTGTTATGTTTTTTTTTATTTGAATTGAAGAGCATTTTGAGAAAATTGGTGGCCGTTGCAAAAGTAAAAAAAAAAAAAAAAACAGTTTTCACATTTTTCTCCTAGCCCCCTTCATTTTTTCTCTCTCATGACCACTCCTTTTTCTTTGTGTCCAAAAATGTGTTGCATTTTTTTCTCCATTTTAAAAGTATTTTAACCATATAAATTTTAAAGTTTTTGACAGGTTAATAATACATTTTTTCCCAAGTTTTTTACTTTAGGTGAAAATTACCCATGCATGCCAACTTTGCTCAAGCTAGATGGAAGATTATTGAATACCAATATTGATAAAGCTGTTGGAATTGAAGGAAATTTACTCAAACAAATTATCATTTCACATTACAATGTTACATCAACCGGATAATAAGGAATTATCAGACACCAGGCAATAAAACATTCTAATTTATCAACAACTCATCAATAAATCATGCGATTAAAGAAGATCATTGATTTTGAAATAAAACTTAAGGCTAGGGTCAGACGAAAGCATTTTTCCCCGTGAACGTGAAAAAGTGCGTCCGAACGCATTGGCGTATTTTTTCACGGAATGCGCAAAAACAGTCAGACGACGAGCATTTTCGGGCGTGATTTTGTACGGATCGTCAATAAAACTCTTTTTGCGTCTGGACTTTATGTAGGCTGGACATTAGCAGTGTCTGACATCTCCTAATCACGCACACACGCCGCTATGCCACAGCTGCGCACTCAGTACGTCAGTACAAGCGGTTCAGCGTTCTCAGAAAAATGCATTCAAATTCCACTTGCGTTGCACGGCCGGATGTTTGTGCGGCCGTACATCGTATAGTGGCCGTCATTGCCCGTCATCTGCTGCTAGTGCGGCCGTAATTATGTGCGCCAGAACGCACGTTAAAAGTGCGCTGGTCTGACCCCAGCCTAAGACATGTCAGTTTTACAAAACAGTTATTTTCAACCAATAAGACAGAAGACAAAGAAGAAGATAATGTATTTTTATATGCTGATGGATTATCTTTGTGTTGTCTAAGTGATAATTATTTTGTGTCTTTTATTATTTTATATTTTATTATTTTGTTGTTCGGTTACAATCAATATTGTTCAAAATTCCCTGACACATTTAGGATTATTGAAGATCACATCCAATTAAAATTAGAGTTAATTAATGTATTTAGGAACATATTATTTAATGCATTTGCATAAATATGTTTCATGACATATATAGTGGTAAATGGAAAGTTTTAATTCAGTAAAATTAAAATAGTTTTTATTTTTTGGATTTCATTTCAGGATTGGTGTGTTTTATAAACACCAGGTTTGTTTCAAAACACCGAACAAGACTGAATAGGATAGTTATTAAATATTTTTTGATATTTAAATGGGTGGAATATGCCCTTCGGCTATTTCCCTTTTGAGCCAAAGTTGTATATATATATATTTTTTTCTTTTCTTCTCTAATGCAATGAGTCAGAAGTAATATGATTCTTCTCTTTTTTGTTGCGTGAGGCCAATAGGCTTTGCGGGGAAATTTTTAAATTTATTATCTGTGTCTCTTCTTGTGTAAATTAACATTTTTATTGTTTTCGTGCACTTGAGAGTGACAATGAATGAATGGATGTATATGATTAGCGGGGTATACCATATTTTCTTTTCTTTTTTTATTTTCTTTATTGTTCCTAAAACCGTATCACATCATCAAGAAACCTGACAGTCACAATGACTGCATATGGAACGAATCATGGACATTTTGTGTCAAGGTCAAAGGTCACAGGTAATAAGCAACCAGCGCAAAGAGACAGCTTGTTCAGGAGTCCCTATGGTGGGAGCTCTGATGACATTCAATGATTATGCATCTCAAGCTGGGATGTTGAAAAAGACCACAGCTTGATCTCGCACTGTGGACTACAGTATTAGATTATGGAATATTATTTTTTTTATTTAATCCCCTAGGTAAGTGTGAGAAAGGATTGTATTTGTGAAAAGAAGAATGTATTTCTTGAGTGTGTGTGAATGCAGGTCTGTATGCGTTTTGTGGAGTGAAGCTGAACATAGGAAAACACACAGATATAGATCTGACTCATGTTGATTTATTAGATAAATGAACTTACATTCAAGTTATTATATTTTTCTTGTTCGGTGAATTACATTTTGGGAAATGGGAATAAATAGTTATTTAATGTCTAGATTAGGTATTTTTAGCTACGCTCCATGTGTGATTCGCTGGAAGAGTGAATCTAGATAGATAAGTGTATTTTATGCTCATAAAGGGCCTCCTTGGGGAATCCCTTTCGTATATCGTAAAGGTATTAGGCGAGGATACTATGGCCCCAGGTATAATTAGTTTAATTGTCTAGTTTGTTTTATCCATTTTAGTGATCACGATTGTATGTGTGATCAATGAGACGATTGAAAGGTATTTTAATATGATAGGTAGTTTTTAATTCTTGCACTAGTGTGAAATCCCCCCTCCCATTTCCAGTGTCAAACCCAGCAAGTCTTTTTCTTGCACAGGATGTTAGCCTGTGGAATTTAGCTGATTTCCTGTCTGTGCAGGAAAGGGTGTGTGAACAGTGTAAGCCAGAGAAAAGCCATCTCTGAATCATATGTAGTAATTTTTGTCTCACTGTTGGTTAAACTCTGACGTAGAAATGTATTTATATGCTGATTGGCTATAATAAAGTAGTCTGTCTAGGAAATTATATTTATATAATTTATATTTGACTGACGCTACATTGCTTTGTGGCTGATTTTGGTGTATCTCGCCATGGTGTAGCCCAGCGTCTGTTTTCAATTTTGATATATGAGAAGAAACTTGGAAAAGGTTTATTGAAATTTCATAAATGGTAATTATATAATAGGGAATTTGTTTATGTTTGCTTAAAATTCTAATTTATCAATCGTAACATTCCCTCCTCCCCCTCATTAACTGTTAAGTATTGTATGAGATAAATCACGGCCACAAAGTAAAAGATTTGCACAGATTTTGGTAAATGTTGCATCATGGGAAATATCCACAAAAATGGAAACAGGAGATAAAATACCTAGGGCCCTATTACAATTTTCGCGTTAAAACGCTTGCGCAATGCGTGAATTTGTGCGCCAAGCGTTAAACGTTAACGCGTGGAAATCAACGCTGGAATTACAATCCTTGCACATTTTTTCATACGTCGAGCAATAACATGCGTTAAACGGACACACACAAATTATTTTGGGCTGGTGTATTTGGTTTCGGCCAGGTTGATAGGATTTGCCATTAACACCAGCTTTTAGGAGTTGCTAAAATTATATGCGCAACGTCTATGTGTTAATTCCTGCGCATAGATTGTAATACCGTCCGCGTACCAGCGCACATTCGCGGTTGCGCTCACAATGTTAAGTATAGGACGCGCGCAGTACAGTACGCTCGCGCAGGGTTCACGCAGGTTCACTCTCAGTAGATGTATACGCACGTTTGTTGCTCTGACATTGTAATATGACGTTCAGCGCAAAGGGTTTTACCCTTCGCGTTAATGCGTTTTTGCGCCGGCGCAAACGTTTGCGCGAAGATTGTAATAGGGCCCCTACATTTTTCCTTGTTACATGCAATTACTTCAAAGAAAAAACAAACCCAGCAGCATGTGTTTTATAAAGTGGTTTTATTTGTAATGCACAAGTAATCTAGTTACAGCTTATGTAAGTGGCAGTGTCCCTTTAACCACTTGAGCGTGAAGGACGAACGTGGTGTGTCCTCTCGTTTCACTCCCGTGCGTGGAAATACTGTACACTGCAGCAAACATCATTAAATATCAAAGAAAAGACACATCTGGAGAAAAAATTTGGCCATAATTAGTGTGACCAAACCAGTTACAATTCTTTCATACCAGTTTGGTTGGATATTTCACCGGCAGAGCACTGAACACAAGAATAGCAGCATGTTACTTGATCTGGAGTTGATTTTCTAAACCCGGGTGGGCATTGCTCACTGCATGTTGACTGAGGAACCTAGAAAAAAGAAATGAAAGGAATTGCAATAAGGAAAAAAACTCACTTCACTCACTTAGGGGCAGATTTGCTCCACAGGGCACTTGATTGTTTGCCACATCCAGAATGAAGTCCAAGAAACCAAAAAAGTACCAGCAGTCAATGGCTCTGTTGAAGGGACTTTTTATTACATGCTTTTCAGTAGGCTGAAACGTTGTCGGTATTCTAGTGTGAAAAGCAGCTAATAAAAAGACACGTCAACAGAGCGGCAAGTGCTGTCACTTTTTTTGTTTCTGGGAATTGCAATAAAAACATTGTAGTGTGGAATGTTTAGACATGTTTAATTAGATTATTTTTAAAACACAAATTCATTAACCCCCCCTTGAACCATTACACCCCCCCAGCTTTAACCCTTTTGCACATTGCTTTTCATGTATAGTGTGGTGGAGCATTGAGATACATGTTTTATTCTTACATTATTACTAGAGAGCCGGTACAGACTGAGCGCCCACAGCCTGGAAATCGAATCAGGGCGGCATAGACAGACCTACGAGCCCAGGGAGAATAGACTGTGCCAGCATTATGACCAGGGGGCCCTGGAAGATGAGGTCCACTTCCTCCTACAGTGCCCCAAGTATTCAGCACTGAGGGAAACTTCCTTCCAGAGACTCTCCGCTCTCATATCGGACTTAACCTCTATAGAAGAGACGAGGAAACTCCACATCATACTGGGAGAAGAGGAGCCGGCGATGAAAATATCTGCCCAATACGTCACAGAATGTCACAGACTGAGAGGAGCATGAGAGATCCTGGACTTATAAATCCCCAACATGGACTCGCCCCCATCCCACTTCACATTATCCCTTATCCCTGATAATGTCCATGGACTTGCCCATTCCCCCCATATATGTCCCACTACCCCCCTCCACCCCATATAACCTCCCCATATGCTTTGGCAATGCTAAAATGTATTTGGTCCTGCCAATAAAGCTTATTTTGATTTGATTTGTTTTGATTTGATTTGATTTGAGAGTCTAGAGGTGGAGTTTGAGCTTTAAGGTAAGAGATTTTGTTTATGTGTTTCACTTTCTCTGTGAGGTTTGGGAGTATCCTCACCCACTGGTACCACTACTAAAGCAGCACCTTATACCCACTTTTATAGAATTAGATTTCTGTCCACCAAAAAAGAGGTCTATAGATTGAGCACTGATTCATATACACCTTCTGCGAATATATTAAAGCTGTGCTGTAACAACTTTCACCTTAAAATCAGATGACACTTAATGTTGTTCTTCTTAAAACTATGAATACTGAAGCCCTAATTCTCCATCTAATTTTGGGTAAGAATTACCCCTTAAAATGTAAAATTTCTTAGCATGCAATGTAAGGACCGGACAATTGTTTTTAACATTTTTCTATCATGCACAGTATGTGATTTATATATAACCTATGTATAGTTTACCTAAATAAATATGTTGTAGCGGAAGAGGAAAGTGCAGGCTTTTATGATATCATTCAAATTTATCGTGACATTAACTCAATTTCAAATCCAATAATGCTAATCTTGGCCAAGGTCCTGCAACTTGCAATCCAATTGAATATTTTGGGATATTCATTTTGTTAAACTAAAGGCATCTTGTCTTTTAAATATTACATTTCTCACCCATAACCTCTAACAAATTAGGAAATTTTGCTTTGAGGTTTTGTATTTTGTAAGTCTAATATTAGCTGATATTCCAGATGAAGTATAAACTTGCATTAGGCTTGTGGTCACTTTGCTCACTGAACATAGGTGTAGAGCAGATTGCACTGCCTCAAAGGCTTAAATATGAATATTATAAAGGGCCGTCACGGGCATCCGCCACAGGCCCGCGTGACAGTTTCCCCTTAGCAACCCTGGTTTAGCGTGATACACAGGCATATATATGCAGGCGGTAAAGCAGAAGCCTGCACCGCAACATTCAGGGTTATCCAAAGAGATTCGAATTGCTTGAGAAAGGTAACCGAACGCTGAAAATCAGGGTTCGGTTACCTTTCCTGGCCATTCGGCTATCCAGAGAGCAGGCAATTCGCCAAATCCTGTCGAATTGCCTGAACATACGGTGCCTGTTCGGTCCCTGTTCGAGGGCAGTGAAATCCCCATCAAAAAGCACTGCTTCGGCTATTCAGAGAACACAAACCAGCAGTGAAAGGTTCCCCTAATGTCCTGCCATTCGGTGGTTTAATTCGGCAAATTTATTCAGGAGAATCCCATAGACTTCAATGTTAAAAATATTCCCGTTTTAATTCAATATCTAATAAACCGTTCATTATAAAATTCTGCAGCAAAAAGTCTCTTTATTTATAGATTTTTTAGGATACTTTAAGCATTTTTCTGAATTTTTAAAAAAAAAATTAAAAGTCCGATTTATTTTTTTTTTTTTTCAGTTTGCTTATTTTTTTTGTAACAGCCCTCTTTATTATCATTCCCTGGATCTCCTGTGAAAATTTCAGACATTTTCGCTCAGTAGTTTCTTTGCAAACAGCGTTTCTTTTTCCCAGATTCATACAAATGGTTTTTCTAATTTATTCACTGCCTCCTCTACATCACAGCTGCTTCGGCTCTGTGTGATTCGGCTCCTTTTCTGCTCCTGTTCGGCTCCTCTTCGAAGGTTAATCCAGATGTTTTTGCTTGTTTTCATAGTGCATTCGGTTAGTTTTCGTCAGGTTTTCGGCAGCTTTTCCCTGCAATTCGGGGACCCTGTGCTGTTTGCTGAATACACCGCAGGGTCACCGAAATGCAATCGGCAAAAGGAACCGAATTGAAGAGAACGAAAAGTCACCGAACGTGCGGTGACTTTTCGAATCTCTTTGGATAACCCTGATGGTGCTAAGCCTCAGGATGCTCGTGGCAGCGCTGAGTGCCGCCACAAGCATCCCCTCCATAGAGTCCAAAGGACTCCATTGAGGCTTCTGCTGCTGGTCACATGACCTGCAGGATCTCGCCTTGCGAGATCTGGCAGGTCGGCGTAATGATTCACAGGGGGAGACCGCAAGATTTTTTCCCCCCAGTCTCCCAGTGCTACCGGCGGCAAGAAGAGACGGATGGAGCCGCTGTTCTCTCTGTGGGATGGGGAGTATGTGATTTATTTGGGGGGGTTTCAGCTGGTGCTGACTGATTCCGCAGAATTGGAATCCGTTAGCACCAGCTCCTAGCTATGGTTAACTTTTCCTTAACCGCATTGAAACGTTAATTAGCGTTAGGAATTTGTTATCCTAATGCTAGTTAACACTTTACGCTTCCTATGCTTAACATGAGGAGCTCAAAGTACAGTAAGCGCTCGCTGAAAAGCGCAAGATTCAAATCGCTAATGGGTTTTTTAACCCGTTAGGGTTCGGATTGTAATATGGACTGCCTGTGCTAGGGCAAGCAGAGCTAACGTTAACGCTCAAACAGGCGAGCGCTACCATTAGACTTTTTTTATAGCTCTGACGCGCAACATTTGCATTTAAAAATAGATTTTACTTTCCTTTTCAGAATTTGTTCTTACCTCATTGATGTCTGAAGGCTTTGATGGCCACAAAATAGCACTCTCATTGATGATGAGCTTAGGCTTTGAGTTTTCAGCCAAAATAACTTCTCCAACGGGGAGTTTTTTAATGGTTTTGTTAGGAAATATTATGTTGTTAATTAATACTAAATGTATTTTGGAATTTTCTGTCTCATGAAAAAAAAATTCATTTCCAGAAGATGTATTGAAATGCACTCTTCTTAAATGTTTGTTCAGCTGAAAGAAATTACGCAAAATTATACATGACATAAAAATTATTATTACATTGAACCTGTAGGGTTCACACATTTAATTGGGATGTAAATTTTAGCAAATGTGTAGGTCATATACAGAACATGTATCACTTGACAAAGGCCTCGTTTCAATAAGAAATGTTCCAAAGACACTTTGGGCCCTATTACATTCATAACGCTAACTTTAGCGCTCAACTGTGTGAGCGTTAACGTTAGCCTTGGTTGCCCTAGCCCGGCCAACTATATTACAAAGCGAAAGCTAACGGTTTAAAAAAAAATTTAGTTATTTGGAGCTTGCGCTTTTCAGCACGAGGTTACTGTACTTTGCGCTCCCTATGCTTAACATGGGGAGCGCAAAGTGTTAATTAGCGTTAGGATTATAAAGTCCTAACACTAATTATCGTCCTGCTGCTGTTACTGAAAAGTTAACCACAGCTAGGACCTGGTGCTAACTGATTCTGCTTCTGCAGCACCAACAGAACCCCCCCCCCCAAATCACATACTCACCTCTCATCCCGCAGCGAGAACGGTGGCTCCATCCGCCTCTTCTTGCAATCGGGAGTGGAGGGAGACTGGGGGAAAAAAGTACCTCAGTCTCCCTCTGCGAATCACTACGCCGACCCACCAGATCCTGCAGGTCATGTGACCAGCAGAGGAGGCTTCAATGGAGTCCTATGGACTCCTTCGAGGGGATGCTTGCGGCAGTGTTAGTGCTGCTGCGAGCATCCCAAGGCTTAGCGCTGTGTTACAGTGCAGGCTGCTGGATTACCGCCTGCACCGTAATATCACACTAAAACGGGGACGCTAAGGAGAAACCTGTAGGCGCAGGTTCTTCTCCTTAGCATCTCCGTTTTAGCGTGATCATCGTAATATGGCCCTTTATGATTCTCATTACTTTTCAGTACTATATAACAAGTTAAAAAACAACTTCTTTTGCGAAATTTACATATTTTTACTCGATTTATATCCCTACCTGTTTTGAGTGATACTGTTCAATTATTAATCCATTATTTCTCCTGGTTTTAGTTTCAGAAATGTGCATATCGTGCAAAGAATGAGCTATTGCGTACACGGCAAGGTATACGTTGTAGGTTGCCTGAAAATTTTCCAGATCAAAATCAGAGGCTTTCATTGAATTGAGAGAGTAATTTGTCTTGCACAGATATCGGGTGCTTACGTTATAACCAGGTGGAAGGCAGTGAAAATAATACAGCCATGTGCTTTTTAAGAAGGTGTTATCTTTATACACTGTAGGATTAACAACATTATAGACAAATTCTTTAAAACCTGGAATATGTGTTCTAGCTGTCATAAAAACCAATGTTCTGTTTAATACTTCCTTCAATGTGACAGTTTCGATATCATATTGCATAAATGGGTCTGATGATAAAATTAGTATTTTCTCACTGAGCTGAAGAGGTACTGAAAACTCCCTCAAAATGCCCATCAGGTGTTCTTCAGAAAAAAATATAACAATCACTTTTGCAGTGTACTTTAATGTATAGGTTATCATACTCAGGGGATTAGCCATTAAGAAAAATTCAATACAAATTCCATTTTTAATACTCTCTTCCATAAAAATGTGACCATCTGTCTCTGTTGTCTCTTCTGATGAAAACAATATTCCAATCCATGTCCACCCAAAGTGTTTTAATAGTGCAATAATTGCCTTGTTATATACATTAGTTCTGTATCCAGTATGGAAAAGTGATGGAAATGTAACTCGGTGGCGGAGATTGACATTTGTTGCTCCATAACTAATCTGTAAAATTAACCGTTATAACAAATGGAAGTTATATTTGACATTCATCGAGAGCACTGGCGTGCACAGTCCGTTGTGTTAGGGTGTGCACCCATGGAACATTTATTAAATGAAAACATGTTTAGAAGAATTCTCATCAAATGCACATTTTTCATCAGAAATAACAAGCCTGTAATCAGAGATAATGTCAGTTTTTATGCTATTCATCAGGAAACAGATAAGTGACATCTAACATGTCAATAAAGGAAGACACACCCCAACATTAGGGTGTGCCTAAGCAAACCGCCTGCCCACACCTATGATGGAGAGAGAAAGAAAAGTGCTACAGACAATGTATATCATCACCAGATTAGGGATATTCCGAGCAGGCTGATTGTACCCCTGATCCGATCAGAGTTTTTCAAATGTCATGATTGACAGATACGAGTCTCCATGATCTAATACAGGACCCTTGCGATTCCTCGGCTGCCAGTCCTAGTACTGGCTGTGAGGGAGCGGGTGCAGCTTACTTGCCAACGGTAAAACCAGGCTCTGCTATGCTCCATACACCTCTAGCTGCAACCCCATCAAAGCACCTGTCCTGGCCTACTCGACCCAAGTCATGGTATGAGCCGCATGGTACCAGCAGAATGAAAGAGTAGAAATTCAGGACTCTGACCAGCTTCATGAAACTGATCTACAAAACATCCCTAGATCAGCTCCTGATCCTTGATATCAGATCACGACATCCCTACACCAGATACAGTACTAGGTTTTTCATTACCTGCAGTAAAGCAAGCTATCTAAAACAGAATCGTAAATTTACTGTGGGTGAGGGGGAAAAAAGGAAACCTCTCAGGCGGCGGGGTCAAGCAATTTAAGACTGGAATATATAATTGAAAACTTAAGAACAAATATACAACGTTTGTTAATTTTATATTTTAAAGCAAAGAAGAATTAAGAGTGGCAAGATTGTGCTTAAGGTTCTGTTCCATAGCACATTTCCATTTGCCTGTTTGTAGCTTTACTCCATTAACCCCAATGTTTTGCCTCTGTCCTGTTCCTCATTCACCACATTCTGACACTGCACAGCAAATCCCCTCTGCATTCCTGAAGGACATTTGTGGCACATAAGCCTCCCACAGCACAGTGGTGTAAATTATGGCAAACCTTCTCCCTCCAGATGTTTCAAAGCTAGATCTTCCATGATGCTCAGCCACTCTTATGTGTGACTAAGCATCATGGGACATATAGTTCTGAAACATCTGGGGTGCCAAGGTTTGCCATCAGTGGTCTTCGGGATGGGGTTGAGGACCAGATGGATATCATTGAAGGGAATGACCAGCGTTGACTCATATGTTACAGTAAACACTTGGTCTGCATAAATAGGTTTTTCAGGCATTGCTAGGTATAGTCGACTAAGCACAGGTGGGGTATAGTGTTTTAGATACTATATTTTGAAATAAAGCAAGAATTTGAAATTGAAGCACAGTTTATTCACTCTCTAACCTGAGTATAGCCATATATTTCAAGAAGGTTCGCCACTGAAAGTGTTACTGAAGAGATCAAATGCCCAATGAATGCTGCAACTGTATTCTTATTACAGCTGTAGTTGAAGGGGTACGAGCTTCCTCCTGATAGAATGTTAAGTGCTGCTGCTTGAGCTTGTTCTTCAAAGATACAAGTGTCATAGACTGAATATCCCAGGGTGGTGTTTGAGAGAAGATCTCTGTCATTGTTTATTTCATGAACAGCAAAATCAAAGGCAAGGAAATGGCGGAGGAACCGAAGAGAGGGTCTGCAAATGTGAGCGTACAAACATAAATAAAGAGATCAACTTCAATGTCTCATATGTCATTTTCTTGTCAATGTACAAATACAGAAACTTAAATGGAGTTTTATTTTTAATGAAAGAAACAGTGCAGAAAAACATTTATGCAGCGCACAAATTATACATATGGATTAATAGCCTCCATCTCAGGTCTCCCTGGCAGGTTGCAAAAGTCATCCAAACCGGAAGGCTTTCCTACACCTGGAAGGCTGTCAATCAATGGGAAGCACAGGAGGGTGTGCATGCTCAGTTAATTGTTCCTGCTTTCAACATTTTAGGTACCTATCTACAGTAATATTTAACCTCTTCCACCCCAGCACCCATTGTTTAAGTTTAGACTGTCCCTTTAAAAAGAACCCCGGTCAATAACAGCTTTAAACAAATGCAGAGCAAACGACTGTCTCTACAAAATAAGGAGTCTTGAGAAGTGACACAGACTCATATTTCCAAATCCTGTATGTCACCCTCTCCAATGACCACCTATTTACCCATTTGTGACTGTCATCATCATTGGTGAGTGTACGGGCTCTGGATGGAGAATATAGTTTTAAGTGTTTATTCTGAAATGCACATTACATCCACAGTGTTGCTATATTGATACTGACATGCTTTCAAAAACAAGCCGATTTTTACATTATATAGGTCAGTGATAAACACTGCCCTATACAAAGGGAAAGGTGCCCTGTCACATGTGCCTATGGCAGTGGCACTTTAAGGTAGCTTATCAGATACGTATATAATCTAACGCTCAAAATCAGTGTAATTTACTCAATCTTAAAACTGCTCATCTAGAATTCAACTTCTTCTTCTGGATAAATTGCATTTCCCCCCCCCCTTTATACCCTCTTCACCCATTTCCCTATATGGTTGGAGCAGTTTATCTGTATGGTTCAATCCATTAAAGATAGGGGGTTATTTAGAGAGCACTGAAATTTCGGTGCTCTCACGTTCAACGCATTTCGCTGTGCTTCGGCAATTTAATTTCGTCAACCCTGCGGTAAAAACAGCGTTCACCACAAGGTCCCCGAAGTGCACCGAACGGGATCCGCCCAAATGCTGACGGTCAGCTCGTCGAACTCAGCCACCAACTGCTGAATGCAGCTGGCGATCTGCAGAACACAGCCAACAATTTGCCGAATGCCGCCGAACTGACCGAACGCAGCCAATCGGCCACTGAACACCATCGGAAAAAGCCGACATGCTGCTGAACTGAGCGTAAAAAAAAAAACGCATTTTTTTAAAAGGCACTTAAAACAATGAAAATGCTTAAAAATGCATGGAAATTTTAAAAAAGGTCATATACAAAATAATAAAAAGGTCTGTTACAGAATAAAAAAAAACGACAATCAAAAAACTTGCCTAAAAAATCCAGAAAAATGTCTAAGAAATTCAAAAAAATAAATAAATACAGGGTAATTCAAAGAGATCCGAATTGCTTGAGAAAGGTAACTGAACGCTGAAAATCAGCATTCGGTTACCATTCTTGGCCATTCGGCTATCCAGACAGCAGGCAATTCGCCAAATCCTGGCAAATTGCCTGAACATACGGTGCCTGTTCGGTGCCTGTTCGAGGGCAGTGAAATCCCCATGAAAAAGCACTGCTTCGGCTATTCAGAGAACACAAACCAGCAGTGAAAGGTTCCCGAAATACCCTGCCATTCGGTGGTTTAATTTGGCAAATTTATTCAGGAGAATCCCATAGGCTTCAATGTTAAAAATATTCCCGTTTTAATTCAATATCTAATAAACCGTTCATTATAAAATTCTGCAGTAAAATGTCTCTTTATTTATAGATTTTTTCGGATATTTTAAAGCATTTTTTTTTTTTTTTTAAAGTCCGATTTTTTTTTTATTTTTATTTAAGTTTACTTATTTTTTCAGTAACAGCCCTTTTTATTATCATTCCCTGGACCTCATATGCAAATTTCAGACATTTTTCGCTCAGGAGTTTCTTTGAAAACAATGTTTCACTTTTCAAACATTCATGCAAACTCTTTTCCTAATTTATTCACTGCCTCGTCTGCGGTGTCGGCTTTTTCCGGCAGCTTCGCTGCATGTGATCGGCTCCTGATCGGGTTTTTCCGTGGTTTTCGGCAGGTTAATACAGATGTTTTTGTGGGTTTTTGGCATGCATTCGCTGGGTTTTGTGGTTCGTTTTCGTCGGGTTTGCGGTAGCTGCAATTCGGGGGCCCTGTGGTGCTTGCTGAATACACCGCAGGGTCACTGAAATGGGATTGGCAAAAGGAACCGAATTGAAGAGAACGAAAAGTCACCGAACGTGCGGTGACTTTTCGAATCTCTTTGAATTACCCTGATAGACTTTTTGCTGCAAATGAAAAGAATAAACGGTTGAATAAAAATATGATAAAAGCTGTAATTTTTTTCTTTACTTTAAATCCTATGGGATTCTCCTGTTTAAACCTGTCAAACTGAAGCACCAAAAATCATGGCATTTTACCAACTCTTCGCTAGAGTTTGGCATTCTCTGAATAGATTAACCATCACTTCTCTATGGGACAATTTTGCTGTTGCCGATGGTGACCAAATTGAGGCGATCTGAGGCGAACTGCACCATATTTTGCTGGCAATTCGCCAATATTTGGCGAATTGCCAGCTTTCTGAATAGCCGAAGTGCCACAAAATTGCACCGTACAGTGAAATTCACCGTTCGGTGCAATTCGGTGGCATGTTCGGCTTTTATTGAATAACCCTTTTAGTTGTGGAATGTGCTAGCACTTTCAAAACAGTAATTATAACATGTCCATGTTTATATTCTGAAAACTTTACTCACACAGAACATATTTTGTCCTTTGGTTGAGAATTGAAAGTCACTTCTGGCTGCAGAATATTCTTAGAGAATTGAAATATTCCTCCCAAAATCACATCTCCATTTCTGAAACATCCTGATAATGGTTTAATTTTGGGCAGTAAACATGCTGTGCCTGAACATTCAGAAACTAGAAGTAATATGATAACCGCAACTTTCACTATCTTATATCTGCGGACAAAAACAAGATGCAGGTTAGAATTTGCTTTCACTATACAACAGAAGCACTGCTATAACATGTGACCAATCAGCTTCGTATAGTAATGGTGTTATTGACGCCTTTTGTTTCTTGAAACTTTAACAATGTTCTTTTACTGTGTAGGGAGCAATAAAAAAAATAAAGGAACAAACAAGTATGGATTACTCCTTCACAGTATCATTCATTTATAAAGGCATCTAAGGCTGGCTGTCCGCTGGGTCCGTATTTGTGCGATCATGCGATTGTGCAACGTCATCCATCATTGTCC
The DNA here is from genome assembly GCA_009667805.1 of Leptobrachium leishanense. NCBI lineage: Eukaryota > Metazoa > Chordata > Amphibia > Anura > Megophryidae > Leptobrachium > Leptobrachium leishanense. The sequence goes on along the minus strand of CM019070.1, from coordinate 60,124,795 downwards.
GACCAATCGCACAACATGCAGGAGATTCAGCCCTCGTCCACTGCCTCCGACTTCCATTGGACTACTTCAGACAACTTTATTTGAGTACAACAGACTAGCGATCTTTCCCATTTGATTGGAATTTGTCAGACGAAGCTGGCACGATCTGGCACAATTTACATGAAAAAAAGATGAATTGTATAGTTAAACCGCCATGCGGCAAAAGGGAAATTATCCCATAGAGAAGTGATTCAGTTTCGACAGGCGAATCCATTAGGATTCAATGTAAAATTATATTTTATTTATTTTTTTATTCTACTATTTATTCTTTTCATTTGCAGCAAAAAGCCTTATTTATTGATAGTATTGAATTTTTTGAGTATTTTCTTTTAGGTGAAATTTTTGATTCGCGATTTTATAAAAAAATGACGTATTGTTTCCTTTGTTGCCGAGCTGAAGAAAAAAAAACACGCCTGCAGTGGCATAACACCCGGGGGGCGCAGCCGGTACGGGTGCCCCGGGCGCAGGTTCCCGCTGTGGACCGAGCCCAACAAAGTGAGCGCCGGGGGGGGGGAATTGCCAGCAGCCGCACTGCTATCCTACGAGCGGCCGCCAGCATAAAGCTCTGCCGCTCAGCTGGGGATCTATCCAACAGCCAGCCGCGATCTTGCAGGATCTGGCTGGTGGTTAGATCCCCAGCCAAGCGGCAGAGCTTTATGCTGGAGGCCGCTCGAGGAGGAAAAGTACGCGGCCGCCGGCAATGACGACAGAGCTGGGTGCAGGCAGAGCAGCCCGGAGAGGAGGAGAGGTGAGTTGGGGTAATATTTCCATGTGTGAGAGCTGGGGGCAAATACATCCATGTGTGAGAGCTGGGGGGACATACATCCATGTGTGAGAGCTGGGGGAAAATATATCCATGTGTGAGAGCTGGGGGCAAATACATCCATGTGTGAGAGCTGGGGGCAACATTTCCATGTGTGAGAGCTGGGGGCAATATACATCCATATGTGAGCTGGAGGCAATATTTCCATGTGTGAGCTGAGGTAATACATCCATGTGAGCTGGGGCAATATATCAGTGTGTGAGAGCTGGGGGCAAATATATCTATGTGTGAGAGCTGGGGGCAAATATATCCATGGGTGTGAGCTGGGGGCAATATTTCCATGTGTGAGCTGGGGCAATATATATCCATGTGAGTTGGGGGGCAATACTTCCATGTGTGAGCTGGGGGGCAATATTTCCATGTGTGAGCTGGGGGGTACCCTGAGCCCATTGTATGGAAAGGGTTTGCAGGGCTGTGCAGATGGGGTGCCACGTGTGTTCTGGAAGCATGGAAAGGGTGCACTGGGCAGCCCACACCTGGGTTACCCTACACTGCATAGCTGCAAGGGGTAAAAATGGGAGGGGGGGTCCAGAGCCTGTACATATAATTCTGGGGGTCCAGTACCTGTGTATATAATTCTGGGGGTCCAGTGCCTGTGCATATAATTCTGGGGGTCCAATATTTTTTCCCGGTCCGGGCCTGCTTGTAACCAGAGTGGACATTTATATAATGATTTCTGGCCCGGGCGCCCATAACTCTGGTTACGCCACTGCACGCCTGCAAACACTGTTGAAGACATACAGGGAATTCCAGTGCTTTCCCTCGTGCTGAAAGGGCTTTAATAAGCCCCAGTGAACGGTCTGCCCAAAACTGTACGTTTGGGACATTGATTTCTAATGTTTATTGTCTCAAAAGATTTTGTAAATATGTGGCCTCTCTTACATACTTAGACCAGGGATGTCCAAACTCCGGCCCCCCAGATGTCCCTGAACTACAACTCCCATGCTTCTCCATCCATCTAAAGCAGACAGAGATTTCTGGGAGTTGTAGTTCAGGAACATCTGGGGTCCAGAGTTTGGACATCCCTGACTTAGATTAACAGTCCATGCACCTATTTTTGGTACAAACAACTAATTTTCTATTCTATGATTTTGTTCAGTATAGCGTCCAGACCTGATGAAGAGAGGTTATACTCACGGAAGTTTGTCATTTAAATGTAACGTTAGTCCAATAAAAAAAGATATCACTACTACTGCTATACTCTGGTGTTATATATATATATTTATATATATATATGATGATGTTCGTCCATCGTATTCGAAGAGGACCTTGACATCTTAACAGGTTGTGGGTTGTCCTCAGTGTGTCCGCAGATGGCTGGTAAGGCCTATACGTGCACGAAATGTTCTGCCTCATGTCGAGAAGACATGTGTAGGTACCCCTGTAGCAACATTTGCAGCTCTGGCTTTCCAAAGTGCTCACTTCTCTTGTGCTGTAGTTGTTCTTCTGTCCTCAAATATCTGGCAGCCTTGGAGGATCAGTGTGCGCCATGTCGATCGATCTTGTGCCAGGGTTTCCCAGGAGGTGATATCAATATCCATGGACTTGAAGGAGGCTTTCAGTGCATCTTTGTATCACTTCCTTTGTCCCCCGTGTGACCGGTTCCTTGAGACAGCTCACCATAAAGGAGCTGTTTAGGGATGCGATGATCTGGCAACCTTGCAACATGGCCTGCCCACCGTGTCTGGGCTTTCATCAGCAGGGTGTAAACTGATGACAGCCAGGCCTGCTCAGGAAAGGACTTCTGTGTCTGGCACCTTATCCTACCACCGGATCCTAAGGCTAGGGTCAGACTGAGGCAGTGCGAACGCGCGTTCTGGCGCACATAATCACGGCCGCACTAGCAGCAGATGCCATGCAATGACGGCCAATATACGACGTACGGTCGCACAAAAGTCCGGCCGCGCAACGCAAGTGGAAAATGAACGCATTTTTTCGAGAACGTTAAACCGCTGGTACTGACGTACAGAGTGCGCTGCGGCCGCATAGCGGCGTGTGTGCGTGATTAGGAGACGTCAGACGCTGCTAGTGTGCGGCCAACATAACGTTCAAACAGCCGGATTTCCCTAGACTTCTTTTTACCCCATCGTCATGAAATACGTCCAGAATTGCGCATCGTCTGACCACTTAAGCGTATTCCGTGAAAAAATGCGTGCGCACGCATCGACGTACATTTTGACGGTGGCCGCAGAAAATGCGCTCATCTGTCCCTAGCCTAAAAAGTCTGCAGAGGCAGGTCATATGGAAGTGATTCAGTTGTCTTGCATGCCTCCTGTATACAGTCCAAGTCTTGCTGGCATACACCAGGGTTGTTAACACTACTGCTCGATAGACTATGAGCTTTGTAGCGAGGCTTATTCCACGGCGGTCCCATACCTTGGTCAATATATATACACCATAGGCGTGTGCAGAAGGGTGTTTGCTCTATATGAACATGGTTTCAACCTCTTAGATCACCATGTACACTTTACCTCAATTACTTCATGACAGAGAACAAGAAAATTAGCAGGTTGTGACAATTTACGGCTTGTAACAAATGCAGCGTGTGCACACTCTCACCTTACAGTCCTCTCCTCCTGTTTCCAACCCCAACCCTCCTAGATTGTGAGTTCCTACGGGAATAGGGCCCTCATCTCCTCCTGTACTGTTTGTCAAATGTTGTTCAATGTATTGTAACCCTGTCTGTACTGTGCTTATTGTACAGCGCTGCGGAATATGCTGGCGCTTTATAAAATAATAATAATAATAATAATAATAAATACACCTCTTGTGTTCATTCAGACATAATACTTTATCCATTTAATTTCTGTTTATACAAAAAATATATTAAATTTGAAAACACATATTTTCATGGAGATATTGACTCCTATGTTCACTTAAGGATGTCAACCAATTTTAGAATGGCACAACTACCCACAACATTAACTTAAAAATAATCTGCTTTAATAATGTGGATCTTGAGGATGACCTTCAAAGTGGGATAGAGCATTGTGAGCCAGTGGGCTAGGGCATAGTAAGCCAGTTGGAGGTTTGCAGCAAGGCTTTGATGTGAAATCTATGCCAACTTGAATTCAAGAACGTTTCATCAATATAATCAAAGTTAAAATATTATTGCATTTATTTCATACTGTAGTATCAATACAGTGCAATGTAAAAAGGCACGGGTCATTGTCATTCCGGGGGAAGCACTATAAATCACCTTATAATCTTAAGGGGTTAAATATTACTATAGATAGGTACCTAAAATGTTGAAAACAAGAACAATTAACTGAGCATGCACACCCTCTTGTGCATACCTATGGCTGATCCTAAGGTCTGTATACAACAAAAACATACAAAATACATAAAGTAAAAACAAACGCCAAAAAAGAAACCTATACATGAATAGCATTATCTGTGGAGAGAAAAGTTCTTAATAAGGACATAAACAGAAGATTTATAATTGTATACAGCAGGATTTTAAACATGTAGGTAGAAAAGGAAAGGGAGAAAAGTGATACACAGGAGCAGAAAGTCAAATTATTTTATTGTCCGCATATGTTACATATACAAAGGTGTCAGCTCCAGTTTAGACTACTTCCATATAAACAGGAAAATGCAAATTGAAAAGAATTAAAGATGAAAATGTAGAGCTCATTGGAAAGGAAAGTCTTTTAGCATGTATTTTATATCAAATGGAATGCTGTAATGACGGTAGTTATTCCTATTATTAAAAAGCACTTCTTAATATTAGTCAATGCATTTGCCATAACATTGCTTTTCAGCATTACAAAAAGAGATATACACACAAAACTATTAATATTAAAGAAGAGGACGAAAAGTGAGATTAAAATCCTCCACTATGCAAATTTCAATAGAGATTATAAATCATTACAAAACATGTTTACCCAGCCAAGTAAATCAGAGACCTGCTTTGCCCACACAACTCTTTTGCCACACTCCCTGCACGAAGCAGTGAATTCTAGGAAGAACTTGCAAATGAAGTCCACAATTGCTCAGCATCAAAATTCTGCTAAAGCACAGACACTCCACATGCTAGTGCAATGCGATAGCAATTGGCCTTGAGCATAAGCTCAGGTATGCAACAACACAAAATTACACCAGCTGTTTTGGACTTGTTAGCCATCCTCAGTAGGATAATCACGGGCTGCTAAAGGAGGCTAACAAGTCAAAACAACTGTCCAGGGGTGTTTTTTGTTGTTGTTGAATACCCTACCCTATATGCTTGAGGGCATCTAGCAAGACAACGCGCTGGCATGTGGGGTGTTTGCGCTACAGCAGATGTTTGATGGAAAAAAGGGCAAATGAGCTCTGTGAGCAAAGCAAGTCTCTAATCTGCTTGCACATATAAATGTTTTTTGCTGTGACTTATACAACCTCTCTATATATATTTATGATACAAACACACTAAAGATATGGTAAAATGTGTGTGTGTGTTTAAGTATAGCATAAACTTGTAACAAAACATACATGTACAGCTGACGTTTGTTATGAAACAAATCAAATTTGTCAATGTATCAAAGTGATTTGAAAGAATGCAGACTAGACCCTTATTGATTCTTATGAATCTTTTGAGATGGCATTTACTCATTTTTAAAAGTACTTTTCCTCTTTTTCAGACATAATGCGTCTCTATATCATAGTCGACAACTACATGATCAAAGTAACTCCCTGAATCAGCGGAATAAATAATCAATTCAGTACAAATGAAAACCGGTACAGTAAAACCTTGGATTGAGAGTAACTTGGTTTGAAAGCATTTTGCAAGAAGTTTTTAAATTTTACTTTATGTATTTGCTGAGGTAGCTGGCACAAAATAAAATCTGTTATTTTACTGTGTAATGTACAATATAGACATTAAAAAGAATGGAAAATAATGTTCGATGAAGGAAAAAGTAACATATTTTTGTTATTTTACCTTTAGGAAAAGATTTATTCTGTTCAAGGCTCAGGGTACCTTTAATTTTACTCTTTTAATAATACCTGTTAGCCAGGGGATAATTTTGGCAGTTAAAAATAATACAAATGTATTGTATTATGTCTGTTAACTTCAAATATATAAGACTTTGTTCTTTATATACCATTGTTAAAGTACTGAAGAGTATGTGTAAGTATAACAAAGACTAATGTAAGTCATATTATAGGAAAAAAGTAGTAACTGAAGTGATTGAGCAGCGATCCTTAGGTCCAGATTGCTAGCACCTGATAGGTTATTAGAGAGACCTCAACAACAATTCCCTCTATGTATATATATATATATATATATATATATATGCACAAACCAGCAAAAGGTTGCACTCAACCTCAAAACTAAGCAGGTGCATCTAAGACACACCAAGAAAGAGCACTCCATATTATTGACCACCTTCTTCCATCATTTTCTGTGAAAAAAAACACAGTTTTCAAAAAGGCTCAAAAAACCTGACTGAGGTAAAATGATGGGTATTCAGTTCACAAAGTTATGATCATAATTTGGTTAAGCCTGTCACAGTCGGCAATGTACCCCATCTTTGACAGGTCATATCTAAATTGACCGAGTCTGCACTTATAGGATCCACTCACCCTGGAGCTCCCCGGCTGCTCGAGGCCTTCATAGGCTGTCATGCCGGAGCACCTGTGAACAGGGAGCTGTGCATATCAAATGGGAGTTGTCAGCTCCCTATATATAAAATACAAAACAGCAAAAGGTTGCACTCAACTTCAAAACTAAGCGGGTTCATCTAAGACACCAAATACAAAACACCAAGAAAGAGCACTCCATATTATTGACCACCTTCTTCCATCATTTTCTGTGACAAAAAAAAACACAGTTTTAAAAATGCTCAAAAAACGTGACAGGTAAAATGATGGGGATTCATGATGGAGATTCATATATATATTTATATATATAGAATTAGGCAATAGAGGATGCACTCACGGTCTTCCAAACAAATATAAAGAATTTAAGAGCAGATAGTTTCCATCCACCGCACTTAAAACAGTCTTTGCCAGTGTCCCAATTCCTACGTACATTAAGAAACAATAGTGATGAGGAACGCTGTACTTTGCAATTAGCCGATACCTATAATAGGTTTAAACAGAGAGGTTATTCTGACAACGTTCTTCAGCAAGCCTTTGTGAAGGCTTGTGAAAAAATTTCATCCAAGAAAATAGAAAATCCTTTGGCCAATAGTAAGATGTACCTACCTATGACATATCATTCCTATAGTCATAAAATCACACAAAATATACATCGACAATGGGAAATGTTTAAATATGATAGTACTTTGCCCTCTAAATTTCATAATACTCCTGTAATAAGTTATAGGAGGTCCAGAAGTCTTCGTGACTGGTTGGTCAAGACAGACCCAATTAAATCATATTCATCTAGTTCTATCTCTCTTCGGCATGGTTGCTTCAGATGCACAAGTTGTGTAACGTGTAGCCATATGCAGCCTGGCTCAACTTTTTCACATCCTAGGTCAGGAAAAATCTTTTCCATTCGTCATCATATTACTTGCACCACAGAGTTTGTGGTGTATTTAATTACATGTCCTTGCGGACTCTCTTATGTTGGAAAAACTGACCGACCCCTTAGAGATAGGATCCGAGGCCACAGGTCTAATATTACCACTGCCTTTAGAGATGGGTCTACTGATAAGACTGTGGCAAAACATTTTTTGGCTTTACAGCATAGGTTACCTACACTCAAATTTAAGGCTATAGACCATATACCACCTTTAAAACGTGGAGGTAATCGGTCTCAATTATTGTTGCAAAGAGAAGCGTTCTGGACAATGAAACTAGATACAGTTTCACCTAGAGGTTTGAACGAATATATTTCCTTTACATCTTTTTTATCTCCCCGTTAAATCACTGACTTTACATTTAGTGGTTCATATTTTTTGGGTCAGTTGGTGTAAAAAGATTTTTGTTTCATTGCAATATTAGTTACAATATTCAGTCATTCATCTTTTGCTTTTAACTTTTTTGTATTTTTGTATCTCTGTATTGTTATATATTTTTTTCTTAGTATTCAGTCCCATTATCAATGTGTTGTTGGCCCCCGCCCGTAATCTTGTTGATTCAGGATGGCGTGGGGCAACTCATTAGTGAGATTTCTGACAGATTTGTGAGTTAATTCATTCATTGGTTTGTTAGTATAAAAATGTGTTATTTGGTGTTGTTTGTTTATCTTGAAAAAGGCTCTGCGAGCCGAAACGTTGATGTCCATGTGAGTTTTGTAAAATAAATTCTTTATATTTGTTTGGAAGACCGTGAGTGCATCCTCTATTGCCTAATTCTATATACTTCAACTGGATTGCACCAGGCAATGAACGGGAATATGGAGAGTGCTGTATGCAGTGGATTTTTGTATATATATATATATATATATATATAAGGGGTTAATCAAAATCAAAGAGCAACAAAATTCCACCGGTGCTGTCTCGTTCCCGACGCTTCCCTGCACTTCAGGGAATCAAACTCCCTGACCCTGTGGTGAATTCAGCATTCACCACAGGGTCCCCGAAATGCAGGGAAAAGCCACGAACAACCGCCAAATTGAAAGTAAAAACCGCCGTAAATATCGGATACGATCCAATAAGCCACTGCAACCCCGCCAGAAAACATTGAATCCAATAAGCTGCCACAAACCCGCCGAACGCGTCTGAAAAAAGCCGACGATCTGCCGAACACAGCGCCGACCAGCCGCCGGGAAAAGCCATCAAGCCGACGAACAGGTGTAAAAAAAAAAAAACAACACTGCGACTTTGAAAAGCTGTTTGCAAAAAACTACTGCACGAAAATGCGTGGAATTAATATATAAAGTACTATGAATAATAATAAAAAGGTCTGTTACAGAAAACAAAACGCTATATAAAAAAATAGGGGGAAACAAATTGCCAAAAAAAATCCCCAAAAATGTCTAAAAAATCCAAAAAAATAAATAAAGAGTCTTTTTGCAGCAGATTAAAAGAATAAACAGTTTAATAAATATTCTATAAAAACTGGAATATTTTTTACATTGAAACCTATGGGATTCGCCTGATTAAACCTGCCGAATGAAACCACTGAACATTAGTGAATTTCACTGCTGTTCGATGTTCTCTGAATAGATTGACCATTGCTTCTCTATGGGGAGTTCACTGCTGCCAAAGATCAGCGTATTTCGCTGACAATTCACCAATATTTGGCGAACTGCCTGCTTTTTGAATAGCCAAATTGTTCCGAAATTGCACTGTACGGGAAAATTCACTGTTCGGTGCAATTTCGGGGCCAGTTCGGCTCATTCTGAATAATCCTTTTAGTTGAAAAAGTATTTTTTATTCTTTAGAAGCAGCCACAGGATCACAACCCTTATTAATCTTATATTAAGACTATAAAGAACACAGAATAATTACAAACCCATAACAGTAACGGATATTTAGCAATCATACAAAATCTTTTAAATGTAAATGAGATATACAGTAGCTTTATCAACCAAAGTATTCTAACTCTCCTCATAATCTCAACCTGATTCTTGATTCCAATGCAAAATCTAAACAAATTAAGATTCAGAATACTTACATAGCAATACACGGGATAACAAGCACCATGCTTATTATTATCATTTAAGAGTTGTGCTGGTTTTCTATTTTGTTGTTACTGGAAGCTGAAAAACTTAGTCTTCATGAGTTCCTAAAGAAAATGTGTCTTCAAAAATCTTCTCTTGGTCAAGTGTAATCTGCAACACTACATGTACTAAAAAAAATAATAAAAAAAAAGATAAAATAAAAACGTCCTAACTTTACAGCTCTTTTGCAAAGGTCCACTTTCTCACAGCATGAGAAGAGGAAGGTGTTCACATAATGCGCATAACCTGATGTTGTCCGTTTAAGCTGCTCAGTAGGAGGTCATCCAAATGGCAGTCTCTTGCTTTCAGAGCCCCTTTTATATATGCAATGTTGTTTTTTCCCTTTCAAAAATAAACGTAACATGGAGCATTTGCCACTAGGGGGCGTATCGTCTAAATATTTTAAGTAATATATAATCATGATCACCTTACAATTATGACGCAGATGGTAAAAATGTATCAAAACATGTTGATACATGAAAAAAATATAGAAAAACAACCATGTTTACGATCACCAGAAATATTCTATGTTTCCGTCGCTCTCCCTGAGTCCAATACAGCTTAATTATTCAAGAAATGCTTTGAAACTTCTTTAAACTTTTCTTCTTTGGTGATTATAGTGAGTATTTATCTGTGGAAGAGTGAACAAGGACAACTAAATGGTCTCCTTCCAATTCCAACTCCGTGGCGCTGTGCGATCTTGCGAAAGTGAGATTGCGCAGGGCTTGCGGCCCAGCCGCGAAACCCTCCATGGAGTCCTATGGCTTCTTGGAGGTGATACTCATGGCACCACAGAAATTCTACCGCGAGTATCACTGCGGATGGTGCTGTGTTATGGTGCAAGGTGCTGTGGCAGCACCTGCCCTGGAATGTCACACTGAAATGAGGATGCTACGGGGAAACCTGCAAGTTAGCAGCCCCATTTTAGCATTAGGAAGGGAATAAGGCCCTTTTACTATAAGATTCTTGAGGTCCCCAATTTTAAGGGGGGATGAGGTGGGGTGGAAGGTCACTGGAGAGGGTGAAAGGAGGGTTGTATTTTGTGTGGGAGGTTCTTGGGGAATGCAGGGAATGTTGCATTTGTTATAGCTTTTACATGGGAGTCCTGTGCTTGGCTGTGATAAGTGGAGGCTCGAATGTCTACATATCTAGTTTTTTTTTTTTTTAAGAATACTTTATGTTTGAAAAGTTTACACACAAAGAGAATAACTGCATATAGGGTCCAAAACCCAAGGACATCACAAGAATCAACAAGAAAGTCTCTCAAAACAGTAGAAGAAATCACATCACTGTGGAATGGGTGATCCAGGGTCAGGGGGGAGAAAAGTGGGGGGAACTAGAGGCACTGGACAAATGCCCAATTGGAAACTGCATTCCCGGCGCACTAAGGGGCTCCGACAGAGGACCTAATTTCAAGGAAGAGGTCAGGGGGCCAGAAAACCCAGGATCATGAAGGGCACACAGAGCCATGGTGTAAGTCCTCATGGCACTCCTGAGCCAAACTGAATATCCACAAAAAAGGGGGTGTGCGGGTTACTGGCTCAAAATATGTGACATTCCTGGTGTACTCAGGGGCTCGAAAGGAGCACCTGTGTCATGTCCCACACCATTCAGATAAGCCAGCACCTGGCAGCACATTTCTTACTGCTTGCTGACCTCGGCTATTACTGACAACCTGCTCTGTGTATCTGGCCTCGGCTATTACTTACACACATCTTCAACCTATCTCTCTCCACTGGCTCCTTTCCATCCGCCTTCAAACACGCGCTAGTTACCCCTTTACTAAAGAAACCATCCCTAGATCCCAACTCTCCATCCAACTACCGTCCTGTATCCCTGCTTCCCTTTACCTCTAAGCTCTTAGAAAAACTAGTCTTCAACCGCCTCTCCATCTTCCTGTCCTCCAATTCCCTACTTGACCCCCTGCAATCTGGCTTCCGTCCCCTACACTCAACTGAAACTGCCCTCACCAAAGTCACCAACGACCTCCTAACTGCTAAAAAACACGGCCACTATTCTATTCTCATCCTGCTTGACCTCTCGGCTGCTTTTGACACTGTTGACCACCCCCTCCTTCTACTGACCCTCAACTCTCTGGGTCTCGGTGACACTGCACTTGCTTGGATTGACTCCTATTTATCCAACAGGTCCTTCTGTGTGTCCTTTGCTGGTAACTCCTCCTCCTCATTGCCTCTATCTGTTGGTGTACCTCAAGGCTCTGTCCTTGGTCCTCTGCTCTTTTCCATCTACACCTCCTCCCTGGGCAAAATCATCAACAGCTTTGGCTTTAATTACCACCTCTACGCTGATGACACTCAGATCTACCTCTCTACCCCTGATCTCTCTCCCCCTGTCCTTTCCAAAGTCAGTGACTGTTTATCTGGCATCTCCTCCTGGATGGCCTCCCACCACCTAAAGATCAACATGTCAAAGACTGAGCTCCTACTTATTCCTCCCTCTAATGCCGCCCCACCTCCTGACTTCTCGATCACGGTGGAGGGTATCACCATCTCCCCATCAAACCAAGTTTGCTGTCTTGGAGTTACACTTGACTCTGCTCTTTCCTTCATCCCCCACATCAAGTCTCTTTCCTCCTCCTGCCGATACCAACTGCGTAATATTTACAGAATTCGGCCATTTCTTACCGCTGTCGCCACAAAACAACTCATACACGCCCTGGTAATCTCCCGACTCGACTATTGCAATAATCTCTTATCTGGCCTCCCTCTGTCCACCTCTCCCCCCTACAATCCATCCTGAACGCCTCCGCCAGGCTAATTCACCTCACCCGCCGCTCTGTCTCTGCCGCTCCCCTCTGCGAGTCCCTTCACTGGCTCCCCATCCACTGCAGAATTAAGTTCAAAATCCTTATCCTTACCTACAAAACCCTCACTAACTCAGCTCCCCACTACCTGTCCTCACTAATCACCAAATACACCCCAGCCCGCTCCCTAAGGTCAAACAGTGACCTGCGCCTAGCTTCTCCCCGCATCACCTCTTCCCATGATAGACTGCAGGATTTCTCACGCGCAGCCCCCACTCTCTGGAACGCTCTCCCTCGTACTGTCAGACTTTCCCCTAACTTCTCTTCCTTCAAACGCTCCCTTAAAACATTCCTATTTAGGGAAGCCTACCACCCAACTCACTGACGCAACCATCAATCACTCTCACCTTACAGTCCTCTCCTCCTGTTTCCAACCCCAACCCTCCCAGATTGTGAGTTCCTACGGGAATAGGGCCCTCATCTCCTCCTGTACTGTTTGTCAAATGTTGTTCAATGTATTGTAACCCTGTCTATACTGTGCTTATTGTACAGCGCTGCGGAATATGCTGGCGCTTTATAAATAAAGAATAATAATAATAATAATAACCCGCTATGTGTATCTGACCTTGGTTATTACTGGTAAGTTGCAACCCGCTATGTGTATCTGACCTCTGCTATTACTGACAACCGGCTCTGTGTATCTGACCTCGGCTATTACTGACAACCCGCTCTGTGTATCTGACCTCAGCTACTACTGGCAACCCGCTCTGTGTATCTGACCTCGGCTATTACTGACAACCCGCTGTGTACCAATCCTGGTTATTCTCTCTCTGTACTGACTTTGGCATACGGCTGACTCCCTCTCCTGCTACTAAGACCCCCGCTATCCTGTCCACGTGTCTTGTAGTATTCTGGTATCTATCTGTTCACTGACAAGTGGTAGTTTTGACCATCTAAGGATCGGAAGGGTAGATAGATTTCTGTGTATAGGGACCAACACTATAGACCTTAGGGGGAATCGTGACAATCTGAGGCCATGAAAGAGACCATGTGGCCAGGCAACCCAGGGGCATGCAGAGCCATGGTACCCATCCAGGTGGTGCACTTGAGTTGACCCGTGTACCCACACACAACAAAAAGAGGGGGTGGGGAGGCGGTAAGTGTGAAAAGAAAATGAAAAAGTCCTTCCTATATTTAGCCGGGTCCAGGTGGGAAACATGTACTACCGTTTCAGGTGTAGATGTGAGCCCCAAAGTAGTAAGCAGCATACGGGCCTCGGCAGGGGTAGAGACAGCATAGGACATGGTCTCAAAGGCAAAATGTAGGGAACCAGCAACCCCCCACTGGTATCTAACTCCCTTGCCCCGGAGCATTCTTTTTTTACACAGAACATGGCACAACAAACATTTCTCACCAAGCGCATGAAAATACAGAGATCAATTGACAGGTGCCTAATCGTAACCCCATCTGAGAGTGGGTATAGACAAAGACCAATAATAAAACAAACCCAAACGCAAGAAAAAAAAGGGGGAAAAAGTGAAAAAGAAGAGAGAGAAAAAAAAAAAAAAAGAGGGGAGGGGTGGACATTTCCAACCAGGTTTTACAAACTTAATTGAGTGCCGGAGATAGACATTTCAACTTGTGACTCCCAAATAATCATCCCACAGATGCCAAGTTTTCTCAAATTTGGGAAGGGTTTGGCGTACGATTGCTGTCAGTTCCTCCATGAGCCTCACATCAGATACTTTAGCCTTCACGAGACGCATTGTAGGCAGGACATCCGACAGCCATTGAGAAGCCAGTGATCTGCGAGCCGCCAGGAGGATGCATTGTAGTAAGGATTGCTCGGGGTTCGTGAAACCAGGTTTCAGCCGAGAGAGCAGGAAGTCCCAGGGATCCGCATGAACGGGTCTGTGGAATATCGAAGTCAGCAAACGGCCCACCTTCCCCCAGTATTCCTTGACCCTCGGGCAGTCCCACCACAAGTGGATGAAGGTGCCCTGCAATCCACAGTTACGCCAGCATAAATCGATAGTGGTCCTCCCCATCCTGCATAGGAGCACAGGGGTTGTGTACCATCTAAATAGCATTTTGAAGGACTATTCTTGGTGGGTGACACAGATAGAGGACTTCGCCGTAGCCTCCCAAATTTCCTCCCATTCATCCCCCGTCAATGATTCCTGCAGATCGGCCTCCCAGTGAGCGCAATAGGCTAGCTTGCCCCATTCCTTGGAACCGGAACACAGTGAAAAATATATAGTCGAGATCAGCCCCCTAGGGACACTCGCCGCAGAGCAGAGCTTCTCAAACCAGTTCAGGGGTGTGTTGGCTATGGGAACTAAGGCCTCTTAATCTATATAATGCCGCAGCTGCATAAAGCGAAAGTAGTCAAACGGTCTCAGTGTGGCCCTAGCGGAGAGGTCTGCGAAGGTCACCTTCTTACCCCTGGTCAATATGTCACCAAAACGTCTTAGTCCCGTTGCCTCAAGTGTTTTGAAGTCAGGAAGGTTCATCCCTGGGGGGAATGCCGGGTTGCGGAAAAGCGGGGTCATAGGCGACGGGGTAGTGGCTAAGAAGAATTTGGAGCAGGCGAGGTCGAAGATGCGCAGGGAGTTGGCTATCGCAGGGCAAACTGTGCGGGGCAAGGGGCGCGAAGGTCTGGGTAGCCACAGAGACATGTGTGGGCGGTCAGGGGAGGTAAGCGCAGTCTCCAGTGCCACCCAACGTCTGTCCTCCGCCGGTGCGTGCCAGGCAACCACCTGCGCCAGTTGTGCTGCGCAATAATACATATAAAGGTTAGGGAGACCCAATCCACCCCTAGTTTTAGGACGATATAATATTTTACGGGCTACTCTCCGCCTTTTATTCTGCCAGACGAACGCATCTATCGCAGATTGAATTCCTGCCAGGTCCCTCCGGGTGACCGCCACTGGCAGCGCTTGAAAAAGGAACAGGAGCCTGGGCAGGATGTTCATCTTAACAAAGTGGATTCTCCCGATCCATGAGATCGGCTTCTCCGTCCAGTCCTCTAGGTCCTTCTTAATCTGTCGTATCACGGGTGGGAAGTTGGCAGAAAACAAACGTGTGGGGTCATTAGTCAGAGAGACCCCAAGATATTTTAGTGACGTCTGTACAATTGGAATGCGGAAACGGGATGCCATATCCGCAACCGTCTCTGGTGACATGTGTAAGGGCATCGCCTGGGCTTTAGTAAGGTTGACCTTAAACCCCGTAAGGGTTCCATAGTAGGTCATTAAGTCATGGAGGTGGCGCATGGAGCGTAAGGGGTCTGTCAGGGAGAGCAAGATGTCGTCTGCGTAAGCCGAAACCGTGAACCTGTGGGTACCCAAGGGGACACCTTGTATGTGCGGGGATTGGCGTATGCGCTTTAGAAGGGGTTCTAGAGCTAGCACAAATAGGATCGGAGACAAAGGGCATCCCTGTCGCGTGCCATTCGAGATATTAAAAGGGGAACGGGAGGCACCCTGGAGTTTAATCTGCGCTCTCGGATTTTCATAAAGGGCCTGTATCACATTGAAGAAATTGTCAGGTAACCCCATTCGAGCCAAAAGACGAAAGAGAAAGGGCCATTCCACCCTGTCGAAGGCCTTCTCCACGTCCAAGGAAAGAAGCAGAGAAGGCGTTCGAGTCGATCCCGCCCACCACACCAGGTCGGCACCTCGGCGCGTATTCTCGTACAGCTGTCGACCGGGGATGAAGCCGACCTGGTCGGGATGTATAAGTGAGGTCAGCATGGGATTCAGTCTATCCACCAAGATTTTGGCCAGGAGCTTAATATCGAAGTTAAGGAGGGAGATGGGACGGTAGTTTTCAGGTCTTGAGGCGTCCCTCCCTTCCATCGGAAGCAGCGCAATGTCGGCCAGGGTCATGTCCGGTTGTAAGCGGGTCTCCCCGCGCAGCGCATTGAATAGATTGGTCAAGTGTGGGAGTAAGATTTTCTTGAAGGTTTTGTAGTAACCTCCATGGAAACCGTCCGGTCCGGGGGCTTTCATACCGTTCAGGCCGGCAAGTGCCCTGCTGACCTCCGGCATGGCAATCGGCTCCCCAAGAGTGGCTGATCAAGGGTGTGAAGTTTAAGAAGTTGTCAATCATGCCTGTGGCGCTGCCGGCACCCTCCCCCTGGGCCCTTGAGTGGTTATAAAGTCGGACGTAAAATTTTGTGAAAACCTTAGCTATAGCGTCGGGGGATGTAACTACCCTCCCGTCGCTCGCCCTGACAGAGGAGATTGATTTATAAGTCCCCCTAGGTCTGAGGCTACGCGCTAAGAGTGTGTCTAATTTGTTAGATTGTTCGTAGAAGGTCCGCCTAGACCACATTAAGGATTTAGCAACATCATCTAGGAAGAGCTGTTTCAGGGCTCTCCTGACTTCATTGAGGGCGACGAGCCCGGAGGGGGTGGGATCTGCCTTGTGTTGTTGCTCCAAACGGTGAAGCTGTGCTTGGAGATCTAGGGCCAAGCTAAGTTTCTGTTTCTTCCGAAACATGGCTACTTTGATGAAATGGCCTCGGATCACGGCTTTGTGAGCAGCCCAAACCGTGGCCGGGGACATCTCCTCTGAGGCGTTTTCCGTAAAATATTGGTCAAGGGCCACCCGTGTCTGCGCTATAACGTCTGAGTCGCGGAGAAGAGAGGCATTCAGCTTCCACTTCCACGGACCAGAGGATTGAGGAACAGCCAGCTGTAGGGAAATGTCTGCATGGTCCGACCACGTAATACTGTGGATGTCAGCTCGCACCACCCTAGCCATACTAGCAGCGTTGCAGAGGAAAAGATCAATGCGTGAATATGAACCGTGTGGAGCCGAGTAGAAAGTAAAATCCCTTTCATCAGGGTGGAGAACCCTCCATGCGTCCAGTAAGTCTGAGTGTCTGAGGAAAGTGTAAAAAGCCTTATCCTGTCCACTAGGTCCCGGTGCCCGGTCAGTCCCTGTCTGGGATCGCCTGTCAACAGCCGCGCAGGGGACCGCATTCATGTCACCGCCCACAATCACCATGCCAGGAGGGAGGGAGGCCACCAAGGCAGTCATGTCCGTCCAGAGCTGTTCGGATTGTGCATTAGGGGCGTAAATGTTAATGAGATGACAAGCGGAAGCGTACAGTGACCCCGATACCAGGACAAATCTACCGTCACTGTCACACACCTCGGATGTAATCTTGAAGGGGCATGTCTTCCAAAAGAGGATGGACACCCCATTGCGCTTAACGACGGAGTGGGCCGATACCGCCACAGTATAGATATGATCCGTGAGTCTGACCTTGGCCACCTTGTTAATGTGGGTTTCCTGAATAAATGCTATATCTGACTTAGCCGATTTAAGGCTGCGCAGTAAGAGGCGGCGCTTGTTCGGGGAGTTCAGGCCCTTCACATTTAGGGAGGTTATCTTAACGGACATTGGAGGGGTGTTGTCAAAGAAAGCATAAGAGAAGGCTCTGTACCACATCTCGTGCCATCCCGAGGCAATGAATAAGCCCGTAGGGGCAGCCAGGTGGAAAAACAACAGGGGAAGAAAAAAAATAAAAATAAAAATAAAACCATCAAACAAATAGAACTATATACAGAAAAGACCTCAGAAGAGTAAACCAAAGGAAGCCTGGGCTTACATATCGCCAGGCAAAAAAGGATTGGGGGGGAGGTAACCCAAAGTTCGGCTCCGGCATGAGAGTCCAGGATACCACCTTGCCCGCCACGAGTGTTCATTGGATCGTAAGACCCTGTAAAAAAGAAAAAAGGACTCCCCCTGGGTCCGCGCCAGCCACCTGTGTCCCTCTGTGCGGTCCCGGGGTCATCGTGGGGGTGGGAGAGGATCACCGTCGGGCGTATATGACCCAGAGAGGGGGTGCAAGGTATATGACCCAGAGAGGGGGTGCAAGGGGCGAGGGGAGAAATTGTGCGATGTACGCACGGGACGCACCAGCTGATGGCCCATTGTGCCTTCCCAAAAATAAAAAAGGGGTGTCCGTAGGGCGCAAAAAAGAAAAACGGAGCGCCTCACCTCAAGTCGGGGTTCGTCCAGAGCGACTGCGCCCATTGCCGCCAACGGTTCTCCATTCTCTGGAGAAATGTTGCAGGGAGGTAGGATGGTGGTTTGGGAGTTCGAAGTCGTCCGGTGGGGTGATACCAAGAGCTTTGAAGAATCTGCCCGGATCCATCCGGGGTTGTAGAACGTGGGTGTGGCCGTCCAGGAAGGCCAGGATCTTCAAGGGGTGCCCCCAAGCGAATTGGATCTTGTGGTTTCTGAGTAGGTCTGCGACGGGTTTCCATTCCCTCCGGCGCTGTAGCGTTATTGGGGTCAAATCCTGGAAGAGCAAAATGGGGGTACCCTCGTATGAAATGGAGGCGCCCCTATTATTGCGTAGAATAAGTTCCTTGGTGGAGTAGTGCAAGAAGCGAACGATCACGTCCCTCGGGCGCTCATCCTCTGCCCTCCGAGCGCGCAGAGCGTGGTGTGCCCGGTCTAGAATCCACGCTTGTTCTGGTAAGTCTGGGGCCAGGGGACGTAGAAGGTCCCGCACCAAATCAGCCAGGGAGCCCTCGCCCGCTCCCTCTGGAAGGCCTTTTATGCGGAGGTTGTTTCTGCGCGTTCGGTTTGATAAATCTTCCATCTGTACCTCAATGTCCTCCACTCTGCGTAGTAACATATTCGTGCCGTCCACCACCGCATTGTGTGCTTCAGCCATGTCATCAACCCTGGTTTTGAGCGCCGACGTTCTCGTACCTAGCGCCATGAGGTCTGCCTGCATGATCTTCGTGCTCCTATCTATCTCCCCAGCCAGGTATGTGCGCATCTCCCGCATATGGGTGAGGATGGCCGTTGTATCGGCTTCTGCTGGGTTCCCGTCTGACATTTCGTCCTCCGAGACCGGCGTCTTGTGGCGGGAAGAGGAGCGGCCGCCATCTTGAGAGGCCGCCTGCCTCTTCGCGGAAAACAGCGCGGCCACAGAACCATCCCGCTGCTTACCGCGTTTCGGCGATTTATTAGTAGCCGGCATCTTGGGGGTCCTCCAGGTGTCTCTGGGGGGTTCAGGGTCTGCGGATGTAAGCGGATTGCAATGTCTCGTGGCGGAGCTAACAGCTCAGGCGGCCATCACCATCGGCAGCCAAGCCACGCCCTGCCCTGGAGCATTCTTGACAGCTCACAGAACCTCCAGTGGGCCATGAGGGTCAGAAAGGGTAGGCCATTATATACGGCCAGGGAGGCAGACTAAAATTAAATATAACCGTGGGCTGCAGGCAGGACCATATGTCGCCACTTCATGGAGACCTACCTAGCCACGCACAATAACATCCCCTGAGACTGCAGGCAGCACCACAGCCATTTTCTGGATACTGATCGTGGACCCAAACACTCCTACATCGCTCCAGGGCAAACATAGGAGATGGCTCGCTAGATGATTAGTATATGCTAAAAGGGTCTCTGGGGGTACAGTCTCGCGAATGCTTTGAATGCGTATATAACGCTTGCGATGTTGAGCCACCAGTGACTACACATGGAGAGGTGTTTAACTTGACCCGAGGGGGAGTCAACGCGAAATCTTATTATCTACCGCCTTGACGTTTGGAACCTGGGGGACATGTTTGACTGGCTCATAGCTGGTCCCCCCTGTCACAAGGCACGTCGTTGAGGTAGCAGAAGGGCCCAAACCAGTGCTGCTCCACCCTGAATACCTTGACATCCACTTTCCTGCCATGACCTGAGTCCTAGAATCCGCAATCACTCTTTTTCTTCTGTAGGCAACCAATGGTCAGTACCCAATCCATAATGGTCTCATGTTCAGTACCCAATCCATAATGCTCTCATGTTCAGTACCCAATCCATAACACTCTCATGTTCAGTACCCAATCCATAACACTCTCATGTTCAGTACTCAATCCACAACGCTCTCATGTTCAATACCAAATCCACAATGCTCTCATGTTCAGTACCCAATCTGTACACAGTTTGTAAGTTTTATTGGTGTGAAGCCCTGTGATACTCTCTCTGATACACACCGCACATTACAGTGAGTTTTATTGCTACGTACCCCTGGGGTGTAGGGGGGTTATGGCTATGTATGTGAACGTATGGCTGTGTGTGTAAATGCATGTATTTGTCTTTTAAACAGGCACCTGTGCATAAATGACTGCGCCTAAGTCCTTGTTGCAGTCTGGCGTTGCCCCCTAGCCCTGCTCCCAAAAGAATGGTATTGCTCTTAGAATCGCCAAGCACAATGAATCGCCAAGCACAATATCTGCTGCCTGCACTCCAAAAAATAAGAATGACAGCAATGTGAGGTACAGGTAGGAGACTAAATAGTGGTGGGGGCAATAAGAGGTTTAGGGTTCTATTACAATCTACACGCAAAGTTAACGCTCACCTGCGTGAGCATCAACGTTTGCCGCGGTATTTACCGCATATTACAATCCAAACGCAAACGGGTTGTAGCGCTCACTCCCGGAGGAGCCGCTGAATAAACCTTGGGTTAGTCTCACCGCACTAGGAAATAACTATACACCAGCACTGTTGTGGATTTTTATATATTATATTCTTTACTGATCCCAATAAAGCAGCATATATTACGCATATACGGTATTTGAATGACAAGAATTCGTAATGTGGGAAAAACACGCGGCGGTAAAAGAAACGGTTAACCCCCTCAGTTCTGGAGTGTAAGTCCCGTGAATAATAGCTCAAAAATATATATGTGTGTTGTCTCGGGTACCCGGGTACTGTGTTCAACTGGCCAGTGAATGAAACAAAACAATCTTCGACTAGTCACCGTTGGGGCCCTGTGAATTTAAACAATATTGCAGCGTGCGTTTCTGTATTGGAACTGCGGCCTGGAGGCCTCTCACCAATCCGATGAATGAAACTGTCCAGCTCTCGATACCTCGACCACAAGATCTTCCCCGCAACTGTACTGGGACTCCGTGCTGCTGAATCTGCTCTCAGCTTGCCCATTCTCCGCAACTGGAACACCGATCCACTGCCTGCACTCCCAATCGATCATCACAGCCTCCTAACACGGGTCCTGCCAGAACTAGCTTTTTTCGTCCAGACCTCTTAGCTCTGCGCAGGTAGGTGTCGACGCGATTACTGTCCCGATCTCCAGCACCCGTAAGACAGCGTCTGTACTCCGGCCTGGTTGCGATCCCTGACAGTTCTAACGTGCGTCCTCCACCTTTCACTGCTCCGCTCACTCTGCTTTAGGCTTGTGCACCGATTTTTTTTTCGGTTCGATTCGGTTCGATTTTTCGGATTTTTAAACTTTTCGATTCGGCCCGTTTCGACCGATTTCGGTTTCGATTCGATTCAGTTTGCACGTTTTTCGGGTACATTTTTTTTCGGAATTTCGACCATTTTTCGTATTTTCGTGTCACTGTGCTCGGTTTTGTATCGACTTTTCGTAATTTCGGAAATTTTCGTTTTTCGGAATTGCACATTTTTCGGAATATCGACCATTTTTTCGTTTTTTCGTGTCATTTTGCCCGTTTTTTGTATCGACTTTTCGTTTTTTCGAAAAATTTTCGTTTTTCAGAAATTTTCGTTTTTAAAATTTTCGTTTTTCAGGAATTTTCGTTTTTACAAAATTTTCGTTTTTCAGAAATTTTCGTTTTTCGGAAAATTTTCGTTTTTCGGAAAATCTGTTCTCCTCGTTTGACACATTTCAAGTCCATTCGAAAAATCAGAAAATTTTCGTTTCGGCTCGGAACATTTTCGGATCTGAAATTTTCGGATCTAAAATTTTTCGGAAATTCGGCCGCATCCGAAAACACGAATCGGGAAATTTCGTGAAAATTCCGAAATTCCGAAACCCGAAACGCACATCCCTACTCTGCTTCTGCCTTGCACGAGGCTGCTGATCTCTTTCCTCTTCCTGTACCACCTCCTTCCTGTCCTCACGCAAAGGATGATGGTACATGTAGTTCGGTTTTGTCCAGCATAGTCTAACAATGTCTCTGTCTCCCTCTGGTGGCAGCAATAGTTCAATGCACCAGAATACAGTGTTTTTAAAGCAGCGCTACAGGGTGAAAAAACCCGTTTGCGTTTGGTACCTTGCGCCTCTCTGCGTGAGGTTACTGTACTTTGCGCTCTCTATGCTTAACATGGGGAGCGCAAAGTGTTAATCAACTCTGATATGTAAGCTTTTTCATTTGTGTCGCTTTTTTGGGGGGGGCGCAAGTAGCTGGCCTGGCTTTGGTGTAAAATAGTCGAGCACTGGCTCTGGTCCCAGGGCTACTGTATCTCTATTGGACGCAGAGATAAGAGGACCAGCAAATGAGAGAGGTCCTCTTCATTCTGCTCTCCACCATAAATACCCGGCAGTCCATCCTGCAGTGCTCGGTTAGTCAGATACCCCAGTGATTGAAACACTGTAAGCCAGTGTGTACATGCTTCACCTCCATTACCTTCCTGTCCTGTTATCCTGTCATTTTCTAGGCTACCTGATCTAGGCTCTGCTCCAGTCTCCACTCCTATCTACTGTCCTTATCTCCTGACTGGTGACTCCAGTTCTGTTCCTGACTTCAATTCAGATTTACCTTTTGGCTGCCAACTCCAACTCTCTGCCTGACCATGCTTCTGATTGATCCCCTGGCAGTGACTACTGACTCCAGCTCTGTTCACGAACACCCATCAGATTGATCTCCTGGCTATTGATTATGTCTATCTTCCTGACCTCGCTTCACCTTGCTTAATTTAATGGCTACTAATTCTTCCTCAGTCTTCCAACAGTGACAGATTTATTGGAAAAAGAATTGGTGATGTTTCAGCTCTACATGTGCCTTCCTCAAGCCTCTTGGCTATTTAGATAGAAAGACAAGTGTGGGATAGGTGACAAGAAAAGAAACAGGAGAGAGTCACTGCTGCACCAGTTCTGGACCCGAGACACATAGACTCCCTTCGTGCCTTCGCCGGCAGCTGCAGACACAAGTGAACTCATGCAAATGGAGTTGATGCACTGTCCACTCTCAGCAGTGGAAAGAATTCATCCCCACCTGAACAACCTTTGCCTCTACTGTGGTGGTTATGGGCATCTGATGAGGATTTGTCCCTGCATGGCCATGTCTGCAGGAGTTAAGCCCCACCAGCAATCGGTCATGCTCCCAAGACCACCACAGCTCTACTCCTTATTGTTCCCTTCTCCCTGCAGTGAGAAGATAAGAAGGGTCTCACCGCCATTATTGACTCAGGGCTAACAAGAGTTTTCTAGAAGCTTTCGGTTTCCGTCCTTGTCATCCCAACCAAGAGGAAAACAGTTCTGGTGTTGCAACAAATTGCAGATGAGAGTGTCCTCAAGACTGGTCCCCTAACCCAGGACACAGTCACTGTCCTGATCTCCATCTTTCCCATCCAAAAGAAACCCTGTCCTGGGATTTGGGTCCCTCTCCTCTGTTTTCTGCCATATTGGCCCAACCCTGATTATGAGCACATAACCCTGCAAGAACTGAACTGTACTGGAAGAAGAAAATAATCACCTTCTTCACATCAATGCCTTTTCCGTGTGCTGCCAGTCTCTCCACACAACCTGTACTGACACTTACCGTGACCCCTACCTTGCCCTTTAAAGGGAACTCTACTCATCCTGTAAACTTTAGTGTTTTAAAGTGGTCAGGTTGTGAGGCGTGCCCCGTCCCCCCTCCCTCAATCTGGCAGAAATGCTGGTTGAAGTGGAGGAGTTTTTTCCACCTCACCCAGCGTCACCAGCAGTAAGGATTATTGAATTTCCAGGCTGTTAGTCACCAGATTGGTTACTAGTGATGTTACTGTAGAGAGCGGTCTCAGAGAGGCACCCGAAGGATCGGATCTGCACATGTGCAGAGCTCCGATCTATCGTTCTGTGAAGGTGCTACGAAACTTGCAAGTGCGCAAGATCGGTTGTGCTGCATAATTTACAGCTTCTAAGCTACGTAAAATGCTTAGGAGCACAACTTGCGTTAGAAAGCTTCAGGGACTTCTGGGTTCAGGTCAGAGTCCCTGAGCAGACAAGTAGGAGCTGCAAACTGCAAGGGTAAAAAGTTGAGTGACAAGACCTAAAAGAGGGAAATAAAAGTAAAAATAATTGGGCAGAGGCTGTCAGCCTACGTTACCTCCTCCATTACTTTCCTGTCCTGTTATCCTATGGATATCCTGCTAGGCTCTGCATCAGTCTTCGCTTACAGCCTGCTATATGTGGACACCTGACTATTGACTCTGACTCTGTTCCTGACCTCGCTTCAGATTGATCCCCTAACTACAAACTTCAGTTCCGTAACTGGCTCCACCTTTTCTGTTTATCCACAGACTTTCTTTTTCCACCTGTGTAAGTACTTACCTGTTTCAGCCTACTCATACTTGCCATTGGGTTCCACCTTCTGAACTGTCGGCCACACCAGTGGTCCTAACAATAACATAACATTAAGGAGCAACATGATACACTGCCAATTATGGAATTTTTAATATATTGCCATAAATTTAATAAAAGAAAACTTCATTATGAATGAATTAGCTGAGCCAATAATTCAAATTATTCTGCAATGATATCGGAGAATCATGACTTTAAGGAATAGTTTGTAGCACCACTGCAAAATTATTCCTGGAAAAAGGAAAATAATAGTAACTTGTTTGAACAATTTTCTAAGAAAGAAATACAATGTAACAATGTTGTTTTCAGAACTCTCCTGGGTCTCACATGTGTTTGTCTATGTGGAATTGAATATTTCAAAACTATTTCAAGCAGATCTATTTAGGATTTGACATCTAGTATATAGATTGCATCAAGGTAAAGAGAAGATCCAATTCTAGAGCTTCACAATGTTGTTCTTTAGCAAGTAATCACCCTACAATTAGGAATCTTTTCTATGCCTTGCCTACATCTACTGCTTTCCCTGCTAACACCTGAACCTCAAATCTCTTCAAAATAAATTTCTTTATAAATTTATAAAGAAATTAATTCAAATTGTGTATATAATATATGTATACAAATAAATAAACTGTCCCAATTTAAAGGAACACTTTATAAAAAAATCACCCCTCCCCGTTTTGTTTACCCTTGTGGGCCACTATTGACTTTTCAATTATAATGTGAACAATGACGCTGCACTCTCACCTCATTTCCCACAATGAAAAATTTTGTTTCTTCAGTTTTAGCCAAAATCCCATATTTTCTCAGCAAAATACAGTAACAGGTTCCCATTTCTAATTGTTTTAACAAGAATGCCCCATAGAATATATAATCACAATGGCTCGGATAAAATGTAATACTATATATACTTTAACACGCTGTAAATGATTGAAATCTGAATGGAAATTCACATTTTTCTACATTTTTTGTTTTAGCATCCTGACAGGACATGATATATAAATTATATATTATGAATCTGCTGAAAATAAGGATATATAATTTGTCTCGGTCCTAAAATAAAACAGGACTTCAAATATATATATGTAAATAAAGAAAGTCCCGATGTGTTGTTCTGGAATTTGGTTGATACAGAGTCCTGATCCGACCAGGGGCGGACTGATCCGTCGGGCACTCGGGCGCTGCCCGAGGGCCCGCAGGTCGGTAGGGGCCCGGTTTGGCCAGGCACAGTGGGACCCTGCCAGTTTCCCTCAGCTCTGGAAACAGGCAGCCCGCAGCCATGTGTGTTCCAGTGGCGCACTCTCTCTAACCGCCGCGGTGGCGCTACAGCATGCCTGCCCTGCTTCCCATATTCTACTGGAGCAGGTGCACGTTGCATTGGCGCCGCTCCCTCACGTGACAGGGGCGGCGCCAATGCAACGTGCGCCTGCTCCAGTAGAATGCAGGAAGCAGGGCAGGCACGCTGTAGCGCCGCGCGGCGGTTAGAGAGAGTGCGCCACTGGAACACACATGGCTGCGGGCTGCCTGTTCCCGTAGCTGAGAGAAACCGGCGGGGCCCCACTCTGCCTGGCCAAACCGGGACCCTACCCCAGCGCTTCCTCTGAGTTACATTGCTGTGGATTGTGTGTCTGCTCACACAACCCAGCGTTCACTGTGAGTTACATTGCTGTGGATTATGTGCCTGCTCAAACACCCCAGCGTGTCCTGTGAGTTATATATCTGTGGACTCTGTGCCTGCTCAAACAACCCAGCGCTTCTTGTGAGTTATATTGCTGTGGATTCTGTGCCTGCTCATATACCCCAGCATGTTCTGAGAGTTACATTGCTGTGGATTATGTGCCTGCTCATACATCCCAGCGTGTCCCTTGAGTTACATTGCTGTGGATTATGTGCCTGGTCATACACCCCAGCGCTTCTTGTGAGTTACATTGCTGTGGATTCTGTGCCTGCTCATACACCCAGGCCAGCCATCAGAAATTTTGGAGCCCCTTACTGACCCTCAGAATGGCCCCCCCCGATCCCTTCTTCCCATAGGAAATCAATATTTACTGTGAATCGTGGTCACATTATAGAGTGTTAGTCCCAATATCTTAAAATCACACATACTGCTCACACATTTAACAAACATATAGTATCTAACTAGGGTTGCACCAATACCGATTCTAGTATAGGTATCGGTGCCGATACCGGGTACTGCAGGAGTACTTGGTACTCGTGCAGTACCCCCGATATTTTTTTCCGATACCGGCATCCTAGGGGCTGGGGCGGCTGTCCGAATGCTCTATCAGCATTCGGACAGGCCCTGCAGCTGCTCTCCTCACTTTGTTTATACTTACCTTCCTTTAGCGACGCCGGGAAAGTCTTCGCGCGCGCGCTCCTTGGAAGGTCCCCAGCCGCAACCACATGGGACCATGTGATCGCGGCTGGGGTCCTTCCAACGAGCGCACGCGCGGAAACTTTCCCGGCGTCGCTAAAGGAGGGTAAGTATAAACAAAGTGAGGAGCATTCGGACAGGCCCTGCAACTGCTCTCCGCTCATACTTACCTTCCTGAGCGACGCCGGGAAATTTTACGTGCGTGCGCTCGTTGGAAGGCCCACAGCCGCGATCACATGGTCCCACGTGGTCGCGGCTGGGGACCTTCCAAGGAGCGCGCGCGAAGACTTTCCCGGCGTCGCTAAAGGAAGGTAAGTATGAGTGGAGAGTGCCGGGTGAGCTGGGGGGGCATATCCATGAGCTGGGGGGCATATCCATGAGCTGGGGGGCATATCCATGAGCTGGGGGGCATTATCCATGAGCTGGGGGCATTATCCATGAGCAGAGGGGGGGCAAATCCATGTACTGGGGCATATCCATGAGCTGGAGGGCATTATCCATGAGCTGGGGCATATCCAAGAGCTGGGGGGCATTATCCATGAGCTGGGGGGGCATTATCCACGAGCTGGGGGCATTATCCACGAGCTGGGGGCATTATCCCCGAGCTGGGGGCATTATCCACGAGCTGGGGGGCAGTATACACGAGCTGGGGGCCAGTATCCACGGGCTGGGGGGCAGTATCTACGAGCTGGGGCAATATCCATGAGCTGGGGCTTATCCATGAGGCGGGGGGCATATCCATGAGCTGGGGGCATATCCATGAGCTGGGGGGCATTATCCATGAGCTGGGGGACATTATCCATGAGCTGGGGGGCAAATCCATGAGCTGGGGCAATATCCATGAGCTGGGGCAATTCCATGAGCTGGGGGGCAAATCCATGAGCTGGGGCATTATCCATGAGCTGGGGCATATCCATGAGCTGGGGGGCAATATCCATGAGCTGGGGGGTATATCCATGAGACCTGGGGGCTTTATATGAGGTCTGTTCTTATTTGAAAGCGGTCACATGACATAAAATAAAAGTATCGGTACTTGGTATCGGTGAGTACTTGAACAAAAGTATCGGTACTCGTACTCGGTCTTAAAAAAGTGGTATCGATGCATCCCTATATCTAACTGGTTTAAATAATTTAAGACCGTATGAAATTGTGAATAAAAATAATATGACTCAAGATCGTATTACAGAGTGTTACTCCCAATACCTTAAAATCACCTAAAATGTGTATTAGTGCAAACAATGTAGCATAAAAGTATTATTATATTATATTATTCCACTGGTTAAGCATCACAGCAATAGAACTCCCACGGTAAAGGCAGTGAGTATGAACGTACACAGGAATCCACAGCAATAGACATTTAACGGTATAGGCCGGGGGTCTCTCCTTTAGGCTAGGGTCAAACGAACGCATTATTCAAAGCGACCGCCAAAAAGTGCGTCCGAAAGCATTGACGTATTTTTTCACGGAATGAGCAAAAACGGTCATACGATGCGCATTTTCGGGCGTGATTTTTTACGGATTGTCAATAAAACCCTTTTTGTGTCTGGACGTGATGTTAGCCGGACATTAGCAGCGTCTGACATCTCCTAAACACGCACACATGCCGCTAGCGGACGCAGCGCACTCTGTACGTCAGTACTAGCGGTTCTGCGTTCTCAAAAAAATGCGTTCGTTTGCCGCTTGCGTTGCGAGGCCGGACTTTTGTGCGGCCGTACTTCGTATATTGGCCGTCATTTGCTGCTACTGCGGCCGTGATTAAGTGCGCCTAAACGCACGTTAAAAATGCGTTCGTCTGACCCCAACCTTATCATGTCCATCTCCCCACCTCCCTTTTCAGTCAATTTCACCCCCTCTTAGTTCTCATGTTCATTTCATTCCCCCCCCCCTTCTCCTGTGTTTTCATTTCATGGCCCCTGCTCTGTTTTCACTTCATGCCCACCTGCTTTCTTTTTTGTGAATATATGTTTATTTCGTTTTAGAAGAGAAAGAAATACAAACGTTCGTAAAATATCACACAACTCGGCACGCAGGCCAGTCAAATAGCATACCATCTATACTATAATTGAGTAAGGCTTGGCGTGTCCGTCGCCAAGCCTTACTCTGCGCATGCGCGCGGAACCAGCGGCGGTTGGTTGCGCCGCATGCAACCGCCGCGGCACGAGCCGGCTGTGCTCTCGCCGCGGCGGTTACAAGATGCACACAGCAGCCGGGTAGAGGCTGCGCTCGCAGCCTCTACCCGGGTGCCGCGTGCATCCAACCCCGAGCGGCGAAGGGAAAGTTCCCTCGCTTCCGCTCTTTGAAGGACCCAAGCCCCGGTCACGTGGGAGTCCCACGTGACCGCGACTTGGGTCCTTCAACGACCGGAAGCGGGGAAACTTTCACTTCCCCGGCGCCGCTCGGAAAGGTAAGTATAGCGTGGAGCTCATGGGGCGGCTGTTCGAATGCCGATAGAGCATTAGAACAGCCGCCCCATGTCTGGTCTGGGGTCTGATCTGGGGCATATATCCATGAGAGCTTGGGGGGGCAATATCCACCAGCTGGGGGGCAATATCCATGAGCTGGGGACAAAATCCATGAGCTGGGGGCAATATCCAGGAGCTGGGGGGCAATATCCATGAGCTGGGGGGCAGTATCCATGAGCTGGGGGACAATATCCAGGAGCTGGGGGCAATATCCAGGAGCTGGGGGCAGTATCCATGAGCTGGGGGCAGTATCCATGAGCTGGGGCAATATCCAGGAGGGGCAGTATCCATGAGCTGGGGCAGTATCCATGAGCTGGGGGACAATATCCAGGAGCTGGGGGCAATATCCAGGAGCTGGGGGGCAGTATCCATGAGCTGGGGGGCAGTATCCATGAGCTGGGGGGCAATATCCAGGAGCTGGGGGGCAATATCCAGGAGCTGGGGGGCAGTATCCATGAGCTGGGGACAATATCCAGGAGCTGGGGGGCAATATCCATGAGCTGGGGACAATATCCAGGAGCTGGGGGGCAGTATCCATGAGCTGGGGACAATATCCAGGAGCTGGGGGGCAGTATCCATGAGCTGGGGGCAGTATCCATGAGCTGGGGGGCAATATCCAGGAGCTGGGGGGCAGTATCCATGAGCTGGGGACAATATCCAGGAGCTGGGGGGCAGTATCCATGAGCTGGGGGCAGTATCCATGAGCTGGGGAGCAATATCCAGGAGCTGAGGGGCAATATCCAGGAGCTGGGGGCAATATCCAGGAGCTGGGGGCAGTATCCAGGAGCTGGGAGGCAGTATCCATGAGCTGGGGGCAATATCCAGGAGCTGGGGGGCAGTATCCATGAGCTGGGGGGCAGTATCCATGAGCTGGGGGGCAGTATCCAGGAGCTGGGGGCAATATCCATGAGCTGGGGGGCAATATCCATGAGCTGGGGGCAATATCCAGGAGCTGGGGCAATATCCACGTGCTGGGGCAATATCCACGAGCTGGGGCAGTATCCACGTGCTGGGGCAGTATCCACGTGCTGGGGCAATATCCATGAGCTGGGGCATATATCCATGAGCAGGGGCAGTATATCCACAATAGACTGCCCTCTGGGCAGGCTTTCCACCTTGTACAGTAATATATGCGAGGGGGGTAGAGAGGGGTAGCAATGGGGGGGATGAGAGGGTGTCAAGTTAAGAGTGGGTTGGGGAGGGTGTGAGACACAGTACATGTGGGACATGAGGCAGTATAAGTGCAGGCGTTGATACCAAATAAGAGGTCTGTGGCAGGTTGACCCGAGAATGGGCGCTAGATTGTCCACGCCTTCTCCTCTACGGAGGGATGACGGTAGACGCGTCGATCAGTATCGCTTTAAGGATACCTGAGGAAAGTAAGAGCCATCTGGACCAGATAGTCAGATAGCGGGGAGCATGTGATTGGCAGTGAAGTACAATTGTTCCGTAGTGTGTAATTCTTCCATTCTGGACAGCCAGAGTGTGAGGGGAGGGCTGTCGGGGCGTCGCCAGAACAAGGGAATCAGGCTTTTTGCCGTGTTAAGGATACGTAGACCAACGGAGTTTTTATATGCATACCTGGAGTATGGGACGTGATGCAGTAGCATAGGTGCTGGTAAAAGGTCAGGGGGGGTCGAGAAAAAGACTCAGCAGTCTGTGTATCTTTATCCAGTAAGGGCGTATTAAGGGACAATCCCACCATATATGTATGAGTGAACCTGGAGAGTCACCACAGCGCCAGCATTTATCGTCAACCTCTGGGTACATTCGGCAAAGAACCTGGGGGGTTCTATACCACATAGAAAGCAGTTTATAGGCTGATTCCTGTATTCTTATGGAGACAGAGCAGTGATGTGTGAGGTCGCATATGCGGCTCCAGTCCTCTTCAGACAAGCATATCCCCAACACCGTCTCCCACCTCCCTATGTATCCGGGGGGTTGAATCTTAGAAGCATGTAGGAGAAGGGAGTAGAGACGGGATACACCATGCGGCAGTAAGCCTTGGCGTGAGCAGAGTACTTCAAACTCAGTGAGGGGTCTTTTCAGGTGGGATTGTTGTGGGATGGATTTGACGAAGCTCAGTATCTGTTGGAAGGGCAGGTAGAGAGCGAGAGAGACAGCTTCCCCTCCCATCAGCTCCCCCAGGGTGACAAAGCGACCATTCGGGAAGATGTGATGAATGCGTGGTGTAGGTGCGCTAATTAGGTCTCGAAAGGCCCGGGGGTTGAGGCCGGGAGAAATGTCAGGGTGGTATATCAGTGGGGTGAGAGGAGAGGGGTCCGAGGAAAGCCCCAGGGGTTGTCTCATCCGGTGCCAGATCCACAAGGACGTCGAGGTGTATAGCAGGGGGCGCGTTAGGCGAAGTCCATGGCATCTGGGTTGCCATGGGAGTGCCGAGACCGAGACTCCCATTTCGATCCCCTCAATCTCCCTCAGGCACTTGTCGGGCCGAGTCTCGCCCACTCCACCACCCTAACCATATGGCATGATTTGTCGTATAGAAGAAAGTCTGGGACCGCCAGACCTCCCTCCAGTTTAGGTAGAGTTAAACAGGTAAAACTTTGTCGGGGGCAGCTACCTCGCCATATGTATGTGGTTGTCAGGGAGCGAAGTGCGCGAAAGTAGGTACTGGGGATATGGGTAGGGATTGTCTGGAATAAGTATAGGAGGAGTGGTAGTAAGTTCATTTTAAGTACTTGGACCCTCCCCAACCAAGAGATGTGCGGATAGTCCCATTGTCCAAGGTCATTAGCGAAAGTATCCAGGATGGGAAAGAAATTGTCACGAAACATGTGGGATGGGATTTGAGTGACCCAGATTCCTAAATATTTAATACGTGAGGTGGCCCATTGAAAGGGGAAGTGTGGAGTGAGGGCTGAGACCCGGTGTGTGGGTAGGGATATGTTAAGTATAAACGATTTAGCGTAATTAATTTTCAGATTTGAGAGTAGGCCGTAACGATGGAATGCCTGTAGAACATTAGGTAGTGTGGTTTCCGGGCGGGAGATAAAGAATAATAGATCGTCTGCGTATGCCGCGATTTTGTGCTCGGTAGGGCCCACTCTCAGACCCCGGATATCTGGGGAACCCCGCACCGCTGCTAGGAAGGGTTCTAGGGCCAGCGTGAACAATAGGGGCGAGAGGGGGCAACCCTGTCGGGTCCCGTTCCGGATCCCAAATGGGGCAGTGTACATGCCGTTAACGCAGACACGGGCCGTGGGGTTAATGTATAGAGCTCGAATCCAGGCACACAAATGCGGGCCAAGACCTATGTGTTCGAGCATTGCAAACAAAAAGTCCCAGTTGACCCGGTCAAACGCCTTTTCGGCGTCTGTGGACAACAACAGTAATTCCTCCCCTCGGCGTTGGGCCCTGTGCGTGAGAGTTAAAGCTCTAATGGTATTGTCTCTAGCTTCCCGGCCTGGAATAAAGCCAGTCTGGTCAGGGTGAATAAGGTCAGTAATGTGGGGTAATAGTCGAGACGCGAGTATTTTGGCAAATAATTTGAGGTCACAATTTAGGAGTGAGATGGGTTGGTAACTCTCGCACTGTTCAGCGTCCTTCCCGTCTTTAGGTATCAAGGTGATGTTTGCGGCTAAAGTCTGAGGTGGGATGAGTCGCCCCTCTGGAGCCGAGTTAAAGGTTAATAGAAAATGTGGGGAGAGTGTCTGTAGAAAACGTTTGTAGTAGTTTAGGGGGAGGCCGTCAGGGCCTGGGCATTTACCATTTTTTAAGGATTTCAGTGCTCCGACCAGCTCCTCCGTCGAGAGAGGCGACTCAAGGAGTCGCGCAGTCGACTGTGGTAGCCGGCATTTCAGGTGGGCTGTCAGATAGTCACGAATATCAGTCCTGTTAGTCATCCTATCCCGGCCGGGGGGGAGGCCCGGCAGATTGTAAAGAGATTCATAGTACGATCGGATGGTGGATTGAATGTCGCCGGGTAGGTAGTGTAATTTTTATGTGAGTCTCTGATCTTGGCAATGTAGGAAGTGGCCCTCCGTTTCTGTAGCATGCGTGCCAGGAGGCGTCCGCTCTTATCACCGTGGGCAAAGAAAAACATTTTGGAGCGTTGGCATTGTCGGTGGTTGGAGGAATTTAAAAGGGTGGTCAAGTCTCGTTTCGCTGCGGTCAGCTCAATCAGGTCGTCTGGGTCGAGGGAACCTTTGTGTAAGGTCTCTAACGTCTCTATACGTGTTAACGCATCGGATAAGGCGGTCGATATCTGTCTTTTAAACTCTGATGCTTTCTGGATGTAAAAGCCCCTCACAACGCATTTGTGTGCTTCCCAGATCGTCAGTGGGGACAGGTCTGGGTTGGTGTTCTCAGTAAAGTAATGCTCTAGAGCCTGTGTGCAGTCCTGGATAACGGTCGGGTCAGAGAGAAGAAAGTCATTAAGGCGCCAGGTTGGGGCTGTGGCCCGGTAAAGCGGGGAGGTGAGGGTCATCATGATAGGTGCATGGTCAGACCAGGTTAGTTTGCCAATTGTTGCAGAGTAGAGATCTTGTAGGTGGTAATGAGAAAGGAACAAATAGTCCAGTCTGGAATAAGTCTGGCCGGGTGAGAGAAAAAGGTATAGTCCTTGTCATCGGGATGAAGTGCCCTCCAGCAATCCACCAATCGGCTCGAGTGGAGGAGTGAGCCAACCCGGCGCAAGATATGTAGGGGGACGGCAGAGCGTCCCGATGATGTGTCGTGTAGGGGATCCAGTGGGAGGTTAATGTCCCCACCCAAAACCAGGCAACCCTCTGTAAAGTCGTTTAGTGTTGTGAGAAATTTAGCTAGGAATTTATGCTGGCTCTTGTTTGGTACATATATGTTAGCGAAGGTGTACATGCGATCTGAAATCGTGCCCTTCACTACCACGTAACGGCCGCCTCCATCCGTAAGCGTGGCGACATGAAGGAAGGGGACGGACTTGGCAAATAATATTGTTGTACCTTTGGATTTGGCTTGGGCGTTGTGGCTGGAGAAACCCCAGGGAAACCTTGAATCAGTTCATTTGGGGGCAGACCCCTCCCGAAAGTGGGTTTCCTGAATGAACACTACGGAGGCCTTGGCTCTATGAAAATCCCATAAAGCGAAGGATCTTTTCTCGGGGGTGTTGAGGCCTCAGCCGTTGATAGAAAAAAGTGTCAGGTGGGCTGGTGTTATGGGCGCCATGCGTTACCTGCAGGGGAAGTGGAGTGAGGGGTTTATCAGCGGTAGAGGTCTCCGGGGTGGGGGTGGGAGTTAAGGGGGAACGCAAGGGAGGGTGGAGGGGGTATCAGAGAAGGGGAGGCCCAGAAAGGGAAAACGAGGAGAAAGAAACTTCGGGCCAAAGTGTATGAGGTGTGGGCAAGGTTGGGTATGGGGTCCGGGGGTCACAATGAGCTCCCAAAACCCCTCCCAACCGTCGCGTCGCCCTGTCCTCCGAGTGGGAGACGAGTCCAGAAGGTACCACGCGGGAGGTGTCAACCACTACTCCGCAATCCAGACGGGTACGCTCCAGCAGAGAGGGGGAAACCTCTCCGACCCAATGTAATCTAACTTAAAATACTAAGATAAATGCGCAGTAAAATTAAAACTTTGAATATCATAATTATACATGTCGTGAACCCTAGAAAAAGGTGTAGAAAAAAACATTTCTATGGTGAAAAAATCCGACAGGCGGATAACTTCAGAACTGAGCGATAGTCAATTGTGCATGTATATGAATAGTGGTAAAGTCCCGGTGTCCCAGGCAAAAATCGGAATCATAGTTACCCGCCGTGACTCTTCTCCTTGAAGTTGATCGTGTATCACAGGAGTGGGTGAGATGTCGACAGGTCGTGGATTCCATTCAGGAGTCCGATTATACACAACGGGAGCAGATTTTAAACTGGTGAGACCGCTAGGAGAGATGGTGTGCGTAGGACTTGGAGTAAAAGGTCCCGTGTGGGAGCCAGGGAACCCTTGGGCGGGGGCCCGTGCAGTAGTTTTTCGTAACGGCGTAAGAGTCCCGTGGACATGTAGAGTGGTAGTGTCCCGGTGTCCCAGTCAACAAGTTGGAGTCATAGTTATCCGTCCTGTCTCTTCTCCACGAAGTTCATCGTGCCTCACGGGAACAGGTAAGAGGGCGGGTCGTGGTTTTCCTTCAGGAATCCAGTTATACACAACGGGAACAGATTTGAGGCTGGTGGGACCATCAGGTGGGATGAGGTGTGTAGGGTTTGGAGCAAAAGGTCGCGTGTGCGAGCCGATGAACCCTCAGGGGAGGGTCTGTGCGTTAGTTCGTCGAACCCCGGTGTCGTCCAGCGTTAAGGCGGGTCTTGGTGGGTCTTTGCGGTAAGGCGTCTGGAGCCAAGCCGGGGCGGTTGGAGGAGTAAAATTGCACAGGGTCCGGCCACGACAGCCCCACCGGAGGAAGTTGGAGGTCAGAGACCAGGGTGTCTACATCAGCAGAGGAGCGTGCCAGGAACGGTCCCTGAGGAGTAGAAACCAGAAGCCCAGTGGGAAAGTGCCAGCGGTATCGTTTCTTCTGCGCCTGAAGGGTCCTCGTGAGAGGGCGCAGGGCTCTGCGGAAAGCCAGGGTTGCAGGAGATAGGTCTGGGAAAAGTTGTAGTTCCAATCCGTCATGGGAAATCTGAGTGGGGGCGCGCGCAGCCCGTAATAGATCTTCTTTAAGGGGGAAGCTTTCTAGGCAACAAATTACATCTCTTGGAGGTCCGGTCCCACATGGGCGTAAGGCGCGATGTGCACGCACAAAAGCAATAGGAGTAGAGTTCGGTCTGTCGAGTAGAGTATTAAAGATGGAAGTGAGGATAGGGATAAGATGGGTGGGAGATTCTTCCGTGTCAGGGAGGCCACGGATCCGCAAATTATTACGCCTGCCACGGTTGTCTAAATCTTCCATGTGGAGTGCCATACCTCTGAGTTGTTCGGTCTGTGAGTCAAGTTTGGTGGAGTTTGCAGTTTGCTGTAGGTTTAGAGCATCACAGGTAGCTTCCACAGCGTGGATCTTAGTGTGCAGGCCCTGTAAATCCCCTCTGACCTGCTGTAATTCTGCCATGATGGTAGCGTTTGCCTCCCTCAAATCCTCTTTAGTGGGCAATCGGGCTAGGAGTGTAGCCCAGTCTGGGCCGTCCTCAGCGTGCAGCATTCCTGCGGCACCGTCTGTGTCCGGTGTGGGGGAGTCAGGGGATCGCGGTGTTAAGGCCTGTGAGGCGTGTGAGCCCTCTGACCGCGTGGTCGCGGTGGCCGTCAGCGGCACCAAAAATGCCCGCAGCGTTATGGCTGAATTTTGGCCAGCAGGTGCCTGGGGACGTGGGGCACTCGTGGCTCGGTGCGTTTTCCCCATCTAAAGTGCTGGCGGGTCACGGTAGGCGCAAGTTCGGCGGGTCTGAGCGGAGCTCTCTGCCTAAGTGGCCATCTTGGTTGGCGCGCGGACACGCACCTGCCCACCTGCTTTCATTCCCCCAGCTCTGGTTTCATTTCATGCCCCCCTGCTCGGTTTTAATTTCACCCCCCTCTGCTTTCATTCCCCCTGCGGTTTTCATTTCATTCCCCCTGCTGTTTTCATTTCACCCCCCTCTGCTTTTATTCCCCCTGCTGTTTTCATTTCACCCCCTCTGCTTTCATTCCCCTTGCTGTTTTCATTTCACCCCCCCTCTGCTTTCATTCCCCCTGCTGTTTTAATTTCACCCCCTCTGCTTTCATTCCCCCTGCTGTTTTCATTTCACCCCCCATCTGCTTTCATTCCCCCTGCTGGTTTCATTTCACCCCCCCCTCAGCTTTCATTCCCCCTGCTGTTTTCATTTCATTCCCCCTGCTGTTTTCACCCCTCTCCTCTGTTTTCATTTCACCCCCCTCAGTTTTTACTTCACCCCCCCTCCGATTTCACTTCACCCCCTCCAGTGTTGCATTACCTTCTTTGGTCCTGGGAGCCACTGTCAGTGCTGTCAGCACACAGGGGGATGTGTGTCTCCCTGTGACAGAGAAGCAGTGCAGCTTCCAAGCCTGCAGTTTGCTCTAAAGAGCTGTTACTGCCTGGGCCCGCGGATGCTCTCAACTCTTCCCTCCCTCAAGGCACGTGGAGTGGGCAGGAAGCTGTGTGGAGGAGGAAGGGGAGGAGCAACTGCAGCAGCACGAGAGGCTCCAAATTCCGATCTCTGACAGGGGCAGAAAGATGCCAATTTCCTGCTTGGTGGCGCGCCCCCTGAAAGGCGCCTAGGGTCTCCTGCTCCCCTTCGCTACGCCACTGAAAGCCAGTCAGCCAGGTGGAGCATGAGCCTACAGGCGTCTGGCGCGCCCTCTCTGACATCATCAGAGGGGGCCCGCCAGCCGCCATCTTGGAGTCCCTGCTCGCCGGCCTTCTCCGAGGCCTGCGGCCTAAAGTAAACATAGTTGCCGGCGGGCCCCACAAGTGCCCGGGCCCCTTACTCCAGCATGGGCTGTAATGCCTTGATGGTGACCCTGCATACACCCCAGCGTTCACTGCAAGATATATTGCTGTGGATTCTGTGCCTGCTCATACACCCCAACGTTCACTGTGAGATATATTGCTGTGGATTATGTGCCTGCTCATACACCCCAGCACTCTTGTGAGTTACATTGCTGTGGATTCTGTGCCTGCTCATACAGCCCAGTGCTTCCTGTGAGTTATATTTCTGTGTATTATGTGCCTGCTCATACAACCCAGTGTTCACTGTGAGTTACATTGCTTTGGATTATGTGCCTGCTCAAACACCCCAGCGTGTCCTGTGAGTTATATTGCTGTGGATTCTGTGCCTGCTCATACACCCCAGTGGGTCCTGTGAGTTACATTGCTGTGGATTATGTGCCTGCTCATACACCCCAGCGCTTCTTGTGATTTACATTGCTGTGGATTCTGTGCCTGCTCATACATCCCAGTGCTTCCTGTGAGTTTTATTGCTGTGGATTCTGTACCTGCTCATACATCCCAGTGCTTCCTGTGAGTTATATTGCTGTGGATTATGTGCCTGCTCATACACCCCAGTGCTGCTTGTGAGTTATATTGTTTTGAATTATGTGCCTGCTCATACACCCCAGTGCTCCCTGTGAGTTATATTGCTGTGGATTCTGTGCCTGCTCATACACCCCAGTGCTTCCTGTGAGTTATATTGCTGTGGATTATGTGCCTGCTCATGCACCCAGTGCTTCCTGTGAGTTATATTGCTGTGGATTATGTGCCTGCTCATACAACCCAGTGCTTCCTGTGAGTTATATTGCTGTGGATTATGTGCCTGTTCATACACCCCAGCGCTTCTTGTGATTTACATTGCTGTGGATTCTGTGCCTGCTCATACATCCCAGTGCTTCCTGTGAGTTATATTGCTGTGGATTATGTGCCTGCTCATGCACCCCAGTGCTTCCTGTGAGTTATATTGCTGTGGATTATGTGTCTGCTCATACACCCCAGTGCTTCTTGTGATTTTCATTGCTGTGGATTCTGTGCCTGCTCATACAACCCAGTGCTTCCTGTGAGTTTTATTGCTGTGGATTCTGTACCTGCTCATACACCCCAGTTCTTCCTGTGAGTTATATTGCTGTGGATTATGTGCCTGCTCATACACCCCAGTGCTTCCTGTGAGTTATATTGCTTTGGATTATGTGCCTGCTCATACACCCCAGTGCTTCTTGTGAGTTATATTGCTGTGGATTCTGTGCCTGCTCATACACCCCAGTGCTTCCTGTGAGTTATATTGCTGTGGATTCTGTGCCTGCTCATGCACCCCAGTGCTTCCTGTGAGTTATATTGCTGTGGATTATGTGCCTGCTCATACACCCCAGTGCTTCCTGTGAGTTTTATTGCTGTGGAGCTCTGTGATATGCTCATACACACTGCACATTACAGGGAGTTTTATTGCTCTGGAGCTCTGTAATGTGCAGTAAGTCAGGATTGTACAGTATCTTTTAAAGTGATCGGCAGTTTCTCACATTTGCCACAGGGACATTCTGTGACGTGGTGCAGCCTTAGCTGTAGTGAGTTGGTGATGGCTGCTGCAGCAGAGCAGTGGCCATCTCTAAGTCTGGAGGGAGCACAATGGATCCCACAATTCGCTGTTGGGTCAAAGTGGATTTTCTTCACAATTTTCAAAAAGGTTATTTTAAGCAGTTCAGAAATAAATTCTTTAGCACAATAATGTACATATGGGTGTTGCGTTGTAGGGGGTTGGGTTTTTATGGGTGTGGCCTCCTGTGGGTGTGGAACAAGGGGGCCCCATGATCTCCTATTGTCCAAGGGGCCCCATTAGTTGTCAGTCCACCCCTGCTTGTCACCAGAAAGCAGTACACGCGGTTCAGGGGGACGAGCTGTCTGTGGGGTAGGATGTGCCCTGGGGTCTGGACTGCCTCATGGCTCGCCTCCTCCTTCCCACACCACAGCAGCAACTGACATCACTGGCGCGGACGGCCAGCCCCAACCATGCCAAGAAAGAAATGGCACTGAGCTGTAAAACTTCAACGATGTGCTGAGTACATCCTCTGAACACAAACATGAAACCAGAGGATGCGCCCAGCACATTGTCAGCAACAAAGAGGTTAAAGTGGGTAAAATTTGAGTAGCGCCCATTTAACCTATTGTTCCCCCGCACCAATATTTAGTCTCCTACCTGTACATCACGATGCTGTTTGTTTTGGAGTGCAGGCAGCAGATATTGTGCTTGCCGATTCTAGGAGCAAAACCATCCTTTTGGGTGCAAGGCTAGGGGGCAACATCGTGCTGCGACAAGGACACAGGCACAGACGTT
Source organism: Leptobrachium leishanense (assembly GCA_009667805.1). NCBI lineage: Eukaryota > Metazoa > Chordata > Amphibia > Anura > Megophryidae > Leptobrachium > Leptobrachium leishanense. Next base: position 60,084,670 of record CM019070.1, on the reverse strand, counting down.
TATGCACAGGAGCCTGTTTAAAGACAAATACATGCATTTACACACACAGCCATACGTTCTCATACATACTCATAACCCGCATACACCCCAGGGGTATGTAGCAATAAAACTCACAGTAATGTGCGCTCTGTATGAGTATATCACAGAGCTCCACAGCAATAAAACTGTAGCAGCCAGCTGTAACAGACCCCAAGATACATGTATACCCAGACACAGACCCCCAGATACATGTATACCTAGACACAGACCCCGCAGATACATGTATAGCCAGACACAGACCCCCAGATAATTATATACCTAGACACAGACCCCCAGATATATGTGTAGCCAGACACAGACCCCCAGATGCATGTATACCCAGACACAGACCCCAGATACATGTATACCTACCCAGACATCAGACCGCAGTGTCAGCAGAATGACGTGGTGGTGATGGTGGTAATGCTGGTGAATGGGTGAGAATCACGATGCAGGCCGATGGCAGACGTCCGGCGCGCCCTCTCTGTCATACACATTACCACAACATATTGTAAGGGTAGGGGCTGGGACCCCTGTATAATGTTGTGCATATGTAACCCAATGGCAAGCCGTCGAAGAAGGAGACAGTAGGTGTATATAAGCAATTGAATAGTTACTTAGATAAAATGAAATCTAAGTCCAGAACAAAAGGCTATTGGTCAAAAGGTATTCTTGGTTAGTACAAATTCCAGAACGGAGGATTGCGAGTAAGGGTAGAAGTGATACAAAGTCCAGAACGAAGGGTAGTAGAAGAGGGTAACGTGGACTGTGGCCTTTGAGACAAGCCTGGGTTATGGATCTGGAGCTGGTACCGTGGTCGTGGGAACAAGCCTGGATATAGGATCTGGAACTGGTACCGTGGTCGTGGAGTAAGCCTGGATGCAGGATCTGAAGCAGGTACTGTGGTCGTGGGGTAAGCCTGGATGCAGGATCTGGAGCTGGTACCATGGTCGTGGAGTAAGCCTGTAAGCCTCTGATAACCTTATATAAATATATACAGGGCCATTATCAACCATTGTCTGATAACCTATTCATTAACAGGACTATACACAGGACAAGGGGTCATCCATTTAGACTGGAAGAACGAAAATTCAGCCTAAAGCATAGGAAGGGTTATTTTACGGTGAGAACAATAAAGCTGTGGAATTCTCTGCCTGTTGAGGTGGTTGGGTCAGAGACCGTACAGCCTTTTAAAAGGCGACTGGATGACTTCCTGCAGACACAGAATATTACGGGTTATAATATTTAATATGTGGGTAAAAGCTTCTTGATCCAAGGAGAAATCTGACTGCCATTCTGGGGTCAAGAAGGAATTTTTTCCCAGTATGTTGCATATTGGCAAGCATTTCAGACTGGGTATTTTGCCTTCTTTTGGATCAACAGCAGTAGGTGATGTGGGAGATAGGGATGCACCGATACCACTTTTTAAAGACTGAGTACGAGTACCGATACTTTTGTTCAAGTACTCACCGATACCGAGTACCGATACTTTTATTTTATGTCATGTGACCGCTTTCCAATAAGAACAGACCTCATAGATATGCCCCCCCAGCTCATAGATATGCCCCCCAGCTCATGGATATGCCCCCCAGCTCATGGATATGCCCCAGAGCTCATGGATATTGCCCCAGCTCATGGACACTGCCCCCCAGCTCGTGGATATTGCCCCCCAGCTCATGGATATTGCCCCAGCTCATGGATAATGCCCCCCAGCTCATGGATATTGCCCCCCAGCTCATGGATATTGCCCCAGCTCATGGATAATGCCCCCAGCTCATGGATACTGCCCCCAGCTCATGGATATTGCCCCCAGCTCATGGATATTGCCCCCCAGCTCATGGATATTGCCCCAGCTCATGGATAATGCCCCCAGCTCATGCATACTGCCCCAGCTCATGGATATTGCCCCCAGCTCATGGATATTGCCCCAGCTCATGGATAATGCCCCCAGCTCATGGATATGCCCCCAGCTCATGGATATGCCCCAGAGCTCATGGATATTGCCCGAGCTCGTGGACACTGCCCCCCAGCTCGTGGATATTGCCCCCCAGCTCATGAATATTGCCCCAGCTCATGGATAATGCCCCCAGCTCATGGATAATGCCCCCCAGCTCATAGATATTGCCCCCAGCTCATGGATATTGCCCCAGCTCATGGATAATGCCCCAGCTCATGGATACTGCCCCCAGCTCATGGATATTGCCCCCAGCTCATGGATATTGCCCCCAGCTCATGGATATTGCCCCAGCTCATGGATAATGCCCCCAGCTCATGGATACTGCCCCCAGCTCATGGATATTGCCCCCCAGCTAATGGATATTGCCCCAGCTCATGGATAATGCCCCAGCTCATGGATAATGCCCCCAGCTCATGCATATGCCCCCAGCTCATGGATATTGCCCCAGCTCGTGGATACTGCCCCCAGCTTGTGGATAATGCCCCCAGCTCGTGGATAATGCCCCCAGCTTGTGGATAATGCCCCCAGCTCGTGATAATGCCCCCAGCTTGTGGATAATGCCCCAGCTTGTGGATAATGCCCCCCAGCTCGTAGATAATGCCCCCCAGCTCATGGATATGCCCCAGAGCTCATGGATATTGCCCCAGCTCATGGACACTGCCCCCCAGCTCGTGGATATTGCCCCCCAGCTCATGGATATTGCCCCAGCTCATGGATAATGCCCCCAGCTCATGGATAATGCCCCCAGCTCATGGATATTGCCCCCCAGCTCATGGATATTGCCCCAGCTCATGATACTGCCCCCAGCTCATGGATATTGCCCCAGCTCATGGATATTGCCCCCCAGCTCATGTATATTGCCCCAGCTCATGGATAATGCCCCCAGCTCATGGATATTGCCCCCCAGCTCATGGATATTGCCCCAGCTCATGGATAATGCCCCCAGCTCATGGATAATGCCCCAGCTCATGGATAATGCCCCCAGCTCATGGATATGCCCCCCAGCTCATGGATATGCCCCAGAGCTCATGGATATTGCCCCAGCTCGTGGATACTGCCCCCAGCTGTGGATAATGCCCCCAGCTCGTAGATAATGCCCCAGCTCGTAGATAATGCCCCCCAGCTCGTAGATAATGCCCCCCAGCTCGTAGATAATGCCCCCCAGCTCGTAGATAATGCCCCCCAGCTCGTGGATAATGCCCCCCAGCTCATGGATAATGCTCCCCAGCTCGTGGATAATGCCCCCAGCACATGGATTTGCCCCCCCTCTGCTCATACTTATCTTCCTTTAGCAACGCCGGGAAAGTCTTCGCGCGCGTGCGCTCCTTGGAAGGTCCCCAGCCGCGACCACGTGGGACCATGTGATCACGGCTGTGGTCCTTCCAACGAGCGCAGGCGCGGAAACTTTCCGGCGTCGCTCAGGAAGGTAAGTATGAGCGGAGAGCAGCTGCAGGGCCTGTCCGAATGCTCTATCGGCATTCGGACAGGCCCTGCAGCTGCTCTCCTCACTTTGTTTATACTTACCTTCCTTTAGCGACGCCGGGAAAGTTTCCGCGCGTGCGCTCGTGGAAGGACCCCAGCCACGATCACATGGTCCCACGTGGTCGCGGCTGGGGACCTTCCAAGGATCGCGCGCGCGCAAAGACTTTCCCGGCGTCGCTAAAGGAAGGTAAGTATAAACAAAGTGAGGAGAGCAGCTGCAGGGCCTGTCCGAATGCCAATAGAGCATTCGGACAGCCGCCCCAGCCCCTAGGATGCCGGCAAGCCGGCTCAATGCCGGCTTCCTGTATCGGAAAAAAAATATCGGGGGTACTGCACGAGTACCAAATACTCCTGCAGTACCCGGTATCGGCACCGATACTGATACTAGTATCGGTATCGGTGCAACCCTAGTGGGAGAGGCTGAACCCGATGGACGCCTGTCTTTTTACAGCCTATGTAACTATGATGCAGGATCTGGAGCTGGTACCGTGGTAGCGGAAGCAAGCCTGGATGCAGGATCTGGAGCTGGTACCGTGGTTGTGGAAGCAAGCCTGGATACAGGATCTGGAGCTGGTACCATGGACGTGGAGTAAGCCTGGATGCAGGATCTGGAGCTGGTACCGTGGTCGTGGAGTAAGCCTGGATGCAGGATCTGGAACTGGTACCGTGGACGTGGAAGCAAGCCGGGGTAGAGGATTTGGAAATCAGGATTCACTTGGAACAGGAACGAAGAGGGAACACTGGATAACTGAAGCGGTGAACCACAGTATAACCTGGTTAATGAACTGAGAAAGGCGGCAGGTTTAAATAGGGTTCAGAGGATCATAAGAACACCGTTCACCTGGGACTCGTAGATGGAGCTGGGATACCTGAGTACTTGATAGGTTAATTGTGGGCATACGAGGATCTCCAGTGCAGGTGTCATGCAGTACCTGTAAGCTACCAGCAGAGGACGCCAGAGTACCAAGCTCCTCGTGCCTTAAGGAGCTAGGAACAAAGCGCGTACGCGCTTTGTTCCTCGGCATTCCACTCCTGTCGGCGGCGTGGGGCGGACCTCGAGCTCTCTCCTGCTTGCGGGCAGAGAGCGTGGAGCGATGCACCACGCGGGACTTCGGGTGAGTATTGCAGGCGTCCCAACATGGCGGCCGGGGCCGAGAGCGGGGCATGACACATATATACAATGTATACACACTAGCATACTATATATATATATACATATATACATTACCATATCATATATACACATTACCACACCATATATACACTTTACCACACCATATATACACTATATACACATTACCACACCATATATACACATTACAACTCCATATATGCACTATATACAGGCATTACAACACCATATATATACTATATATACACACATTAACGCAATGTATATACAGTTGTGATCAAAATTATTCAACCCCCCACTGAAATTGAGTGTTTTGTCCAGTTTGACATTGATTTTGATCATTCAGTCATCTTGCTTACAAATAAATCAAAGAGGCACGTGTAGGTCAGACAAATATAACATAACATTTATAATGAAATAACCACAAATGTCTTTTCTGTGCTCACATCATTATCAGTTTTATTCAACCCCCAAGTGACATTCAATCTTAGTACTTAGCTTTTAAACGTGAAGCATAGCTTGACACAAGTGTCTTGCAGCGATCTACGGGTATCTTCGCCCATTCGTCATGGGCAAAAGCCTCCAGTTCAGTCACATTCTTAGGCTTGCGCACTGCAACTGCTTTCTTTAAGTCCCACCAGAGGTTCTCAATCGGATTTAAGTCAGGTGACTGCGATTGCCACTCCAAAATGTTCCAGCCTTTAATCTGCCACCATGCTCTAGTGGACTTGGAGGTATGCTTGGGATCATTGTCCTGTTGAAAGGTCCAACGTCTCCCAAGCCTCAGGTTTGTGACGGACAGCATCACATTGTCATCCAATATCTCCTGGTACTGAAGAGAATTCATGGTACCTTGCACATGCTGAAGCTTCCCTGTACCTGCAGAAGCAAAACAGCCCCAAAGCATGATTGACCCCCCGCCATGCTTCACAGTAGGCAAGGTGTTCTTTTCTTCATAGGCCTTGTTCTTCCTCCTCCAAACATAGCGTTGATCCATGGGCCCAAACAGTTCTAATTTTGTTTCATCAGTCCACAGAACACTATCCCAAAACTTCTGTGGTTTGTCCACATGACTTTTGGCATACTGCAGTCGACTCTTCTTATTCTTTGGAGACAGCAAGGGGGTGCGCCTGGGAGTTCTGGCATGGAGGCCTTCATTACGCAGTGTGCGCCGTATTGTCTGAGCTGAAACTTCAGTACCCACATCTGACAAATCTTTTCTCAGTTCCTCAGCAGTCACACGGGGACTTTTCTCCACTCTACGCTTCAGGTAGCGCACAGCAGTCAAAGTCAGCATCTTCTTTCTGCCACGACCAGGTAGCGTTTCACCATGCCCTTTCCTTGAATTTGCGAATGATGCTTCCTATGGTCTCTCTTGGTATGTTTAACATCTTTGCAATCTTCTTATAGCCATTGCCCTTCCTGTGAAGAGTAATCACCTCTTCTCTTGTCTTCACCATGTTTGTAACCACACCAGTAAATGTCTAGAAGGAGCTGAGTATCACAGTCATTTTAAAGCTGCCTAATTGGTGCTTATTATGCTTTATTGCTGCTCCGTGACATCCACAGGTGTTTTCAATACCTGATTGAAAACACTTGAATGAACCTCTGTTCTTCAGAGCGGTAGCCTTTAAGGGGTTGAATAATTGTGTCAATGAAGAATTCACAAAAGAAACATTTACTACTGTATTACAAAACCAATTGATGTCATTTTAGTTGCATATGGTTCTTTAAAAAGTCCTGGTAGGATTTCATTCTGAATACAATTACAAATGTACACTAAATTCCCTAAAACCCTTTACAGCATTGGGGGTTGAATAATTTTGAACACAACTGTACACTATATACACACATTACAATACCATATATACACAATATACACACATTACAACACCATATACAACCCAGGAAATACTTGAAAATGAGAGAAATCTTAATGTATCCTTCCTGGTAAAATACTTTGCAAATAAATAAATATACACTATATTCACACATTACCACACCATATACGCACATTACAACACCATATATACACTATACACACACATTACCACATCATATATACCCTATATACACACATTACCACACCATATTTGCACTATATACACAAATTACCACACCATATATACACATTACAACACCATATATACACTATATATATAAACATTACTACAATGTGTATACACTATACATGCACATTACAACCCCATATATATATATATATATATATATATATACACTACAGTGGCAAGAAAAAGTATGTGAACCCTTTGGGATTATGCGGAGGTTTGCATGAATTGGTCATAAAATGTGCTCTGATCTTCATCTAAGTCACAACAATTTGAAAAACACAGTCTGCTTAAAATAATACAACACAAACATTATATGTTTTCATGTGTTTATTGAACATAACATGTAAACATTCACAGTGCAGGGTGGAAAAAGTATGTGAAGCCCTAGCCTAATGACTTCTCCAAGAGCTAATTGAGTCCAATCAGTGTGATATTATTGGATGTTTTTCTGAAAGCGGTCCTGCCCTTTAAAAACACACACCAGTTTTGGGTTTACTGGTTTCAAGAAGCACTGCCTGATGTGAACCATGCCTCGCAGAAAAGAGCTCTCAGAAGACCTACGATCAAGAATTATTGACTTGCATGAAGCTGGAAAGGGTTACAAAAGTATCTCCAAAAGCCTTGATGTTCATGTGTTCACAGTAAGACAGACGGTCTACAAATGGAGAAAGTTCAGCACTGTTGCTACTCTCCCTAGGCATGGTCGTCCTGTAAAGATGACTGCAAGAGCACAGCGCAGAATGCTTAATGAGGTAAAGAAGAATCCTAGAGTGTCAGCTAAAGACTTACAGAAATCTCTGGCACATGCTAAAATTTTTGTTGACACATCTACAATAAGGAAAACATTAAACAAGAATGGAGTACATGGGAGGACACCACGGAGGAAGCCATTGCTGTCCAAAAAGAATATTGCAGCACGTTTGAAGTTTGCAAAAGAGCACCTGGATGTTTCACAGCACTACTGGCAAAATATTCTGTGGACAGATGAAACCAAAATTGAGTTGTTTGGAAAAAACACACAACACTGTCAGGGTTATCCAAAGAGATTCGATTCCCTGGATACACACAAGATCTACAAACCTTTATAGTATCAGGGTTATAGTATCAGGGTTATCCAAAGAAATCCGAATTGCTTGAGAAAGGTAACCGAACGCTGAAAATCAGCGTTCAGTTGCCTTTCCTGGCCATTCGGCTATCCAGAGAGCAGGCAATTCGCCAAATCCTGGCGAATTGCCTGCACATACGGTGCCTGTTCGGTCCCTGTTCGAGGGCAGTGAAATCCCCATCAAAAAGCACTGCTTCGGCTATTCAGAGAACACAAACCAGCAGTGAAAGGTTCCCCTAATGCCCTGCCATTCGGTGGTTTAATTCGGCAAATTTATTCAGGAGAATCCATAGGCTTCAATGTTAAAATATTCCCGTTTTAATTCAATATCTAATAAACTGTTCATTATAAAATTCTGCAGCAAAAAGTCTCTTTATTTATAGATTTTTTAGGATACTTTAAGCATTTTTCTGAATTTTTAAAAAAAAAATTAAAAGTCCGATTTTTTTTTTTTTTTTTTCAGTTTGCTTATTTTTTTTGTAACAGCCCTCTTTATTATCATTCCCTGGACCTCCTGTGAAAATTTCAGACATTTTCGCTCAGTAGTTTCTTTGCAAACAGCGTTTCTTTTTCCCAGATTCATACAAATGGTTTTTCTAATTTATTCACTGCCTCCTCTACGTCACAGCTGCTTCGGCTCTGTGTGATTCGGCTCCTGTTCGGCTCTCTGTTCGGCTCCTCTTCGAAGGTTAATCCAGATGTTTTTGCTTGTTTTCAGCGTGCATTCGGTTAGTTTTCGGTGAGTTTACGGCAGCTTTTCCCTGCAATTCGGGGACCCTGTGCTGTTTGCTGAATACACCGCAGGGTCACCAAAATGCAATCGGCAAAAGGAACCGAATTGAAGAGAACGAAAAGTCACCGAACGTGCGGTGACTTTTCGAATCTCTTTGGATAACCCTGTGTGTGTGGAGAAAAAAAGGTACAGCACACCAACATCAAAACCTCATCCCCACTGTAAAACATGGCAGAGGGAGCATCATGGTTTGGGGCTGCTTTGCTGCCTCAGGGCCTGGATGGATTGTTGTCATTGATGGAAAAATGAATTCCAGAGTTTATCAAGACATTTTGCAGGAAAACGTAAGACCATCTGTCCGCCAACTGAAGCTCCGCAGAGGATGGGTGATGCAACAGGACAATGACCAAAAGCATACAAGTAATTCAACAAAGGAATGGCTTCAACAAAACAAAATACGCCTTCTGGAGTGGCCCAGTCAGAGTCCTGACCTCAACCCGATTGAAATGCTGTGGCATGACCTTAAGAGAGCTATTCACACCAGACATCCCAAGAATATTGCTACACTGAAACAGTTTTGTGAAGAGGAGTGGTCCAAAATTACTCCAGATCGTTGTGCAGGTCTGATCTGCAACTACAGGAAACGTTTGGTTGAAGTTATTGCTGCCAAAGGAGGGTCAACCAGTTATTAAGTCCAAAGGTTCACATACTTTTTCCACCCTGCACTGTGAATGTTTACATGTTCTGTTCAATAAAAACATGAAAACATATACAGGGTTATTCAGAGAGCGTGAAAAGCAGGTGAATGACTGGAGAATAACTGGAGAATGGATAATGCTAGGTCAAAATAGCCAAACCAGAAAAATTCTCCCTTTCATCTCACTTTCCAAATCGGCTATTTTGACCTAGAATTTTTCATTCTCCAGTTATTCTCCAGTCATTCTCCTGCTTTTCACGCTCTCTGAATAACCCTGATAATGTTTGTGTTGTATTATTTTAAGCAGACCGTGTTTTTCAAATTGTTGTGACTTAGATGAAGATCAGAGCACATTTTATGACCAATTCATGCAAAACTCCAAGTAATCCCAAAGGGTTCACATACTTATTCTTGCCACTGTATATACGCACATTACCACACCATATAAACAATATATACACACATTACCACACCATATACACACATTACAACACCATATATACGCTATAAACACACATTACATTACAACAACATATATACACTATAAAAACACATTACATCACCATATATACACTATATTAGGGATAGACCGATATATCGGTTTTGCCGATTATTGGCGGCCGATGTTCAGAAAATTACTGATATCGGTATTTTATGTGCCGATATTGCCGATAATTGGACAAGTTGGCTCACTGCAGCTGCGACACGCAAGATCCCACAGAACTGTGCGAATCCGGGGCATCTTCCACATGAGGCTGTAAGCCCATGCAGAACGACCCCTGCTCACTGACCGTATTGCACATGATCGTGATGACAACAGAAATGGTGCTTCCATCCCATCTGACAGGGAATTCCCTATACAGGAGATGCAGGGTCTACTTCCTACAGCAGGGGTCACCAACCTGGGACCTCCAGATGTTTTGGAACTGCATTTCAAGTGAGACTCCAAGAACCTAATGAGAAGCTGAGCATCATGGCAGATGTAATTCTATAATATGTGGGGCAATATTACAAAGTCAGTTCTCTCTTAACTTAACCAGAGCTGTTGTAAATTTACCAGAGCCATTATAATCTATTGGGTTGTTAAGTTTACAACAGCTCTGGCAAAGTTAGCACCTGCTTTGTATTATAACCCTTGGAGAGCCAAGGTTGCTGAACCTCTTAGGCTGGGGTCAGACCAGCGCACTTTTAACGTGCGTTCTGGTGCACATAATTACGGCCGCACTAGCAGCAGATGACGGGCAATGACGGCCAATATACGATGTACGGCCGCACAAAAGTCCGGGCGTGCAACGCAAGTGGAATTTGAACGCATTTTTTTGAGAACGCTGAACCGCTAGTACTGACGTACTGAGTGTGCAGCTGCAGCATAGCGGCGTGTGTGCGTGATTAGGAGATGAAAGACACTGCTAATGTCCAGCCTACATAACATCCAGACGCAAAAAGAGTTTTATTGACGATCCGTACAAAATCACGCCCGAAAATGCGCGTCGTCTGACCGTTTTTGCGCATTCCGTGAACAAATACGTCAATGCGTTCGGATGCACTTTTTCACGTTCGCGGGGAAAAATGCTTTCGTCTGACCCTAGCCTAACATACAGGGTCATATGAGGGATCTTTAAGAAAGCCAAAGACACCATTTTATTGTTGGTAAAAATGAAAGCTTAAATGAAAACAAATTCTTATTAAATTGAATAAATGAAGTGGACGTGGTGCAATGTTTAAATGTTAAACACATTGAGTTCATGGCATAATGTCAGATTTGTGCTGGGGTTTTTTTCCCACAATTTTATATTTACAGAATATCGGCAGGCACCAAATATCAGTTATCAGACCAACAAGGCTGAGCACAGCACAGCCTGCTTCCTGCCTTCTCCGAGCGGGCAAGCTGTATGTTGAGAAGGGGAGGAGCCAAACACATGGATCTCTACCTCACTTCATCTCTGTGGTCGCCTTTGATCACGGAGGGAAGGCAGCCTGTGCGCTGCATTACGTGACACCTCAGCGGCAAGGAGGAGTGAGGAGGAAGTAAATTCTGCTGCCCTCCGGCTCCAGGCCCCCTTCCCCCACGGGCCCTTGGGCAGCACCCGAGTGCCCGACGGGTCAGTCCGCCCCGGGTGACAAGTGGTCATCAGTGAGTTTCATTCCTATTGAGCTCTGTGATACGTTCATACACACTATACATTAATGTGAGTTTTATTGCTGTGGAGCTCTGTGATACACTCATACACACAGCACATTACTGTATTATTGCTGTGGAGCTCTGTGATACGCTCATACACAGTGCATATTATTGGGAGTTGTATTGCTGTGTAGCTTTGCGATACGCTCTTACACAAATCTGAGTTTTACTGCTGTGGAGCTGTCTGATGTGCAGTGTATAAGTGTATGTCAGAAACCTGAAAAGTGATCGTCGGTTTCCCACATTTGCCAAAGGGACCTTCTGTGTAGGGATGAGCTGTTCGGTTCGATGTGTTCGGAGTTCGATTCGAACATCGCCAGTTCGCAAACTTAGAACATTTCCGCGTGTTCGCAGCATGTTCGCCCACAATGCACTTTTCCACTGGCCTGAAGCTTGTAATTGGCTACAGCCTTGCACCTGACCACAGTTTAGGTGCAAGACTATGCCAATCACGGCTCAGAGTCCTGATTGAGCAAATTTTGCCCAATCATGGGCTCACAGAGGTAAGTCCCACAGCACACAATAAAAGGCTTCACACAGCCTTCAGCATGTGTTTTTTGAAAGGAGATTGTTGTGTTAGTGTGTGTTCTCACTGCCAGTGTCAGGTGGCGTGTGCGGTTCGGGTGTGAGCCCAGCAGGCGGCGACACAGAGGGGAGGCCAGACAGGATAGCAGGCAAATAATATAGGTTTAATGAACACAAATGGAACTTGGCAGCAGGCACTGGAATAAACAGATGATGCCCCTTCTGGACAGCACAGGTAAAAGTCTAATAGCATAGGATGGTGAGCTATGTAGTCCCAGACTGCAGACAGGGTCCACAAAGAATGAATCTGGACGGCTGGCAATGGTACCTTGATTGAAGGTCAGGGAAGGTGGTTAAAGCAGTATGAGCCACCGGTAGATATCCAGACACAGGATAATGAGCAACGTAGTAGAGAGAACCCACTTGTGCAGCAACCAGGAAGTTTTGGCCAAGGTCTGAACGGAGATTGCAGGAAGTTCCAGGCAAAGAAGGAGGGTGTACGGTGATGTATCCAGGAACAGCAGGGCAGAGTAATGGCAGGAATCAGGATAAAGACTGGAACTGAGATGATGGATACTGGAGACACTTGAAACACTGGAAGGCACTGGAGACACTGGATGGACTTGGAAACACTGTACAGCAACAGGAAACACTGGTTCAGCTTGCAGGTATGCACACGGCCAAGTGACTTCAGTCAGGAACCTTAATGCAGAACCAACCTTGCTGGGTCTCTCTGCTATTTATGGAGGCTTGATAGCAGATGGGTTTCAGCTGTAACTCCAAGGCTGAACAGGAAAACCCAGGCTGGATCTCCAGGAGCCTGGACAAGGCACAGAGCTGAAGTAAGACCCGGATGGGAACCCAATTTACAAGCATTCAAGGACAAAGCTGTTGGAGCCAGGCTGTGCAATACAGGGAATTAGCAGTCTTCCAAAGGTGGGGCATGACAGCCAGCAGTTATTGGAGGGGGGGAGGGTTCATTTCTACAAAATATCTGTGAATTGTTCTAATCTTTGTGTTCTCACTGCCACCAGTGGCGTAGCTTGGGGGGCTGGGGGGGCCGTGGCCCCGGGCGCAGTTTTTGTTAGGGGCGCATTTGCGCCCCTAAAACTGGCCCGCGGGTTGAGGGGACCAGAAGATGCCGGGCAGCGGAGTGCCTGCCGCCGCCCGGTCCTGAACAGTCCGTCCTGTTCTTGAAGGGGATGCGGCTGCGTGCAGGCGCAGCCGGTCACGTGGTCCGGCTAATCAGGTGGTACTGAGTCTCTGTACCACCTGATTAGCCGGACCACGTGACCTGCGCACGCCTGCACGCAGCCGCATCCCCTTCAAGAACAGGACGGACTGTTCAGGACCGGGCGGCGGGCAGGCACTCCCGCTGCCCGGCATCTTCTGGGTCCCCTCAACCCCTGCCAGAGCAATATCCAGGTGAGAGCTGGGGCAAATCCATGTGTGAGCTGGGGGGCAAATCCATGTGTGAGCTGGGGGGCAAATACATGTGAGAGCTGGGGCAAATCCATAAGCTGGGGCAAATCCATGAGAGAGCTGGGGCAAATCCATGTGTGAGCTGGGGCAAATCCATGTGTGAGCTGGGGCAAATACATGTGTGAGCTGGGGCAAATCCATGTGTGAGCTGGGGCAAATCCATGAGAGAGCTGGGGCAAATCCATGAGCTGGGGCAAATCCATGAGAGAGCTGGGGCAAATCCATGAGCTGGGGCAAATCCATGAGAGAGCTGGGGCAAATCCATGAGAGAGCTGGGGCAAATCCATGAGCTGGGGCAAATCCATGAGAGAGCTGGGGCAAATCCATGAGAGAGCTGGGGCAAATCCATGTGTGAGCTGGGGCAAATCCATGTGTGAGCTGGGGCAAATCCATGTGTGAGCTGGGGCAAATCCATGAGCTGGGGGGCAAATCCATGTGTGAGCTGGGGCAAATCCATGTGTGAGCTGGGGCAAATCCATGTGAGAGCTGGGAAATCCATGTAAGAGCTGGGGCAAATCCATGTGTGAGCTGGGGCAAATCCCATGAGCTGGGGCAAATCCATGTGAGAGCTGGGGAAAATCCATGAGAGAGCTGGGGCAAATCCATGTGAGAGCTGGGGCAAATCCCATGAGCTGGGGCAAATCCATGTGAGAGCTGGGGAAAATCCATGAGAGAGCTGGGCAAATCCATGAGCTGGGGCAAATCCATGAGAGAGCTGGGGCAAATCCATGAGCTGGGGCAAATCCATGAGAGAGCTGGGGCAAATCCATGAGAGAGCTGGGGCAAATCCATGAGCTGGGGCAAATCCATGAGAGAGAGCTGGGGCAAATCCATGAGAGAGCTGGGGCAAATCCATGTGTGAGCTGGGGCAAATTCCATGTGTTGAGCTGGGGCAAATCCATGTGTGAGCTGGGGCAAATCCATGAGCTGGGGGGCAAATCCATGTGTGAGCTGGGGCAAATCCATGTGTGAGCTGGGGCAAATCCATGTGAGAGCTGGGGCAAATCCATGTAAGAGCTGGGGCAAATCCATGTGTGAGCTGGGGCAAATCCCATGAGCTGGGGCAAATCCATGTGAGAGCTGGGGAAAATCCATGAGAGAGCTGGGGCAAATCCATGTGAGAGCTGGGGCAAATCCCATGAGCTGGGGCAAATCCATGTGAGAGCTGGGGAAAATCCATGAGAGAGCTGGGGCAAATCCATGTGAGAGCTGGGGCAAATCCATGTGAGAGCTGGGGCAAATCCATGTGTGAGCTGGGGCAAATCCCATGAGCTGGGGCAAATCCATGTGAGAGCTGGGGCAAATCCATGTGAGAGCTGGGGCAAATCCCATGAGCTGGGGCAATATCCATGTGTGAGCTGGGCAATATCCATGTGTGAGCTGGGCAATATCCATGTGTGAGCTGGGGCAATATCCATGTGAGAGCTGGGGCAGTATCCATGTGTGAGCTGGGGCAATATCCATGTGAGAGCTGGGGCAGTATCCATGTGTGAGCTGGGGCAATATCCATGTGAGAGCTGGGGCAGTATCCATGTGCGAGCTGGGGCAATATCCATGTGTGAGCTGGGGCAATATCCATGTGAAAGCTGAGGCAATATCCATGTGAGAGCTGGGGCAATATCGATAACGTGTCCACAGGTTGGGGGGGCGCACAATTCTTGGCTGGCCCCGGGCGCTGACAACCCACGCTACGCCACTGACTGCCACCAGCAATTGTGGGGGTCTCATTTCTACAAAATATCTGGGAACTGTTCTAATCTTTGTGTTCTTACTGCCACAAGCAATTTTGGGGGTCAGTCATTTAAACAAAATATCTGTGAATTGTTGTAATCTTTGTGTTCTCACTGCCAGCAGCAATTTTGGGGGTCAGTCATTTATACAAAATATCTGGAAATTGCTGTAATCTTTGTGTTCTCACTGCCACCAGCAATTGTGTGTGTCTCATTTCTACAAAATATCTGGGAATTGTTCTAATCTTTGTGTTCTCACTACCACCAGCAATTTTGGGGGTCAGTCATTTATACAAAATATCTGGAAATTGCTGTAATCTTTGTGTTCTCACTGCCACCAGCAATTGTGTGGGTCTCATTTCTACAAAATATCTGGGAATTGTTCTAATCTTTGTGTTCTCACTGCCACCCATCAGGGGGTCTCACTGATTTATAGGAGGTTTCTGGGAATTGTAATTTGTGTCTTCTCACTGCCAGCTATCAGGGGGTCCCACATACTTCTAGCAGATTTCTGCGAATTGTAATCTGTGTCTTGTCACTGTTGCCAGCTATTAGGGGGTCCTATCAGGGGGTCTCACTGACTTGTAGGTGGTTTCTGGGAATTGTAATTTGTGTCTTGTCACTGACACCCATCAGGGGGTCTCACTGATTTATAGGAGGTTTCTGGAAATTGTAATCTGTGTCTTGACACTGGCTGCCAGCTATCAGGGTGTCTCACTGAGTTACACCAGAGTTCTGGAAATCTTTAATCTTTATACCAGAGTTGAATCAGAGTTCTGCAGCATATCTCCAATTTTTATAACAGAGTTGAATAAGAGTTCTGTATATCTTTAATCTATATATCACTCACCATGTCAGAAAGACCAAAAAGTACAGGCAGACGCTCCCAGATACAGATAAGAGGGCAAGCAGCCTCTGTGTCGGGAGGCTGTACCTCTGGTCATCGTGGACGTGGTGCATCCTCTGCAGGGGCACGCTTGTCCTTTCTAACTGGTGCTGGCCGTCTTAAGTAGCAGCAACATACAGAGGATTTGGTGGATTGGCTAACCAGGCCATCCTCATCCTCCGAGTCCTCTGCCAGCCAGGCTTGTAGTGCTTTACAGTCCACCTCAGCTGCCAAAGCATCTAATGCAGCCTCCATGTCCACAGCTACTCCTGCCGTAGCCTCACTATCACACACGGAGGAGTCAGCTGAATTGTTTGACTACAATGACAGTGACATGCTGCTTGAGGATGCGCAGCAACTACAGTGCTCTGATTCAATCTCTGAGGTTGAGGAAGGGAATATAATGAACCTAGAGGAAGGGGGTGCCAGTGACACACAAAGAACTGGCAATCATGTTCCCCCAGCAGCTGCAGCATATTGCGAGGTTGGTTCCAGTGACGAGGCGATAGGGGGAGATGACGATGATGAGGTCACTGATTCCACCTGGGTGCCTGATCAAACAGAGGAGTCAAGGGAGGAGGCACAACAAAAATGAGGCAGAACGTCCTCTATGACCAACCGTAGCCAGTCCAAGGCATCAGAAGTCACAGCTGCTCAGGTGCAGAGCGCTGTTGTCTCAAAGCACACGTACAGGAAGTCTGCTGTCTGGGAGTTCTTTAAGAAATGTGCAGCAGACCGCACCGTTGCTATTTGTAATCTATGTCAGATGTGGATCAAGCGTGGGAAAGACATCTCACGCTTGCGTACCACATGCTTGAGGCGACATATGACCACCTGCCATGCATCCCGTTGGCACAACACTTTGCATAGGTCCTCCTCCTCCTCATCTGTCTCTACCCCCACTATATGTCCTGCCATGTCATTGCCTACAACCTCCACTGACAGGGATGATGCTACAGTAATGGGTGTACCAGGTCCTTCCTCAGAATGTGACCGCATCCCATCAGCTGAAGATTTACGCAGTCAGATTACGTTGCCCCAGCTGCTGCAGCGTAAGAAAAAAATATAGTCCCAACCATCCCCATGCACAGCGTCTAAATGCCATCTTAGCAAAATTGCTCGCATTACAGCTGCTGCCTTTCCAGCTGGTGGACTCTGCTTCCTTCCGTGAATTTGCTGAATGTGCTATACCACAGTGGCAAGTTCCAAAACACCATTTCTTTTCACGGAAGGCCATTCCAGCACTATACCAGCACGTGGAACACAATGTTATGGAGTCATTGGGAAAGGCAGTCAGCAGCAAGGTGCACATGACTTTAGACACGTGGTCCAGCAAGCATGGACAGGGCCATTACATTTCCTTCACGGCACACTGGGTAACTCTGATTGCAGCTGGGAGGGATCCAAGACGGGGCTCTGTGCTGGAGCTTGTTCATCCACCATGCCTCCAGAAAGCTGCTTGTATGAGGTCTGTCTGCTCCACCACCACCTCTCCCTCTTCCTCCTCCTCCTCCTCCTTCTCTGTCTCTGGCGAAGTGGCAGTTAAACCGATGCCTGACAGGGTCTACACAATGGCTCAAGCAAAAAGATGCCATACTGTGCTTAAGCTGGTTTGTTTAGGGGACAGGAGCCACACCGGGCCAGAAATTCTGTCAGCTCTGCAGGGGCAGGGGCAGGGGCAGGTGCAGGTGCAGAGATGGTTAACACCACGTCAGCTTCAGCTGGGAATGGTCGTCTGTGATAATGGCAGCAACCTTCTCTCCGCCCTACGCCAGGGTAAGTTGACGCATGTACCATGCCTAGCACACGTCCTAAATCTGGTCGTACAGCGTTTCCTAACCAGGGACCCAGGGCTGGCAGAGCTTCTCAGCCAGGCCAGAAAAGTCTGCAGCCACTTCAGATGGTCATTCCTAGCAAGTGTTCGCCTGGCAGAAATTCAAAGAGAATTCCACCTACCCACAAACCGTCTGATCTGTGACATGCCCACCAGGTGGAACTCGACATTAGCAATGCTGCAGCGTCTGCACAAGCAGCAGAGGGCCATCAAAGAGTAGTGTACCTGTGTGAGTATGGCACAAGGACAGGTTCAGGTCAACTTGTTTTTTTTTCCTCCCGCAGTGACTGATGATCAAGGATGCATGCACTGTACTGTCACCATTTGTGGAGGCAACAAGGATGGTGAGCAGGGACAGTGCATGCATCAGTGACACAATTCCTTTAGTGTTCCTGTTGGAGCACACTCTTCGGGGAATTATAGATGTGGCTCTAGAGGCAGAGCAGCGGGAGGAAGAGGAGGCCTTCCCTAGCTCTGAAGGCCCCAGTCTTTCTGCAGACAGCATTCAAGTGGGTCCTCATTAGATCTGACAGGAGGATGAGGAGGAGGAATATTTAAGTAGTGGGGGCATTGAAGGTGGGGATTCCTCAAGGGAGGGTTTTGTGTGCCCAGAAACCCAAGGACTAGTGCGTGGCTGGGAGGAAGTGCACGATGGGGTCATCCTCATTGACCAGGAAGACTCGGAAGCTAATGTCACCTCCAACCTACGCTGCATGGGCTCCCTTATCCTGCAAAGCCTGGTAAAGGACCCCAGGATTCGTGCTATCAAGGACAGGGATCATTACTGGTTGGCAAGCCTTCTTGATCCACAATACAAGGGTAAAGTTGCAGAGCTCATCCTGCCCGCACAGAGGGAGCACAGGATGAAACAACTTGAGTACGCTCTAAAGCGACACTTGTGTAACACCTTTCCAGGCACTGGTAGGTTACCAAGTGATGACACAGGTGCTTCTGAGGCTGCGGATGATCAGAGGAAGAGCGGTGAAGGCCGGGGCCGCTTGACTGATACCTTTTAAAAAATTTTTAGTCCACGACGCCCAGGGACGTCAAATGTAGGCACCCATTGCCAGCGTCTTCACCGTATGGTGCAGGACTACCTAGGGGCAAGGGCAGACTTGGATACCTTTCCAGCAGATGATCCACTGGTTTACTGGGTGTTGAGATTGGATCACTGGCCAGAACTTAGCCAATATGCTATGCAGCTACTAGGTTGCCCTTCATCCAGCGTGCTTTCTGAAAGGACGTTCAGTGCCGCTGGAGGTTTTGTTACAGACAAAAGAGGGCGTCTGTCCAGCGACTCTGTAGACCAGCTGACATTTATAAAAATGATTCAGTCCTGGATCAGCAGCTATCGATCCCATGATGCTGACGTAACAGAATAGATCGGGGATCTTCTGCATTCACAAAACCTCCACCACTGCACTGTTCCACAATACCACAAAAGGGTTACGGTGTGAAGGCACTTGCTGCCACCAAAGGCACAATATTTGGCTGCACTGACACTGACGCCTATATTACCAGATTTATTTAATTTTAATTTTTGGACCTCAGGGTCCAACCCTACACTCTTCTACAATACCATTAAAGGGTTACGGTGTGAAGGCACTTGCTGCCACCAAAGGCACAATATTTGGCTGCACTGACAGTGACGTCTATATTACCAGATTTATATCATTTTAATTTTTTGGACCGCAGGATCCAACCCTGCACTCTTCCACAATACCTCAGAGGGGTTACGGTGTGACAGCACTGTTACCGACACTAAAGGCCCAATTTTAAAGCACCTATTGTTACTTTCATCCAAAGCCTGCATAAGTTTCACCATAATTTAGCCAAAAAACATCAGTAAACTTGTTCTGCGTGTCCTAAAATGTCTCCTTTTTAATACAGACTGCCGCCCCAAGCAGTTGTTTATGAATAGATTAAAGGAAAACCGTTTACCGTCATTTGAAATGTCATTTTTTTGTTTTTAAATGTTTCTATACATCCTACAAATCCGCCACTTCACGGGCAGGTTATGGGGACCTCTTAGGCACGATATTTGAAGGAATTTTTTATTTTTAACCCTTATTTCATGGAAAACTCACTGTTCCTTTAAAAACTTTTTTTAAAACTTTTTTCCCTTGTTTCCTGTCCCCCAGGGCACTACCTGGACCCCCATACGCCTTTTATGGCAAATATCTTGCATATATGCCCTCTTGCAGGGCACTCTAAAAATCAAACTTTTTGAGTCCCATTGACTTGCATTGAGTTCGGTTCGTGTTCGAGTTCGAACTCGAAGTTTTGAAATTGTTCGAGATCGAATGCGAACCGAACACGGCGGTGTTCGGCTCATCCCTACTTCTGTGCCACGGCACAGTCTTAGCTGCAATAAGTGGGTGATGGCTGCAGCAGAGTGGTCGCCATCTGTAAGTCTGGAGGGGGCACAATGGATTCCCCAATTTGCTGGTGGGTCCTGAGTGGATTTTCTTAACTCATTAAAATAATTATTTAGAAAAGTGTGTGAAGAAAAAATTATTTTACACAACAATGTACATGGGTGTTGGGTTTGTATGTGTGTGCCATTTTGTGGGCGTGGTACAATGGGGCACCTTGATCGCCTATTGCCTGAGGGCCCCATTGGTTGTCAGTCCGCCCCTGGTAAGAGCAGCACACTTGGGAAGCTGCTAAGCGCTATCCAGGTTTAAACTTGGCAGTCGCCATGCGCGGAGGCTATCTTTACAAAATAAATACAGCTAGAGAGATTGAAATACACACACAGACACTGACAAAATCACTGGCAGATTCGCAAAGACACAGTTGTACAGACACTGACAAACACAATGGCAAAGTCATCGCAACACGGCTAGGTTGAGGTGATTGCGTTATGGCCAGATCACCTCCCGATTGTTAACGGGGTTAAAAAATCCATTAGCGAATCACTATTAGTGCTTTTAGTGCAAGCTTACTGTACTTTGCGCTCCCTATACTTAACATGGGGAGCGCAAAGAGAAAGCAAGGAGTAATTAGGATCACAAAGCCCAAAAGCTAATTACTCACTGATGCAGCTAACTGTTAAGTTAGCCACAGCTCTATGCTGTAGTTAAATGATTCCGCTTCTGAGGAATCAGTTAGCAGCAGCTGGAACCCCCCCAAAAAAAATCACATACTCACCTCTCATCCCACAGCAAGAACAGTGGCTCGATCCGCCGCTTCTGGCCCCCGGGAGCAGAGTGAGACTGGGGGAAAATTTGCCAGTCCCCCTCCGCGGACCTCCAGGATCTTACGAGAGGCGAGATCCTGTAGGCCATGTGACCCAGTAGCAGAAGCTACCTGTGTTCAGTCCTACAGACTCCATGGAGGGGATGCTCACGACGGCGTGGTAGCGCTGCTGCAAGCATCCTAGATACTAGCGCAGGGGTGTCAAACTCAAATGTCATCGGGGCCGCATCAGCAGTTTGGTCACCCTCAAAGGGCCAGTTGTATCTGTAGGACTATGTGTCCACTCTTTATTATCATAAATTATTGTCACTGCATTCAATTATTACTGTTTTTTGTTCACACATGGATATGCCCCGCTCATGGATTTGCCCCAGCTCACGGATTTGCCCCAGCTCATGGATTTGCCCCAGCTCATGGATTTGCCCCAGCTCACACATGGATTTGACCCAGCTCACACATGGATTTGCCCCACCTCATGGATTTGCCCCAGCTCACACATGGATTTGCCCCACCTCATGGATTTGCCCCAGCTCATGGATTTGCCCCCAGCTCATGGATTTGCCCCCAGCTCACACATGGATTTGCCCCAGCTCACACATGGATTTGCCCCACCTCATGGATTTGCCCCAGCTCTCACATGGATTTGCCCCAGCTCATGGATTTGCCCCCAGCTCATGGATTTGCCCCCAGCTCATGGATTTGCCCCAGCTCTCACATGGATTTGCCCCAGCTCATGGATTTGCCCCCAGCTCATGGATTTGCCCCCAGCTCATGGATTTGCCCCAGCTCACACATGGATTTGCCCCAGCTCACACATGGATTTGCCTCAGCTCACACATGGATTTGCCCCACCTCATGGATTTGCCCCAGCTCTCACATGGATTTGCCCCAGCTCATGGATTTGCCCCCAGCTCATGGATTTGCCCCAAGCTCACACATGGATTTGCCCCACCTCATGGATTTGCCCCAGCTCATGGATTTGCCCCAGCTCACACATGGATTTGACCCAGCTCACACATGGATTTGCCCCACCTCATGGATTTGCCCCAGCTCACACATGGATTTGCCCCACCTCATGGATTTGCCCCAGCTCATGGATTTGCCCCAGCTCATAGATTTGCCCCCAGCTCACACATGGATTTGCCCCAGCTCACACATGGATTTGCCCCACCTCATGGATTTGCCCCAGCTCACACATGGATTTGCCCCAGCTCATGGATTTGCCCCAGCTCATGGATTTGCCCCCAGCTCACACATGGATTTGCCCCAGCTCATACATGGATTTGCCCCCAGCTCACACATGGATTTGCCCCAGTTCATACATGGATTTGTCCCAGCAAACACATGGATTTGCCCCACCTCATGGATTTGCACCAGCTCTCACATGGATTTGCCCCAGCTCATGGATTTGCCCCCAGCTCATGGATTTGCCCCAGCTCATGGATTTGCCCCAAGCTCACACATGGATTTGCCCCACCTCATGGATTTGCCCCAGCTCATGGATTTGCCCCAGCTCACACATGGATTTGACCCAGCTCACACATGGATTTGCCCCACCTCATGGATTTGCCCTCAGCTCACACATGGATTTGCCCCACCTCATGGATTTGCCCCAGCTCATGGATTTGCCCCCAGCTCATGGATTTGCCCCCAGCTCACACATGGATTTGCCCCAGCTCACACATGGATTTGCCCCACCTCATGGATTTGCCCCAGCTCACACATGGATTTGCCCCAGCTCATGGATTTGCCCCAGCTCATGGATTTGCCCCCAGCTCACACATGGATTTGCCCCAGCTCATACATGGATTTGCCCCAGCTCACACATGGATTTGCCCCACCTCATGGATTTGCCCCAGCTCTCACATGGATTTGCCCCAGCTCATGGATTTGCCCCAGCTCATGGATTTGCCCCAGCTCACACATGGATTTGCCCCAGCTCACACATGGATTTGCCCCACCTCATGGATTTGCCCCAGCTCTCACATGGATTTGCCCCAGCTCATGGATCTGCCCCAGCTCATGGATTTGCCCCAGCTCATGGATTTGCCCCAAGCTCACACATGGATTTGCCCCACCTCATGGATTTGCCCCAGCTCATGGATTTGCCCCAGCTCACACGTGGATTTGCCCCAGCTCATGGATTTGCCCCAGCTCATGGATTTGCCCCAGCTCACACGTGGATTTGCCCCAGCTCATGGATTTGCCCCAGCTCACACATGGATTTGCCCCAGCTCACACATGGATTTGCCCCCAGCTCATGGATTTGCCCCCAGCTCATGGATTTGCCCCCAGCTCACACATGGATTTGCCCCAGCTCATGGATTTGCCCCAGCTCACACATGGATTTGCCCCAGCTCATGGATTTGCCCCAGCTCACACATGGATTTGCCCCACCTCATGGATTTGCCCCAGCTCACACATGGATTTGCCCCACCTCATGGATTTGCCCCAGCTCTCACATGGATTTGCCCCAGCTCATGGATTTGCCCCAGCTCATGGATTTGCCCCCAGCTCATGGATTTGCCCCAGCTCATGGATTTGCCCCCAGCTCTCACATGGATTTGCCCCCAGCTCTCACATGGATTTGCCCCCAGCTCTCAAATGGATTTGCCCCAGCTCACACATGGATTTGCCCCAGCTCTCACATGGATTTGCCCCAGCT
The DNA here is from genome assembly GCA_009667805.1 of Leptobrachium leishanense. Classification (NCBI taxonomy): domain Eukaryota; kingdom Metazoa; phylum Chordata; class Amphibia; order Anura; family Megophryidae; genus Leptobrachium; species Leptobrachium leishanense. The sequence goes on along the minus strand of CM019070.1, from coordinate 60,060,969 downwards.
CTCACCTGGATACTTGCCCCAGCTCCGGCAGGGGTTGAGGGGACCCAGATGCCGGGCAGGCGGGAGTGCCTGCCCGGTGACCTGAACAGTCCGTCCTGTTGAAGGGGATGCGGCTGCGTGCGTGCGCGCGCGCACAGGTCACGCGGTCTGGCCAGTCAGGTGGTACAGAGACTCAGTACCACCTGATTAGCCGGACCACGTGACCGGCTGCGCCTGCACACAGCCGCATCCCCTTTAACAGGACGGACTGTTCAGGTCACCGGGCAGGCACTCCCGCCTGCCCGGCATCTGGGTCCCCTCAACCCCCGGGCCAGTTTAAGGCTGGCGGGCCACATGACAAGGTCTGGCGGGCCGGATTTGGCCCGCGGGCCTTGTCTTTGACACCCGTGTGGCTCTTACGGGGCAGGCTGCTGTATTCAGTGCCTGCACTTTAAACTACTTTTAAAATGGGGACACTAATGGGAGATTTGAAACTGCAAATTTTTCGCCATTAGCATCCCTGTTTAATGTTTTAGCTTACCACTGATACTATTTCCATAGGATTTTTATCTTGGGAGGCCTTAACAAGACTTGGGGTGACACTCATGGGGCCCACTCGTAGGCCAAAGCCCTTATGGTCCGTCCGCTCCTGTGAATGGCCAATTAACTTTATTTACCTTTACAGTGCATAAACTGCTGTATTGTATTGTGAATCCCTTGAAAAAAAATGTACCTTCATTTATGTAACCCTACTAGACCTCTGTGATCTCGTTCACACAATGCTAATGAAAATTCTATTTGCAGTTATGCAGTTATTCATACCAATCATATGATTTGTGCTCATGGTTTCATTTTGGGATTATGTCAAAAGTCAACTACAATTTAAAATAAAATAGAGTAACAAACTATTTTGCTTTCCGCTTTCAAGAGGCTGACAGGTACGATCATCCTACATTATGGCATCTTTGTTTAAAGTCCATTGTGACTTGTCCCTATTGGTTTGCCTTTTTTTAATAAATGGCAAAGCACTCTTAAGGGAATGTATTCTTTCCAAATCCATTGTTTTCACAAGAGGATAATTATCTTTCCAGCTTGAGCATCTCAAAAGGGATTCACTCCATTTTGCTCTATTCATAAGGGAATGAATAGTAGCAATTAAATATTTTTAAAATACATGTCATTGTTTTCCCCAACTGACAAACATATTAGAAGTTGTATTAGAAGAGATAAGTTAATGATGGAAAACCTTTATTGTCTATATTGCCTTTATTGTCTATATAGGTTTTGTTGTCTTTTAGTTATCACTCTGCTCTTACTATGGGCTCTATTACAATCTTAGCGTTAAAAAGCGGGTGCAACGCTAGATTACAATGCAGGTGCAAAAAATTGTTTGCACCCGTTAAAATCAGGGATGCTCCATTGAGGACTCAATAGGACTCCATTGAGTTCCCCCCTGCCGGTCACATGACCAGCCGGATCTCGCCTCGCGAGATCCGGCCGGTCGGCGTAGTGATACGCAGGGAGAGACTGGGGGGGACTTTTTCCCCCAGTCTTTCCCTGCTCCTGCCGGCCAGAGGAGGCGGTTGGAGCCGCGGTACTCGCAACGGGACTTAGGGTGAGTATGTGATGCTTTTTTTTTATTTTAAAGCCTGGTGTTAACGGATTCTGCAGAAGCGGAATCCGTTAACCCCTGGGTTCTGGCTCTGGTTAACTTTTCACTGACCAGAGCTAGGCGTTAATTAGCGCTTGGACTTTGTAATCCAGTGCTGATTAACACTTTGCGCTCCCATGTTAAGTATAGGGAGCGCAAAGTACAGTAACCTCGCGCAGAGAAGCGCAAGGTACCAAACGCAAACGGGTTTTTCAACCCGTTTGCGTTTGGATTGTAATATGCAGTAAATACTGCGGAAAACGTTAATGCTCACGCGAGTGAGAGTTAACGTTTGCGTTAAGATCGTAATAGGGCCCTATATTTTTATTTGTCCTTTCAGGGGCATATTTAGACTCGGTGCTGACCTCCCCCCCCCCACACACACACACATCGGTGGTATAAAATAAATTTGTTATTGAAACTGCACTTACCTTGACCATTCATTATTTTTTCTTGTCTTTGATAGTTTTTATGCCGTTTTTCTCCCAATGTTTATGTCTGTTTTAGTGTGTGTGTGTCTTAGTCGGTGTCTCTGTCAGTGTCCTTGTCTGTGTCTCTCTCAGTGCTTTTCAGTATCTGTCAGTGTAGAGTCATTCTGTGTGTCTTTTTGTTTGTCAGTCAGCGTTATTCAAAGAGATTCGAATGGCTGCCGAAAGGTAACCGATCCCTGAAAATCAGCGTTCGGTTACCTTTCTTGGTCGTTCAGCTATCCAGAGAGCAGGCAGTTCACCAAATGTTGGCGAAATTATCTGCACATACGGTGCCTGTTCGAGGGTAGTTAAATCCCCATAGCTTCGTCTATTCAGAGAACAAAAACCAGCAGTGAAAAGTTGCCCAATTGCCCTGCCTGTGGCTTCATGCGGCAGATTTATTCAGGCGAATCCCATAGGCTTCAATGTTAAAAATATTCCCGTTTTAACTCAATATCTAATAAACCGTTGATTATAATATTCTGCAGTAAAAAGTCTCTTTATTTATAGATTTTTTTAGGATCTTTTAAGCATTTTTCGGGATTTTTTTTCAAAAAACTTTTTTTCTGATTTTTTTAAATTTTTCTTCTTTTTTCTGTAACAGACATTTTTATTATCATTCCCTGGATCTCATATGTAAATTTCAGACATTTTCGTTCATTAGTTTCTTTGCAAACAGCGTTTCACTTTTCAAAATTTCAAGTGTACTGTTTTTTTTTTCTCTTCACCTCCTTCGTCTGCGGTGTCGGCTTTTTCCAGCGGCTGAATGCGCTGTGATCGGCTCCTGCTCGGGTTTCTCCGGTGTGTTCGGCGGGATTAATCCAGATTGTTTTGTGGGTTTCGGTGTGCGTTCGTCCTCGTTTTGCGGTGAGTTTGCGGCGGGTTTGCGGCGACTTTTCCCTGCATTACGGCAGCCCTGTGGTGCTTGCTGAATACACTGCAGGGTCACCGAAATGGGATCGCCAAATCGCACTGAAGTGAAGAGAACGAAAAGTCACTGAACGTGCGGTGACTTTGATTCTCTTTGAATAACCCTGAGTGTCTTTTTGTGGCATATGTATGTGTGTGTGTCTTTGACAGTGTATCTTTGCCTACTAGGGTGTAATGTGTTAGCATATTAACTTGAAAAACATAGGTGTGTGCACGGGGTGTGCCTGGCCACATCCTAATCTCGGCCCACAGCACACTCTGGGGTCCAGCTGGCCGCATCCCATGGACAGTCGCTGAGACTCTTTTTCTACTCTACAGTCCCTATACATCCCTGGTGGTCAAGGTGGCTGTGGGGCATGCATTGCGATCTGTGCTTTGGATTCAGCTCCTGCCTCATAATCTACTTGTAGAATGGGGACACTAAGGGGTAATTTGCGACCGCAAATTTTTCCCCTTAGAGTCCCTATTTTAGCTACAGGCACATGATAGTGCCCCAAATATTTCCATGATGTAAGTAAATACAAAAAATAAATGTAGCGCTACTCCCGCGAGAGTCGCTGAGTTTGACGGGCCTTCTGTCTCACTCCAGTGATTACCCACCTCCAACTTCGGCGCCAAGTAATACCAGGACAAGATTACTTTAAATAAAAAGGGGTTTATTAGGACTAGTGAGGAAACCCTTTGTAGGACAAAGTAATCAACAGTATAACAGTATTAAAAGAGTTAATTTAGCATTACTATTCAACTCAATAATGAATGAACAAAACAGTAATCTTTACCATACTTCAGTGCAGTTCGATAATCAACATAACCAATATCAGTAACCTTTCTAAACCTTATACATTCTGCCTAACCACTGGCCAGTGGAAATTATACAAGCGTTCAAGATTGCTAGCAGTGGGGCCCTTGATTCTATCGTTGGGTTCCTTTAACATGAAACCATATTTGTATTCCACAATTTGAGAAAGAAATCTTCGCAAAGTGTCACAGAACAGCAAGATTTGTTATTGCAGCGATCCTCCTTTTAGCTGCAACTGCGCGGGCAGTAGAACTAGGCCAGACAATAAAGTTAGCAATATCAACTCACGCAGGATGGCTGAATACCTCTCTCCGTTTGGACGGAAGCTCGATCGCTATCTATAGTGCTGGAATCACTCAAGGACAGCCGGATTTCTTCTCCGCTGAATGTACTCGGTCGCTCCCTCTGTCACTGGAACATACACGAAGGCAGACGGAACCCTTCTTCACTGGATGCACAAGGACAGCTGGATGCAAGATCCGCTGGTGCTGGCAACACGTGAGGGCAACTGGATCTCTCCTTCGCTGAATGCACGAGGCAGCCTCTGGACGCACGATCCATACATAGGATCGCTCGCCTCAGCAGTCTCCCCTTCTCCTTACTCTGCACGTGCAATTCCACCCTTGGAAAACGCCCCTTCCCTTAGGCACTGCTGGGAGGTGTAGTTCTCTTCCTGACAAATTGCATAGGCCCTCTGTAATTGAGACTACATGTTCCAGAATCCTTTGCATCTTCCTGTCTTAACAGCTTCCTTTGCCAGTGAAGAGAAAGGGAAAAAAGGGAGGGGGGGAAGTACTCCACACCGCAGCTGTGACAGGCTGCATGTCTGAGAAACACAATAGTACACACTAGGGTTGCACCGATACCGATTCTAGTATCGGTATCGGTGCCGATACCGGGTACTGCAGGAGTACTTGAAACTCCTGCAGTACCCCCGATATTTTTCCCGATACCGGAAGCCGGCATTGAGCCGGCTTGCCGGCATCCGAGGGCTGGGGCGGCTGTCCGAATGCTCTCCGCGATACTTACCTTCCTGGGCGACGCCAGGAAAGTCTTCGCGCGTTGCGCTCGTTGGAAGGCCCCCAGCCGCGACCATGTGGGACCATGTGATCGCGGCTGGGGTCCTTCCAACGAGCGCACGCGCAGAAGCTTTCCCAGCATCGCCCAGGAAGGTAAGTATGTAACAGTGAGCAGCTGCAGAGCCTGTCCGAATGCTGATAGAGCATTCGGAAAGGCACCTGGAGCTCTCCGCGATGATACTTACCTTCCTGGGAGACGCCGGGAAAGTTTCCCTGCATGCGCTCGTTGGAAGGTCCCCAGCCGCGATCACATGGTCCCACGTGGTCACGGCTGGGGTCCTTCCAACGAGCGTAATGCGCAAAGACTTTCCCGGCATCGCCCAGGAAAGTAAGTATCGCGGAGAGCTCCAGGTGAGCTGGGGGGGAGGAATCCATGAGCTGGGGCAATCCATGAGCTGGGGCATATCCCATGAGCTGGGGCAATCCCATGAGCTGGGGCAATCCCATGAGCTGGGGCATATCCCATGAGCTGGGGCAATCCCATGAGCTGGGGCATATCCCATGAGCTGGGGCAATACCATGAGCTGGGGCATATCCCATGAGCTGGGGCAATCCATGAGCTGGGGCAATCCATGTGCTGGGGCATATCCATGAGCTGGGGCAATCCATGAGCTGGGGCAATCCATAAACTGGGGCATATCCCATAAGCTGGGGCAGTATCCATGAGCTGGGGCATATCCATGAGCTGGGGCATATCCCATGAGCTGGGGCAATCCATGAGCTGGGGCATATCCCATGAGCTGGGACAATCCATGAGCTGGGGCATATCCATGTGCTGGGGCATATCCATGTGCTGAGGCATATCCATGAGCTGGGGCATATCCCATGAGCTGGGGCAGTATCCATGTGCTGGGGCAATATCCATGTGCTGGGGGCATTATCCATGAGCTGGGGGCAGTATCCATGAGCTGGGGGCAGTATCCATGAGCTGGGGGGCAGTATCCATGAGCTGGGGCATATCCATGAGCTGGGGCATATCCCATGAGCTGGGGCAATCCATGAGCTGGGGCAATCCATGAACTGGGGCATATCCCATGAGCTGGGGCAATCCATAAGCTGGGGCATATCCCATGAGCTGGGGCAGTATCCATGAGCTGGGGCATATCCCATGAGCTGGGGCATATCCCATGAGCTGGGGCAGTATCCATGAGCTGGGGCATATCCCATGAGCTGGGGCATATCCCATGAGCTGGGGCAATCCATGAGCTGGGGCATATCCCATGAGCTGGGGCAATCCATGAGCTGGGGTAATCCATGAGCTGGGGCATATCCCATGAGCTGGGGCAGTATCCATGAGCTGGGGCATATCCCATGAGCTGGGGCATATCCCATGAGCTGGGGCAATCCATGAGCTGGGGCATATCCCATGAGCTGGGGCAATCCATGAGCTGGGGCATATCCCATGAGCTGGGGCAATCCATAAACTGGGGCATATCCCATGAGCTGGGGCAGTATCCATGAGCTGGGGCATATCCATGAGCTGGGGCAGTATCCATGTGCTGGGGCATAATCCATGTGCTGGGGCAATATCCATGTGCTGGGGGCATTATCCATGAGCTGGGGGCAGTATCCATGAGCTGGGGGCAGTATCCATGAGCTGGGGGGCATATCCATGAGCTGGGGCATATCCCATGAGCTGGGGCATATCCCATGAGCTGGGGCAATCCATGAACTGGGGCATATCCCATGAGCTGGGGCAATCCATAAACTGGGGCATATCCCATGAGCTGGGGCAGTATCCATGAGCTGGGGCATATCCCATGAGCTGGGGCATATCCCATGAGCTGGGGCAATCCATGAGCTGGGGCATATCCCATGAGCTGGGGCAGTATCCATGAGCTGGGGCATATCCCATGAGCTGGGGCAATCCATGAGCTGGGGCAATCCATGAGCTGGGGCATATCCCATGAGCTGGGGCAATCCATGAGCTGGGGCATATCCCATGAGCTGGGGCAATCCATGAGCTGGGGCAATCCATGAGCTGGGGCATATCCCATGAGCTGGGGCATATCCCATGAGCTGGAGCATATCCCATGAGCTGGGGCAATGCATGAGCTGGGGCATATCCCATGAGCTGGGGCAATCCATGAGCTGGGGCATATCCCATGAGCTGGGGCAATCCATGAGCTGGGGCATATCCATGAGCTGGGGCATATCCCATAAGCTGGGGCAGTATCCATGTGCTGGGGCATATCCCATGAGCTGGGGCAATCCATGAGCTGGGGCATATCCCATGAGCTGGGGCATATCCCATGAGCTGGGGCAATCCATGAGCTGGGGCATATCCCATGAGCTGGGGCAATCCATGAGCTGGGGCATATCCATGTGCTGGGGCATATCCATGAGCTGGGGCAGTATCCATGAGCTGGGGCATAATCCATGTGCTGGGGCAATATCCATGAGCTGGGGGGCAGTATCCATGAGCTGGGGGGCATATCCATGAGCTGGGGCAATCCATGAGCTGGGGCAATCCATGAGCTGGGGCATATCCCATGAGCTGGGGCAGTATCCATGAGCTGGGGCACATCCATGAGCTGGGGCATATCCCATGAGCTGGGGCAATCCATGAGCTGGGGCATATCCCATGAGCTGGAGCATATCCCATGAGCTGGGGCAATCCATGAGCTGGGGCATATCCCATGAGCTGGGAAAATCCATGAGCTGGGGCATATCCATGTGCTGGGGCATATCCATGAGCTGGGGCAGTATCCATGAGTTGGGGCATATCCCATGAGCTGGGGCAATCCATGAGCTGGGGCATATCCCATGAGCTGGGGCATATCCCATGAGCTGGGGCAATCCATGAGCTGGGGCAATCCATGAGCTGGGGCATATCCCATGAGCTGGGGCATATCCCATGAGCTGGGGCATATCCCATGAGCTGGGGCAATCCATGAGCTGGGGCAATCCATGAGCTGGGGCATATCCATGTGCTGGGGCATATCCATGTGCTGGGGCATATCCATGAGCTGCAGCATATCCTATGAGCTGGGGCATATCCCATGAGCTGGGGCAATCCATGAGCTGGGGCATATCCCATGAGCTGGGAAAATCCATGAGCTGGGGCATATCCATGTGCTGGGGCATATCCATGTGCTGGGGCATATCCATGAGCTGGGGCAGTATCCATGAGTTGGGGCATATCCCATGAGCTGGGGCAATCCATGAGCTGGGGCATATCCCATGAGCTGGGGCATATCCCATGAGCTGGGGCAATCCATGAGCTGGGGCAATCCATGAGCTGGGGCATATCCCATGAGCTGGGGCATATCCCATGAGCTGGGGCAATCCATGAGCTGGGGCAATCCATGAGCTGGGGCATATCCATGTGCTGGGGCATATCCATGAGCTGCAGCATATCCTATGAGCTGGGGCAGTATCCATGTGCTGTGGCAATATCCTTGTGCTGGGGGCATTATCCATGAGCTGGGGCATTTTTATATGAGGTCTGTTCTTATTGGAAAGCGTCACATGACATAAAAAAGTATCGGTACTCGTATTGGTGTGTACTTGAAGAAAAGTATCGGCACTCGTACTCGGTCTTAAAAAGTGGTATCGGTGCATCCTGTCACGGTTCCCGGATCCCACCACGCAGTACTTAACACCCAACACTCCACAAAACCCAGAAGCTACCAACAGTGTAGCTGTGAATGATCCCTATCTGTCTGGTCCTTAGAATTGGCCAGGTAAACTAGCTAGACAGAAAAGGGTTAACAATACGGAGAGGAGTCAGCCGAGCCAGAATCAGGAATACAGAGTTCAGAATGGTCAAATGGAATAGCCGGGTCGGTATCAGAGCAGTAGCGTAGTACAAGCAAATAGTCTAGGGCAACAGAAGGCAGAATGGTCAGAACACAAGCAGAGGTCAGTAACAGGTTAAATCAATATAGCAGTCGGGTACAAGGAGCTCAGGATGGATAACCACGATCTGGGCAACTTCTGAAACTAACTGAGGGTTTTTAAAGACCTTCACCAGACCACGCCCCCCACTCAAGCCACACCTCATGCAATCACCTCCCTGCCTGTCTCCATTTAAACTGGGCAGTGGTCAGCGAGCAGCATCAGATTTGCTGTCCTCAAGCACACAGGTAGGGCTGGAAGCCCCCAACGTTACAGTACCCCCCTCTCCACGAGCAGACGCCGGATGCTCAAAAGAGGACAACAAGAAAAATTACAAGAAAAAAGTCAATGGGTCTTGTAGATACGTAGAGCCCTCTCATACACCTCTCGGTCCTCAAGGCATATAATAGCACCGTTAGAGGCTCGGAAACATCCAGCAGGGACAGGACTCGACTCTCGGGCTTGCGGGCCTGAGGTACAGACCTCTTGGGAGCCAAAGCTGGGTCCAGGTTGGAAGGCACTGGCACCAGTCCTTTTGCGTCTCCTACCCCTGGTACAGGACGCGGAATGGACAGCAACAGTGTCCTCTCTGCACTGCGGCAACATGAACACGGCACCAGTGGTACGGATCTGCGGGTCAGTGACCCCGGCACGGCTCTGCTGCGACTTAGTCATGGCGGCAACAGCACGGATCTGTGGGTCAGGGACCTTGGCACGGCTCTGCGGCGACTGGACTGGAACCACTGGGCTCGAAGACACGGGGACAGCTGGGCTCGAAGATGCCGGGACAGCTGGGCTCGGTGGGGCAGCGCCCTTGGTGTGGACCGGTTGGGTAGCACCCTTGGCAAGGACAGGAGGGGCAGCGCCTTTAGCACGACTCTGTGGTGACTTGGACATGGCAGCAACAGCCAGCTCGGGTGAGCGTGGCTTGGCAACAGCCGGCTCGGGTGAGCGTGGCTTGGCAACAGCCGGCTCGGGTGAGCGTGGCTTGGCAACAGCCGGCTCGGGTGAGCGTGGCTTGGCAACAGCCGGCTTGGGTGAGCGTGGCTTGGCAACAGCCGGCTCGGGTGAGCGTGGCTTGGCAGCTACCGGCTCGGGTGAGCGTGGCTTGGCAACAGCCGGCTCGGGTGAGCGTGGCTTGGCAACAGCCGGCTCGGGTGAGCGTGGCTTGGCAGCTACCGGCTCGGGTGAGCGTGGCTTGGCAGCTACCGGCTCGGGTGAGCGTGGCTTGGCAGCTACCGGCTCGGGTGAGCGTGGCTTGGCAGTTACCGGCTCGGGTGAGCGTGGCTTGGCAGCTACCGGCTCGGGTGAGCGTGGCTGGCAGCTACCGGCTCGGGTGAGCGTGGCTGGGCAGCTACCGGCTCGGGTGAGCGTGGCTGGGCAGCTACCGACTCGGGTGAGCGTGGCTGGGCAGCTACCGGCTCGGGTGAGCGTGGCTGGGCAGCTACCGGCTCGGGTGAGCGTGGCTGGGCAGCTACCGGCTCGGGTGAGCGTGGCTGGCAGCTACCGGCTCTGCAACAATCTTGATCTCACAGTGCTTTGCAACCACCTTGGCTTGGCACTGTCTCTTGAACTGCTGTGCAGTGGACTGGCTCTCAAACTGGTTAGCGGTGGACCAGATCTCGCACTGCGAGGCAGTGGACTTGATTTGTTCGTGCTGCAGGGCAGCACTCTTGACTGGAACTGCTAGCTTAGGCACAGTAGACATGGACAGGACTTAAAGCTGACAAACAGCAGACTCAGATTCTTTGTGCTGCTGAGCAGCCACCTTAGATTGTTCATGCTGCAGGGCAGCACTCTTGACTTCCCACTGCTGGGCATTACACCTGGTCTCTCCCTGTTGGGCAGTGGATTTTGGACATCCTGCGACGTGCAGGGCAGTGGACTCTGGGGCCTGGTAAGGCTGGAACATGGAGGGTAACTTCTGGGGGCGCAATTGACAGTCCATTCTTTTATGCAGGAAAGAACCGCAATAAAAGCATAAGCCCTGAGTCTTCCTCCATACCCTTTCCTCCAGGGTCAGGGGTCCTCTGGAACCTTTAACTGGAACTGGAACAGGCTCCTTTGGGAAGATGTCCCTAGGAGGTTGCAGCAAACTTGCATACAGGATATCCAGGTGCTGAGTAATGAGCTTGTTAGCCCCTCTCAGGATCTCCAGCACCTCTAGAATTACTGCTCGCTCACTATGTACTGGCTGCCTCATTATGTGTACCTGGGATGTCTGAACGACAGGGGGCACAGGTATAGCAGGCGGGGGTGCAACCCCAACTGGTTCCAGGTGTGCAGTACGATTCAGGATAGTTTGTAAGGCAATGGCAAACTGATCCATCCTATGATCCTGCCCATCCTGTCTGGATACAAAGGTAGCCAAGTGCTGTGTTAAATCTGCGGGATCCATATTGGCCAGATCGTAATGTCACGGTTCCCGGATCCCACCACGCAGTACTTAACACCCAACACTCCACAAAACCCAGAAGCTACCAACAGTGTAGCTGTGAATGATCCCTATCTGTCTGGTCCTTAGAATTGGCCAGGTAAACTAGCTAGACAGAAAAGGGTTAACAATACGGAGAGGAGTCAGCCGAGCCAGAATCAGGAATACAGAGTTCAGAATGGTCAAATGGAATAGCCGGGTCGGTATCAGAGCAGTAGCGTAGTACAAGCAAATAGTCTAGGGCAACAGAAGGCAGAATGGTCAGAACACAAGCAGAGGTCAGTAACAGGTTAAATCAATATAGCAGTCAGGCACAAGGGGCTCAGGATGGATAACCACGATCTGTGCAACTTCTGACACTAACTGAGGGTTTTTAAAGACCTTCACCAGACCACGCCCCCCACTCAAGCCACACCTCATGCAATCACCTCCCTGCCTGTCTCCATTTAAACCGGGCAGTGGTCAGCGAGCAGCATCAGACTTGCTGTCCTCAAGCACACAGGTAGGGCTGGAAGCCCCCAACGTTACACATCCCTAGTACACACACAGTTCAAGTAGCCTGCGCTACACAAATAATGTTTTTTTATTCTAAAAGCAGTAGCATTGTATGATTTTTTTACTTATAAACCAAACAATGCTACTGCACAAACTCACCTTCACAAGTCCCATGCAGGGAGAAAATGTGGTGGTGGTGATGATGCAATGTATTATTACACATTGTTTCATCTAACACACAAGCCACTGTACTGGTGCAGGGAGTGACAAAGGTCATATGGACCCCTGAATCTCTGTTCTTTACCTCCCCCCACAAGGTTAGGTGTCATTGGAGAGCAGAGCCGGCCCAACCATGGAACAGTTTGGAGCAACCGCTCCAAGCTGCAGATTTTGGGCTAGCGGCATATTTTTGACACCAACCCCTGCACTCATTTTTTAACAGCGCCGGCATCTCTTAGAGGCCAACGCTGTGGCCGCTCAGCGCCGAACTTCCGGACTTGGTAAATTTCAGGCTGGTGTAGGGGATATTTTCTAGGCACACTTTGGGCCCCTTTGTACCAATTGAGCAATTCTAAAATTCCACGGCCTACCTGAGTATCTGCAGCAACCACGTGATGCTATCATGTCAATAAAGACCAAAATCTGAGCAATGTTTCCAACACCATGTTGATTCTATGCCATGATGAATTTAGGAAGTTCTGAAGGCAAAAGGGGTCCAATGCGGTACTTGCAAGGTGTACCTATTAAAGTGGCTGGTGAGTGTATATTATATATACACGTATGGTTGAACGTTTGGGTTTGCACACCCTAATGCAATAGGCTGTGAATGCCTATGTTGACAAATATTGTTTACCATTTTAGTTTGTTTTCTGCTGATTTATTTAAACACTATACTTACATTTTAACAGTGTTAATCATCAAGCTTTCTAGTCTCTTTGTTTTGAGTAGATAAGAGTAGTGGTGAGGTTTATATGGTGGGAGGTATTGAGTAGGAAGGTGTAGACATGGAGGTGGGGAGAGTGGTGTCGGGACGATTTTGCCCACAGGGCACCTAAGGCTGGGTTCACACCTACGCGTTGCGCAGCGTCGCTCAATGCGTGCGTTTTTTTTATGCGCGTTCGCGTTGCGCGCGCGTTCGCGGCTATGATATGGCCGCGAACGCGCGGCTATCTGCAGAAAAGAAGCTCCCGAACTTCTTTGTGCGTTGGCCATTTATCAGCGCGTTCATGCGCGCTGAGAAACGGCCAGGTGTGACATGCACACATAGGGAATCATGGGATTCCACTGTTTGAGCGTTTTACAGTGCGTAGGAACGCGCTGTAAAACGCTTAGGTGTGAACCCAGCCTAAGGGTCCGAGTATGGGCTTGTACAATATGTGGATGAACACAGTGTATCCTGCAGGACTTCTCACGCGCAGCCCCACTCTCTGGAACACTCTCCCTCGTACGGTCAGACTTTCCCCTAATTTCTGTTCCTTCAAACGCTCCCTTAAAATGTTCCTATTTAGGGAAGCCTACCACCCAACTCACTGACGCAACCATCAATCACTCTCACCTTGCAGTACTCTCCTCCTGTTTCCAACCCCAACCCTTCTAGATTGTGAGTTCCTACGGGAATAGGGCCCTCATCTCCTCCTGTACTGTTTGTCGAATGTTGTTCAATGTATTGTAACCCTGTCTATACTGTAACCTATTGTACAGCGCTGCGGAATATGCTGGCGCTTTATAAATAAAGAATAATAATAATATCCTGAAATCATTTCAACATTATTTGAACAACATTGCTGTGCTAACAGATATTGTCCTCTAGGTGGAACTGTAGCTCTTAATTCCTTGACAGTAAAGCTGAAATAACGCTACATGTAAAGTAAACGGGAGAGATGAATGCTGATTTGTTTCTGGGGGAGGGGGGGTTACAGGCTCTCAAGATCAAATAATAACACAAAAACATAAATTCAAAATGGAATATACGCATATGCAGAAATGCCACACCTCCATATCTATAGTATCACAAGATGTGGAGCACCTTAGAGAAAAGAAGGCTGGAAGGACACAAGACTGGATGTACTGTAGTTTGCTGCTTTTTTTTTTTAAATAAACCTTCGATGTGAACAAGACCAACTCCAAGTTGCCTTGTAATAACACAAGTTCAAGTGTATCCATAAAGAATGTCAGCTCTAAAAACCAGAATCATCCCTGAATTCTTATAGTTTACATAGAACTCAGCCATTGCTTTGCTCTTAAGGCTAGGGTCAGACGAACGCATTTTTCGCGTCGTCCGTGAAAAAGTGAGTTCGAACGAACGGACGTATTTTTTCACGGTATACGCGATAGCAGTCATACGATGCGCATTTTCGTCCGTGATTTTGTATGGATCATCAATAAAACACTTCTTGCGTCTGGACGTTATGTAGGCCGGACATTAGCAGCGTCTGACGTCTCCTAATCATGCACACACACCGCTAGCGGACGCAGCGCACTCTGTACGTCAGTATTAGCGGTTTCACGTTCTCGAAAAAATGTGTTTGTTTGCCTCTTGCGTTGCGCGGCCGAGCTTTCGTGCGGCCATACTTCGTATAGTGCACGTCATTTGCTGCTACTACGGCCGTTCATTAAGTGCGGCTGTACGCGCGTTCGCACTGCGTTCGGCTGACCCCAGCCTAAAAGAGAATTTGATTTTTGAAGCAATATTTCAATCCGTTTCTGAATTGCATTTAGTAAACAAGCAAATAATGGAAAAACGTGCAAATGGAAATTCCCCATCAATTTAGACAGCTAATATAAGGTGTAATATGTAAGGGTCCTCTCTCCTATTGTTCTTTGTGTGTCTAACGTGTATGTATATTTGTTGTTGTGTCAAAACCATTGTACAGTGCTGCAGAACATGCTGGCACTTTATAAATACTTGTAAGTGTAACTATATTGCAAATCATATACATGTTAAGCGCTTAGAACGTCACCCTTTTGATGATTAGTAAATAAGTCACTAAGGTGGAGGTTTAAAATGTGTTGATTGCCGTGGTTTGCATTTGCAGTACCTGAAACATATTCTCCTTTATCTCCCCTACTTGTTAGCTTTGTCTTTTTAAAATTTCTAGCACCCCTAATGTCTCTCTACTAACCTTACATCATCATCCTTTAGTACCTCACTCATTTTTTTCCTTAAACTCGTAAAGTTCATCTTTCCACCTCGCCTCGTCCCCTAATGCCCGTCTTTTTTATTTCCCCCTCATGCTGTCATCTTTCACAGTCACACAAAGACAACCCTTCACAATGGTATGTTATGGACTTGTTTGTTATCATACTACAGTTAGGTCCATATATATTTGGACACAGGAACAATTTTAGTTTTTTGCAGGTATTTACCAAAACATATTCAAGCTATAGCTATAGAATGGGTAAGGGCTGGAAGTTTACAATCTCAGGTTTAATTTGAGGAAGGGTTTAGGAATTACAGCTCTTAAGAGTAGCCACCTCCTTTTTCAAGGGACCAAAAGTAATTGGACAATTGAAGCAAAATCTGTTTCACGGGCAGTTGTGGGCTACTCCTTCATTAGTTCTTCATCAATTAAGCAAGTAAAAGGTCTGGACAGGGGTGGACTGACAACTAATGGGGCCCCCGGGCAATAGGATGTCATGGGGCCCCACTTGTTCTGCACCCACAGGAGGCCACACCCATAAAAACCCCACCCCCTACAACGCAACACCCACATGTACATTATTGTACTAAAGAATTCATTTCTGAACTCCTAAAAATAACCTTTTTGAAAATCCACTTGGACCCAGCAGCGAATTGTGCCCCCCCTCCATACTTACAGATGGCCACCGCAATGCTGCAGCAGCCATCACCCACTCATTGCAGCTAAGGCTACACCCCGGCACAGAAAGTCCCTGTGGAAAATGTGGGAAACTGCCGATCACTTTAACAGATACTGTACAATCCTGACACACTGCACATTACAGAGCTCCACAGCAATAAAACTCCCAGTAATGTGCAGAGTGCATGAGCGTATTACAGAGCTGCACAGCAAAAAACCTCACGGTAATGTGCAGTGTGTATGAGCGTATCACAGAGCTGCACAGCAATAAAACCCACAGTAATGTGCAGCTCACACATGGATATATATTGCCCCCAGCAGCTCACACATGGATATATATTGCCCCCAGCAGCTCAAACATGGATATATATTGCTCCCAGTAGCTCAAACATGGATATATGTTGCCCCAGTAGCTCACACATTGATATATATTGCCCCAGCTCACATATGGATATATAGTGCCCCAGGTCACACATGGATGTGTATTGCCCCTGCTCACACATGGATGTATAGTGCCCAGCGCACACATGGATGTATAGTGCCCAGGTCACACATGGATGTACAATGCCCAGCTCACACATGGATGTATATTGCCCAGCTCACACATGGATGTATATTGCCCAGCTCACACATGGATGTATAGTGCCCAGCTCACACATGGATGTATAGTGCCCAGCTCACACATGGATATATACTGACCCCAGCAGCTCGGTTTTGTAAGGGACGTTCCAACTTCCGACCACGGCGGCGTACTAACAAACCGCCTTGTCGTCGGCGCTCCAGCGTGCCTTCCTGGGCCCCACGTTCACCCTGCATTGATGCCACCCCCTCACATGAAGCGCGCTCATCACATGGGGGGCGGCGTCAATGCAGGGTGCACGTGGGGCCCAGGAAGGCACGCTGGAGTGCCGCCGACAAGGCGGTGTGTTAGTGCGCCGCCGTGGTCCGCAGCGCCCCGAGTGCCCGATGGGTCAGTCCGCCCCCGGGTCTGGAGTTGATTCCAAGTATGGTATTTGCATTTGGAATCTGTTGCTGTGAATCTACATCATGCTTTCAAAGGAGCTGTCCATTCAAGTGAAAATGGCCATTGTAAGGCTTCAAAAACAAAACAAATCATCAGAGAGATAGCAGCAACATTCGTTGTGGCCAAATCAACAGTTTTGTACATTCTGTGGAAAGAAGTACGCACTGGTGAGCTCAGCAACATAAAATGGCCTGGACATCCACAGAAGACAACAGTGGTGTATGATCGCAGTATACTCTCTATGATAAAGAAAAACTCATTCACAACATCCAGACAAGTGCAGGACACTCTCCTGGAGGTGGGCTTATCATTGTCTGGCAAAGCATCAGAAAAGAGGAAACCAAGTATTTGGTAGAGATGTGCGTTTCGTTTGGAATCAAAATTCAGACAAAATTTTCCCGATTCGTATTTCGGAAGTGCTTCCGAAATACGAATCGGTTCTGTCTGAAATGGTCCGAAAACGGAAAGAAAATTCGGACCAAAAACTAAACAGTATGAAACTAATTGATTTTGTTTTTATGGATCAGTTTGTTATACCGTTTCACTGAGACTCAGCACCGCATCCCTGTCCATTGGCCGTGGTGCTGAATCTGTTGTATTCAGCACCACAGGCCATGGACAGCGCCTTGGTGCCGTTCGGTGCGATTCAGCATCAGTTAAATTCCCCATAGACAAGTAATGGTATCTATTCAGAGAACTCAGAACAGCACCAATATGTCAGTGAAAAGCCCTGATTTTCGGTGATTTGTTCGACAGGTTTAATCAGGCAAATCCCATAGGTTTCAATGTAAAAAATATTTCCCATTTTTATTACATATTTATTCAACCATTCATTCTTTTTAGAAAACAAAGGTACGTATCTGGTGGCGCGATGATGGTCGCTGAATGGTAGGTGGTGGTTCCCTTAGTTCGTATGAAGCATATGAAAAAGAATAATACAATATATAGTGCAGATGGTACTAACACAAAAATAATATGAACCAATGTGGTATATTCCACTCACAAATTAAAGAGCCCGAACACTGGCTCTAAGTGGGTCGAGGCTTTTGGGTGATTTGCTTCTCCGTTCCTTAAGGTGACCCACGCCTTATACTGGATGGAGAGTGGCTCATACAAATGGACATGGAAAGAAAACAGAAACAACTTCCTTGTGCAGATCTTCCAAAGTTCAGATGGCATAGATATACGTAGCTGTTAAACTCACATTTGTAGGAGCTTATAGACCAAGCTCGTGGTTTGTGCACTTCAAGGCTCGCATAGGGTGGAACCCAAACCCGTCTTCAAATCCAGAATGTCAAGGGGACAATCAAATTTAAAGTTTAAAATTATTTATTAGAACATAAATAAAACAAATAAAATACTGGCTCAGCCAGGAGACCAGAACGCGTTTCGCCAGCTGAAGAAGCCATCACGTCTGGCGAAACGCGTTCTGGTCTCCTGGCTGAGCCAGTATTTTATTTGTTTTATTTATGTTCTAATAAATAATTTTAAACTTTAAATTTGATTGTCCCCTTGACATTCTGGATTTGAAGACGGGTTTGGGTTCCACCCTATGCGAGCCTTGAAGTGCACAAACCACGAGCTTGGTCTATAAGCTCCTACAAATGTGAGTTTAACAGCTACGTATATCTATGCCATCTGAACTTTGGAAGATCTGCACAAGGAAGTTGTTTCTGTTTTCTTTCCATGTCCATTTGTATGAGCCACTCTCCATCCAGTATAAGGCGTGGGTCACCTTAAGGAACGGAGAAGCAAAAACACCAAAAGCCTCGACCCACTTAGAGCCAGTGTTCGGGCTCTTTAATTTGTGAGTGGAATATACCACATTGGTTCATATTATTTTTGTGTTAGTACCATCTGCACTATATATTGTATTATTCTTTTTCATATGCTTCATACGAACTAAGGGAACCACCACCTACCATTCAGCGACCATCATCGCGCCACCAGATACGTACCTTTGTTTTCTGTATTTCACTGGTTTGGGGGAAACCACTATACTCTGGTTGGCGTTGGTTTGTTGGTGGCGGTACTAGTTGCTGGCGCCTGTCAACTTTTTGTGATTCATTCTTTTTACTTGCAGCAAAAAGTCTATTTATTTATTTATTTTTTAGGATTTTTTTTAGGCATTTTGGGGATTTTTTGGTGAAATTTTTTGATTCCTAATTTATTGTAACCCTTTCCCGACCGCTGACGTACATAGTACATCCTGTGGGGAAACCCCCTTAATGACCACAGACGTACTATGTACGTCACAGTCTCCTAACCTCCATCCCTCCCTATACTCACCTCTCTGTCCAGGCTCCCACGGTGTTCTGGCAGGCCTGGAGTCTGCCCCACCTTTTGAGGGGGCAGTCGCGGTGACGTCATGAGGGTGAGTGTTGATGTCATCGCCAGGCAACCCCAGCGCCTGCAGTGAAAAAGGTGGAAGAGGGGCTCCTTTGGATATGGATGTGATGATATGTAGTGAAAGGTTTGTTGTAAATAAATAAATAAAAATGTTTTTTAAAAAAAATTGTCTGGGGGATTTAATAAAATAGGACTTAAGCTGGCATCTAAAAATGATGAGCATAAAACGGTCAAAATGAGCTCAGAGCACAGAGGTAAAATTGCTCAGCAGTGAAGAGGTTAAAACACAAAAACATATAAAAATTGGGTATTTCTAATCTCAGGACAAAATTTCGAAACTATTAAGGCCGGGTGCACACTAGCGTTTTCTTCTGCGCACTAGCGTGCGTTAAAAAGGACGCACTTTATGACGGAAGAGATTGGTAGACGCCAGACGATGCGTTAATTTTGAAGCACATTGTAAAAACTGAATTTGAGTTGAATGGAAAAAAAAAAAGCTGGGCTTTTGACATTTGACGTTCAGCACATGGTTAATCCTAGCGCAAAAGCCTTGGTGTTTCCATGACGGACGTCTTCAGCGCGCGCTATGCGTTGCGAGCGTACTACGTGTGTTTCTTCTCTATCTGCGTAATTATATGCTACAACGCATGTCATAAAGAGCGTCATAACGTACGCTAGTGCGCAGAAGAAAACGATAGTGTGCACCGGGCCTTAGCCAGGGTCTTTTTTGGCGGTTGTAGATTTTGGGGATTACATTTCAAAAAAGAGTGTTTTTTCCATTTTTTTATCATATTTGTTTACATTAAATTATACGATATGATGGAAATAATGGTCTCTTTAGAAAGTCCATTTAATGGCGGGAAAAACTGTATATGCTATGTGTGGGTTGCATAAACGAGTAAGAGGAAAATTTGACCTAAACACAAATAGCGCAGAAACGTAAAAACAGCAGCGGGCACTTTCGGACAGACTTTTGTAAAACCGCTTGGTCACTATGGGGTTATAACTAGGATTTTTCTCTTTGCCGAATGCAGCAGTTTTTTTTCTTTCCTTCAGTCTGGCTGCATTTGGCGGGGGGCTGTCTATGGTGCTGAAACCTATTCAGTACCAAGGACAGCAGCCCCTCGGGACCAAAGAGAGGGATTGCATAGCTTTCCTTTTTTTTTTTACCCTAAACTAACAGGGTTATCCAAAGAGATTCGAAAAGTCACCGCACGTTCGGTGACTTTTCGTTCTCTTCAATTCGGTTCCTTTTGCCGATTGCATTTCGGTGACCCTGCGGTGTATTCAGCAAACAGCACAGGGTCCCCGAATTGCAGGGAAAAGCTGCCGAAAACCTGACGAAAACTAACCGAATGCACTATGAAAACAAGCAAAAACATCTGGATTAACCTTCGAAGAGGAGCCGAACAGGAGCCGAACAGGAGCCGAATCACACAGAGCCGAAGCAGCTGAGACGTAGAGGAGGCAGTGAATAAATTAGAAAAACCATTTGTATGAATCTGGGAAAATGAAACGCTGTTTGCAAAGAAACTACTGAGCGAAAATGTCTGAAATTTTCACAGGAGGTCCAGGGAATGATAATAAAGAGGGCTGTTACAAAAAAAATAAGCAAACTGTAAAAAAAAAAAAAAAAAATCGGACTTTTAATTTTTTTTTAAAAAATTCAGAAAAATGCTTAAAGTATCCTAAAAAATCTATAAATAAAGAGACTTTTTGCTGCAGAATTTTAGAATGAACGGTTTATTAGATATTGAATTAAAACGGGAATATTTTTAACATTGAAGCCTATGGGATTCTCCTGAATAAATTTGCCGAATTAAACCACCGAATGGCAGAGCATTAGGGGAACCTTTCACTGCTGGTTTGTGTTCTCTGAATAGCCGAAGCATTGCTTCTCTATGGGGATTTCACTGCCCTCGAACAGGGACCGAACAGGCACCGTATGTTCAGGCAATTCGACAGGATTTGGCGAATTGCCTGCTCTCTGGATAGCCGAATGGCCAGGAAAGGTAACCGAACCCTGATTTTCAGCGTTCGGTTACCTTTCTCAAGCAATTCGAATCTCTTTGGATAACCCTGTTAGTAATTAATTCATCCGTTTCACATTACAAATACTTGATAAAGGCTCATGTATTCAGCAGAAACATTGTTTCTCCTTGCACTGTTTAAAGCAGCCTTATCAAATCCGGCACTGTGACTAGCATTCCTTTTTCCTTAATATGATCATGGACACTCAGAGATTTTCCCAAATCCTGCAAACTGGAGGACAAATGAACAGATGCAATTGCCAAGACCAGTCATGACACAACCCTTTTGGGGTGTGGGCAGGACGGTTATGATGCGAGTCACGATCACGCATCTTGGCATCTGAACTTGTGATGACAGATCAGCCATGTTTCCTGGACATCTACATTAAATTCATGCAGGGGAAGAACACAGGAAAGGTGCTATCCTGCAGTGTATAAATTAATTTAGCAGGAGGAAAATAAAATGCTAGAGGGATTATCCACCAAGTGTCAGTGTGGCAAATACCCTAGAAAATCACTAGTATTGTAGAACAGACAAACAGCAGCATCTGTGCAGTTTCTCCAGTTGCTCTGTGGATTTTAGTTTTGAGAAATTACTGCAATACTCCACTAGTATTTGCAATGCTGGCAAATACAGGCACTCAGTGGATAACCCTTTAAATGAATACAGTTCACCTAGGATTCATCTTTAATTATTTCACTGTTTTGCATATGAATTATATATGCCGCGTAGCTACACATTTCATACTCTGCCCAGCTGAATAGATTAACCATTAATTCTCTGAGACACGTTGAATGGTGCCGAAGATCAACGAATTGCAGCGAACTGCACCATATTTCGCTGTCAATTCACCAGTATTTGCCGAATTGACAGCTATCTGAATAGTCAAACTGCCACGAAATTGCACCGTACTGTGGAATTCACTGTTCGGTGCTTATTGAATATGCCTTTACGTTTGTTAATCTTATCGGTGAAGTAGTCAGCAAAGCTGACAGCAGTGAGGTCCATAGACTCAACAGTGGAAGTGTGGCGCATTAACAGATTAAAAGTGTGAATCAAAAATATAGATTGTAAACTCTTGAGCAGGGTCCTCTCTCCTACTGTACTGTGTGTTGACCTGTGTGTATATTTGTTATTCTGACTCCCATTGCACAGCGCTACAGAACTTGTTAGCGCTCTAGAAAACCCTGTAACACCTGGAAACATGTTAAAAGGCAAAGCAATGGTGTGCTAATATCATAGGAACTAAAAGAATATAACTCAAAATATATCCAGAGAGGAATATGACCCGATTCGACCTTTTTTTCGTGCAATTGTACCGTTTTGCAATAGCAAATAGCTAGTGCTCCACAATTCCTGGTTTACTGCACAATCACAGCGAATCAGGCTCGACAAAGGCCTTTCTTGTGTTAGAAGTATGGCGTTGTATTTCCTTTGTATAGGGTGCCCACACTAAAAATGGCCGCAGAACAATTGCTCGACATGTGTTTTCCTTTACCGCTGTAAGCGGCCACGCCTCGGCCCTTATCGCCATCTCGGTTCCTGGCAACGACGTCGTGGCGTCGCCGAGCCACGCTCACATGCTTGCGTGGTGACGTTGGCCGTTGGCGGTCGGCCATCTTTTCTGGCGCCCCGGGTTTCTCTCAGCGGTGTGCGCAGAGGGGGGAATAGCGGGTCTAACGGAGGTGAAACGGCTTACCAGCGATCAGCCTGGACCCCGGGGGCCCGTCAACAAAGAAAAGAGCAGCCTTAACGAGCGGCGCTAACTAAGCAAAGGGACAAGACGCACACGGACCCCCGTTTCTAAAAGCGTCATAATTGCGCGCCGATACCAGCGCCATTCCATTCACTCCGCTGCCGGAAAGCGACACATTACCCCCCATTGTACGACGTGACGAAGACGCTGCCTCCCCAGGTGAGATTCGTGTGCGGGAAGGCGCCGAATTTTGTTCGGTCAGTGCCTCTGGCGGTGTCCTGAGCTTCCCCCACCCGATCAGAGCAGCCCCATGTACGAGGCCTAGACTCCTCGCCATCAGTCAGCCTCACTGCGAGGAAAAGGGACTCTGGGTCACAGATCACGTGTCCGGTGTAGTTTTAAGAGGGGCCTGTGAGATCTAATGATGCGTGCCCGCTTGATATCCGTGTAGGATACATGATGGGGGTCTGTGCGTGGCGGATCTAATGACGTGTGACCCTCATATATCGGTATAGGGCGCATTTCCACCCATCAGAGTTGTATAGGGCCTATCTGAGCACTCTATTGCCTCTGAAGGTGTATACAGAGAAGCTTGCCCATCCATTCCAGGGTATTGAGTCTTTGTGTGAGATCTAGTGTGTTTTAATGGTAAGCCTTTCCATCTCTCGCAGCGGTGTAAGGCCTGTTTGAAACATTTATGCCCTTTACAGTGTATATGGAGTAACATTTATATCTCAGGAGTGTAGGTATTGTGTATGATGCAAGGTCCCCCTTAATCTGTATGTGGGAAGGATTTTTATCCATCACAGGGGTGTTGGGCCTATATATATGATGCATGGTTCCCCTAAATCTTGAACCCAGGACATACTTTAAAACGAGAGAAGTCTCAATGTATCCTTCCTGTTAAAATCCTTTTTTCTTTTTTTTATAAATAAATAAATAAAAGTTGAGCATGTGAATAATTTTCATCCATCCCAGGGGTGTAGGGCCTATATATGGGGCATGGTGCCCATCTACTATTACAGGGTGTAGGGCCTACTTAAAGGATGGTGCCTTTGTTTGATGCACAGTGCCCTTTTATCATCTGTATAAGGGAATATATAACAGCCATCCATCACGGGGATGTAGGGTCTGCTTGAGATGTGGTGTCCCTTTTCTCTGCATATGGGAAGATTTTCCATGCATTACATGGGTAAAAGGCACAGTGCGCTTTAGTCTGTATATGGCAGGGGTCAGCAACCTTGGCTCCCTGATGTTTTGGGAACTAAATCTCCCAAGATGCTCTGTCAGCCTAATGGATGACAGAGCATCTTGGGAGATGTAGTTCCCAAAACATCAGGGAGCCAAGGTTGCTGACCCCTGATATATGGGAATAATGGCCATCACAGGTGTATGGAGGGCTGTGTGTGACATCTAGTGTACCTTTTGGCTATACACAGGCAAGCATGGCCACCCATCCCCTATGTATAGGGTCTGGTCCTGACAGCAAGCGGTTCTTAACATGTCTGTGGGGAAGCATTTCAATCAGTTATAAGGATGTCAGGGCTAGACTCTTACAATGGAGTGAAATGCTTCTCTACAGACATTCAAAGAGCACTAGATGTCACACGGGCCTTACTCCACCGTTGTGAATGGAAATGCGGTGTGAGCGCTCTAGTCGCCTTCAATCTGCTTTTCCATACCTCCCAGGGGTTTAGGGTCTGTGTGTGAGATCAGTAGCATTGCAGGCCGCAAATAGTGTGATCTGCTGAATCCATCATTTTTATACCGGAGCTGTGTGCAGATAGTCTTGGCCATAGGGCTGGGTATGTGGAAAGAGCAGGCCCTGTGGCTCTAGATGAGTCGCATGGTTAAAGATGAAGGAATGAGTTCTCAAAGACTTTAATACAGGAAGGAATTGCAGCTAAACACCTGGCAAGGCATTGTGGGCGTCATAGTTGAAAAAATTACATGGTTTCTAACTGAAGGCCAGGCGTGGCCCAGACACAGAATTTTATTTCTTATTCCTATGTTACTACTTATGTAAAAGACACGGGGAAGGAAGTTGTGTAATTTTTATAGCTTTTTTTTTTTTTTTGTAACACTTAAGAGCCTGCTGGACAGTCCAGAGAATTGTAAAATTTAGGCCAAATCAATGTTGCTGTAAAAATAAACACCTTGGCTTTAAGTTCTCCACCATTTTTCTGTACAGTGACTAACGCTTTGGTTTTGACTCCTTAACTTGGATTTCACTAATGGTAGTAATTTAAAAAATTTTTCTCTTGTTACTGAATAAAATGTTTACTTTTATGAGCTAGTTAGAAGCTTAAGGCACTGTTTTTTAAAGGCTTGTATTGCAATGCATTTACAGCAGGCAAGCGGTTTATTCACTAAACTGTGAATGGTTTAAAATTTACAGAAATCTATTGGGTTTTGGGCAAGCTAGAGCCAGAAATGTATGCTTTCTATGTTTCCTCCTGGATTTAGTTTTCATTCATTTGCATGCCCTTTACAAAGGTGTTTTCTTTTATAACCTTTTTACCAATATAGTTGAATTTTGTATTTCTTCCAGTCTCAGGTTGTAACAATGGTAATGAGGCACACAAAGGATGTTGTTAAACACATACACAAGATATAATGGGGGTTATTCAGAAAGCGCTGGTGATTGCCGAACTTGCATTGACAGCAAATGGCAATGCATCAAATAAAATCCAGAAAGTCGCAAGAGAAGCTTCAATGACAAGTCTCCTGCGGATGCTTTATTTCTTTTTGGGAAGCAGTGGTGTTTGTCATTGCGAGCAACGACAAAGATCACCATTGTTGCAAGACCAGCAATTTCTGAAATAACCTTATAGCAGGGATAACGAACCTTCACAACCCTTGTTTCAGAACTCGTGTCCCATGATGCAGGGCTTGACAAATTTGCTTTGAATATAGGAGCCAGGTACAAAAGCTAGGAGCCAACATTTCGGCGAGGATTCGCCTTTATCAAGGTGTACCTTGATAAAGGGGAATCCTTGCCGAAACGTAGGGAACCTTGCATCTTCGTCTGGGAGTTGGTTTGTGCTAACCCAAATTATGATTTTAGCTGCATCTATTTATCACTTTAACTGGTGCTTTTTGCTGTTAGGTATTTTTTGGTCTTGTGGCTACTTTTTTGAGCCTAGAAGTGTAGTCCGTTGCTTCTAATATCAGTTTGGCCGCTCTGATTATTTTATATATATTTATTATTTGTGTTAACATCTGTACATTGTGACGTGATATTTTTTTACTTATTTTCTTTGCTGCAGACACCCTTTTACACACATATACACACACAATGTAGGAGACCTGAAGAAAACATTGAAGCCAACTAGATGTTTTTAGATGCGAAAGACTGATTTTAGATTTGTGTAAAATAAACTGGAAATTTAGGAGCCAGTGGCTACCTGGCTTTGTCAAGCCCTGCCATGATGCTTAGTTGCACTTCAGGCTGGCTGAGCATTATGGCGCATGTAGTTCAGAAACCTATTAGGTGCCAAGGTTCCCCATCACTGTCCTGTGGTATTATAAAAGGTCTTTCATATGAGACTTCAATCACATTTGTCGCCCTATGTTGCTGTGAATTTAGTAGCGAAACTCTGTTTCAGTGTTCTTATTTTATTCTTTCTGGTAAAGAGTTCTTTTTTAAGCAGTGTAGTACAGGATGTCTGAAAGGCCCCCTTTTGAATTCGGGAACAATAAAAGGATTCCACTTGGAATCTGTGTGAAATCAGCAAGTGCAGCTAATCCATGTGGACCCCTACTGCTGCCAGTATGTGAATCCAGGAGGATATCTAAGGAGGTGACCTGTAATTAAATACAGACGGGTAACCCAGAGCAGGAAAACAGGACCCTGCCCAAAACTAATATTTTAAAAGGGCGTAATTGGTCTTTTCTTTTTTTTCCTTTGCTAAATAATAAAGGTTGATTTTGTGACATATCAATGTATTGTCCTCACTGTGTATGTTGCTATCTGTACCATTTTTATTTTCTTTTTAAAGCAATGATACTGCATCTAATCCTTTGTAATGTACAGTCTCTGTCAGGAAGGTGTGTGATGCTTTTGTCTGTGTAGACAGGAGGGATGCTGCTGTGGATGCGAGGAGCCATGTTTGAGGTCCCAGAGAGGGTTTGATGCACTGCAGCAGCAGCGCCGGCGATTAGAGGCTGGGGAACAATGTAGCCTGCTTGTGAAACAGACCTGCTAGGGGGATGGGAGCTGAAAGGATCAGACACATACAGCCTCCATGTATAGGCACTGGCTTCTCTCTTATCGATTGCTTTTCCTTTCCAAAGTGTGATTTCGATGTCCTTTTGTATGTGCATTTTTTGGTAATAATATTTAGTGTATCTCTAATGGCCTTGTCACCATAGCCCTTGCAAACTGTTTACCATGATCCTGTCGTTTGCTCACCTGATCATCATGGTAAGATGTTCATTTTATTGTATCCTACACACATATTTTCACTCGTGTGTATCAGTCCTTCATCAAGATTATCATTTTGATTTCAATTTATACCCTCATAACAGCAATTTGTGTATCCTGTTGTTTTCTGCTTAATTTATAACCCATAGGCTGGGGTCAGATGAATGCAGTGCGAAAGTGCGTTTAGCCGCACTTTATTATGGCCGTGGTAGCAGCAAATGACGTCCAACGCAGGCTCACACACGAAGTACGGCCACACGAAAGTTCGGCCGCGCAACGCAAGCGGCAAACTAACGCATTTTCGCAAGAACGTCGTACCGCTAGTACTGACGTACAGAGTGCGCTGCGTCCGCATAGCGGCGTGTGTGCGTGATTAGGAGACGTCAGACGCTGCTCATGTCTGGCTTACATAACGTCCAGACACCCAAAGTTTGGATCCGTACAAAATCACGGCCGAAATTGCGCATCGTGTGACCACTATCGCGTATTCCGTGAAAAAGTACGTCCATGCGTTCGAATGCAATTTTTTACGGATGATGCGAAAAATGCGTTCGTCTGACCCTAGCCTTAAACTGTAACCATTCAATGTTCTTGAACCCAGGACATAGTTGAAAACAGGAGAAATCTCAATGTATCCTTCCTGGTAAAATCCTTTATAAATAAATAATTTCTTGTCTGACCAGTGTTATAGGTTTGAGGTCGTGACCTGATGCCAGCTTTTATTTACCGGAAGATATTAACTGTACATAATTAATCTTATCGTGCATCTAACTCTCGCATCATGCTTATTGGAGTCTGGCCCGTGTATTATTGGTAATAGCCTGGCATAGCTTTTATGTGCCTCCTATATAAAGTAAAATGTTCTGTAAGGGTGAATGTGTGATCTTAGGGTGGCCTTGTGAAACAGTAGTGTTGGCAGCACCTTCTGGATTTAGGCTATAAAAGAGTGGGGTTGCTAAGTAGAATGGCAGTTTTAATTGGGGATAGACCAATTATCAGCATTGCTGATTATTGGTAGCCGATATTCTGCAAATTATCAATAATTAGGCTTATTTTTTGGAGTTGGTTAATTGGTGAAGGTGTCTCACTGCAGCTGCAACACGTGTAGTCACACGTTTTGGTGCCATTCCATCGATTTGGGGACTCTCCCACAGGAGGCTGACATTTTGGATGTCAATCTTTGCTGTAGGACATCCCCTTTCCACTGACGGTATTGCACATGGGTGTGATGACAACTGAATTGAGGCTTCGGTCCCATCTGGCAGGAAATTCTATTTACAGAGCTGTAGGCATCACTTAGACCCCTGTATTTCTGGTACTGGATGTCCTACAGCTGGTGGTCAGCAAACCTGGTCCTGCAGATGTTTTGGAACTACTTTTACCTTAAGGCTCTACCAATCTGAGTAGCTGAGCATCATGGGAGATGCAGATCCAAAACATCTGCTGGGCAATGGTTGCTGTCCCCATACCTACAGGATCATATATGGTATCATTGCAAAGACCAGAGTCTAGACATGGTCATGTTTTTTGTGGAAATAAAAGCTTAAATTAAAATATTTTTTTGAATACATAAAATGGACATAGTGCAATGTTTAAAATGTTATTAAACACATTCAGTTAATGACATAATGTCCGATGTTTTGTTTTCACACCTTTTTTAAATGTACAGAATGTCAGCACCAGATATCTGCAGCCTTTCTGTTCGACTGTTGATAATCAGTATCTGCTTTGAAAAATAACGGGCAAGACTGATATAATAGTATCTCATTATTCTAGGCTGAAGATTGAATGCTTGCTCTGAGACTCTGTTAACCCCTTAAGGACGGGAGTAATTTTACAACTTTGGCGCTCTTTCGGAAGTGACGTTTTTGCTCATCATGTTTAAACGCGGTTTTAAGTCACATATTATACCACCCAGACAAATTATATATCGTTCTTTCGGGCAGACTCGGAAGATTAATAATATATCATAATTATATATAAAAGTCATGTCCTGCCAGAATGCTATAACAAAATATGTAAAAAAAATGTGCATTTTCAATCATCCACAGTGTATAAAGTTTTTTTTTTTTTTTCCACATTTTATTATCATATCCTTTGCGGTTATATTCTATGGGGTAGACTTGGGAACCCTTTTTTTTTTTTTTTTTTTTTTTTTGGGTGTGGGGGGAAAATAACGTGATTTTAGCTAAACCCCCCCCCCCAAAAAATATCATTGGTGAAGCCTCATTGTTCATCATTGTGCTTCCCCTGCTCTGGCGGGGGGGGGACGCCTGAAACTGACGTCATCGAACCCCCCGCCGCGATGACGTCAGTGCGCCGGAGGAGGAAACCCTGCCGATCTGACTCCGTGGGACTCAGATCAGCGAGGGAGCCGCCGGAGGAGGGGAGTATCTCCCGGGGGGGCTGAAAACGCCGAGGACGTACATTTACGTCCTGCGGCGCCAAAGCCCACCTAATGCAGGGCGTAAATGTACGTCCTGCGACGTTAAAGGGTACTCCTAGGTGCTGTTGCCAGTCAGTGATCTGAGTGTCCTCACTCCTCTCGTTTGGAGTGACTGGATAGAGATTAGTCTCGCCCAGACCATGAGATCAATGAGCACTGATTTCGGGTGAGGACTCTCCTTTACCCAATAGCCCTAAATGCCACCCCAATGAGTGCCATTAGAATGGCTGAATGTTTGCTCGAACATTCGCCCTCCCGGGTAATGTGACTAATGCATCTTTAAAAGAATTGGCAGGAGTGCCGAGGGAACCCGGTGCTGAAAATATACGTTTTCAGACCATCTAAATGGTTTAGAAACTGGAGGAGGGTGTCAATATAGAGCATAATTTTTAAGTGAGTTTGCAAAATTAACGCTTTAAACTAAATACAATAATTATTTACGTATCTCGGGCCTCACGGTGTAGAGTGTGCCACATCCATTTCCTCTGGCCATATACAGAACAACAGTGGGAACAAATCGTTCCTTCAAAGGCCCCAGTGTGACCCCAGTTGCGTAAGGTCCATGATTGCATTTTCCCCCATAGATACCTATCGTTTTTTTTTATTTTTTTTACATCTCCCTGTTCTAAGTGTAGGGCTGAAACAATTAATTGATTTTAATGAGAATAGTTGTCAACATCGATTGATCGGTTCCTATGCAGCACACCCTGTATAGAGTGAGACTGGGTTAAAAGTTAATAACATTAGATGCTGATTGGAAAAGATGTGCATGCTGCTGAATTGTGTATGATTTTCCTTCTAGGGTCATGTTAGCAGGGCCAGCCCAAGCCACTGTGCTGCCTGGAGCCATGGATGAAATGCTGCCCCCCCCCCAAAAAAAATGTATGAGCATATTGCAGAGCTGCACAGCAATAAAATTCACTGTAATATATCAATACCACTTTATTCAATTTATTCAACCCCCGCATATCAATTTTTTTCAACCCCCCCCCCCCCACATATCAATTTATTCAAACCCCCCCCTCCCTCCGCATATCTATTTCTCCAAAAACCCCACTGCCCTAGCATATAAATATATTCTACCCCTTCCCCACATCAATTTATTCAAACCAAAAGCCCCCCCCCTTATCACTATGGGCGGGTCACTCACTATTCACTGTTTAAAAAAAAAAAAATATCCTCGGGCTCTCTGTCCTCCTTCAGTGGACGCAGGCTGGTCCCCCCCCCCCCTTCGACTGCACCCTTTGTTGTGTGTCAGTGTTATCCTCTTCTGCCTCTGCGTGCCCTACGTGGCGCATCACGTGAGGGGGGGGGGCGCCAATGTAGAGTGCCGTGCTCGTGTTGTGGGAGGCACGATGCAGCGGTTTGAGCGTGCGCCGCTGGCCCCCCTGCTCTGGCTGATGAAAAGGTCTGATGATCATAGCTTCAGTCTCCGGATACCAGAGCTGAGCGGGGCCCACTGAGACATTCAAAACGGGGCCCCTACAACCCTTGGGCAGTGCCTAACGGGTCAGTCCGCCCCTGGACTGGGCTTCATTCTGAAGTTATAGCTGCCACATCTCTTGGAAAAGACTGTTAGCATGAGGACATTGACGTCCACAGAAACTGCACATAATAACGCAAGAAAAGCCAAGCCCCGATACTTGCTCATGCCTGGAGGTTCGAGCCGGGGGAGAGAGAGACGTCCTGGCGTGCACAGCAGGAAGGATCTGGTTCACACGCGTCTTAATCCCAGGCCGCATATGTGTGGACGCAGTTGGCTGGCGGCACTGGCAAAAAAAAAATCGTACAAAAAATTTGCCGCCCTGAAAAAATCTTCCACCTGGAGCCCTTACTCTAAATGGCACCATAGCCGGGCCGGCCCTGCATGTTAGACAAAACCAGTTTGTTTTTATTTAGTTTACAACCGAAGCAAAAGTATAGCACAGACTCTGGGGTACCACCATTGGGTGGAGCAGCTGTACTGCCTGTATTTTATCCATACTTGGAGCAGTAGTCCTGTGTCACGACCCTACTCTCCCTGTCTCCCCCTCTCCATCTCCATTCCAGAGCTGCCATCACTCCCTTTCGTCCTGGTCCCTTCCGCCCCAAACTGCCCCTCTCATTTGGTTCCAGTTTCTTGCCCAAACTTACTCCTTCTCACACTTGTGCCTTGCCCAAACTCATTCCCTCCCACCACTCGGTTTGTTCATGAAATTATTTTAAAGGGACACTCTATGCACCCTGACCACTTTACTTTAATAAAGCAGACAGGCTGTGTGCAGTGCCCCCCTATTCACCTCACTTTTTTGTGCTGACATAATGGCTATCAAAGCACTCTCAGCAGCGTTGGTTCGGGAGAAAGCAGACATGGGCTTCAGCTACACACGCAGCATCAATCCATCACTCTGTCCAGGGCTCACATACCTTGTGTAACTTACGCAAGATAAACATTCTATGTAACGTACACTATGCAAATTATGTGCGTAAAAGGGAGGGCGGGTTGAAATTTACATGGTGATCCTTTTAACCCCCCCCCCCCTGGCGGTCTCCCCGAGCCACACTCTGGCTAGATACTTGCATGTCCTGCGCTCCCACGCTGACCTCCGCATTCTCCTCCAGCCGATCGGGAACGTCACACTACCCGGTTCCCTTCTCGCGAGGAGTGAACCAGGAAGTGTGACGTTGTGATCGGCTGGAGTGTGACAGCGGGGGAGCGCAGGAACATGTAAGTATCCAGCCAGAGTGTGGCTTGGGGATACCGCTTATAGCTTTTGAAAGTTATCCCCGAGCCACACTAATACCGCTAGGGGGCCAGATTAATTGTACAGATTCTGACGTATAAAATATGTGAGAATCGGGCCGCCAGGGTGGTTAAGTGAGTGCTGTCAAACTCCAGGACCCAGATGTTTGGAACTAAAACTCCCATGATTCCATTCCATCTATCCCATTGAAAGAATGGGAAATGTAGGTATTCAACATCTGATGAATTTATCGAAAAAATAATCATTACCATAGTTGCAGCATTAAACTAGTACAGTGCTTGACAAATTTGCTTTGAATCTAGGTGCCAGGTACAAAA
This sequence comes from Leptobrachium leishanense, assembly GCA_009667805.1. Lineage (NCBI taxonomy): Eukaryota > Metazoa > Chordata > Amphibia > Anura > Megophryidae > Leptobrachium > Leptobrachium leishanense. The sequence goes on along the minus strand of CM019070.1, from coordinate 60,028,441 downwards.
GTTAGGAGCCAACGTTTCGGCAAGGATTCACCTTTATCAAGGTATACCTTGATAAAGGCGAAACGTTGGGAACCTTGCCTCTGCGTCTGGGAGTTGGTTTGTGCTGACCCAAATTATGATTTTAGCTGCTTCTATTTATTTATTACTTTGTTACCTGGTGCTTTTTGCTGTTAGGTATTTTTTGTGCATGTGGTCTTGTGGCTACTTTTTTGAGGATAGAAGTGTAGACCATTGCTTCTAATATCAGTTTGGCCGATTTTATTTATGTGTGTATATATATATATATATATATATATGTGTTAACATCTGTACATTGTGACGTTGTGAAATTGTTTTGTTTACTTATTTTCTTTGCTGTGTTGTCATTGGACACCCTATTTACCCACTACAGACCCACACACAAAACAGACCTCATATATAAATACATACACCAGGGCTGGATATATTTACATTAAATGTAGGCGACAGGAAGAAATCATTGAAGCCAACTAGGTGTTTTTAGATGCCAAAGACTGCTTTTAGATTGGTGTAAAATAAACTGGAAATTTAGGAGCAAGGAGTAGAGATGGGAAGGCCTGGGGAAAAAAAACTTAAATTGGGAAAAAAAAAAATTCTTTCCAAAGCCATTTTTTGCTTGTTTTCCAGAAAAATTGAAAAAAAAAAAAACCCACGTGTGTGTGTGTTATGTTCTTTTACAATGATCTATGTCTAATATATATTTAATACCATATCATAACATTAATGAAAGACTAAGTTCTGAGACTTTATTTAACCACTTCGATGCTGAGGACGCGCTCAGCGCGTCCTCAGCATTCCCGCTGGTATGCGGAGGACGCGCTGAGCGCGTCCTCCCATTGGGGTCAGCGTTCGGCCGGGTTCCGGCCGATCGCTGGCCCCCCCCCCCGGTGCGGGCTGACATCCTCGATGTCAGCCGCGCATCCGGAACTGCAGCCGCCGGTATTAGGTGTCATCGCAGGGGCGCGATGACACCTAATTCAGGCCCCCCCCCACATGTGCGGAGGAGGCGCCTGAAAGGGAGGGGGGGAGGTCCTTCGGACCTCTCTCCCTCCCGATCGGCGGCTCTGCGGGGGTTAACCCAGGCATCATTTGGAAGGGCACAGCCTGCCCTTCCAAATGGTGCCTGGCATTAACCCCTGGGGAGCTGGATCGCGAATCGGCGCTGAAAAGCGCCGGTTCGCGATCCTTTCCCGGAGCGGGCCGACATCTTGGATGTCGGCCAAGCCTCGGGAACTCCCCCTGAGGACTGGCGTCATCGTGCGTAGCACGATGACGCCAGTCCTGGACTTAACCCCTAACTGCCACCAACTGTGGAGATAGGGAGTTCATTGGAACTCCCATCACCCGATCCGTGGCAGTTAGGGGTTAATGTTTGGTATGGTTGGATCGGCCAGAGCATGGCCATTACAACGATACCAAACACTACTGTGAAAAATGTTGTAAAATAAAAATGGAAAATAAAAATAAAAAAAAAATTATAAAAAAACCCACTTTTTTTTCCTTTTTTTTGTTAATGCAGCAATATTGTTCCCATTTCAATTATAATGTGAACAATGATGCTGCACTAACGATTTTTGTATGCGGTGCGTTTGTTAAAAATAGTGTAATTTTCCCCAAAAAAAAATGTAACGAGACCCCATCTCTAATTTTTTTAACAAGCGCACCCCATACAAAATATAACCGCAATTGCTCGCATGTTAAAATGTGAAAAAAAACACTTTACACATTGTAAATTATTGAAAATACATATTTTATTGCATTTTTTGTTATAATATACAGACATGACATAACGTATACATATAATAATGACATATTATGAATCTACCGAGTCTGACGGAAAGAACGATATATAATATGTCTGGGTCATATACTAAAATAAGCCTTCAAAACACGTTTAAACATGATGAGCAAAACTGGTAAAAATGACCTCAGCACAGGGGCGGGAAAAGCCTCAGCAGCGAAAGGGTTAAAGCTTTAAATCATTACAAGTTCTCTGAGCTGAAGACAAGCAAATCCTGGAATACAATTCAAGTAATACGTCCCCAGATAATAAAAATATGCATTTCAGCCTCTAGGGGGTGCTACAGGGGAAAAAACTTAAGTTTAGCTTGATTGGGCATCCATCTTGTACCTCCTACAGTGTTTGTTGGGATATACAGGGTTATCCAAAGAGATTCGAAAAGTCACCGCACGTTCGGTGACTTTTCGTTCTCTTCAATTCGGTTCCTTTTGCCGATTGCATTTCGGTGACCCTGCGGTGTATTCAGCAAGCACCACAGGGTCCCCGAATTGCAGGGAAAAGCTGCCGCAAACCTGACGAAAACTCACCGAATGCACGCTGAAAACAAGCACAAACATCTGGATTAACCTTCGAAAAACCCGAACAGGAGCCGAAAAGGAGCCGAAAAGGAGCCGAATCACACACAGCCGAAGCAGCTGTGACGTAGAGGAGGCAGTGAATAAATTAGAAAAACCATTTGTATGAATCTGGGAAAATGAAACGCTGTTTGCAAAGAAACTACTGAGCGAAAATGTCTGAAATTTTCACAGGAGGTCCAGGGAATGATAATAAAGAGGGCTGTTACAAAAAAATAAGCAAACTGAAAAAAAAAAAAAAAAAATCGGACTTTTTTTTTTTTTTTAAAAAATTCAGAAAAATGCTTAAAGTATCCTAAAAAATCTATAAATAAAGAGCCTTTTTCCTGCAGAATTTTATAATGAACGGTTTATTAGATATTGAATTAAAACGGGAATATTTTTAACATTGAAGCCTATGGGATTCTCCTGAATAAATTTGCCGTATTAAACCACCGAATGGCAGGGCATTAGGGGAACCTTTCACTGCTGGTTTGTGTTCTCTGAATAGCCGAAGCAGTGCTTTTTCATGGGGATTTCACTGCCCTCGAACAGGCACCGAACAGGCACCGTATGTTCAGGCAATTCGTCAGGATTTGGCGAATTGCCTGCTCTCTGGATAGCCGAATGGTCAGGAAAGGTAACCGAACAATGATTTTCAGCGTTCGGTTACCTTTCTCAAGCAATTCGGATCTCTTTGGATAACCCTGATAGTTTGTCTTCTCAGGCCTTAATTGACAGGTAAGAGGTTAAATTTGTCCCTATTTGATCCCTGTTAATGTTCTCTCGGTACGGTAGGGATTCTGCAAGTCATATCCCTCCTGCAACATGGTGGTTCTGCATCTTCTGCTGCTGCTGTGTAAGAATCTGCTCTATGTTTACTAATATTCAAACCAAATCTAGAAACAAACTAACCTGTGAAAGGGGAAAAACGCTTGTTTCAATTCGTGCAAACCTTACGTTCTTATGAGAAAAATGACAAGTATGGAGAGGAAGAAGAAACAGATTAAATTGTATATGTTGTGTCTTTTGTTTCCCTTTCTGTTTTTTTTTTTTTTTTTTAAGCATTGTTCAAACGTTAAACCTCAACATGGAGCTTAAATATTGATGTATCCATATCTTACAGGCACAAATAATGCAATTACTTCCTTTTGCTATTGGTGGTAAGGGGCAAATTTGAGAATATATATATATATATATATATATATATAATATATTTTTTTATGTTGATGGTTTCTTCCTTTTATTGTTGCTCTTTAGGAAATGGAGGGCTGGTTACTTGTTTTCATAGTTGGTACTTCTCATACTATCATATACAGTCCATGGTGGTTGTTCCATTTGAAACAAAAGATAACATTTATAAAAAGCAAATTCAAGTGTGACACAATTAATTTTAATTTGTAAACCTACTCCATAGTGCATATTTTCAATTTTTCTGGAAAAAAAAACCATGGCTTCAAAATTTCCTGGTATTTTACATCTCTAGCCAGGAGTAAAATTTGTCAAGCCATGAAGTGGAAAACATAGGTAACCACACTTTGCCTTTATACTGATACATGTATAAAGGGCAGATCATGTCCTCTTCAGAAGGAGTTTGTAAGGGATCAAGGTGTTACAGTGGGCATTAAATGGTTTCTGGGATCGGGGGGGGGGGCGTTTGTACAAGTACTCATGCAAATACTGGTATCGGTACCAGTGCATTCCTAGTACAATGTTTACAAACCTAGGTGTCCCCAGGGTTGGGTTTATAATTGGGCAGAATATTCATGTGCCTACAGACCCCTGCCACAAGGGGGTGCCTTAAATAAAAATATAGCTTACACTCATTTAGACCCCTATATCTCTGGAGCCCTGCAAGATGGATGGACATATAAGGGTATGATTTGAAATGCAGAGTATGGCCTCTCCAACGTTGCTAACATGACCAGGTTTATGTAAATGTAAAAAAATAATTAAAAATAAAACTTTTTATTTTTCTTATGCAGCACTGTTGTACACGTCACAATTATATAGTGAACTATGATGCTGCATTAACTCACCTTCTCATTTCCCATGCCACCAAGAAGTGCAGAGGTGATGGCACAAGGAATTTTTTATTTATTTTTTACTACAAAGGCAGAGGCACTGCAGTGAGGAGAGACCGGGTGACTTTGGAACCCTGCATCTGATTTTTACACCGTGCAAGGTCAAGTGAGGTGTCCTTGGAAAGGTCAAAGTCTGGCATTTCCAACAATGCCAAACATGACCACGTAACGTGTAAAAATGCAAAATTTTCCTTTTTTTTTTTCTCTCTGCTAAGGCATTGTATGCTTTCACAAATAAAGCAAACAATGGCACTGCACTAACTCACCTTGTCGTTTCCCACTCACGTAACAAATGTGGAGGTAAGGTGCAAAGCGCTACTGCACTTTGCTTCATCTAAAACACAAGCTATGCTGTGAGGAGAGCATGGGTCTTTTGGACACCTGTAGCTCTATTCTTTTAAAATGTAAATAACCCCCCCCCCCCCCACACACACTTTTTTTTTCTTCAGAGCAAGTTTTGATATTCTATTGAAAAATTGCTGGCAAACAGTAACATCTTGAAAAGACCCTCGGCCAAGGCCACTTTTTGATGCCCAATATTTTGGTTGCTCTCGACCGAAATGGAGCATCATTTTCCATGGTTAGGGTTATGTTATTATTTTGTTTTTCGGGTTATCTAGAGCCCTAATATTCTGCTTCTTCTTTTGATGTGAGCACAGCGAGAAACTTACTTTTGTTTAACAAACAAATATATACCGTATTTTTCGCTCCATAAGACGCACTTTTCTCCCCCCAAAAAGTTGGGGGAAAGTGGGTGCGTCTTATGGAGCGAATACTGCGCGGTGCAGTGTTCGCTCCCTGCGAGCGTCCGAAGCTATGGAGCTTCGGCGCTCGCCTGGGGGAACCACGTCACCAGCCGAGTTCTCGCGAGATCGCGGCTGGTCACGTGGCTCCCCCAGGCGAGTGCCCAAGCTTCATGCCGCCGGACGCTCAGAGGGAGCCGGCGGCGGCAGGAGGTGAGCTGGGGACATTATCCATGATCTGCTGGGGGGCATATCCATGATCTGCTGGGGGGCATATCCATGATCTGCTGGGGGGCAGCATATCCATGAGCTGCTGGTGGGCAGCATATCCGTGAGCTGCTGGTGGGCAGCATATCCGTGAGCTGCTGGTGGGCAGCATATCCGTGAGCTGCTGGTGGGCAGCATATCCGTGAGCTGCTGGTGGGCAGCATATCCGTGAGCTGCTGGTGGGCAGCATATCCGTGAGCTGCTGGTGGGCAGCATATCCGTGAGCTGCTGGTGGGCAGCATATCCGTGAGCTGCTGGTGGGCAGCATATCCGTGAGCTGCTGGTGGCAGCATATCCGTGAGCTGCTGGTGGGCAGCATATCCGTGAGCTGCTGGTGGGCAGCATATCCGTGAGCTGCTGGTGGGCAGCATATCCGTGAGCTGCTGGTGGGCAGCATATCCGTGAGCTGCTGGTGGGCAGCATATCCATGTGTGAGCTGGGGCAGTATCCATTATTACATGATTTGATTCAGAATATTTTTTTTCCTGTTTTCCTCCTCTAAAAACTAGGTGCGTCTTCTGGTCAGGTGCGTCTTATGGAGCGGAAAAATACGGTATATTTTTTTGTTGTTAAACAAAGCTAAAGTAGTTTAGGAACTTTTTTTGGGGGGGGGCTCCAGATTTCCCTGCTTACAAGTGCCTAAGATCTAAATCAGGCCCTGGGTGTCTCCCTAACTACTGGACTGGTCTGGACCATGGAATGGCTCATCCGTACTGGAACTAACCTCGTTTCTTTAAAATTTGTACTTTAACCCCAAACCGAAATGGCGTTCATTATTACAGGGAGCTGACATTGATGTTTTAAGAGCAGGAAAGCTGCACAACAGATCTGTGCCGTGAAAGCACCCAAGTGGCCTACTGATCATGTTTATCCCGGGAGGATGGGGGTGGAAAGTCTGAGGGATGCCTAGAAGATGAAAAGGACTTGCAGACATTCTCAATTCATGTAATAGAAAAAGGTTCTAGATTGTTGCTACTCAGACTTCCTGGCATTTTAGGGGGTTCATGCACCTTAAGATGGAGCCACACGAGTGAACAATCAACGTCTGTTGTGATGGACGTACTTGTGGACATGCCATGATGTACATTGAAGATAAAAAATACTTGAAATATGGAAGCTGAAGAAGCCGTTGTGTTTCCTAGTCTGTTTTCTACACACATGAATGACATCAAGTAGGTGATTTCCTAGGGATGCGCATATACACATACATTTTCGGCTGGTGTTTTGCTTTCGGCCCGAAACCGCTAACCCCATTATCGGCAGAATCTATCGGTGGCCGAAATTCCGGTGCATTCCTGCTGTCTATAGAAAGCATGGTGGATTTGATTTAAATCACCTTCAGCAAGACTCGTTTAAATCATGATTTTTAAATGTAAAGACTCTCATGCTTGCTGGACATTACAATTGTTAATATTTGAGCCAGATGAAGACCTCATCTATAAAAATACTAATCTGTCAGATTAGTAAAACACACCCTATCAGAACTGATTTTAAACCGCTTAGTCTCTTATATTTAGAGTACTACTTGAATTGTTTATGTATCGTACATATTCTTGTATTTCAGTGTTTCCCAAACCTGTCCTCGGAACCCTCCACCTCGCTAGGTTTGCAGGATATTTGAAGCACAGCACAGGTGATATGATTTGCTGCTCAGGGATTGCAGTATTCAGTCTGCATTTCCCCAAGGTGAAATGCAAAATTTGGCCTGGTTGATGGTCCCGAGGACAGGTTTGGGAAACGCTGTTGTATTTGCTCAACCCTGTTATGCTGCAAGGCGTACTATGCCGTCCCCACAAGGGATGAGACTCAATATCATGGGGTGGCATAGCACACCCCGCTGGCATCTATGACCTGCATCGGGCCTACCCACAGTTGTCGAGTGGTGCGCGGCATTCGCTGTCGTCAGTCTGCCTGAATTTACTCTGTCCCCCAGCAGCCAATGATGTGCTGCGTAGGTGGGCTGGAGGAGGGTCCTGTTGCAGCCGCCTGAGACCATGTTTTTTAATCAAGGTGGTTAAACAAAAAATACTTTAAAAATTAAATAAACATCAGCTGGGTCCACAAAAAAAGCTTAAACCACTGTCTTCCCCAAAGGTTTGTAAATCTATCAGAAGGTTTTGCTCTCATTTTTACTGCTTGCCCCTCCCTCCTCACAGTTTGAGTTTGGCACAGATGTATTTCACTCAAAACAACCTTGAGTCCTAAAATTTAGGCCGGGTGCACTGCACGCGCGCGCACTTATTGCGCCCATGCGCGCGCACTTATTGCGCCCATGCGCGCGCACTTATTGCGCCCATGCGCGCGCACTTATTGCGCCCATGCGCGCGCACTTATTGCGCCCATGCGCGCGCACTTATTGCGCCCATGCGCGCGCACTTATTGCGCCCATGCGCGCGCACTTATTGCGCCCATGCGCGCGCACTTATTGCGCCCATGCGCGCGCACTTATTGCGCCCATGCGCGCGCACTTATTGCGCCCATGCGCGCGCACTTATTGCGCCCATGCGCGCGCACTTATTGCGCCCATGCGCGCGCACTTATTGCGCCCATGCGCGCGCACTTATTGCGCCCATGCGCGCGCACTTATTGCGCCCATGCGCGCGCACTTATTGCGCCCATGCGCGCGCACTTATTGCGCCCATGCGCGCGCACTTATTGCGCCCATGCGCGCGCACTTACTGGCGGCCGGCTCAGCCATGTGATGCTGCGACAGGGCCAGTCACATGCTTGTGCGTACGCACAAAGTGCACGCGTAGCATGCGTCCGCCTAGAGATCCTCCCCGTCGATGCGCGTCGATGGGGCTGCAAAGCGCGATTCTCCATAGGAGGATCACGCTTTTCAGGCCTGGGGGGGGCAGGCGTCGAGTGGAGCGAACGTCAACTCTATCTACGGCCATACCATCCTGAAAGCGCATGATCCCGTCAAATCTCGAATGCAATCAAGGGTAGGGCTTGTTCGGTACCAGTGTGGGTGACTGACTGGGAATAACTCTTAACGGACGTTCCTTCCGCTCTGAGTGCGTTCGTGTGCACCCGCCCTAAATGTAGTGTTCATTGTTTATAAAACTGCATGTGAACACAACTTTGATAACTCGGGTTAATTTTGTTTACCAAAAATGTAAATATTCCATGAATGTGCAGCATCATGCTGCATAACTAAGCTCTAATTCATGCTGAATACCTTTTTTTAACTTTAATGTATCTTAGATTTTCCTCCAGAAGCATTTCAGTAAACTAAACCCGATTTTAAATCAAATTAGATTTTTAAATTCAAAAAATACTATTTTATTTTTTTGATCCACCCTGGTAGAATGTCTCGACGAGCATCCGAACGTTTTGACACCCACCAAAAAAAAAAAGACTCGCTGTACAATGGACACATTTAGTGCGCCCGGGTGGCTCTAGCCTTAAAGTGGCATTATACCCTCAGATTTTCTAACCTAAAACAGTAGTAGAATGTGAGCCTTGCTGTAATCCAATGTAGTATTCCTTCTCTTTACTTCTGTTTCTTTTAAATCCTCATCTCTAATCATGCTTTGCAGGACTTCCTGTTTTCAGGTGACCACCGTTTCTCTGTAATGCCTCATGGTGTCAGCGTTTTCACCCATGGCTACAAGAGCAAGTCCTGCAGAGATCCACATCCCCGCCCACGTGTGATTGACAACTGCTGCCTGAACGTGCTTTTTTTTTTTTTTTTTGTGAACTGTGCAATGAATAGGTTCAATTGTTTATTTAAAAAAAGAAAAGAAAAAATACCTACCTCTGATTAGGAGAATCTGCAGAACAAAAAAAAAAACCAGAGCACGTTCAGGCAGCAGTTGTCAATCACAAGTGGGCGGGATGTGGATGTCTGCAGGACTTCCTCTTGTAGTTCTGGGTGAAAACGCTGACACCATGAGACATTACAGAGAAACGGTGGTCATCTGAAAACAGGAAGTCCTGCCAAGCATGATTAGAGGTGAGGAGTATTTAAAAGAAACAAAAGCAAAGAGAAGGAAAACTACACCGGATTACAGTAAGGCTCACATTATACTACTGTTTTATGTTAGAAAATCTGAGGGTTTAAGGGTACACTCTTCGAAAAATAGAATTCCATTTTTATTTTATTGTTTGCTCGTAAATAATTGGACAGAGGCTGTCAGCAATATCTGCCCAAGTATTATTATTTTTTAATATTATTAATATTAATAATATTTAATATTATTAAGGTTATTTTACTCGCATTTTGTCCCCCACCACGCGCATCTTCTCTGCAACTCAGGGGCTTCTGAACCCAGAAGTCCCTGAAGCTTTCCAACGCAATTTGTGCTTAATCACAAATTGTGCAGCTTAGGAATCGCAGGACTTGTGCACTTTACGTACGTAAATTTCATAGTGCCTTCACAGGACAATGGATTGGATCTCTGCATGCGCAGTTCCAATCCATCGACTGCCTCTCTGTGACCGCCCACTGAGTGCTGAAAACCCTTGCACTGGTTTGGGTGGAGAAAACCTCTCCACTTCACCCAGCAATGTCTCCAGATCAGAGCAGGAGGGAGGGGGTGAGGAGAGGAGGCACTCCTCACATCGACTGGGTTAAAAAGATAAAGTGATCCAGATGTGTACAGTGTCCCTTTTTAGCTAGCACGTTTAATAAAGATCCCCCTTCTGCTTCAAGTTGGGGCTTAGTGCCACTTTCCAGGCCTTACCATGTGTTCAAGCTCTTGCACGCTCTCATGAATGTCATCTATCATCCCCTCTGCATGCTCAGTGCTCATCCCATACTTTATTTATTTTTAAGTGATGTAATTGGCTGAACATGTTGCTTTACTTCCCTGTTGCTGCCAAGGCAAGTGCCATTAAAAGATACAGGTCTCAAAGCAAATCTTTTGCATGTAAGCATTTGGTTTATGCATTTTTAATGCAGTCCCTGCATAATTCATTAAAGTTTAAGGGCTATCTCCTGCCTACGGTGTCCCTCTAATAAGCATTAAATATAGATGGAAAATTGAGTATCTTATGTCCTCATTCACCTTCACTTTAATTTTCCAAGTGCCGTAATGTAACTTCTCGCAACAGATACTGTTTTAGGAGTTTCCTCCTGTCTCAATACACACAGTTAACTACAGAGATGTGTTTAAAAAAAAAATACATAACTGCAGCTTTAAGGCCACCTCTTTAAATGTCACACATCCCCGGGGGGATGCTTCTGTGTTTACAGCAAGGTGTGGGAATTTCTGCTGATTTTTGCAGAAACCCTTGCAACAAAACCAGTACAAGAATTGCTCAAGTTCTATTCGAAGAGGATACTCGCTAAATGGAGAATTTCAAATATTAAGCCTAAGTAGTCAAGCTGAAGGAATACCAGAGTTTATAAGGTTTTCTGATACTATTTTTTTTGTTTGTTTGCACAATTCTATTCTCTAATTCACCCCTGCAGTGAGGTGTTACTCATGTGCGTTGGCTTTGTTGAGCATCCTTATGGCAGACTGCTCTAATGGGTTGTAAGTTTTTATTGCAAACAATCACTCGATGCAGGTCCGCTCTGTTTTAAGTTGCTGAGTAAATCTTGCCTTCCTCCTCCACATGCTAATGCAGAGGTTTTATGTTACTGAAACAGAAGACCCTTCAGCCATCTGCACGACCTTCCTGTATTTGTTATTCCAGTCCATAATGGATTGGATAGAGCGATGCATTCTTTCACCTTCTGTATGTAAAATTAGTTTAACCTCCCTGGCGGTCAGTTTTTTCTTAAATTTCTTGTCTAAGCGGTCAATTTCTCTCCCCCCCCCCAGCGGTATCCCAAGTGTGGCATGGGGATAAATACCTATCCTGGAAGCGGTAACCCTGAGCAACACTCGGGATGCCACTGGATCCATCACCTGTCCCTGCGCTCCCTCGATGTCCCCTGCAGTCTTCTCCGATGATCGCGACCTCATACTTCCTGGTTCCTTCATCGCGAGAAGGAAACCAGGAAGTAAAACCGGCGTGATCGCCGGAGGAGACCTCGGGGACATCGAGGGAGCGCAGAGAGAGGTGATGTATGCAGCCCGAGTGTGGCTCTGGGTTACCGCTCTCAGCGGTGAAATTTAACCCCAAGACACACTCGGAAAAACCGTCAGGAGGGTTAAGCAGTGCATCATTAGGACTATTATACATTATTTGTGAAAAAACACTTGTTGCCCTTGATCAACAGATGCTAGTATCGGTGCCGATACCGACCTTTGCAAGTGTACTTTGTACACGAGCAACCTTCACAAGCCGACAGCCGCTCAGCAACGTGGCACGCCAGAGGGGAATGCTGTCAGAATGCTGTTAATGCATTCTGCCAGCAGCCCAAGTCCCTCGGATACCGGCAAGTCAGTCCAGCGCTGGCTTAGGGTTATCGGCAAAGGTAACGGCATTTGCACGAGTACAAAGTAACTCGTCCAAATGCAGGTATCGGCACTGATATTAGTATTGTATCGGTGCACCCCTAGTTTCAACAATGATAGAAGAATTGGTAAGTGATCAGGTAGCCACGTATACAGTGCCTTTTTTTTTTTTTTTTTTTTTTAACTTCCTCTGTTCAATTGCCCCTTTATGGTTCAGATGTTCAAGATATCTTCTGTGTAGTCCCTCGTTCACTGTTCTTTTATTTTTTTTTGCACACAAGATAATGCAGTGACTGTTTTTTTATGTATGCAGCTTCTCTTGCTGTCGGATTATAGTTTTGAGAAGCACTGGCAGTTTTGGCTGATATTTGCAATGCCGGCACTTGGTAGACACTAAGCAGCCATTAAGTAGCGTCTCATACTCTGGAGGTGATCATTATGACTTTTTTTTTTTCCTTTCTACTTTGCTTTCATTCTTCACCAGCCTCACACAAACTCTAACTTGTGTATTTCAGGATCACACAGGACCAGAAAAGTGAGGCAGGGGCTGTATCAGACTCGATGAATTTCCTTCGACATGTCGGAGAAGTCAGGCCAGAGCACGAAAACAAAGGATGGGAAAAAGTATGCCACTCTCAGCCTCTTTAATACATACAAAGGAAAGTCACTGGAAACACAAAAAACGACAGGTAAGTGCAGATTTTGTTTGTAATACTTTGCACCACGTTCATTATGCATAAAGTTACACAAAGCTTAAAAGATGAAATGTTCAAAATACTAGGGTTTTGTTCAATTCTGTAGATCTTGTGACCTGTTCCTGAGAGGGAGCATTGTCTTGTCTTTTTTGGAGTAGCCTGTTGATTCCTGGGCTTGTGTGTTGGCTTTAGATGTACACCTGTGTCCATGTTGAAAGCTTAAATTGCTGCAGTAATTGGGTATTGTATGGTGCAAAAGAGGATATGAATTATAGAATTTAGCTAAGTATGACGATAAGTTAGCATTTTAATAAGACTGAGGCGAGTATTGCTTCTCTTTCTTGCTTTTATTAACATGGCAGCAAGTGGCAACTAGCAAGAACTTTGAAAATATGAAGCATTTATATTGAATAAAGAGAAAACATAACAGTAATAACAGGTATATGGTATCTTCTAACACCCCTTCCACTCCTTTTAGATCTGTCCTCTTTCCTGTTCAGTGCCCATCAAAACCAATCCACGTCTCTCCTACTTCCTCTTTCTTTGCTGTACGAGGTGATCAGTGTAGGTATATAGGGAACCCAAAGGGCAATCCACCGGGAACCAGGAAATCCGTTATGAGGCTGAGGAAAGAAAAAACATGAGTGGAAGATATTGGATCCGCAGACCCAGGAAACAACCAAAACCACAATAGCGGCGGGAGTGGTGGGCAATACTCGCCTCAGAGTCTTATTAAAATTCTAACTTATCGTCATACTTAGCTAAATTCTATAATTTTAATACATCGACTCTGAGGCTCCTATTGCTTGTTCAAAGCTAACCCACAACTGTGGATGACCAATGAACAACAGGTTTGAAATAAAATGAACGGAAGGTGGACTCCCTGGACCAGTCAGCTGATCGCAATAAGTCCTCCAACCGACAACCTGCTGAAACGGCGGAATAAGCAACAGCGCTACGAACCGAATGAGCTCCAAAAATTGAGGTATCTACACCCGCTAACACTAAGAGCCAGCGAAGCCAGCGCGTGAGCGTAGTAGTACCTACCGAAGGGAGATTGGAATGAAATAAAGAGAGGTGAAACCTCCGTGCCCCGGAGGGCGGTAGTACGAGATTCGTATTCCTGAAGGCAAAGGACCGGGCATAAAGCCGGGCGCGATGGGAAGGCCGGGTAAAAGGCAGATGAAATGGACGTTTTAGTACGGCGGGAGATGTCAAAGCGCACGCCTTCTGGTATGAAAGAACGAGCTTTGAAGTCTAACGCCCTGACATCAGCCACCCCTTTGCAAGAAATCATGCAAAGAAGGGCCAATAATTTAGCCGAAAGCTGACGTAGGGTTAAATCCTTGTTAGAGGGCCATTGTTCCAAAAAGGAGGATATGCACGTCCCAAGTTGTCGTATATCTAGGCAACGGAGGACGGTCAGATCTGATACCCTTAAGTAGACGACACACCAACGGATGTTTGCCCAAAGGTGTCCCCTGAAAACACACGTGGTAAGCTGATAAAGCTGATCTATATACATTGAGAGTACGATAAGCTTTGCCTTGGTCGAAGATCTCCGTAAGGAAATCCAAAACAAAGCTCAAAGGGGCCTGGAAGGGATCTTGATCCCTTGACAAACACGAATGATGCCAGGTGAGCCAAGCTGACTTGTAGCAGGATCGAGTACCTGGGGCCCACGCCTGGCATAGGAGTGCAGTAGTTCGGTCCGAAATCTCTCCGGCTCCCCCGGGCGTCCCGAAACCAGTGAGGACAATAACCGACTGGATCCTGATAACAGGAGAGGGTGGGGTCGCCCGGAGGCGTCTCTCAGGAGATCTGGGAGAACACGGGGAACATCCATGAGGAGATCCAATAGTACCGGGAACCAAGGTTGGTTCTGCCAAAAGGGTGTGATGATCACAATCTGGGCCTGTTGCGTCCTGACCTGACGCAGTGTGCGAGCTATCAGTTGAAATGGCGGGAAGGCGTACTGGCGAGCCCCGGACCAATCCTGAAGGAAAGCGTCCGTTGCCTCTGCCAGTGGGTCTGGCCGCCAACTGAAGATCGGAAGATGGGCGTTGAGCCGGCTGGCAAAAAGATCCGCGTGAAAAGGTCCCCAAAGGGATGTCACGTCAGAGAAAGCTGCCGAGCTCAGACGGCAATCCCCGGAGTCCTCTGTATGTCTCGAGTTCCAATCCGCGAATTGGTTCGAGATACCTGGAATGAACTGTGCTTGGACCTCGATCCCGGTCTGAAAACACCACTCCCAGAGTCGGGAAGCCATTGTTGTCAGAAGGAGGGAGCGAGGTCCGCCCAGCGAGTTGATATATCGAACTGCTGGGAAGTTGTCCATCCGGAGGAGGACTGAACGATGAACGCGATCTTTGAGGAAACTCTGAAGTGCAAAAAGTTCTGCCAGGAGCTCCAGACCGTTCATGTGCAGTTGACGCTCCTGCACAGACCAACAACCTCCCGTGGAGGAACCGTCGCAATAAGCACCCCAGCCTGACCCACAAGCGTCTGAGTCGATTGTAAGCGTCGGGGGTGGCACCAGGATAGGCCTGCCGTTGCAGGAGTGGAGGTGAACGATCCACCATTCCAAGTCCAGTCTGGCCTCTCCCGAGAGAGAGATCGGAGCGAAGTAGGGGAGACCCCTTCTGAGAAAAAGGGCCTTCAGGCGTTGGAGGGCCCGATAATGTAACGGGGCTGGTTTGGCAGCTAGCCGTGTGGCCGCTAGGAGACCGATCACGCGAGCTAGGTCCCGTAAGGATGGGGTGTGAGCCTCCAAAAGGGACCGAACCTCGCGTAAGATAGATCGGCACTTGGGTAGAGGGACAGTGATAGACATCATGACACTGTGCACCCTGAATCCCAGAAATTCCAGGGTTTGAGATGGAGAGAGGATTGATTCTTCCTGATTCACCAGAAATCCCAGAGACTGGAAAAGACTGACCGTCCAATACATGTGGAGGCGTAGCTGAGTTTCCGAGGAGGCCATCAGCAACACGTCGTCCAAATATGAGACAGACCCCTTTGGCGCGTAGCCATGGCACGACCGGTTTCAGCATCTTGGTAAAGCACCAAGGAGCCGAAGAGAGGCCAAACGGCAGGCAGCGAAATCGCCATAGGTCGGGACCCCAACGGAACTGAAGGAAATCCCGTGATTCCTTGGTAATAGGGATGGTCAGGTATGCATCCTTGAGATCCACTTTTGCCAACCAATCGCGGGGTCTCAATATTTCTTTGAGCATGTGCATGCCTTCCATCTGGAAATGACGGTAAATCACTGACCCATTCAACTCCTTGAGGTTGATAACTGGGCGAACACCTCCGCCCTTCTTGGGGACCAAGAACAGGTTGCTCAGGAAGCCCGAGGGTCCCCGCGGGGCTCGTTCTATGGCTCCTTTTTGGTATAATTCTGTAATCTCCCGCTCCACCAGCGCCTGACCGTCCCCTGAAAAGGGGAGAGGGGGAGGAATATGCAGTTGGAGCGGGGGAGAAGAAAACTCCAGAACAAAACCTAGAACCGTATTGAGGACCCAAGGGTCCGACGTAAAGTGACACCATGCTGTGTGAAACAATTTTAAACAACCTCCTACTTTGGTCGTAGACGGATGAAGAAGGTTTAAAGGTACCTGTATGCCTGAAGGTTGAGGAAGAATGACCGCCTCTGGAACCCTGGAATCCTCTGCCCCTCCATGGTCGGGATCGGGAAGGGAAGAACGGGGACGGCGCGGGAGCCGTTGCAGTGGAGGGATTGCCTCCTGCGGGACCTGAAGCGAAGGGTTTTGCACGGCCGGTAGCTCGGCCCCGATATCCACCGGCCCGTGGAAAAACCCCGGAGAATACCTTCTTAAGTGAATTTTTGGACACCCGTTCCATGGTATTGAAGGCCCCGGAATATTCATATCTCTGAGGAAAGTCTTCCCAAACAAAGCACCATTGGCCGCAGCGCCCAATTCATTATCCGCCACACCAGCTAATTGACGATCCATCTTGAGTAAAATACATTTACGCCTTTCAGAAGCTAAAGCCGCGTTGGCATTACCCAAAAAACTTAGACCGTTGGGTCCAGTTAGTTATCTGGATCGGGTCCAGGGGTTCACCGGAAAGTTTGGCTCGCTCTGCTGTATCCAGCAACTTTATCAGAGGACCCATAGTGTCCAGTAGTTTGTCTTGGCACACCTTAAAAGCATGGTCTATGCCCTTGCTGGGCGTCCAGCCTTTAGGGGTGACAAAATCTACGAACGCCTTATCCACTTCGGGTGTTAAGCACGTTTTACCACTCGTGGTGGGACGAGGGCATTCCGCTTTCATGCGGTTTCGTGTATTTTTATCCAGGGCTTTTTGCACCTGCGCATCAACCCACTTCTCAACGTGGGGTAATGGGGACCAATCTGCGGACCGTGGATGGGACCGGTCTTCTGGGCAGAAAAGGGGGTTCCCCAAAGGGTCATAGATAATGCCCGGGCGGGCTGCCGTATCAACCTCTACGGTGTCTTCAGTGAACTCCTCATCCGAGGCATAAACGTCTATGACATCGCTAGTGTCATCCTCCTCCGAATCAGGGATAGTCCTGAAGCGGGGCAGGGACAATAGCGGTGTCAGGGTTGGAAACAGAAGGTAATTTAAATCTCTTGGAGTGATATGATGGAGTGTGTGCAGGAGCCCGTTTACGGGATGCAGCAATGGGGATGGGTGCACGTGTCCCGGCATTGTTGCGGGGATGCCAGCCCCTCCAGTCATGTGTCGTGCTTTTTTCACAGACTGTTTCCCCGTGGTGGCCAGGGGGATCTCGGGGGGGCCTCACCGCGGTGAGTGTATTGCCCTTGTCCTAATCCGCCAGTGGTGGGGGGTTATCAGGGTGGCGATTTTCTGCCATAATATCTTTTAATGAGCGGGTAAAATCTGCAGATAAAACTGAAACCGCTTTAAATACAGCAGAGTCAATGGACGCCTGCATGTAAGGGTCTAACGTGGGAGGCTGGGAAGGAGCCATCTGTGCCTGCACAAGCACGGGAGGTTGGGATTGCTCACCCACACTCTCATCGGAGGACTGTGCTGAGATCTCTGCCGGGGAGGCTGCACGTTGCGGGGTCTTTCCACAAGGCATGGCGCTGGATGAAGCCGGGAGAAAGTCCGGAATTTCCCCTACGTGCGCAGACCTATCGGGTACACCCCGCCCACCTAGCCAGCGAGCGCGTGCGGCGTCTCGGAGAGGCAGGCAGACGGGGTTACACCGCAGTCACCAGGGGGATCAAAGGGAAACTTGAGAAAAAACGCGAACGCCGCGGTTAAAGCCGGGCACTCGCTAGAGACTAAACAAACATAAATAACAGTATAAACACATGTATGTATGTATATCCCAAAATCAATAGTCAAAAACGGGATATCGCAGCAGAGATAATATATATACACTTATCTAGTCGCCGAGCAGCTAAGAAAGAGGAAGTAGGAGGGACGTGGATTGGTTTTGATGGGCACTGAACAGGAAAGAGGACAGATCCAAAGGAGTGGAAGGGGTGTTAGAAGATACCATATACCTGTTTATTACTGTTATGAAGCATTTATATTGAATAAAGAGAAAACATATTTTCAAAGTTCTTGCTAGTTGCCACTTGCTGCTATATTAATAAAAGTAAGAAAGAGAAGCAATAGGAGCCTCAGAGTCGATGTATTAAAATTATTATTTTTATTACTTTGTAAAGCACTAACACATTCTGTAGCATTGTACATAGGTGTAATTGGTCAAAAGAACAGTACACTACACCAAAAGATTTTTGCTGTGTACACAGCTTGAGCCCATGTAGCAGCGTTCGTTTGGTGAGAAAGCAGACAAGTGCTCTGATACTTGATGATGTCGTTGGGAAATCAACTTGAGAAGGGGGTATTCCCCGCAGCCTGACCACTTTCGCTTATTAGTGTCCCTGTTCAATAATTTCATGAACAAACAGCAGGAGGAGGGTCCGGAGGTGGAAAGGGATGGAGTTCGGCCAAGAGACTTGACCCGAGTGTGAGAGGGAGTGTGTTTGGGCAAAAGGACAGGACCGGCGTGTGGAAGGGAGTTTGTGGGGTTGGAACCTGACCAAAGGGAGAGAATGGCAGCTCCAGACCAAAGAGGGGGTGACACAGGACAAAGTAGAATCTGAGGTTAGAACGTTTAACGCTGTACACTAATCGATCATGAAAATAGTTGTCAACTATTTTCATTATCGATTAGTTGTTTCAGCTTTAGTTCACAGGCTTTGCTATCGCGAGATCCGGACATCGCAGGACCTGCCCCAATTCAACGTCTGTCTGACGTTTCCTTGATGGTGTATACTGGCGTTTACCTCCTATGCTACTCATACAAATAAAAGTGGTACACACCTTACATGGAATACAGATATATAGCAAACAGTAGAGCGCACGCGTCTTAAACCCAAATGGTGGATAAGATGGAGGTTTTTTGCATGCAGTGTCACACCTCAAACTCCTACAAAGTAGGTGGTCACACAATAAAATACTTGCCTTTTTGATACAGTTTTTGTCCTCTGCTTCTTAAAGAGAACTTTTAGAGCAAAACCTAATACATCTCATTGTGCAACATTTTATTTTGTGTTTTTATTCCTCCTTTAGTATCACTTTTTTATTTGTAAATAAATAATGGGTTTAAGGCATGTGCGCTCTGTTTCCTGAATCCCAACTGAAGGAACGTGAGATCCAGAGCCTGCCCCAGCCCCTGCAGGCTGCAGCACATGCTGATAAGGATTGCCGGCAGACACTTGCACGTGATTTAAGTCTGTCTAGATACCTTCTGCAGTGCCTCCCCAAACCTGTCCCATTGCCTCCTTCTACTCCTTTAACCCCCTGCAGTGCCAGAAGTTCTGTCATTGCAGGAGGGTAATGAAGCAGAGGCTGCAGGGCAGAGTTCTGTCATTGCAGGGGGGTTAATGGCGATAGGGCAAGTGATTATTTTTTTTTCTTCTATCTTCTCCATTAACCTCTGCACTATAGCCCCTATTTCCTCCATTAACCCCTGCAGGGCCAGCCCAAACCTCTGCCCTATATACACTCTCTGCTTCCTTAACCCCTGAAGTGCCATCACAAAACTCTGCACTACAGTCTCATCTGCTCCATTAACCCCCAACAATGCCAGGGTTAATGAAGCGGAGGCTGCATGGCAGAGCTCTGGCACTGCAAGGGGTTAATGGAGCAGAATACCAAAGGCTGCACATAAGATTTGTTTTATAATTTGTAATATACAATTTCTTATATTTAATGAAATGATTTTAAATATTTAATTTTAAAATGGAATACGTTTTTATTCTGAAGCTTATATTTGTAACACTCAGTTTGTTCATTTAAATTAATTTAAATCAATGGGGGGAAATTAATCGGATAATTTTTTTAAAAAAAAATTTTATGATAATCGTTAGTTGCAGTCCAAATAATTTTTTAGTTAAAGGAAGAAATTCAATCTTTGTGGATTTTGCCCTTGTTTTGGGTGATTACCTTGTCCTTGCAGCAGACTTGTCGTTTATTACAAAAGTAAACAGCTGGAAATCAAGTAGTCGAACACCTGGGTCCGGTTGCTGTTGGCTACCAGGCACAGCGGGGTATGAACTCAGGGGAAGCAATTAAAGCGGAGTTCTCAACTAAAGTTTGCTGCAAATTACACAAATAATGCACAGAAACGATGCTCCTGTTTTTTGTCTCTGCTAAAGGGATAAACCAGAGTGGAAGGTGCTCCCAATTTTTGTAGTGAATTAAAATCTCCTACCCATGTACATCTGGTTTCAACATGTGCTAAATGGCTAGCAAATGTATATAATTTTTTTATTCCTCTTTTCCTAATATCCCCCTGCAAATCGTTAATCAAATCATGGATGCAACGCTGTTGAGACTGCACCATGAGTGGGACCACTGACGTCTAAAATGCTTCTGCTATACACCAGTTGGATGACCAGCGCTGGCTTGATAAACCACATTTATCTGTTAACCTGCCCTGTTAAAATGTTGTGGGGTGTGGAACCAAATTAATTCACCTAGACCTAAGACTGCCAATAAGGTCACTTTGGTGCATGTCCTCTGTTACTGCAGGCTCCCCCCCCATACATTGACTTCTCGCGTAAGGAAGAGTAGCAGAAGTACTGGGACCTTAATGGCACACCCAAGTATAGGCCTATAAATCTGGAGATTTAAAACCTTTTTTGTATAATTTGGAGGGGACAAAAGTAAAACGGACAATGGAGCGGTTTATAGAAGATTCATTTAATAATGGGCACTCTTTTGAATTGTGTGCAGTATACATGCAAAAGCTGCACGTGATTAGGAGTATGACGCTTGAACTGATTTCATTGTGTGTGCGCTTCCAGATAGTTCTGAACAATATCCAAAGAGGTTTCAAGCTACTTGCAGTTTTTGACAGCCTCCATTGCATTCATAAAAAAATTCAGAAACCTCTAAAATGTCGGCAGATAAGAACCTTTCGGCCCATCTAGTCTGCCCAATTACATGGATACTTTACCTGGATTTCTTTTATTTAGGATAGCCTTATGCCTATCCCATGCCTGCTTAAATTCAATTACTGTTTTGGCCTCTACCACTTCAACTGGAAGACTGTTCCATGTATCCACCACCCTCTCAGTAAAATAATGCTTCCTGATGTTACTTTTAAACCTTTGCCCCTCTAATCTAGGACTATGTCCTCTTGTTTTGCTACTTTGTTTCCTTTTAAATATACTCCCTTCCTCTACCTTGTGGATTCCCTTTACGTATTTAAATGTTTCTATCATATCTCCTCTGTCTCGTCTTTTTTCCAAGCTGTACATGTTCAGATCATTAAGCCTTTCCTGGTAACTTTTCTCCTTCAAGCCGTACACCATTTTAGTAGCCCTTCTCTGAACTCTCTCTAAGATGTCTATATCCTTCTGGAGATACGGTCTCCAGTACTGCACACAGTACTCCAAGTGAGGTCTCGCCAGTGCTCTGTACAGTGGCATGAGCACTTCCCTTTTCCTACTGCTAATACCTCTCCCTACACAACCAAGCATTCTGCTAGCGTTTCCTGCTGCTCTATTACATTGACATTCATTGCTTCTTTAAGAAATCTGATTGCACCTTTTACGTAACCAAGAAGGCGTTTCTCGGTAATAGATTAGATGCATAGAGCCCTGACTACCAAGTTTCAAATGTGTTCTATAATCTTAATGGCAGATGATAGCATTCATTCGATTTTTTTTTTTTAATTTTTTTTAAAAAAAAATTCTTTTACAGTTGCTGCACGCCATGGCCTACAGAGCTTGGGAAAAGTCGCAGTCTCGCGGCGAATGCCCCCACCTGCAAACCTGCCCAGTCTAAAAGCTGAAAATAAAGGAAATGACCCCAACGTAAATATTGTGCCTAAGGATGGCACTGGCTGGGCATCCAAACAAGATCAACCTGAAGAAGAGAAGTATGTGTATATCTGTATCTTGTATTGGGATAGGATCATTACCCATACATGTACTTTTTTCTCAGCCATGCGGAAATAGAGGTCCAGTGGGTTACTCTAGGCTAAAAATAAGAGGGTGGCAGTTGTGAGTTTAGAGTTTTGTAATGAATTTTCCAGCCCCTCTGTATAGCCTCATTCGTTTGAATATGCTTTCAAAGGTGCAGAAAGTAAAAGCTGCTTTCAGACCTATTGATTGTAAAGTTCACGAAGCTGGATATTTTCATGCACTTTTTGGTTATTACAATTCTTGTACAGGTGTAAACCTATTGCTTTGTGTTGTAGAAGCATACTGATATGCGTAGTTATACTACCTTGTAGTTGAGTCATTAGCTCAAATATTGTAGTTAACTTACTACAACTAAACTTGGTATGCTGGCGGTCTCTGTTGTGCAGGGTATCTTTGGTTTAGCCTACAAATAATTCTTTTTTTTTTTTTTTTTTAAAGAATACCAGAAGTGCCACCGCCTCCACCAAAACCGGTTCCTCCACCTCCCGAGGTCCCTGTTGTTGCCAAATCATGGGCCAATACCAAGCCTGGTGGACAAGGAGATGGTAAGGATTTGGGAAATCTTTACTTTCAGCAATGTGCAGGGCTACTGGTATATATGTATTTTAATTTCTGGTATGGTTTAAATTAGTAATTGACTACTAATAGTTGTGAACTTGAAATACCAAGGCTACTTCTATGACAATGTTTTAATCCTTTTTTTTTCTTTATGTAAGGTGTTCATGTAAACCGTTACTTTCAGCAAGAGTTTCCCAGTCTGCAGGCAGCTGGGGACCAGGAGAAGACAAAAGAGAAGGATGCAATGGATGAGAGCCATGGGCCTGGACTTAGTTTGCGTCCTCAGAGTAAGTCCAATTGTACAAAGAGTAACATAGGTTTTTTTGGGGGGGGGGGTTTCTGTATCCTCAGCACTAGCGGCCTTGGAGGTCAGGTGGGGAGGGGAAAGGGTAACAAATTGTTGGTCCATTTACTGAACTGGACCCTTAAATGACGTCCTGGATTGTAACTGTTGTAATTCCTGAACCTTTATGGGTAACAGGTAGTCATCATTCTATTAGAGTATTTATTTCTGGGCTCTTAAAGATGGGCAATATGATTTCCTAAAATGCCAGGTATGGGTGTGTTTCAAAGTTCGGCTGGGGTTCATGACCCCAGCGTTGTTGGGTGGTGGTAATTTTAAAGTAATTTCAAAGCTTTTCAGAGAGTTCTAAACAAATAACTTTTAAAGTAAAAATGAAGACTCTGTCCTATATACCTGTGTTGATTTTTGCTCTAAGGATAAGAACCAGTCACCCCTGTCAAGAAAATCTACACCGTTGCCTCACTTGATATTTTTGAAAAATATGATTTAAAGAGCCACACTAGGAATTGTGACCAGAGTACCTTCACCCTGCCTAGAGGGTGGGATCCAGGAAGGGTTGATTTAGCCCTCTGACTGCAGCCCCCCCCCCCAAAGCTCAGATTGTTGAAATTAATTTCTGAAAGAACCAATTTGAGAGCCACCTTCCTCCCATCCACTTTGCAGCCACGTGACATTCTGCAGCTTGCAGGCAGAATCCATCATGTCACATCCTGAGGATTGGAGAGCCAGTCCTGTGCTGAAAGAGACGTTTTAAATAATCTCACGGGATAAAGGAGGGGAAGCGGATGTGTCAAAGGGTTAATATTTATGCCCCTCAGCTTCTCCCTTTTCTCTTTTAACCTTAGTGTCCCTTTAATTCTATTCTAGATTAATCATATAGTAGAATAACCTACATATACCTCAATTTGGTAGCTGTCAGAGTGCAGGTGGACATCCTGCCCCCTACTTTCCCCTGGTCTAATACTCTTGTGTTCCACCAGAACATCTGACGTGTACTGTACTGTACTGGACTCAGATGTGAACTGTAAATTAGAATGATTGGAAGAATGTTTTGTAGTAGCTGTAGTTCTGTTTTTGTTTATATAAATGTAACACACACCCCTCGCAACAAGAAGCAAGAAAAAGAGTATTGAATGCTTTTTTTTTTTTAATGTCATTTGTTTTTCACAGCTGATGTGGCCAGCTGGCGGGAAGGTGGAGGAAGAAACCTTGGCACACCTCTGCCTCCGCCTGAACAAGAGAATGGCACATCTGTGATTGTGATAGAGGATGCTGATCAGGGCAAAGCCAGTGACCAGCGAGAAAACAGGCCGCCTCCTGGCGCAGCTGTGCAAGTCAAATTAAACGGACAGCAGCCTGGTTTACCTCCACAGTATAGAGGAATGATGCCGAATTTCGCTGGAAATGTATGTCATGATTTATATTCTTTTAGTAATTTCGTAGTACTGAAATCCGTTTTATTGAATTGGTCGCAATACAACCAGAAGGGACCATATGTTCAATTAATTGTAGGGAGGAACCAATACTTTTTTTTTTTTTTTTTTTTTTTTTGATGTTGTTTGCTCCTCAAGATAAAGCAAGAGCTCTTGGTTGTTGGAGGTTCTTCATTTGAACAGGCCACAGACCTGTCCAACATGGATTTCTGCTTAATGACAACTTATTTGGAGTGGGGAATGTGAAGCCTTTCCTCACTCGCTGTTAAAAGCTATTAGTGGACAAAAGGTGACAATGATGTGACATTGAAGCTTTATTTGGGTGAATTTCAGATGGTTTTGTGAGCTTGGCGGTTTTTAGCTGTGTTTTCATGGCATACTTTACTCTTCAAATAACTATATGTAGTTCTTAATGTTAATGTTATTCACTAGTTTGAGAGCTTTGTAGAACTTCTTTAAAGTAGGGCTGCAACTAATGATTATTTTCATAATCTGTTAGTTGGCCGTTTTTTTTGTTCTGGATTTTCATCCGATTCATCGCATAAAAGGAAAAGACATTTTTTTTTTGTTTCCTTTATAAAGGAACATTATGTAAAAGAGAAAAACGTCAACCCCTGCCTCCCCTCTCCTTTTTTTCATAAGCAATTTGTGTAGTATACATAACGTTTGTACGTACATACGCAAATTGCATACTTATCACACACAAGGCACACTAGCACCTCGTCACAGTGATAGGTTGATGCTGCGTACGCAGCTTAAGCTCATGTCTGCTTCTTCCCCAAAGAACACTGCAAATAGTGCTCAGATACCCGTGATGTCAGCACGAAAGCAGGGTAAGTGGGGAACTCCATGTAGCCTGACAGCGAATAACTTATTAGAGTGTCCCTTTACAATAATTTCATGAACAAATTGAGCGGGAGGTTGGTCCAGTGGTGGCAGGGAGTGAGTTTGGGCATGGGCCTGGACCTGAGTTTGGGTGGAAGTTTGTGGGAAGGGACCAGACCAAAGAGGGGGTGATAGGCAGATTAAGGTGGTGGCACAGGATTCCAGCTTCAAGTAAGGCTAAAATACCAGCGGTACAATGCCTATACCTAGTGGCAGTACACCAGGGTTTGTGTTCTAGCACTTCTGCAGTTGTAAACTGAATAAAAACTGGTCATGTGTGACATCCTAGAACTAAATCGTAAAAAGTAAAGCAGCCGACATGTCTTCTGCAATCAATTCCCAGCGCAGAATCTCCGGTTATAACATTTAACACAGTCTGACTCTAAACAGTGTGTGTACACAAATCGATAATAGTTGTCAACTATTCTCGTTATTGATTAGTTGTTTCAGCCCTACTTTAAAGTTATCAAAATGAAAAATATCCATTATACACACACCTATATCTCCACTATCTGAAGTGTGCAGTTGTCAATTTGCTGTAGTTCCCTGCTCAATAAATAAGCCTCTGATTAAGCGTGACCTTGGCATTTCTTCAATACGATAAATCATAGGTGATGGTTAAAACACAACTTTTGGCTTTACTTCCTTTTTAAAAATGGCAATTTTGAATCCTTCAAAGCAAACCATCTACCACAACACCATTTGAAACTTCTTTTTTTTTTGCACTTTGTCACAGAAAACCTTGTGGCCATTGAATATTCAACTATTTTCTCCCCCCGCACTTTAAGTATTGGGTACTTTGTAACTGCTTCCCATATATTTCTGTTTCTCCTTCACTCATTTTTCACACATTCTTAACCTCTTGGTTTTCCTTTTTAGATGTTCCCTTCATACCCAAGGCTACCGTTTCCCCCTCTGCAGCAGCCAACCCGATATCCTGCACCGGCAGATTCCAATAGGTAAGAAGTTGTGATGTATCCATGTTTGTCCAACTCCGTAGGTTTGCTTAGTATATTTTGCTGTATTCTCTACATCTAACGTGTAAAGAAATAGCATCCTTTTATTCCTGTGAAGTTCTTTAAGGGTTTAGGAAATGAACACTTCAAGCTCCAGGATTTGACACGTGGAAAAGCTTCGTTGTCACATTATTGGGGCGTTTTTAAAGCTGTTCTATTATATAAACAAAAATCAGAAGCACATTTTCAGGAGCTTTAGGAAATTTGCAGGATTTATTTTTAATCCGTAAATTGTATCCGCTTCTGGACGCCTGCATGCCCTAATAGTAGTACTGTATTCCTGAAATCCTATAATTTCCTAAACTCCTGTAATTTCCTTGCAAATGTGTTTATCGTTTTTTATATATATATATATATATATATTTATCTGGTTTTCCGCTAAAAGTTGATATTGCATCTTTTTTCCTGAAGCCTAAATGTGTGGTCTTCAAGAGTACTTTTGCGAAAATACATAAGGGAGATGGTGGCAGATGTTCTCTTGGTTTTGAAGTTACTTGTAGCTTTTAAATGTTTTCTATGCCCATCATTTACATAATTCTTTTGTTTAGCAGGAATGTCCGATCAAGACCTCCCCAATCATGGGCTGTTGCAGGTGTTGATCGTCCTAGTATCGTTAGTGCAAACGAGTTGAAAGAGTTGGACAGCTTGGACACTGAGGCAGATGAAGGTTGGGCAGGTATGTAAATACCAAGGCAAAGGGTATGTCAAGGTGAAAGAACAGCTTTGAATCCAGTTGTTCATCCCAGCCACCTGGCTAGCTAAACGCTCCTTGTATATACTGCGATTTTTATTTAATAATTTTCTTACTATGAACAAAATCTGGATGATTTTCGCAACTTTTCCCAAATAGTTTGAAGTTGGCCTTAATTGTACCTCACAAAAAACAAAGAATCTGCCTTTTAAATGACGGTGATGCTCAGGACGCTTTGTTGTTTGACGGAAATTGAGGAATGTGGAATTTTTTTTTTTTGTACAGTAAAGATTGATCGCAAACTCCATTTAAATACAAATATTAATACCTTTTTAGACTAATTAGAATAATTCTTCAAAGATATGATATTCTATCATTTTAGCATGTCTCAGTTTAATTTTATTATGGTATTCTCTAGGCTTACCTTGGTTATAACTCTTGTCCTTACCTAATGCAAAGAACAGGGAGTTATTGTTAGTCTGCCCAATGCACCATGTTGCAAATAAGAAAAACAATCTGTATAGAAAACTAGATCTTTATTATCTATAAAATGTTTCCAAACAAGGACTTGACAAATCGGAGCACCTTTTTGGGAGCCAGGCGAGCCCTTCTATTCAAACATGTGTAACGTAATCCAGAATCTGACTCCTGTTATCTGTCGATCCTTGTTCTAATCTAGACTCTCTTATTTTAATTTTATTCTACTTTGGCCATTTTTTAAGGTGCACAAAGCGAAGTGGATTACACAGAGCAGCTCAACTTCAGTGACGATGAAGAGTCTTCTGGTCAAAGAGAAAAATCAGAGAGCTGGTAATCTACTTTGCATCATATATATTTTTTGTATTAATCACTACGTTGTTGGTAAAATAGCAAAGCAATCAGTAAATAAATTGTATATGGTTTGTAGTTGTGATGTTGAGCATCTTTTTTATTTTTAAACACTGGTCTTTTATATAAATAACATGTACTGTATGAATTTGTATTGTACTTCCATTAAAATGTCTTTTAACATCCGCAATGTATGTTGTTTGGTTTTGTGAAATTCTTAGTCTAGATGTTAGCAGTGAAAACAGACATTTTTCTGTGTCTGGCTGACTCTTTTGCTACACACAATTAAGTATTCTGTACCAACTGCTAAATTGTGTAGAGGCAGAAACTTTTAGTTTCCTTGGTAGTGATATCAAGCTGTACTAAAGGTCACCATTTTTGGCAGTCTCGTAATCATGTGTTTTTGTTTTGTCTTACATTGGTAAGGTTTGGAGTTACGCAGTTTTTTTTTTTCTCCTATAGTTTTCTGTCTTGCTGATCTTTGCCTCAATTGTAATAAACTATTAAATGGGTACTCTAGGGCTAAAACAAGATGGGGAGATACTGGTTAAACATTACCTCTCCTGACCCCCTCTGCATCTCCCCAGATTTTAACCTGTTAGGCAATGTATAAACTTGCCTTAAATTCAGCGTGCTCCCTCTGCGCTCCTCTGGATGTCACATGCTGTAGAGTTCCTGCAACATGGTGCTGTCATGTGACTGTGGGGATGCTGGACATTTGAGCCAGCATCCAGCCATTCAAATAACCCTCAATGAGTTTGTTAAAAGCTATTGGAAGCAGCAGATTCCTGATGTGAGGACCACTTCCTGGAGCTCTCATGAACAAGAAATAAGCGCTTGCTGATATCATGTTCTGGACTTGGCCGGAGTTTAAAGATCCCTGGCCCTAGAGTGTCACTTTAAGGACCAGACCCAACTGAAGCTAAACTGGTTGTCAATCAAGAGGATTTTTGCTTTCAAACACAAAAGTCTTAGGATGGGTCTGTTCGGTTTCCTATTGAAATTTTACAAATTCCATCACCATCATATGTGACCCACTTGTGTTAATAGTTCCTGTGGCAAAATCAAAGTGGCCAGTGTCTGCGTAACCAGGTTGATTGTTGTAAAATTTTAATTATATATTCACACACACAAATAATATTTCCTGTGAATGGATATAGACCCTTGCAGGGTTATTCAAAGAGCGGTGAAAACCAGGGGTATGCACTGCTGAAAAACTTGTTTTGTTTTACTTCCTTTTAAATTTCGGAATGAATTTCGTTTCGTGTTTTGGATCGATTTGAAATCTCCTATTGATTCGAATTTCACATATCAATTCGATAATTGACATTTGAATTTTGGATCACTAAATATAACCCCAATTGATCAAATTTTGCTGTTTAAAAGACAATCTAGGGTTAAATATTAAGCTGTGTCACAGATTTAGTATTTGAGTCAAACAAAATTAATTTGTTTCATAAAGTTGTGTGCTGACTGTATACTTGTCTGTATTTTAATTTAAGATCAATTCGATAGTTGAAATATCGATTCGATAATTGAATATCGATTCGAATTACGGAACACAATTTTTGTAATCAAGTTATGACTCCGTAAGACACATTAAATTCGTTAGATACCATTTTCGTTTCGAATTCGGATCCTATCGATTCGTTATTTCGTCAGGACTTCGAAATACGAATTATTGAATTTCGTTCATAATTTTTCCAAAACTAATGCACATCTCTAGTGAAAACCAGGAGAATGACTGGAGAAGTGAAGATTCTAGGTCAAAATAGCCAATTCGGAAAGTGAGATAAATGGGAGAACTTTTCTGGTTTGGCTATTTTAACCTCGAATTTTCAGTTCTCCAGTCATTTTCCTGGTTTTCCACCGCTCTCTGAATAGCCCTGTTGGTGTCTCGACTGTGCATGCATGCGTGCTGCACATCCGGAGTACTTTGCTCACCTGAGCTTTCATTTATATATGAGGAATACACTCTCCCCAGCAATTGACCATGAAGCATTTCTGTTGGCTTCAGGCACTTAGAAGAAATAAGACGTCTCATGCCCTCTTTCCTTCAGTAGTTTGGTCATGCTTGATAAGCTTTTTTGGTTATTCACTTACAAATTCTATTTATTGTTGTTGCAAACCGTAAATATTGCTGTTGTGTAACTGTTTTCATTGCACCAGCAAACTACAGCTGTTGGTGAATAACCAGGTTTATGTCACCATCTGTTGAGCTAAAACTGGAGGTTCTGGAGTCTACTTCACCGCCTGATGTTTGACAACCTGAAAGATTTTGTGGCGATCAAAAATGAAAGCTTGTCCTTTAAACGTCTCTTAATCCAGTGTGAATTTCTTATCCATAACTAAGGAACAGTTTATTCTGTACCATTTTCTTTGGCAACGTTTTATCTTTAATAACATGGTCGCTCGGTGACGCTTGAAAGATTTCCTCATTTTCACAAACCAGAATGACACAAGCTGGTCCTTTTTATTAACATATTTTC
This sequence comes from Leptobrachium leishanense, assembly GCA_009667805.1. NCBI lineage: Eukaryota > Metazoa > Chordata > Amphibia > Anura > Megophryidae > Leptobrachium > Leptobrachium leishanense. The sequence goes on along the minus strand of CM019070.1, from coordinate 59,998,255 downwards.
CATCATTATTTTGTGTTTGCTTCCTGCAAATCACCAGGAAGCTTTCACAATCAAGAGTGACAGGTTTAGATATTCAACTATGCATGCAAGATATTTTTTTTCACGGAAACAAGTCAGATATGCCACCATATCTATTGCCTAAAACTGGCAAAGCTCAACATTTGGTCATAGCCACTGGACAGCTGCTGATCTGGCCTTCGGGAAAAATGAGTCTCCACTCAGAACCATGTGCAGAGCTTAAATCTAGGTGAGTTTAATATTTTGGCAAACCACGACAATCCAATGCTTTAGCTAGGTCACTATTGAGTTTGCAGACCAGGTGGGAATCAGTTATGGCGTTCCTCTTGTCTGTGGTGAACATATTTCAGACATCTTCGCATTTGTTTATCATTGGAGGATTTCTTGGATTTTTTCATAGACCCAGTTTATCGGTGCACTCGCGCACATGTACAATACTCCCAATGATCCATAATGTTTTCTTTTTCTGTCAAATGTGCAAGATTGAAAAATAACAAAGAATGGTGGTGTGAAGAGATTAACATGGTAACAAAATGTTAATTTTACAATTTGTATTATGTGTGAGTTCCTTTTTGATGTTATGGTTTGCCTGGTGGTAACCTGTGCTCCTCTTGTAATGTGCCTTGCCTTATAGATTCACTTGTGTTGAATATACTGTTAACCTAGGTTCCTTTCCCAGTCTGTCTCGGCTTCCTAAAATACCTGTTCATGGGAAAATGTAATCATTCCTTTTGCCTATTTATTATAGGGATGAACGACACTCCAAAATTGAGCAAACCCAAGAAAAGACAAATGAATTTTCAGAAGGTCAAGTTCGCAAGGAGGCAGAGGAGCGACCAGCCACCCCTGCTTCTCAAGCACCCTCTGTATCTTCAGGGCAGAAAACCCTACTTGGCAAAGGCCCTCTCGATGCGCAGGTTTGTTTAACAGTATCTCAACACAAGCACTGTTAAGATAATCTTTTTGTGCCTACATGTAGTAGTGTAATTCTGTAATGTGTCTTTATTTTTCTTTTACAGTTTACACTTTACTGTAATCTGTTTTTTGCTGTTGTAGTGAATACTGAAAATACTTTTTGCCACTCGCGCCACCTGTTCAATACATACCAAATCTTTGTCCTCCTAGAAACCAATTCACAACAAAGTTAAACTTTTGTGGTTTGTTTGTTTTTTGCTTTTTCTTCTTTTCCTCAATAGGACAGACGTCAAATGCCTCCGCCTCTCCTATCTCTAGAAAAGAGTATTCCGCCTCTGCTACAAGTGAAAAATGCACCCCCACAGGTAATGTTTATCAATTAGTGTGGATTTTTTTGGGGTTCCAAAGTCTAGGATTTAACATGAAACTATTGAAATACACTAACAATCCAATAGTAACCCATTGCCAGCGGAAAGGTGTACCTAAATGCCAAGGGGCGGCACAGCACGCCCCCTCAAGCTCTGAAACCCTCCTTCAACCCGCCTCCTGTCCTGGCGGACCGACTGCATCTTTGGCCGTCACCGGACCACATGAGTTAAGGCAGTCTGGGGGATTTCCGGTGCCACGCTTTGTGCGCACGGATGTGAGGTGGAGCGAAGACTGGCATAGGGAGAGAGGCCTGCAGCCTTTAGACCCACCTGCCGCAAAAACGCCATGGCAAGCACCTCGCTGACAAGGGTTTAAAATATTAATATTTTGTCTCCTGACCTCCAAAATAGTGATGTATGAAAACCAGCATTACAGTGGAGCAATTCCTAATTACTAAATTTTCCTATTTCCATGACGGAAAGTTAGAATTTTAATAATGACTCGGAGGCGAGTATTTGCTTCTCCTTTCTTATTCTTTAATCGCAGCAGTAAGAGAAAAAGTGAACAAGTGAAAAAATCGAACAAGTTCCCCTTAACCCCTCCCTCCAGTCCACAATCCCCTGCGGTCCATGTCTGTCTATGGGCTTGAATCCGGAAATGCGTGCTTTCTTGCTGCGAAACAGGATATGGAACCGTAATTAACAAATCCAACAGTAATGAAGAAGGATCCGACGTAGAGGAAAGGATAAACCACACGGGAAAACGTAGGAAGTGGAGGACCAGCTGTGAGAAGGCTGTACTTGAATCCAATCAGGTGGCTGAAAACCCCCCGAAAACACGGACCAGGGATTAGAAAAAGTCCCGCTACTGGCAATCAAAGGCCGAATTCGGAGCAGAATACACGGAACGTTAATTGATTAAACAATTTTATTATAGCTAAATAACTATATACATTATACAAAGATAGATATATATTGTTTGTATTTCAATCTATATCTATCTATAAACATTACAATAAATATCTCAAATCCTCTAAACGACAACCCAAGGACAAAGCGGAGGAAGCCATAGCACTCCTATCAATATCTGCCTCCGACATAAGCCAACGCATCCACCGGGCTAAGGATGCTGATGATACCGGGTTATGAGGAGCCCTAATAGAAAGAGAGGGGATACCCCACTAGGGCGAAACTGATCGGTACGGGATTCATATTCCTGCAAACAAAATATTGGACAAATAGACCGATGATCCGTCAAATACGGGTAAAAAACCGAGGTGATGGAGTTTTTTGTGCGTCTAACAATATCAAACATAACCCCGTCTGGACTGAAAGAACGTGACGGAACATCTAAAGCACGCACGTCGCTCACTCTTTTACAAGAAAAAAGGCAGAGCAACATTAACAATTTCGCTGACAATTGTCGAATGGAAAGAACTTCATTAGATGGCCAACTGGACCAAAAACGTAGGATAACAAACGTCCCAGGTAGAGGTATAACGAGGGGTCGGGGTCCGAGTTAAACGAATGGCCCGTAACAAACGGCACACCAACGGATGGCGACCTATAGGAATGCCGTGCAAACCCACATGCGAAGCAGAGACAGCCGATCTCATCACATTTATCGTACGATATGCCTGGCCGTCATGAAACAATTCTGTAAGGAAATCTAAGAAGTAATTCACAGGAGCTGAAAAGGGATCCAGCTGTCTTTCCACACCCCAGCTAAACCAATTTCGCCATGCTGAATTATATGAGGAACGTGTAACTGGAGCCCAGGCCTCAAGGAGTAAGGAACAAGTCCGTTCCGAAATGCCAGGGAGAGGTCCAAGTCCCCCGAGACCAACCATGCCACTAGGCGACACTGACCCTGATGAAATAATGGATGAGGTTGTTCCTCCGGATTCAATAATAGGTCTGAGCGTATCGGAAGAAGACGTGGGAAATCTACTGACAACTCCAATAGTGATGGGAACCATGGTTGACCCTTCCAGAGGGGTGTTATCAATACAACCGTAACCCGTTGAACACGAATGAGAGACAATGTTCTCACTATCATGGAGAATGGAGGAAACGCGTAATGACGTGATCCTGTCCAATTTTGTAGGAAGGTGTCCGTCGCTATTGCCTCTGGATCTTGGCGCCAGCTGAAGAAACGTGGCCCTTGAGTGTGGAGTCTGGAAGTGAACAGGTCTATGTCTAAGGGACCCAACGAGCAGCAAGTGCTGCGAACACCGATGAGTGCAACTTCCAATCTCCGGAGTCCTCCGTGTGCCTGGAATTCCAATCTGCCACGATATTTGTCATGCCGGGATGAATTGGGCCAATACATTCAGGTTGGGACCAAAATTTCCTCGCCATCATCGAAAGAGGTTCCGATCTCGGGCTCCCTAGGCAATTGACACTCCGAACTGCTGACCGGTTGTCCAGCTTGAGAACTGTACAATTGTTCTGATCTTTCGTGAAGCATTGAATTGCGAACAACCCCGCCAATAATTCCAGGCAATTTATGTGTAGCGTTGTCTCTGATGTGGACCAACGACCTCCCGTGGACCATGTCGAGCTCCCCAACCGGTGCGGCAAGCATCCGATTCTATGGTAATCGTGGGAATTGGATGAATCAAGGGTCTCCTGTTCCAATATTGGAGGTTCTCGATCCACCATATCAGATCCGCCCGGGCTTCGTCTGTGAGAGTCACTGGGGAAGAGTATTGGAGTCTCTTGCGGAGAAAATGGGCTTTCAAGTGTTGGAGGGCCCTGTAGTATAGTGGAGCCGGAGGTATCGCCAGACTAGTGGCTGCGAGCAGTCCGATCACTCGTGCCAGGCAACGAAGTGTAATATGATCTTTCTGGAGGATATTCCATACTTCTTTCGGGATTGATGTCATATTTTGTGGTGGAAGGTGAAGCGTCATCCAGGTGGAGTCCACCACTAGGCCCAGGAACTCTAATTTCCGGGAAGGTATCGTCAGATTTTTCCATATTGATAAGGAATCCTAGTTCCTGTAGGACGTCTGTCGTCCACTGTAGGTGGGATAGAAGGGTAGATTCGGTATCTGCCGTCAACAGGATATCGTCCAGGTATATTACGAGGTGGACTCCGCGTTGCCGAAGAGATGTTATCACTGGTTTTAGAAGTTTTGTGAAAACCCACGGAGCTGAGGATAGGCCGAAAGGATGGCAAGTAAACCTCCACATCTTGCCCTGCCACCGGAAGCGAAGATAATCTCGAGAGGTCTCGTGAATTGGTACCGTAAGGTAAGCGTCCTTCAGATCGATTTTTGCCATCCAATCCCCTTGACGCAGGATGTCTCAGAGATTGTATACCTTCCATTTTGAAATGGTTGTACTGCACGTATGAATTTAGCTCTTTCAAATTGATTACTGACAGTAAACCCCCTCCTTTCTTTGAGACCAGAAAGAAGTTGCTGATGAATCCCGTCGACACGGTAGGAGCCCGTTGTATGGCCCCTTTGACTAATAGGTCTTGTATTTCCCTGTCCATCAGTACCTCTTGTTCTCTAGGGAAATGTAGTGGTGGTGGGACAAGAGGTTGTATCGGGATTGACAGAAAATAAATTGTGAACCCTTGCACCGTATTTAAGATCCATTGATCTGATGTAAGGGTTCACCATTTGTGAAGAAATAATCGTGTTTGACCACCAACTTGAACCCCTGGAGAAGGAAATATCATCTGAGATCTTGCCTGCGGGTCGTCTGCCACGGAATGGGGTTCTGGAACCTCGGGAACCTCGAGCGCGCCAAGGGTGGGTTTGAGAGGGGAAGAAGGAGCCAGAGGATTGGAACTCGGTTGTTGCGTAGCGGGGCTGGGAAAAGACCTGGTGTTGGTTCCTTGACGGCCGGTAGGGTGCCCCTTATATATACCGGCCCTTCCAAAAACCCGGCCCCTAAACGCACGCTTTAATGAGGAGGAAATTTTCTCTAGTGAATTGAACGTATTGGCGTATGTACCCATACTCTTAACATAAGCTTCCCCAAATAAAAACCCTTGAGCTGCGCTGCCTAGGTCGGTGTCCGCTATGGCCGTCAGTTGGTCATCAACCTTCAAAAGTATTGATTTCGCCGCTCAGCAGCCAGAGCAGCGTTGGCATTACCAAAAAATGACAGCACCCTTTGAACCCAGTCGCGGACAAGGGTAGGTGACAGGGTGGAATTAGCAAGCTTAGCTTCTTCAGCAATGTTAAAAAGTTTTAAGTGACCTGCCATATCTAGTAATTTATCCTCGCAAGTGCGACAGGCATGATCTAGACCAGTTTAAGGGGTCCACCCCCGATTAGTAATGAATTTAATTATGGATGGGTCGACCTCTAGGGTAACACAAGTTTTGCCTGTGATGGAAGGCCGTGGGCTTTCGGCCCGCATGTTCTGTCTAGTAGCCTTGTCTAAAGGCCGTCTGAGTTTAGCATCCACCCATTTCTCTACATGTGGTAGGGGATACCATGCGGTGGATTGAGGATGTGAAAGGTCCTCTGGGCAAAAAAGAGGGTCTCCGTGGGGATCATAAATTACGTTACCCTCTTCATAAAAAGGAGGGGGTTCCTCCGATTTCTCCCAATCAAATTGCTCAGTTTCAGACGCATACAGCGCCACCTCATCTTCATCATCTGGGAGATCATAATCCTCGTCGCCACGGGGGGTGGCTAAAACAATTCTTTCCCAGTGGTGGTCTCTATGGGAGCCGTATCAAAAATAGATTTTTGTCTTTTTGGGACAATCGCCATATGCACCCTGCGATTTTTGGCTCTTTTCCGAGATGGGGACTCAACATCAAAAATTGGCAGTGCTGCAGGGTTGCCAGCCCTTATTTCAGTGTGTTTTGTTTTAGAAACTGCCTTTTGTCCCATGTAGTGGGAAGTTGCAGGCTCTGACTGAGTAAAATCTGGGGTGGGATTAGAGGGAGCAGGTGTTGAGGGAAGGGCTTTTACTGCCAACGTGACGACTTCTAGGGAGCGGTGGAGGTCGACTGACAGGCTGGAGACTGCTGTCTGTACAGCTGCGGTAATAGAAGCCTGCATAACAGCTCCCAAAGGGGGTTCAGGGAATGGGGTACCCTCTGGTTGAGTCTGTAATGACTTGCTAGCCTCCTGAAATTCGTCCGCCATTATTGAGCCCTCCCCTGACTTGGAATCGGATGCTGAGGCACAGAGCGTTTAGATTTCGTGTGGCATTTGCTCATGGCTGCGTCTGAGGTAAAGGGGGCGGCGAGAGGGGTGCGGCCACAGCAGTGTCTGAAATGCAGAGCGGGCACGAGCTGAAAAAGCACGGCGGTAGCGGTAGCACAGCGCGGTGGAACAAGCGCACGAAAATAAATTAACAGAATAAAACACTGAAATACTAAAATTACACAGCGTAATGAATAAGAAAATAAATGGCTGTCGGCCGCCCCTAGGTTATAGCTGGGACGACCGAACTGCCAGCACTAGTAATAACACTTAAGGAGACATGCAGTAATACTTATCTCCACTGCTGCAGCAGTAAGAAAGGGGACGCATTTCCAGGTTCAAGCCCATATATAGACATGGACCGCAGGGGATTGTGGACTGGAGGGGGGGTTCAGGGGAACTTAGGTTAGATTTTTTTCACTTGTTCGTTTTTTTTTTTCTCTTACTGCTGTGATTAAATATTAAGAAAGAGAAGCAAATAGGAGCCTCCGAGTCAATGACTTAAAATTGTATGTATTAATATAGGACCAGACTTTTGTGTAATCTCATGCTGCTGATTCTTTTGGGTTTCTTCAAAGCCTTAGTCTTGACTTATTTTTGTGGGAAGGAAGATGGTATACTGCAGGGTTGGCAAATATGTCACACCTTTTTTAAAGGGACACAATGTTGAGCACTTAATCTTATCTGAGTGGTCACGCTGCCTCTGATGTGAGATGCAGAGAGCTCGTTCAGCCATCCTAATGCGGTTGCTTATACCTGCCCAGAACCTCACCTCTGAAAGTCCTCAGCTCACATTTCAGGGCTTGGAGACCTTTGCCTTATCCAGTGTTATCAAAGCATTCCTTAATTGAGAGTCTCTGGATTGTCTGGAGCGCTCAGCCCACTTGTGGTCACATGATGACCCCCCCCCCATCATTGAGCACAGTCTAATTTTCTTAATTGACGAAAAGATGATAATCTTTAGTTGCAACCCTACAGCCAAACCTTAGACTTGAACCCAATTGCTGCACTGTATCTCTTTATTTCCCTTGTTCCTCTCTGTACCCCCATATTTTAAAAATACTCAGTTACAAAAAACTAGACTGGATATTCCACTCCAGATTACAATATTATTGGTTCATAGATAAATCTGTACCAATTGTCTTCCTTACTGGAATTATAAACTGTAAAATGTTAAAATTAAGCCGCCACCTTGTGTCCGTCACTCAGAATTCTAGTTGAACGAGTAACTATATCATAAAGCAAGTTACCGGGGGGAGGGAGTTTATATGGCAAATATTAAAGGAACGTTCTTCTGAAAGTAGCGTCTCCTTTTGTTATGCCCTTAAATAATTGGGCAGAGACTGCTGACCACCTCTACCCAATTATTTATTATTATTTTAGTTGATGTTACTAAACTTTTTTGGCCCTCACCGGGTGCAGCTCCTCCTGTTTGACTCGTGGACTCCCAAACACAGATGTCCCTGATGCTTCTCTGCACAATTTGCTCTCTTGCACAAGTTCTGTAGTGCCTGCACAGAACGATGGATCGGAGCTGCGCGAATCCATTGCGGCCTCTCTGATACTGATCGCTAGCACAATTAGTCTCAGTAATGTCGTTACGCTTCTGTGCGAGCTGTCGTCACTAGTAACCGGCAGCTGGGAAATTCATATTCCCCGGCTGATGGGAATTCTAATTCCCCAGCTGATGGTGGGGTGGAGTGTGGTGGCGCTAACACCTACACTTCACACAGCTTTTTAGCCATATCTGCTGGGGGGGGGGGGTTGCACTCCTCACATCCTGACCACTTCAGAAATATGAAGTGGTCATGATGTGTAGAGTGTTCCTTTAAGTAACTTGAAGTCCGTTTACTGGTACTTACTTATGTATTCGTTTTAAAATTGTTTTTATTTTTTTAGTCTTACAGTTTAAGTTCTAGCTTTGGTTTTCAAAACTTATTTTTTTCCCCTCCCCTCTTAAGCACCCTTCTCAAGTTCGCCAGATTGCTCCTAGTAGACAAGGTCCTTTACCATCACGTCCTAGTGAAGATGAGGTGTGGAAACAAAGGCGTAGACAGCCCGCAGAGCTTTCGGCAGCAGTGGAGAGAGCACGAAAGAGGCGCGAAGAGGAGGAACGAAGGATGGAAGAGCAGAGGTTAGCTGCTTGTGCAGAAAAGTTAAAACGCTTGGAAGAAAAGCTCGCAGCCTCAACTGCTGCTTCTTCTGAGAAACCTCCATCTGAGAAACCCCGCGAGGAGAAGGCACCTCCCGAAGACCTGCCTGCAGAACCACTTCAAGTTGATGAGGAGGCACCTAATGAACAGCCAGTAAAGGAAGAAGAGGCTGAGAGAATAGAGTCACCTGTTCAACTGGAGGTCAAAGAAGAAGAAGAAAAAGAAGAAGCTGCTATTCAACCTGAGGAATCCTCTTCACAAGAGACTGGAAGTGTCAGTATAGTCGAAGAGCAAGTATCTGATACAGGTACATATTTAATTATTGGAAACCCCAGTGAATTTTTAACTTTTGCTTTATTGGTATTGATATGCGTTGGGATGCACAGTGGTTTTTAGGCACCTGCATTTTACTATATACTTAACAGTCCAGTAATTGGTTTTCCCCTGCATTTGACAGAGGTGGAGACTCCACACTTCGACAGAAGGGAGAGCACTTCAAGTGAAACGGAGATCTCTCAATCTACGGTACCTGTTCAGCTCCCAGCCGCTGTCCCTGTTCTACAGCCTTCAATTCAAGCACCTACGATCTCACTCCCACCTTCTCCAGTACCAATACCGGTGCTGACCCATGAAAACGAGTCTGATCCCGCTACTCAGCAGCGACCCTCAATTTCCTCTGGATATTCGAAGCAATTTCAAAAGTCCCTGCCACCACGATTTCAGAGGCAACAGGTGAAAACCTCCTTCAGGTTAACGATAGTTTAGACCTAAATGTTCATCAAAATAGCTTTGCTTTTATTTTGGGAATTTATGTTGTATTTGGTACCTGTTTTAAGCCTGTAATCTATTCAAGTTTAACAAAGAACTCAAGATATTATTCCTCCAGGTATGTCCTTGGTAACAAAGCTGAAATTTGCTCACTTGACACATTGCAACAACTTGTCAGCATGTTAATATTGAGCTTGACTAATCCAGGAGCAAGGAAGCCATCAGCTCCTACCTTTCTGAATTAATTTCCCTCGCAAATCCATGTTGTAATATATAACAGATTCTTACACAGTAACTTATTTTTTTTACTGGGTCCTACATTTAATTGGAAAAATTTTCTGACTCCCATCCTGTAAGAATTTTTTTTTTTGCAGGATTAAGTATGGGATGATATTTTATGAAGTTGGCCCAGTATAATATATATATATTATTTTTTTTTCTTAAAGGAGCAAATGAAGCAACAACAGTGGCAGCAGCAACAGCAAGGAGTAATTTCTCAGAACACTCAATCACAACCATCCAGCAGCCCAGTTCCACCACCTCAACACAGGCCACTTTATCAACCGTTGGGCCCCCATCCTCCACATCTAGCTTCAATGGCCTTTGACCCACGTTGGCTAATGATGCAGTCTTACATGGACCCACGCATGATGTCTGGTCGCCCTGCAATGGATATACCCCCAATGCACCCGGGTAACTTAGAATGATTTTTATTGTAGTATGTTGATTTTGTAAAAACCCATAGAATGTGGAAATGTTAAAAGCAGCTTCTGACAAAACCCAAATCTCTCAACACTATCAATAAGGACTTTTTAAGCAGCTCTTGTGTTAAAGTGGTGGTTGCTTGTTTTTTTTCCCCTCGTCTAATCTGTATTAATAAAGTGGTTATGTCCCTTCATCCCACTCAACAAAATTTTTTTTTAAAAAAGAAAATGTATCACTAGAACAAATCTAAAATATTTTGCAGCCTCGAACTCTTAAAATCTGTTCCAGTTGTGTGACCCTTAAGGGCAGGTGTGAGCACCTTGTCCAGAGGCACTTCTCACTTCAGTATAATGAATGTGTTTGACTTTTTTATGATCTGTAATGGTAGCACAGTGCTGCCTGAATGCTGTTTTTAACCTCATATTAAATGGTTTTAACTTTTTTTTTTTTTTGTTAATGCACAGGTATGATAGCAACCAAACCGATAATTAGACGTGAGCAATCTGAAGGTCTGCCCCCTGCTTCTGAATCTTATGAGCACATGGCTCGCTCTGTAAGAGATCACGGTGTCCCTCTCTCAGAGCCTCGTATGATGTGGGGAGCAGAACCTTACCCACACACAGACACCCAGCAAATTGCTCCTGCCTCCCCAAAAGCTGCAGACGAAGCCGACGATTACAGGTAAAATGAGAATTGAGCTGTAGAAGTCTAGTGGTCTGTTTTTTCGCTGCATCTTTTTAGAGGACCTCTTTCATATGTCTTGTATCAAATGGTTCATCTGTTTATAATGGGATGTAAAAGCTAAACAGTGTTTCTGTTTATAACTTGAATGAAAGACCATCTGTTTTTATTTTGTGCTTGTATTAGGGATAGACTGATAGTGTTTTCAGAGCCGATACTGGTTCTCAGAAGCTTTTCTGGTCGATTGCTGATATTCTGTAAATTTAAATTTGCAAACACAAATCTGACCTTATGCCATGAACGTGACGTGTTTAACATTCATTCAATTTAATAAATATTTTAAGATTTCTTTTTTACAAACCTCATGGTCATGTCTAGCCATGATGCTCAGCTACTCATTAGGTCCTTGGAGCCTTACGGGAAAAATGAGTTCCAAAATATCTGGATGAGCTAAATTGCTGACCCCCTGCTTGTAGGACATATTTGCCAGAAATACAGGGTTCTATTGGCCCCCTGCACCTCTTGTACAGGAAATTCCCTGCCAGAAAGGAGGGAAGTCCCATCTCTTGTCATCACTGTCATGTGCAATAATGTGCAGGGGATCCCCTAAAGTGAGGCCTGACAGTCTGCTGTGGGAGAAGCCCCAGAACAGCACCATTCTGCAGAATCTTGCGCTTCGTGGCTGCAGTGAGCCAACTTGTCCAATTATCGGCAAATGAAATGCTAATACCATTAGTCTGCAAAGCCGATAATCTGTCTAGCCCTACTTGTAATAGAAACGGCTAAAAAAAGCAAGCCCTTGTTAGGAGGCATGTGCTTTTAATGATGCCTGATTAGCTGAGAGGCCTTGATCAATGCAAAGCATGTTTGCTGGAAAACCTGTCCCCCCCCCCAAGTAAGCAGCATCCATACGTTCACTTTTCTCTGCCATTAAAACCACACCTAGTTCAGTTATAACTGAATCATTGAAGATTGCATTTTTTGTTTTATATATATATATATATTTTTTTGCTGGTTTACATTGTGTGATATGTAATGAGGCTTTTTTTTCTTTCTTTCAAGATCTGAAGGCCCCATGGAGCAGGAAGTTGTCTCTGAAATTTACTCTTTGGAGCATAGCCCCTCCGAACCACAACACAAAACCGAATTTTTCTCCAGACCTCGAGAAACTGATATTCTCATTGCCTCTGCCCGGCAAACAGAACCAGAACCTACTTCTCTACTGCAGCCAGAAGAGCAGGAGACCGTAGTTCCTGCATTTGATCTGACAGAAAAGGTATCCAGCGTAGAAGATAACAAGACTCAGATTGACTTACAACCTGTCTTGACTAGGACCCTTTCTAATGAGTCGGGGCACACCATGAAGCAAGAGGAAAGGAGGTCTGAATCGACACAAAGTAAAATTTCCATTAGGCTGCCTGAATCGTCAAAAGAAATGGCCGAAGAGAAAATGAGGAAAGATATTTTCCAGACATCAAAGCCTTCAGAGATGACTAAAATAGATAAACCTTTCAAATCCAAATCTGAAACTAGATGGGGTCCTAGACATGGATTCAGAGGAAGAGATGACTGTAGTGACAGACCTATAAGACGGTCTGGGCCAATCAAAAAGCCTATTCTCAGGGACATGAAAGAAGAGCGAGAACTACGAAGAGAAAAGGAAGAAGAAAAATTTGGTCATGATAAGCACGTAAAACCAGAAAAAGTAGAAAGGAAATCTTCCCCAATTCTGCCAATTCCCAGTCCGCCTGTGACGGTCAACAAGACTGAACAAGATAAACCAGTTCCAGAAGCTTCAGTACCTAAAGTATCGCAAGCAAGTTCTCTGCATTCAGAAAAATCTTCTGACATATCTCCTGGGCCAACTCCCGGCCCAACTCCTGGCCCAGTGGTTTCACCTACCCCAGCCAGTCAACCAAATAAAGAAGAGAAGATTATAAGAGTTGTTAACAAAGAGCTTCCGACAGATAAACCAAAGCAAGATTCAAGGCCGCCTTTGTCCTATCAACCCCCTCCTGGCACAGTGCCAAATAGACGGGAACCAATTCTTCCGCCAAGGGCTTATAGAAAAGAAGCAAGAGATCGGGACTGGTTTCCTGACCAGGGATATAGAGGCAGAGGACGTGGTGAATATTATTCAAGAGGTAGGAGCTATAGGGGTTCTTACGGAGGGAGAGGGCGAGGTGGAAGAGGACAGAGTCGTGACTACCCACACTATAGAGACCCCAAACCACGATCGGAGCCTGTTCCTCCTGGAGCTTTGCGACGTAGGGAAGAAAGTGAAACGCGCAGTGAAAGTTCAGACTTTGAGGTGGTACCAAAGAGGCGTAGACAACGTGGTTCCGAAACTGATTCGGACAGTGAAGGCCGAGAGAGTGCAAGTGATACCCCTCTGTCCGACAAGGAAAGCTCCACCAGAAGCAAACCTCGTAGAGATGAACGAACAGATGCTAAAAGATCCCCCAAGTCCGTGTCAACAATTAAGTCTGAACCTGGCCTATCTAGATCTGATTCAAAGTTTCCTGAGCGACAGTTTCCACGAGAGGAAGACTCAAAAACAAAACCTGGTTTTCTACCAAAAGGTGAACCATCTCGAAGAGGCAGAGGAGCTGGTGGCTTCCGTCGTGGAGGTAGAGATCCAGGAATGCGTACAACACGCCCCCCACCACCAAGGAGATCTGGATATCGCGATAATCAATGGATTCCTAGACAACAGGAGCCTAGACCAGCCCTGCCACCTAGGATGGATGAAGTCGAACATAGGAATCATCATGATCACCCATTTCTTCCTTCCGGAGACAAGAGACCTCCATTAAAATTTGAGCGAAAGTATGATCCTACAAGGGAAAGACCAAGAAGACAAAGGCCTACCCGACCTCCGCGGCAAGATAAACCTCCTAGATTCAGACGTTTAAAAGAACGTGAAAGGGAAGATGCTAGCAAAACTCAAGAAGCAGCTGGAGTCACTGGTCAAGGACCTTCTGCTTCAAGCACTGTCCATGAGGTTCCTTCGGACTTCTCTGGTAATAAAACTCCAGATTTATCCAATCACAACTCATCTGATCAGGCCAATGAAGAATGGGAAACTGCCTCTGAAAGCAGTGATTTCAATGAGAGGCGAGAAAGGGATGAGAGGAAAGCGGCCAGTTCCATTAAAGCTCTTTCTCCTGCACCGACCAAGGTGTCTGATAGCTTGACCCAATCTCCACCTAAAAGAGAGAGTGCTAAAAGAAGCTTTTCCAGTCAACGCCCTGGCATGGATCGTCAGAACCGTCGAGGCAATCCTGGCGCCTCCAAACCTGGCAGGCATTATTCAGGGCCTAGGAGTGAAAGGCGAAGTGGCAATTCATTACAAAGAGGGAAAAGAGGGTAAGTGATTTTTTTTTTTATACGAATTGTAATGCACTGTTTATTTGATTTGCAAAAGTGTCAAGTTGGTAACAAAAGATAATATCGGCAATAAGCACAACCTAAGAACAATGAAAAATGGGGCAGACATCAAATATGCTGGGATAAACATGGCCTGGAGAGACAAAATGCATGCAGAAAACAGACTCGAAAGTGCACAGTGCTATTGTGGATGTTTCATTTTGTCTTTGTCCATCTTTATCCCAGTTAATTGGTTGTCTGCATTCTTTATTTTTTTGTCCATCTTTCATTTGTGTTTTCTTGCCGTTGTTTAGGCGTATCGTGGGTATTATAGATCTTCAAAATATTTATCTTATATACTTCTGTCTCAACCCTTTTGGTAGGGATATACCGATGCTAGTATCGGTGCCGATACCGGGTTCTGCACGAGTACTTAGTACTCGTGCAGATGACCCCGATACCGGAAGCCAGCATTGAGCTGACTTACCGGCATCCGAGGGGTTGGGGCGGCTGCCCGAATGCTCTAATGGCATTTGGAGAGGCCCCCTGCAGCTCACAGTGTCAAGTGCTGCCAACAAAGTCTTTGAGCGGCTTCTCGTCGGGAAGCCCCCAGCTGCGAGATCTCGAACTCTGCACGATCTTGCGAGATTGCAGCTGGGGCTTCCCAACGAGAGGCCGCTCTAAGACTTTGCCGGCGGTGCTCATTGACACACTGTGAGCTGCAAAGGGGCTTGTCTGAATGCAGTTAGAGCATTCGGACAGCCGCCCCATGTCTGATCTGAGGTCTGAAACGTTGTGTGTGTATTTCACTCACTCTCTGGTCTGTTGGGTATACATGTATCTGATGCCTATGGTGTATATTTATATATAATATATTCAACAGGCATCAGACTACAGTGTGAGTGTGTGTGTGGGGGATAAATGGGTTGTCTGGCCATACATTGCAATGTTAACATAAACAGGACAGGCTTCAGCAAAATCCTAAATTATTTATTGGAAAGAGTCACATGACACTAAAGTGTCGGTACTCGGTATCGGTGAGTACTTGAAAAAAGTGTCGGTACTCGTACTTGGTCCTAAATAATGGTATCGGTGCATCACTACCTTTTGGGTTAGTGTCCTGAGGATGCAACCTCGTTAATATGGTCTTTTACAAGGAAGATTATGTCTAGTTTTTCACACTGTTATGTTTCTCAATTTTTTCTCTTGTACCCTTCTCTACAATTCGCCTTCACAGCTGATCTCTTTTTACCCCCACTTAGATTTTTTTTTTGTTTTTCATAAAGATAACATTCGAAAGGCTACTGTATATCTGTAACTGGTTTATTTTTAGATTTATATATTCATCCACTAAATTTATAAAGTTTACTTGGTGGCGTAAGCATTTTAAACATCTATTGTGTAGAAGGTAATCTGTTTATGGAATATTAAAGTGGACCCTCTCTAAATGCTGAAATCACCTCGGCAGAAATTATAGCGGCCCTGAAGACAATGGCAATCCGTCAGGGCCTGGACTTTTGCCAATCGAGTATTATAAGGCATGTACTCAAGAACTGCTACCTGCTCTCACTACCCTTTTTAACGCAATACGAGATGGGGTTCCCATACATCCACATTCTCTGACAGCGATAATCTCCTTGATACCAAAGCCAGAGAAAGATCACATGTCCTGCGGCAATTACAGACAGATCTCATTGTTGAATAATGATATGAAATTGCTGGCTCGTACATTAGCCGACCGACTGAAACGTTTTTTTACCCCAGCTGATTGACCCAGATCAAGTTGGATTCATACCTGGTTGAGAAGCCAGAGATGCCACCACCAGAATACTGAATGCCTTGGCACTTTCCGGGCAATTAAAGTCTCCATTATTACTGCTGTCGACTGATGCCGAAAAGGCCTTCGACAGGGTACTTTGGCCCTTTCTGTTTCAGACCCTGCAGCGCTTTGGTATCGGGGAGAAGTATCTGTGCTGAGTCAAGGCTCTTTATCTAACGCCATCCGCGAGGGTTCAAGTCAACGGAGCTCTTACACAGCCATTTCAGATTCTTAATGGCACTCGACAGGGATGCCCATTATCACCATTGCTCTTCGCGCTGAGTCTGGAACCTTTATTATCCTCTAAGACAAAATCCACTTATTAAAGTAGTCAAAGGAGAGAGAGTGGAACATAAGATCGTCCGCGTATGCTGATACCTTATGTTCATCATGCCGGACCCAATAGGAACAATGCCGGAAGTCTTGCGGGAATTACAAATTTACGGTGATCTCGCAGGTTTTAAAATTAATGACATAAAGTCAGAATTTCTGGCTGTCTCGCTACCAACATCCTGGCGTACGATACTGAGAGGTATCCCTTTTGATGGTGCCCCACCTCTCTTACCTATCTGGGGATCTGCTTAACTTCGGATTACTCAAAACTTTTTGCTCTTAACTACATGTCCTTACTGGATACCTTCCGGTCGGACATCGCAAGATGGTCCCCTAAATATTTGTCTTGGACGGGCCGAATTGGAGTAATTAAGATGAACTTCTTACCAAGACTCTTATACCTGTACCAAGCTCTCCCGATTTCATTGCCAAGGTCGTAGTATCAGTCAATTCGCACACCTTCTTCAAAATTTATCTGGCCCCACGGCCGCCCACGACTCAAATATGCCACACTTTGAAAGTCAAAACAGAATGGAGGCCTTGCCCTCCCTGACACGTATCTTTACTATACGGCAGCTCAGATGAACAGAATAGTGGATTGGACGGTCGGCTCGCCTGAACAAAAGTGGCTGGATCTGGAAGAAGTTTTAGCAGGACGACCGCTATGGACGCTACCATGGTTGTCCTGGAGAGCGGTTCAGCCGCTCACACGGTCCGCCTCCCCAGTTGGACACACGCTACACATTTGGCACAAATCCCAAACGAAATTCACGCTGTCAACTTACCCGTCACCGTTGCTACAGCTTGTCCATAATCCTGATCTACCTATATTAATTTCAACACCCTTTAATAGAATGCTTCACGGATACCACCACCTTTCCGCGCGCGTCACTTGTTACGAGATGGAACTTTCATACCGCTTGACTCACCGGGACAACCGGACTCCACATTCGCAATTCGCTTTAATAGGAGGCAGGTGGCGGACAACCATCCATGAACAGCCTTGAGTTGTAGGATAAGCTCCCACGGTCCCCTTCATCTCCCTATGTTATGTTTCCCTTATGTAGTCCTTATCCCTTCCACATGATCTGTTACTCTTCCCCTCCTTTCTTACTTTTCTTTGCTGATCTATTCTCTTTCTGTCATGCACCTCTAGTTTTGTGTATACCCTTAGGTTGTCGGATCCGTAATTTTTACACTAGATTTTCGTTGCTCATAAACATTTTTACCAGTCGTGCACCTTTGTTCGCTGAATATGTAGTTTCGGCATTGCTTTTGGAATGGGATATATTTTATTTTTATGTGTTCAAGTGCTGTGATCTCATAATGTACGGATCATTTGTTGTTTTGATATTATTGATAACCATAGATGGTTTCGAAACGCTTATGTAGATTGTATGCTTTGACTAACGGCACTTTCATTCCAATACTTTGTGAAATTCCTTTTGCTTCCATATATATGTATACTATTACTTTTGAAAACAAACTTTTTATTTGCAAAAAAAAATTAAAGTGGACCTGCTGTCCCTTTTTATAATGGATGCTGTTGAACAATGTAATGGTAATGTGTGCGCAGACTTCCTTACAACAACTCTGCTGCCTTTTTTGACAGTGTATCCTTTTTCATGATAACCTAGTTCTAAGTATTTCTAACGGGGCGTGGCCGGCTGCGAAGGAGAGAAGACGTGTGTCTCAGGAGCTCTGACCCATCTCTCTCTGCCTGGGTTCCACAGACGTCTTTACTTGCAGAGTTTCACTTTCAGGAGCCTAGAGCGGTTGGCCACCGGAATGGAGTTGTCCGTTTTGTCCGTCCGTCTCCCCCCCCCCCCCCCTTCCTGACCAGCGTCTGCCGTTTTGTGGCCGGAACATGAGGTTGGCAGCAATCTTGAGGCCTGTTATTGAGCTGCTCCCCACGTCAGATCCTATTGGGGTCACACACACCGCGGCTCCTCTGCTGCCCACAACACCCCCTACCTGTACAAGGGCCGGGGAGACTGAGGGCCCACGTCTCCTGGCCACAGTGGATGACATGGTGAGGGAAGCGGATGGAGTGTGCTTGCAGTGGTATGCGGATGACTCAGCACGTAGCCTGATGTTCGGCCTGGAGGTGGCGCTTCTGGGACTCGAACGCCTTTTGATGGAAGAGACGGGAGAAGATGAGCGCCCATTAACGCGTGGAGACCTACGGCGGTTTACAGAGGTCCTGATGAACTGTGGAGGAACGGGTCCCCTGGGTGAAATGGCACCTGGAGGACAAGAGGCGGTTGAGGATCCTGGTGGAGCGACCGTGAAGGTACCCGATGGCTCATGGGATTCTATGCAGAGACCACCGTGCCCGGAGAAGACCCCTGTGCTGTTGGTGGGCGACATGGGGCCTGCACGTTCTACCCCTGCAGTGATGGCGATTTGATGATCCGGAGGCTGCAGCTCCCCTTCAGAGTGCCGCACTGGCGGCACTGCTTGGGACACTGGGCCTATGCTTTGTGGGGAGACAGGTTATACCCGGTGTAGGCAGCCTACACAGGTCCGCGGAGGATTCCTACCCCACATTCCCGCTGGACACTGGCTGAAGGGACCTGTCACGCTGACCTGCTGTTCCCCCTATGTTTCCTGACCCTGGCTTGCTCTGACCCGCTGAGCCCCCAATCTGGTTTGCCTTTCAATGTGTTTTTTTATTTTTGACAAGACCCAGAGGTCTCCGGCTGGAATCCTCTAAGCAGAGACGTTTTATGTTTTGGCCATCTGAGGCCATTCTCGCTTTTCTGTTTCTGATGAGACCCCCCACTCGGGGATGATTTTGAGGACACTTGTATGTTATCTAACGTGTTGTTTTTGATTTGTCTCTTAGCTGAGTATGTTATTTGGCCCTGCGAGGCCCACTTTGATGGTCGGTGTGTAACCCTTTTCGCATTAAAATAAAATCTTAAAAACAAAAAAGTATTTCTAACAATACAATGGGTGAGACAGAATAATGAATATACATACAAGTTAAACCCACAGAACAGGAGGGAGGACCTGGCTCGAGAGCTTACAATCCAAGTCTTTTTGTCCACTTCAGTCTTTGAGGAAAATGGTTTGATTTCTCAAACTTGCATTTCCTAGTTTGTGAATTTCTTGACACTGTACAGTAGCAAAAATGTGGTTAAAAGACCCTCAAATACCCTCAAATTAGGTGCATTAGAACTGATATTTTTAGTGCACTCTTTTTCTTACAGACAATTCGATGATCAAACTCAAGGTCCAGTAGCTGTGGACTCTGCTGGTGTCCATCACTATCACTACCACCCTTATCCACACTCTGAAGATGTGGGAGTTGTCCCATCCTCACAAAAAGGATTCAAAGACCCAACAGGCAAAAAGAAAGAGGATACCAAGCTGGTCGTCAAGAAGCCTAAGGAGAAAGTGGACGCCTTATCTCAATTCGATCTGAACAACTATGCAAGTAGGTTATTTTTGGTTATGTTTGAAATATTACGGCTTTTAAAATGTCACTGGTGTATACGGCACTGGGGGCCTTTTCTTGGAGAACGTCTGCAGGATCTTTAAACTCTATTGATCTAGTTTATCCCCCTCCCTTCTTTTTTACATGTTGCTAGAAATCCAGGTGTTTCAAAAATATACTTCGCTATCCAATGAAAGAATTCCTTTTCTATGTTGATACTTTATTCATGATATGATACTTTACTCATTACAGGTGTTGTGATAATTGATGACCATCCTGAGGTAACTACCCTTGAAGACTCACAATCTAATATCAATGATGGCTTCACAGAAGTTGTATCTAAAAAGCAGCAAAAACGCTTGCAAGACGAGGAACGCAGAAAGAAAGAAGAGCAAACGGTACAGGTATAGAGATGGTTGAAGTGTTGGCTTTGTCCCCTATAATCTACTTCTGAGACTAAAACTGAAAGCGGTTTATTTTTAGGTCTGGAACAAAAAGGGATCAGAGAAAGGGAGAGGTCAGAACTCCAAGCTCCCACCCAGATTTGTCAAGAAGCAGCAGCAGCAAGCGGCTGCACTCCAAGCCCACTCATCCGTCCTTTCCACTCCACTGAGTACCAACCCAACATCTGCACCTACCAATAGCCAACCTCCACCAGTTCAGTCCCAGGCTTCTGCAATCACAACCACAAATGGTTCGGAGTTCCCTGGTCCTGTCAAAGTTCCACCCACTTCACAACAACCTAGTGCCCTTGGCACAGAGTTGTGGGAAAACAAGATGGCTGCTTCAAGCGTTCCAAATGATTTATCCAAGAAATGTAAGTGGTGTAAAATCAGGCTAATTAAAAGCTGCTTTCCTGTTAGTAATTCATTTATAAGAGATGCTTTTATATGTTCTCTTCTAAATAAGAATTCTCTTATTTATTTTTAGTGGGCTCTATAAATCCACCCCAGCCACCAGCCTCAAGTGCGTGGAACAAACCTCTCACAGGATTTGTACCAGCCTCCAGTCCTGAGGTATTGTTTTGTGTAAGCTTTGCAAACCATATTTTCCTTTCTCACGCCTCTAGTTTTATTTTGGAATATTAAATCTTGAGTAACTCTGACTTTACTTTCTTGTGTAGGCCTCAAAAAATGGGCAGGAGAGTGTTGTAGATTTGACAATGGAAACTATCCAGTTTGGAGCCCCTGCTTCAAGCAGCAGTGACAATGAAGGTGCACCATCCCTCTCTGACAAAAGCATGGACTCCTTCCCAGAACCTAAGGAGCAGAGGCAGAAGCAGCCTCGTGCTGGCCCTATTAAAACTCAAAAGGTGACTTACTTTATTTCTAAAGTATTTTACCAGGAAAAATACATTGCGATTTCTCTCCTTTTCAAGTATGTCCTGGGTTGAAGAACATTGTATTATTGTAACAACTGTAAAAATGTAAAGTAATGGCAGATATTAAAAATAATATATATACACAGAAAATAAATATGTAAGAAATATAGTCACTGTTAGTTAGACTGGGGGAAGATTTGATGTTTTCTGGGAGGTTATTCCATAACTGCGGTGCTCTGTAGGAAAATGAGGATCGAGCCACTTTCTTTATGTATTGTGGTATTGCAGGTAAGGTGCAAGTCCTGGACCAGAGGTTATAGGAGGAGGGAACTGCTAGGGGAAGCGGCCTTTTCAGGTAGGGTGGCAGCTTCCCAGAAAAGCTCTTAAAGACAAGGTTGGAAAGGTGAAGAGTGCGTCTAAATTCCAGCGACAACCAGTTTAGCTCTTTAACATGTCACAATGGTGGGTCATGTAGTTATGTTGTAGCACAAAGCGGCAGAAGGAGTTATACAATGTAGTAAGTGTATGAAGGTGTGTTTGTGGGGCAGCTGCATACACTACGTCTTCGTATTCAATGACCAGCAAAAGTATTTGTTGTACAATCTGCTTTCTTACTGCGGGGCTCAGGCAGGATTTATTTCTGTACAGGACACCTAGTTTGGGGTAAAGATTAGATGAGTTTTTCGACTGTTACTTTGGTTGTTTTGTGCATTTTTCTAGAGCGTTGTTTGATCCAGATCCACCGTATTTTCCATGTGTCTGCATACACCCTTTGAGAACACTAGAAGGGGTTACGTGCGATTATGTCCCGAAACCAAATTGTAAGCAATTTTGTATAGTTATGAAGACATTACACTTATAGTCACATGTTCAGATTCCAGATCTCAGTCCAATTCCAAGTACGGAATACAAGCCAGGGCCTATTGGTAAAGAGCGCTCATTAAAGAACCGCAAGGTCAAAGAAGTGCAGCAGGCAGAACCAGAGATTCCAGAGAAACAGATACCAGCAGCTGTGCGAACACCAGAGCCTATACCTTCAAAAGAGGTCCCATCCGTTTCGGATGTGGACAAAGAAATAAGCAGCATGCTGTCTGTTTCTGCACCAGAGTTTGGAACAACCACAAAGGTATGTTATATGCTTTAGATTTCATTCCAGAAACATTCAGGGATGTACTCTAAAATACTCCATAAACCCCTTGCAAGCATTCTTCAAATATTTAAAATGAGCAATTTCACCTTTTTTTTTTTTGTCTTGCCAGGAGTCTGTAACGGATTATACGAGCCCATCAGGTGCTCTGCCAAATACAGCAGCTTCTGGCAGTACCAAAATGGAGCCTACGCTAGTACCAACTGTAAGTTCTCAATTTTATTTCCTTCATTAGACGTTTCGGTTGTTTTCACTTCAGTGCACTTCGGCAATTCCACTTTGCTGAAACTACAGCGAATTGACTCTTCACCGTTGTGCAACAAAGATGGAGTCGCTGAAGCAGCATGAAAAAGTTGGTGAACGTCGCCCAAGAGCGGCGAAATCCACCCAACTACAAAAAAAGAACTCTCAGTGTTTAAACCAATAAAAATGCATTAAAATGTGTCTAAATAATAAAAAGGTCCTTTAAAAAATAATGACTGTTACAGAATAAAAAAAATAAATTGGAAACAAAAATTTCCTCTAAAAAAAAAAAAAAGACTTTTTGCTGAAAATGGAAAGAGGAAACTGTTTAAAAAAATATATTTTTTTCCATTAGTCGAGCGGCAGTACCATGGGTTCATCTTCAATCCCACTTATGGACAG
Source organism: Leptobrachium leishanense (assembly GCA_009667805.1). Classification (NCBI taxonomy): domain Eukaryota; kingdom Metazoa; phylum Chordata; class Amphibia; order Anura; family Megophryidae; genus Leptobrachium; species Leptobrachium leishanense. The sequence continues at coordinate 59,975,388 of CM019070.1, read as the reverse complement.
GTTACCAAGCCTAAAAACAAAAGGACACACCTAGGGCCAGGTGAACCCCTCCCTCACCTGTGACTCCTCACCTGTTGCCTATAAGAAGAGCCTAGCCCAGAACCCCCCAGTCTTTCCTTCCTGTCCTCCAGACAGGGTTACCTGGGAGGCGGCGTTTGGGGGAATCTGTTGGTTCCGGGGGCGGCCGCATTGCTTCTCCCTCTCGTTCCCAGGCCCGGCCTGGCCCTCCTTCTCCGGACGTTGTCTTTGGTGGAGGGATCGGGTCGGCTGGCTCCTGCGCTGACGTTTGCAGGGCAGTCCGGGGTGTCTGCACGTGGGGGTCGCGTCTTGTGGGCGCGACTTCCGGGGTCCTCTGGCGCTTGGTACGCATGCGCAGGGGGTTTGGCGCCGTCTTGCTGCGTGGGTTGCTGCTTGGTGCTGCACCTGGTGCGGGCATTCGCCTGGAAGGCTGTGCGTCAGCGCTGGCTGTTTCTTCCGGCTCCTGTGTCTCCTCCGCTCGCCCCAGATCAGGTTGGTGTCCTAGTGGTGGGCTGCTTCGCAGGCCCGGTTGTGGTTCCCCGTCTCATGTCCTGTGCCTTCGATGGTTGCGGCTCTGGGGTGGCTAGCCGCGGTGCCTTGTGGGCTGTGTGATTCTGCCGCTGGGCTGCCGATCCTCATCGCCATGCTTGCTTGGGGTCGGATCCCCTCACCGCCGTGTTTTTTCTCTTTTTAGGTGCATGTGGCTGCTTGTGTTTCATGCCCTGCTGCGCCGGGGTTGCACATTCCGTGCTGTGCCGCTGCACGGCTGGCTCTTAGCAGTTTGGCTCCTGGTGTGCTCCGTGGCGTGGGCTATTGATCTGGTCGGCCTTGGTGTCTGGCTCCTCGTTTTTTCTGCTGCCGGGTTTGCGGCCATGCGGTCTGCTGCTGCCCCGGCCCCTCTCGTTTTTGCCTCTCGGGGTCCCTTGGGGATGTCCTTTCGGCTTCAGGGATGCCTGAGCAGGAGTGTTGTGGGAGTTGGGTCCTTGTTCCTGCCTCTCCCAGTTCTACTCGGTTGTGGTTGCCTGGTAGGGGTTCTATGGCCTCTATCCGTCCCTGGCACTGTGGCGTTTGCCTCCATGTGCTTCGCTGTTTTTGAATACTGGACATGCTTGTCTCCGGGAGACGTCTCACTGTATCTTCCCTGGGGACCCTTCTCGCCTATGGGTAATAGCTGTGGGCCCTGGGCATGCTGTCAAGCTCGGGTGCTCCTTCTCTCTCTTGTTGCTCCTGGGTATGTCCGGGGTCGGGACGTTCCTTCCGGCACCTGGCGTCCCTATACTGCCCTGGCTTCCCGGGCCCTGGTGGCGTATTCCTTGGTTCGCCTGCACGACGTCTCTGATTTTGGGACCTGTAGGGTGTCGGGGCCTGTCTATCTCCTGCCGTCGGGCGCCTGTTCCTCCTTGTTCATTCCGTTTGGGTGGCCGTTGGGCCACAGCTCGGCGGGTTGGGAGCCTGCTTGTTCCGCCGGAGGTCCTGCTTTCCCTTCTTGGTGGCGCTGCCTGTTGTTTTTTTTTTTTGCCATCTTCGTCTGTGAGGTGGCATTCTCTCGGTGTCCCTGGCCTCGCGGGCTTTGGGCCTCCGTGTGGTGGGCTGTCGAGCGGTCTGGCTCCGGTCCTGGTGGGCTGCCGGGGAGTCTCAGTCTTCGTTCTGTGGTCTGTCCTGGAGCCTGGCGTGCTGTGGGGTTCGGCGTTGCGGGTAAGGCTCCTCCGCGGGCTCGCCAGTGTGCTGCCTGGAATCATGGATTCTGGGGTCCTTTGTCCCTGCAACTGGCGTTCCGTTCCTTTCATGTGCAGGGTCCACAGGCTCCGGGGGTTCGTCTGTTCAGACGCTTCTGCCTTCGGATGCCTGGGTTTTTGGAGCTTGTTCGGCGTGGATCCGTTGTTTGGTCTGTGTCTGCTGCTCGTTATGCTTTCCTGCTCTCCTCGTTGTGGTTGCCTTCTCGATGGCCTGGGGCCTGTTGGTCATGGGGTGCTCGACCCTGTGCCTTCCCGGGACTGCTTCCATGGTCTCTCCTCTCGTCTCCTCCTGGTGGGGGGAACTGGTTGGCTCCTTTCACCCCTTCTGGCCCTTTGGTCTGTACATCGGTGTGTTCGTCTCGGATGCTGCCGGATGGATTCTGTTGGCTCCGGCTCTGCGGCCTAGTGGTTCCAGGTTCCGTGGATCTGCAGGATGTCCCTCTCCGTGTCCTGGTCGCCCTGGTGGGCTGGTTGTTCCTCAGGTTAATGTTCATTCTGGGCGCTGTTCTTTTGTTCTCGGTTTCGGTTCCGGCGCTTCCCTGTGGGCTGTTTTCCGCTCCTGTGGGGTTTTTGTTCCTCGGGTTGCGTTGTGCTTTGCGTCGGGGGGGGGGGCATGTCCATTGTCCCCTCTCTGGCTGCCTGGCTTCTCGTGGTCGCTTCCGTGCCGCTCCTGGATGCTCCTGTGGCCCGCATTCTCAAGGTTCTGTCCCAGCGCGGGTGGCTGGGGCCGCTGTCGTGCCTGGTGCCCGTGCTGGGGGTTGTCTTCCAGGTTCGTGTTGGGGAGGTCTCTTCTGGATCTCCTTTCCATTTCCTCCTCCGGTGCTGCTTCCCGGTCCCCATCCAATGCTGCTTCCCGGTCTTCATGCTTCTCCTGGGGGCTCCGTCCGGTGTCTGTGTGGGCATCTGGCAGCCGCTCTCCCGGCCGTGCCTGGGCTCGGGCGTTGGCAGGGGGAGCCTGGCCTCCCTGGCCCTTCGCGTCTGCGTTCCGGGGTCCGCCTTGCTCGGTGGTGGTGGTGTCTCCGTTCCCGGCGGGGGTTTTTTCCTCTGCAGGGGCTTGCGGTGACGACCGCAGGGTTCGGGATCCTTGGACTTGCGCCCCCTCCTCCTCCTTGCTGGGAGCTTCGGGCCGTCTGGGAGGCTCTTCGGGCCTTCGCTGTCCATCTGCATGGATGAGCCGAGTGGATCCAGTCGTCCCTGTCTCCCCGGGGGGTTGCCTGGACAGGCTTGGGGGCATCGGCTCTCTCGCCTCTTCCTTTTTGTTTTCTGTTCTGTGCGGCACCTTCTTGGACTGGGCGGTGGTGCATCTGCCGGCGTGCTCTGTGGTCCGCGTCCACGAGGTTCTCGACGCTCTTGAGGTCTTCTGGCAGGGCGTCTCTGTCGCCAGGGGGTCTGGTCCCTGTCCCCGGTGTTGTTCTCGGAGTGGTGTCGCGGTTGGGCAGGCTGTCCGTCGATGTCATGGCTACCGGTCTCTCTGCCGCACTTCCTTGCTTCGTTTCTCTCCGGGAGGTGGACTGTCCGGCTCTGTTGGATGCCTTCTCGTTCCGGGGGTCCTTCACTCTGGCTTACGTCTTCCCGCCGTTGCACTGTTCCCGCTGGGTCCTTGGGCAGTTCGGGATGGGCCTAGCTTCGTTGTTCCGGTCCTTCCTTTCTGGCCTCGCGATGTCTGGTTCCGGAGGTGTTGCTTCGGTCTCGTAGTCCATGTTTTGGGGTCCTCCCGCTCTCGGACTCTCTATTGGACTTCCCTGCTCTCTCGCCGGGACGCTGGGGTCCTTGGGACTGGCTGAGTGCCGGCTGCTGCCTCCGTTCTGCCCTCTCTGGGTCTCTCGCGGGTTCCTTGTTGGCGATGGCCACGTGGCCCTCGTCTGGACCCCTCTCGGTGTCGTTTTCTTGGCTCCTGCGTGTCCCGGAGCAGGGGTTCCATGCGGGGTTGAGGCTTGGGACTCTCGGGGTGCCTGTGGCTACCGACTCTTCGGGCGCTCTGGGGGTTTTGGCTCTGCCTCCTTGGTGCGGATGTGTTTTGGGGGCTGTATCCTCTCTGCGACCCTTGTCGGGGCTTTGGTTCCGCCCTGGGCCCTGCCTCTGGTCCTGGAGGTGTTTTTTTTTTGTGGTGCTCCCTCTGACCCTCTGGTTGCCTCCTCCTTCTGGGTTTTGTCTCTGCTGTCGGTGTTCCTCGCAGTTCTCCCCTCGTCCTGGAGAGTGGGGGGAATGCAGGTTCGGGCGTATTTCCACCACCTCTGTTTCCAGGCTGGCCCTGTGGTGTTGCTTCCCCTTCCTTGGTTCTGTCCTGCGGTTGCCTCTCCGGGGACCCTTTCTCGGTCTATCGTTCTCCTGTCCCTTCTGTGATGCCTCGGTCTCCTTTTCTCTGGGCTGTTTGCCCTCCCTGGATGTGGTGGGGGTCCTGATGGTCTCTCTGGTTCATGTCGGCTACTGGCGTCGCTCTGTGTTTTTTGGGGGGGGAGTTTCGGGGTGCCTCCTAGGGTGTTGGTGCTTCTCGTCCTTCTCTTGCTCAGTGGGTTCGTCGGCCTCTCTCCTTGGCTTCTTCGGCTGGTGGCAAGGTTTTTTTTTTTTCCCTCCCCTTGGGGGGGCTGGTCTCGCTCCTCATGGTCGGTGGCTGCTTCCTGGGCCGGGCTGCGGCCTCTACAGCGGACCTGGGGTGTGCGGCTGCCTCCTGGTCCTCTGTTCACACTTCCCGCGTCGCTCCCATCTGGTTGTCCTGGCCTCTTCTGCCCTGTCTTTTGGGGCGTCCGTGACTGCGGGCGGTGTTGGTCTTGTTCCCTCCCTCGATGTGGGGCTTTTTATGTCCCATGGTACTGCAGCTCGACGTATGGAAAACGGTATTTTCTTACCGTAAATATTTTTTTCCATAGTCGTAGCGGCAGTACCGCTTCCCTCCCTCTTGTTTGTGTTATGTTGGTTTTTGCCTAAGTTGATCGCTTCTGCTTGTCATTGACTGGGGGGTTCTGGGCTAGGCTCTTCTTATAGGCAAAAGGGGAGGAGTCACAGGTGAGTGAGGGGTTCACCTGGCCCTAGGTGTGTCCTTTTGTTTTTAGGCTTGGTAACCTGTCCATAAGTGGGATTGAAGATGAACCCATGGTACTGCCGCTACGACTATGGAAAAGAAAATATTTACGGTAAAAAAATACCGTTTTTGCATTGAATCCCATGGGATTCACCTTTTTAAATCTGTCGAACTGAAACACCGAAAATCAGGTTAATTCGCTGACACTTTGGTGCAGTTCGGATTTCTGTGAATAGACAGATCATTACTTCTCTATGGGACAATTTCGCTGTCGCCGAACTGCACCATATTTTACCATCAATTCACCAGTATTTGGAGAATTGACAGCTTTGTGAATAGACAGACTGCCGTGAAATTCAGGGTTTGTTGCCCTTTGGTGGCAAGTTCATTACTTTGTGAATAACACCTATACGGTTTCAGTTGTGTAAATCAATTGGATTTGATTTGCATCTGCTGCTAATTTTTTATCATATTCTTTCTGTAAAAGACAACATGCACCAGCTTTTTATAATGTGTAATATATCGCATTCAGGAAAAATACAGAAACCTTTTTTTATTTTTTTATTTTTATGTTGCAGGTTTATGATAAAATTGTTTTAAGTTGACGTTTTTGACCAGCGTCTACACTCAATACCACATAATGACAATGCAAAAAATTGATTTTTAACATTCTAAATTGATCAAAAAGAACTGAAATGTCAAACTGACATATGCAAGAGTGGAGTGGCTTAGGGACATCTCTGTAAAAGCCCTTGGAACCCAGCCAGAGCCTCTACTGGAGTGTTTCCCAAGCCTGTCCTCGGGACCCTCAACCAGGCCAGATTTTACAGATCACCTTGGGGAAATGCAGACTGAATCCTGCAATCACTGAGCAGCAAATCCATATGGCCTGTCAGCGGGTCCTGAGGAGCGGTTTGGGAAACACTGCTCTACTGGATCCAAATGGAACATTTCTGAAGAGACCTGAATATGCTATACATGGACAGTCTACAGCCATCTGACGGTTTAAGATCATTCGAAGCGATGACTGGCAGAAACTAACTGTAACCCAGGTGTGCAAAACTGCTTGTCACATCATGCTCAAAGACTGCAGCTGTATCCGCTGTGACAAAATCTCAATGCTGTCAAATATCTGGATTCTTCTCTGCCAATATGTGGTATTAAGTGGAGACTGTGAATAAACAATATTCAAAACCGTTTGCAACCTAAAAAAGATGGGGGGTGGGTGACAGGGTCTGAAGACTAAATGCAAATTTTATTCAATGGAAAAAGCTGGTACATGTAGCTGTAGGATAGTTTTCTCTTCTGCAGGCACGGCGCCTGGCAAGGCAGTGTGGGAATTGGTTTTAGCTGCGAGCGTTTCTCTTGGCAAACAGGTTTTCTGATATAAATAATTCCTCTGTATTTGGAAACTTAAGTTAATGGACAGAATAATGCGTGTAACCTGTGTTTCAGGTACCTTTGCCACATGCTCTTCCCTTGCCTCGAAGGGAGACTCTTCAGCAGAGCTCGAGCCTAACTCCTGTGTCTCCTGCCACTGTTGACCTCACTCTCAAGGTATGTACAGATGGTACATGTCAGGGGGTGGGGGCTACATTCAGTGGTGAGGTTCTATATTTCGTGGCCTGTGCTCTTATCGTGTTCACCATGGTAAAATCGCACCAAAATTGCTAAAGAAATTTAAAAAATTTCATAGGGGGATTTTCTACGCCCCCTCCCCCAAACTGCTGGCTGTTTAACAATCTGTGCCAATTTAAATGATACAGATCAGTCCGAAGTCTGTTTAAACGGTGACAATTTTTTTTTATTATGGCTAGGGTGTTTTTTGCCATGATTTTGCATTAGGATATCTTTCTAACGAACATTGAATTTCAGCAAGCACTGCACGTGACGTACAGTAAAGTGCCAACCGTATCATGAATATCTTTTGTACTCTGACTTCAGCATGTGTCACTTGAGACCTTAAATGCTACGTTTGGTATCTCACAGATGGAGTCTGCACGTAAGGCATGGGAAAACTCGCCCAGCATTGCTGAGAAGGGTTCCCCAATCACACCTGCTGCACCTCCCATCACTAGCACTCCGGTAGTGTGTGCACCTACAAATGCCAGCAGTGTGGTAGGCATAGCTCCAGCCAGCAGTGGAAATCAAGGACCTCCCATTCCAAGCTCTGTACCATACAACTCTTTCTCCAATGCATCAATGCCCCCCATACCTGTAGCTTCAGTTACACCAACAACTTCTTTATCAGGTATGATTACTAAATGCATACATTTTACTGATGGGGCAATGTTGGTTGCTGTAATGGGAACGTGGGTGACTGGTTCTGACTTTAGATCCATACAATTTGACGATGACCTTTATCCCGTTCTGTCCACCACAATCCTCTCCAACAACTGCTTTTGTTTTCCTGCCCCAGCTCTGTACACTTGCTTCTCTGTACTGCTTATAGTTCTTCCAAAACAGCTATAGTGTATTTAAAGGGATTATTTAACTCCTTAACGATGACGACCCAGTGCTCTGACAGATGCTGCGAGGAGGAAATGGCAGAAGGAAAAGCAAGCCCTCTGAAGTAATGCTAGAAACCATAGGCACCGCATATAAACTAAAGAATCAAAGGAATAAAACGATGCTCCTTTCACACGGCGACATAATTGCTAAATAATCTACTGGGTGGCTGGAAAATAATGGAAGGCTGTCATTTGGTGGTTAAATTTGCGAAATACCAAAGAAATATCCACAAAAGGACTTAACCCTTTGATGTCCATTGGGTGGGGAATAGTCATTTTTTTTTATGGTTTTCCTTCTATTATTAGTTGCAGTTACATCTCCCATCCACCAAAGAGTTCAGTTTCAGACAGACCTCACTGTCTTCATCCCCAGATAAGTGCTTTAATGGTAGACCCTATAATGATCAATATCCAGTCTGATCCCAGAAGATTCTTCAGAGATGTACTCTCCATCACTTGAGGTTCACTTTGAACATTACTTTTCTGACTGCAATGGACTTGGCTGCTATGCAGGACTGTACAGTTAGGCGCGCAGATCTTTGTAGTGATGCATGAAGTCACGATTGCTGATTAGTTTACCCATGTATAAAAATTTACATGAACTATTCATTTTCTCTAGCTGCTGGTACCTACACCACTTCCTCCCTTGGCGCCAAAACTACCACGACGTCTGACCCTCCGAATATCTGCAAGGTGAAACCACAGCAGCTTCAGAGTAGCAGCAACATGCCTTCAGCTAGCCACTACTCTCAGCTGAGCTGTATGCCATCGCTCATGGCCCAACAGAGCCAGCAGGTCTATGTCTCACAGTCTGCTGCAGGTGGGTTTCTATCATTTTTTGAGACTTTTATTCAATCTGTGAGACTACATAAGAGCTGGGCATGCTAAGTCTCCCACCCCCTTTATCTTCCTTTTAGGACCTGCAGCGCAAATCCCTGCTTTTTACATGGACACTAGTCATCTGTTCAACACTCAGCATGCAAGATTGGGTCCGCCAACTCTAACCCAGCAACAGGGATTCCAGCCAGGAATGTCGCAGGTAATTAATGCATGTTATCTGTTCTGAAACCTTCTATAAAAGAATGACCGCTGTCAAGTTTCCTTTCCATATACTTGGATCTAGTCTAATTTGCCAGTGACAAGGGAGTGGTGTGGTACATACAGCAAGACAGGCACATGCTGCTTTTTCCTGGTTTTTGTATTTATTTTTTTATCCCCTTATGTTTTGCCGCTAACCTCTTATTCTTACAGGAGTTTAAATAAGCACCATGTGGTTATTTCAGACTGTATTAAAGTCACTTTACTCACCATGTTTATGGTTTACTGCTGGTTTGTCTATTCACCTTTAATTTCAACTCTCTTCTTCCTTCTAATGGAGATAAAAAATGTTTATTTTATTTTTCTTAAGATCCCTATTCCCATTTATGCACCGCTGCAAAGCCAGCATCAGGCCCAACTTGGTATGGGACCAGGCGCAGCTGTCTCTCAAGCCCAAGAGTTGTTCACAACATCTTTACAGCCCTACAGGTAATCTGGTCTACTCTGCAAAATCGCTCTGAAGTGTTAGTGAATAGGGAAAATGGCAGTTCTGCTCTGCCAAAAATTCAAATCGTATAAAATTGGATCTAAACTTAAGTGGGGGCTTGTTTTCTATTTCTTGCAAAATAGAAGTCTTGGAGTGAGCATTTCTAGGTTGATAGAAAAGGGGACTATTGTGAAAACAAGTGTGTTCATTTTACACAAGTCTGTCTTCTAAGAACCTTAATTTGACGTGTGTGTAAATATGTGTACATAGTTTGAGTTAACAAACATCTATGTAATTGGTGTAAGGTGACTTGTGGAATCCTTAAAGTAATTGTATAAATAGGCCCACCTTCCTTGCAGCATGTAACGTTGCAAGTGACACCTTGATGCTTTGCAGCTGTGAATCTATTCATTGGCATTTATAAGCACTTTCATACACAAATATGCGAGTGTATTTTAAGAAAATTAAACCATTGTGCACATTGGAACTGCTTTATAAGTAGCAATTTATTACATATAAAGCAAGTGGAATACTTATGTTCTGGTTTGGTGAGCTTGTGGGGTCCCAGGCATTTACGCACTACAATACGGTGTATATATATCCTATGTGCAAGGTTTCACTAAGGAAAATAGTTATCCTTTGACAGACTGTAATGGAAACAGATCGCACATGCACAATATAACCTGAACATTGAAATGCAATAAAAGATGTATTGTGTGTGTTCAAACGTCTCGCGTTTATTCCCTTATACTTTACTCTTCTATGCAGTCAATGTGCGGTTGGGTCGAAAAGTGCGTTCAAGTATAGAAAAGCACACTGCTGGGTGTCATAACACATGAATGCTGTTGGCACACTGCTGGGTGTCATAACACATGAAGACTTTGGGGAGAGTGATTTGTTTCTTTTAGTTTTTGTTAAAAATGACTTAATAGTGTTACAGCTTATGTTTTTTTTTTTTTCCTCTTCATCCAGGTCCCAACAAGCATTTTTGCAGAACAGTCTCTCACAGCCATCTCCTGTGGTCTTGTCAGGAGCAACCCTACACAATTTTCCTGGAGTTCAACACCAAGATCTAGCAAAGGCACAATCTAGCCTAGCCTATCAACAAACGACAAATACACAGGGAATCCCTATTTTGTACGAACATCAGCTTGGCCAGTCTGGGCTAGGGGGTTCACAGATGATCGATACTCATCTTCTACAGGTAGACCTTCCATTGTTGTTTTAAATGATTATAAAAAAAAATAGCCTAGTTGATGTATAGTGCAGCATAAGTATGACATAATCTTTAACACTCGTCTGTCATTTCAGACACGGCAAGGTTTGGGACAGCCCTCAAACCTTTACTCTGGTCAAGTCCAGCAGTCCAGTCAGACCAGCTATTACAACACGGCTCAATCGCCTAATGCCCTTCAGCAGGTGGGAATGTTAATGGTGTATAGCAGTGGTTCACAAATTGCATAAGTTTAGATTTTGCTATTAACCTATGGAACGGAAGCTGAGAAAACCTGACTCCTTGTTGGTTGGTGATCTTTTATGGATATGCTTGAAACTCTCTGATCGACCTTTGCTGCAAAGAACGACCAATGAGTTTTCGTGCTTTTTTTTTCTCTCTCCTTCCACTAAGTGTGTATGTCCATATAACAGGTCCTTGTGCTTTTACTTGCCTGAAGGTGTAGGTTTTACTTGATCAGAGGTTTCCAACCAGTTTAATGTGCTTAACTGTATATTATTTATAAAGCACCATCGAAGTCCTCTGTGCTTTAAAGAATAATTAATCAAAAAAATCAGTACTTGAGACAAGTGTAGAGGCCCCTGCATAAATTACATCATGTAACCATCTTGCACAAAGGATGCTTTTTGTAGCATTTGCATCACCAGTGTCTGTATTTTAACATTGACAATTTGCCTTCATACGTTTTACTTTGTATAATTATACATACTTTGTTGTTTGCATCAGTAATCTAGAGCTAATCCTATATTGCCGGCTTTTGACAAATTCATGTGAACTTGCGTGCATACAGTCAGGTCCAGAAATATTGGGACATCGACACAATTCTAACATCTTTGGCTCTATACACCACCACATTGGAGTTGGAATGGAACAATCAGGGTTATTCAGAGAGTGTGAAAAGCAGGAGAATGACTGGAGAATGAAAAATTCTAGGTCAAAATAGCCAAACCAGAAAAAATTCTCCCTTTCATCTCACTTTCCAAATCGGCTATTTTGACCTAGAATTTTTCATTCTCCAGTCATTCTTCTGCTTTTCACCGCTCTCTGAATAACCCTGTATGTGCTTTAATTGCAGACTGTCAGCTTTAATTTGAGGGTATGTACATCCAACTCAGGTGAATGGTGTAGGACTTACAGCAGTTTGCAGATGTGCCTCCCACTTGTTAAGGGACCAAAGGTAATGGGACAATTGGCTTCTCAGTTGTTCCATGGCTAGGTGTGTGATATTCCCTCATTACCCCAATTACAATGTGCAGATAACAGGCCCAGAGTTAATTTCAAGTGTGCTATTTGCATTTGGAATCTGTTGCTGTCAACTCTCAAGATGAGATCCAAAGAGAATCACTATCAGTGAAGCAAGCCATCATTAGGCTGAAGAAACAAAACAAACCCATCAGAGAGATAGCAAGAATATTAGGCGTGGCCAAAACAACTGTTTGGAACGGTCTCAAAAAGAAGGAACGCACCGGTGAACTCAGCAACACCAAAAGACACCCGGGAGACCACGGGAAAACAACTGTGGTGGATGACCGAAGAACTCTTTCCCTGGTGAAGAAAACACCCTTCACAACAGTTGGCCAGATCAAGAACACTCTCCAGGAGGTAGGTGTATGTGTGTCAAAGTCAACAATCGAGAAGATTTAAGAGTGAATATAGCGGGTTCACCACACGATGTAAACCATTGGTGAGCCTCAAAAACAGGAAGGCCAGATTAGAGTTTGCCAAACAACTAACAAAGCTTTCACAGTTCTGGAACAAGATCCTATGGAAAGATGAGACCAAGATCAACTTGTACCAGAGTGATGGGAAGAGAAGAGTATGGAGAAGGAAAGGAACTGCTCACGATCCTAAGCATACCACCTCATCAGTGAAGCATGATGGTGGTAGTGTCATGGCGTGGGCATGAAAGGCTGCCAATGGAACTGGTTCTCTTGTATTTATTGATGATGTGACTGCTGACAAAAGTAGCAGGATGAATTCTGAAGTGTTTCGGGCAATATTATCTGCTCACATTCAGCCAAATGCTGCAGAACTCATTGGACGGCGCTTCACAGTGCGGATGGACAATGACCCAAAGCATACTGCAAAAGCAACCAAAGAGTTTTTGAAGGGACAGAAGTGGAATGTTATGCAATGGCCAAGTCAATCACCAGACCTGAATCCCATTGAGCATGCATTTCACTTGCTGAAGACAAAACTGAAGGGAAAATGCCCCAAGAACAAGCAGGAACTGAAGACCGTTACAGTAGACGCCTGGCAGAGCATCACCAGGGATGAAACCCAGCATCTGGTGATGTCTGTGTTCCAGACTTCATTCTGTGATTGACTGCAAAGGATTTGCAACCAAGTATTAAGGGAAAGTTTGATTTATGATTATTATTCTGTCCCATTACCTTTGGTCCCTTAACAAGTGGGAGGCACATCTGCAAACTGCTGTAAGTCCTACACCGTTCACCTGAGTTGGATGTACATACCCTCAAATTAAAGCTGACAGTCTGCAGTTAAAGCACATTGTGTTTGTTTCATTCCAACTCCATTGTGGTTGTGTATAGAGCCAAAGATGTTAGAATTGTGTCGATGTCTCAATATTTCTGGACCTGACTGTGCATGAAAACCAAATGTCCAGGCAGGCATGTATTCACTAGGCATCTTACATATACACATGAACTCCAGGTGCCCTGGGCCCAGTGCAATTTCCTCCATTGGTCTAGGAATATGGCCCAGCACTACTGTGGCCCAGTGGATAATTATATGGTACCCAGGCTGTTGAGCCTTTAGGCTAGGGTCAGACGAACGTATTTTTCGCGTTGTCCGTGAAAAAGTGCGTTCGAACGAATGGATGTATTTTTTCACGGAATACGCGATAGCGGTCATACGATGCGCATTTTCGTCCGTGATTTTGTACGGATCATCAATAAAACCCTTTTTGCGTCTGGACGTTATGTTGGCCGGACATTAGCAGCGTCTGACGTCTCCTAATCACGCACACATGCCGCTAGCGGACGTAGCACACTCTGTACGTCAGTACTAGCGGTATCACGTTCTAGAAAAAATGCGTTTGTTTGCAGCTTGCGTTGCGCGGCCGTACTCCGTATATTGCCCTTCATTGGCCGTCATTTGCTGCCACTACGGCCGTGATAAAGTGTGGCTGCACGTGCGTTCGCACTGCGTTCGTCTGACCCTAGCCTTAAAGTCCAGTGGTCTCCCCAGCTCACGGCCTATAGAAGGCTTCTAAGGAAATGCGAGGATCTGCTACACCACCACATACTATTAATGAATGATATAAGCCTCCCCAGAAGATGCATCATAACTTTATTCAGTAACGTTGGAATTTTTACAGATGAGTTCTGTAAACAAGAGCAGAGTATACAATTATTGCTTCACTGTATGCTGACAGTACTGTGATACTTTAGTACTTTGCATGTTTTGAGTTTGCAAATAAATTTTAAGCCCTAATCGTTTCTCTGGTCCTGCAAGCCAGGGGGTGGCGCCATTTTTTTTTTTTTTTTTTTTTTAATTTTTGTGACTAAGAGGTGTTGGTACTGTTCCATGCTTGCTGCTACTAAGACCAATGCCAATTTTCTTCATGTTTTTCCAGATGACCGTACCTTTACAAGGATCACAGTTATCCTTGCCCAATTTTGGATCTACTGCTGGGCAGCCCTTAATTGCTCTGTCTCAAGCTATGGCACCGGCACCACAAGCTCAGCACCAGAATCTGTCCAGGAGTCAAGTGAGTCAGGGTTACAGAGGCCTGATCCCTACTGGCAATCAGCATGGCATGATGCCTGGCAAGGTGAGTAATGTTATACACTGCATTATCGACTTTGACTAGTTACTCGTATTTTTCTTTACATTAAGTTTTTTGTATCATTTGTTCTCTAAAGCATAGCCCTTTTCAAATTGCCCTATACTCCTTCTTAAAATGTTTCATTTCCATTGGATCATATGAAATACATGTGATTCTACATTGTGACGGCAGTATCCAGCCACTTGGTGTGTCCTAAGCATGAGTCTCTTGTATCTCCAGGATCATATTCGTTTGAATATTTCTGAGTAAGAAATCTATTTAAAACGGGTTTTGTTTGTTTTCGATTTTTTTTATGAATATCCGTAAATGTCAAGCACATGCAAAATAACTGGTTTTATAGACACTTCTAGTGTCCTTAAACAACTTTCTCAATACATCCTCTAGCTTCAACTGTACCTAGATGAAAAAGGAAAGTTAAACCTTATCCTTGGTTTTGGTTACACAACTATAGACTCTTGGATGGTTTCTGCAAGCCCTCCAAAAACAAAAAAAATGTATATGCCTTTTATAGATTTAAGGACTAATATCAACCATTATCCCAAATGCTTCTGTCAAAGACCTTATGATCTAAATTAGATGAGCACAATAATCCACGTGATGGATATCTCTTTAAATCCATGTTGTTATACGTTGCTTGAATTTAGTTCTGTGATTTACTTACAACACATGTTGTTACTTGCTCTCTGCATAGAGGTGCAGACGAGACTAATGTTGTTCTTTTTGTGTGTGTATACAGTTATCTGATATGGACCTGAAGCCTTACAGTAGTGGATTAGATCATGTGAAACCTGGTACACCACCTGTGGGTGGAAGAAGCACCACTCCCACTTCCAGTCCTTTTAGGTAGGTTTGACTTTTGCTAGCATCTGAAACGAGAAGCTACAGTCTCCTGGCGTTCTGGATGCCTCCTTTAATGAAAAATATGCAGTTATATTTTATATTTTCGCTGTCATAGAATATAATTTGATATTCTGTTTTTAGAAGTGCTTTGAAGCATCTGATAAAACTTCACACAGCAGTAATGATTATATTCACTAAAGGTGAAACTCAGGAGAATTGGCAGAAGAGAAGAATCTCGACCAAATAGCTGATTTGGAAAGTGAGATAAATGGGAGTATTTTGACCTAGAATTTTCACTTCTGCCAATTCTCCTGAGTTTGAATAGACCTGTAAGTGGTTTTGTCAAATATGTAGTGACTATCGAACGTGTGTGTGTATATAACACTGATATAGTTAACATTCCCAATGCTGTGTTTTTTTTCCCCACAGGGCCAGTTCAACCAGTCCAAACAGTCAGTCTGGCAAAATGAATAGTTTGATTTACCAAAAGCACCAGTTTGCGACAACAGCTGGCGTACGCATGGGACAACCTCCCTACCCTACCCAATTCCCCCCGCAGGTAGAAATCTTTCCTTTGTGTTCAGATTTTTTGCTTAATTTTTTTTAACAGTATCCAACTCTCACTGTTGCTCATTAATCCACTTGTACTACATAGTCGGTAGCTATGGTGACAAAGATCCTCCAACCATGTGATATCTGAGTAATTAGCCTGTATATTGAGGATTTTTATTCCCTCCCCAGATACTTTCTCAACCTAACCTTGTTCCTCCTCTGGTCCGCGCACCTCACCCAAATACCTTCCAACCTCCTGTACAACGCCCACCCATGGGAATGCCCAGTCAGCTACCTGCGGGGCTGATGAACCATCCCCGCCTTCACCATGGGTCTAGAGTTCCCCCTGTTGCACCATCAGGTGTTCGTGTTACTTCCACGCATGCTGCTATGAAGGCAGAACAGGATTTGAAGGTCAGTGTGGCTTGTGCTCTTTTAGCAGCGTTGGCATGTCACCAGTAGATTTTATTCATATGGTAATCAGAAATCCTTGCGCTAGAATTTCCTGGCTGAGCAGGAATCTTTTCATGAACCTACCGCTTGTCTCGTATGTTTGACCGCTTTATATAGTTATGGATGTTCCTCTTTGGTGTCTAGATTATAGAAAACCGCTTGCAGCATGTGTACATCACTCTTGAGCATTGGTGTAAACAGGGTTTGTGTTTAGTAATATCTTGATTTAACTTTCACTTGCACAATGGGATAAACTCGACAGGATAGCCTCGCAAAATTAAAATTCTACGAAAGATCCTTAGCATAGATTTTCGGAGTCTAATTTTTTTTTTCGGGACTTATAAATATTTGTGTGTGTATAATAAAGTTTATAATTGTAGAATACATTTACACATTACAGCAATTCAGAGAACTGCTTTGCCCACAGAGCTCATGTGGTACATTCCCCGTATGCAGCAAGGAACTCTGGGTAGGACATGCAAATTAATAAATATATCTCAGGTTTTTCTACTTTAATCTCTGGAGAAAACTAAGAGCCTCTATATACAGTACATGCACATCAATATTCATATGACAAGCATTTTACTTTATTTTATCTTGTTTTGTTTTTGGATTTTTGTTTCCCTTTATTTTTTTTCTTTCTTTTGGATTTGTTTTGTTTTCCCATTCCTTTAAGGCAAAACAGAGAGCAGAGGTCCTACAGTCAACACACCGTTTCTTTGAGCAGCAACAGCAGCATCAGCAAAGCAAACCAGTTGTATCCAAGCCACCGAAACCAACCCCAGGTCCTGCAAAGCCTACAGATACTCTGCCAAACCCATCAATGGTCGTCCAGCAAGAGAAAGTGGATGAGAATTCAGCACCTGCTGCTCCTATGGCTCCAGCTACAGTGCCGACCTCCACAAAACCCATCAGAACTGGACCTATCAAACCTCAGGCCATCAAAACTGAAGAGAGACAAAATCCTAATTTGCTTGTAGATGGTTAGGTTTTGGTTATTACATCGAGGGGTATTAAATATTTTCAGATTTGCTTTTTTGTTTACTGAAAATGCAGCAGCTACTGTGATTACAGCAAAAATTTTGGTTGGAGATCATGTGAAGGAGGTGGTGTTCGCTCTGGCTGATTTATTTTTTTATTTTTTTTCAACATTTTTCACATCTGAAAGGTGCAGACCGTCTTTGTTCCTGGACCCTTTAGGGTTTTTGTTTTTGTCTTTCCTTCCCCTCCTTTTTGTCCCTGTTTGAAATCTAAATTTATTCAATGCAGATTTTTTTGTTTTTGTTTTTTTTATTAGGTCTTACAGATTGTCAGGAAAAGTTTACACTTCTGTATAGTTGTGTTTAATATATATATAATAAAGCCCTTATTCAATTTTTTTTCACTATCTCTAAACACTGAACTAGAGTGAGCTTGAGTGAAACATGATGTATTTATACCCAAACACGCTTTATGGTCTTGTTTAGGGTTTATTCTATATTGGCTTCCTTTCACGACTATTTCTGTGATCTTGTTTTCTATATCTTTGCAGAAGTGTTTGTCTTTGGGGCTGCACCTAGAAGGCTCAAAATTCTCATTTAAAATTGGGGGGAAAAATTGGTTCTTTTGATCACACTGGCCTTGAATTTCTTATCACACAAGTGATACAGTTTGCTGGTGAAAGCTGTCCATTTTAACACGGTATCAATCACTTTTTTTACTCTGCCACAGGGATTTTCTGTGTTTTAAACAAAAGCACATTATGATCCACTGTGTGTAGTATCAGTGAAGTAGCTGCTGTTTTTACTTTAGTTTTTTGTTCCCTCTATACAGCTAAGCTAAAACATATACATGTCAATTATGCTGCTGTCAAATGTTTCAGAGATATCTTTGTATACTGTACCTGTAAAATCTGACCTCCTTACGACCACGCTTTTTTTTTTTTTTCTGCTGACAGATGGATCAAGTTAAATGAAGAGGCTCTTTTTCGTTTTGTGTTTTTTTTTTGTTTGTTTTTTTAATAAAATGAAAATTGAAAAAAAGATCCTATTAATGTTCTGAACATAATGCAAGACTGTACATTATAAAATAACTTGTAAATGCAGCATTGTTGTGGTGAAGGGGTTTTTTGTTTTTGGTTTTTTTATATTAAAGAATTTGCTTTTGGGGGAAAGATTGGGTTGGATCTTTTCTGATAACAAAGGCTGTGGAGCAGTGATTAGCCTTAGCAAAAATGTAAAAAGCCACATCACGTAGAAAAAAAAAATGGAATATCTCTATCAAAGAGGCTTCGGGTAGGAGTGAGGGACAATTTCTCTCTATAAACCATCACCTTGCAGTGGCTTTTTTTTAATGTTCAATTCATTAATTTGAGTTTAACACTAAGGCTGGGAGCAGTGATGCTGGTACACAATACTTTAGCCACCGCTTTAATCAAATCTAGTGGAAAATCACTATAATTAAAGCTATGGCTGTTCAGATCATGCTTGTATCTTGAGCTCATCAAACCTGAATAGATGAATGATTTAAGGTGCTTTTAAAAGCAGCTGTAGATAAACTGTACTTTTAAGTTTTTCATGTCATTTTTTTTTTATTATTATTATGCATAAAGAAGGTACAGGATAGAGTAAAATTCTCCCACTTAGACCTTTGACATTGTACAGAATTTACATTACAGCAAACCTCAGACCTGCGGTTTTGGGAGCGTTTACCTCCCATATCTAAATAAACTGTTAGAGAAAAGTCGAACGTACGTTGTATTAAATATGTAAGTTCTTTATTTACCTTATCCAGGTTTGATTACAGGAACTAATAAAGTATTCTCTAAATAATGATTAGAGTCTGTCATGCATTAAACTGTTTATCAATAGCTGATTGGTTAATGTAAGGTTATGGTGCACAGGTATTGCATTCATGAACTTCACTTTTATTTTCCTTGACATACAGGTCCAGGAAACTGCTTCAAACTGCTCCAGGGTGCCATCAAGACATAATAAAAATACAAATGATGTTGTTTTGTCTAGAAATAAAGAGGCCCCTCTCTATGAAGATGAGACTTTTTTAGACAAGGCCCGTCCCAAAAGAAGCCAAAATTACCAGTTCTTTTCTAAAAAAGAACAAACCTTGGGAACACCCCAACCCATTTGGTCCATTAGCAGACTCGACTCCATTAAAGAGGAGAGAGGAAACATAAATGTAAACACAGGTTGTGGATAAACATTTGAGAGCAATGGGCATTTTTAATTTAACGAATATACCGTTGGAAAAGAGAGATGTGTCCTTAAAAAGGGTTTAAAATTTTGTCCCAGTGAACCCATTATGTATGAGGTCTTATGGATAATAATAAAAAGGTCTGTTACAGAAAAAAAACCACGCTTTTTAAATTGCCTAAAAGTACACTTTTTGCTGCAAATTAAGAGAATAAACCGTTTACTAACAGGGTTATTCAAAGAGATTCGAAATGTCACCGCACGTTCGGTGACTTTTCGTTCTCTTCAATTCGGTGCAAATCAGCTTTCCCATTTCGGCGACCCTGCGGTGTATTCAAGCACCACAGGGCTGTCGAAGTGCAAGGAAAAGCTGCCGAAAACCTGGCGAATGCACGCCGAAAACCCGCAAAAAAATCTGGATTAACCCGTCAAAGACGCCGGAAAAACCCGAGCAGGAGCCGATCACACGCAGAGCAGCCTCTGGAAAAAGCCGACACCGCAGACGAATGGAGTGAATAAATTAGAAAACCGTTTGCTTGAATGATTGGACAGTGAAACACTGTTTGCAAAGAAACTACTGCGCGAAAATGTCTGAAATTTACATATGAGGTCCAGAAAATGATAATAAAAAGGGCTGTTACAGAAAAGAAACTTAAAAAATGCTTAAAATATCACAAAAAATCGATAGACTCTTTACTGCAGAATATTATAATGAACGGTTTATTAGATATTGAATTAAAACAGGAATATTTTTAACATTGAAGCCTATGGGATCCTCCTGACTAAACCTGTCGCATGAAACCACCGAATGGCAGGGCATTTTGGTAACCTTTCACTCCTGGTTTGTGTTCTATGAATAGCCGAAGCAGTACTTGTTTATGGGGATTTCACTGCCCTCGAAACAGGCACCGAATGTGCAGGCAATTCGCTAGGATTTGGCGTATTGACTGCTCTGGATAGCCGAATGCCAAGAAAGGTAACCGAACGCTGATTTTCAGCGTTCGGTTACCTTTCTCCAGCCATTCAGATCTCTTTGAATAACCCTGTAAATATTTAATAAAAACAGAAATATTTTTTACTTTGAAACCTATGGGATTCGCCTGATTAAACCTGCCGAATGAAACCACCAAAAATCTGGTCATTTCAGTGCTGTTCGGTGTTCTCTGAATAGATTAACCATTGCGTCTCTATGGGGATTTCACTGCTGTTCAACAGGCACCATATTTCACTGGCAATTCGCCAAAATTTGGCGAATGCCCATGTAATTGCACCTTACGGGGAAATTTGCTGTTCGGTGCAATTTCGCAACCAATTTGGCTCTCTTAGAATAACCTCTTATATGTATCACTGGGTGCATTCATTTTGCGATCTTTTGTGTTTGTAAACTTTATTTTTCCTGTTTATATGCAATTAAAAATAAAACCCAGCAGCTTGTGTTTTATAATTTGCATTTCATGAGTAAGTTAGTTATAGCTTATGTAAGTGGTTCTGTCCCTTTTAATCTAATAATAAACAGAAAATACAAACAATAGTTGCTGCCTGCAGACCTGTATCTTCCTTTATAGCAGGAAACCCATACAATAGAATAAAGTCTGTCATAAATATAACCAGGTGCAAACAGTCTGAAAAGTTATCCCCTGTGCAAGTCCAGACCTGATGAATTTAAAAATATCTGGAACTCCAAATCCATCACAATGCTCCCCTCTATGTTCCATAGTTTGTCAGACCCAGCACAATCCTGACAGGCTGGCCTGGGTATGTCTGAGGAAGAGCACTAGCTTTCACTCTGGTATGGGTACAAGTAACAGGCTGTGACCTTTGGTCTAGTCCACAAGTGATGAAAAAGTACAGATCCGGCATCTGAAATCATTCCTTAGTAGATCAGCTGGCAAATTTCTCATCAGTCCTACTTTAACTTCCCGGTTTCCTGTGTCCCAATTTAGTTGAACCTTGGCAGTGGGCAACTTGTGAATCGCCCTTCCAGCTACCCAGACAAAAAACGGATGCCCAGTTCATTGTGTGGGACACACACACTGGGACTTAAAGTCAAAGAAGCCCCAGTGTCTCTTAGTCCTTGGGCAAGTTTGCCATCAACGAATATCTTCTGGCTATGATTGCAGTTATCTTTGTTTGCTGCCAGCAGGGGATTAGCCTCTTGTAGGACACACAGAATTCTTTTATAGGAGTGGTGTCCCCAAGCGGGTTTGTGTAGCTGGGTGTGGCTGTCTGCTGTGAGATGGTTTTGCTGTAGCACACTGGTTGTTTTCATTATGCGGCCCAATGTTTGGTCTAGCTCAGGAAATTTAGGAACAGATCTGAGGGCAATGGTTGCAGGAGGCCCCATGTTCCTGACATGAGTAGCAGCAGGTCTCAAATAGGGATGAGCTGTTCGGTTCGGAGCTCGATTCGAACATTGCATGTTCGCAAACTACGAACATTTCCGCGTGTTTGCCGCATATTCGCCCACAATGCACTTTTTCCACTGGCCTGAAGCTTGTAATTGGCTACAGCCTGCACCTGACCACAGTTTAGGTGCAAGACTATGCCAATCACGGCTCAGAGTCCTGATTGGGCAAATTTTGCCCAATCATGGGCTCACAGAGCTAAGTCCTGCAGCACACTATATAAGGTGTCCCTTGCAGCCCCAGCATGTGTTTTTTGAGAGGAGATTGTTCTGTTAGTGTGTGTTCTCACTGCCAGTCTGCCACCAGCTATTGGGGGGTTCTCACTTCTACAAAATATCTGGGAATTGTTCTAATCTGTGTGTTCTCACTGCCACCAACTATTTTGGGGGGTCAGTCATTTATACTAAATATCTGCGAATTGTTGTAATCTGTGTGTTCTCACTGCCACCAGCAACTATTTTGGGGGTCAGTAATTTATACAAAATATCTGGGAATTGTGGTCCAACCCTGCACTCTTCCACAATACCACAGAGGGGTTACTTACGGTGTGAAAGCACTTGCCACCAAAGGCACAATATTTGGGTGCACTGACGCCTTTACCAGATTCATATCTCTTTAATATAGGACCGCATGGTCCAACCCTGCACTCTTCCACAATACTACAGAGGGGTTACTTACTGTGTGACGGTACTGTTGCCGACACTAAAGGCCCAATTTTAAAGCATCTATTGTTACTTTCATCCAAAGCCTGCATAAGTTTCACCATAATTTAGCCAAAACAAAATCCCTAAACTTGTTCTGTGTGTCCTGAAATGTCTTTTCATACAGGCTGCCGCCCCAAGCAGTTGTTTATGAATAGATTAAAGGGAAACCGTTTACCGTCATTTGAAATGTCATTTTTTTGTTTTTAAATGTTTCTATACATCCTACAAATCCGCCACTTCACGGGCAGGTTATGGGGACCTCCTAGGCACGATATTTGAAGGATTTTTTTTATTTTTAACCCTTATTTCATGGAAAACTCAGTTCCTTTTAAAAAGTTTTTTTTAAACTTTTTGTCCTTGTTTCCTGTCCCCCAGGGCACTACCCGGACCCCCATACACCTTTTATGGCAAATATCATGCATATATGCCCTCTTGGAGGGCACTCTAAAAATCGAACTTTTGAGTCCCATTGACTTGCATTGAGTTCGGTTCGTGTCCGAGTTCGAACTCGAACTTTTGAAATTGTTCGAATACGAATCGAACATGGGGGTGTTCGGCTCATCACTAGTCCCAAAACTGCGGTGTAGAGGTCTGGTGCGGGTCTGTTGAATAGGAAATAACTTTCTGCCATCCCATGGCATTTGACTGCTATAGTTTTGATTTACTGGCAGAGTTGGGGCAATGCCATGGCAAGTTGTGCTTTCTGCCTAGTATCCAGGTATCATCTGCCAGGCTTGCAGATTCATCCACTTGTTAGGGGGTGTCAATCTTTCACCCAATACCAAACTGTTGGAGTAAGGTGCTGGTAAAACTGCTCCATTATTATCAGTTGTAGTACCTCTATAGTGGGCGCATGGCACCCTGCCACCATTTCGAAGCTGCGTTGCATAGTTTGCCAGTGAATTCTACACAGCCCTCTTGTAGCTCACAATTTGTCTGATGATAGGCTAATAGTCTTTCTTTTACAGTGGATTTATATAAAGGTGATCCGGGACAGGTCGTAAAGCTTCAGCAGCCTGGCCTGTGAGCTTACTAACCAGGAGAATTAACTCAGTCCATCTGATCATTTCCACGGAGCATACGTTGCCTTTGAAACTCATGGAAGAAGCCATCGATATTGCCCTCCTCATTAAAAAACTTTAAGGCTGCATAGGGAAGTTTTCATTGTCCGATTGTTCCTTCAGGAACCAAAAAAAGAGGTTCCAGGTTGCTGATTGGGCCTGCTCAATTCGTAACTTTATCCAAAGAGCCATCTTCTGTGATGTCGCTTGGAATACCAACTGAATTGATGCTTCAGATGGATTCACTCCGAATACAGCCAGTCTCTCCTGGAAGATCCATTGAAAATCAGAGTCTTTGGAAGGGTGCATTAAGTGTATACCAGGAGAAAGCAAATTCCAGCTGCTTCCAGCCAGACCTCTGTACCCCAAATGAATATGTCTGTTAAAGTCTGCTTCCTCCACTACTCCGACCAATGAACCTCTTGCTTGATATTGTCTTTACACCCCCACACCAGCTCGAAGCCTGATGCAGCTCCACCCAAGAACCAGTTGAGATGTGCCTAAGTCTGGCAATATCACTGACTTCTATTAATATGCACAAAAAGCGTTTTTTGCGCACTGTTCCCTACCTGGGCGGCTGTGTAAACCAGGAGTATCTATCCCACTTCATGTATAAAACAGAACAAGCAAAAAAGGTTGTCATTTGCATTCATTCCTATGGTTCCATATTAAACAAAACAGAGGTTTTAGTTTACTTGAATGGCCATTAAAGTGTTAAGCATTTTGTCTATTAGCTGAGAAGCAGTAGGAGGACATGGTTGCTTATAAAGCAACTTTTGGTTTTATTAGGTTAGGGCCCACCTTGAAAGAGGTGACGTGGCAGGTGGGCTTAACACTTTAATGGCCATTCAAGTAAACTAAAACTTATGCTTTGTTTATCATGGAGCCATAGGGAGAAGCGCAAATGACATCCTCCTTTTACTGGCTTTTGTTAGGCATAATGCACAAATATTTATATTGAACCTCCCCAGAGTACAGGTCCCTAGAGAAAATCCCATCAACAAATAACAAATGAGAAGATCTTCACATTCCATGAGAACATTAGTACAATAGTAGAGCAGGTTAAGCTATTACAGTATCTAATTCATAAATCACGCCAGGGAGGGACTCTCAACTTAACCTAATAAACAGAAACCTGTATCTGCCCTGATAGCAGGAAACCCATATAATAGAATAAAATCTGCTATAAATGTAACCAGGTGCAAACTGAGAAGCTATCTCCTTTTGTAAGCCCAGACCTGATGAAAACTGGAACATCAATCGCATCACAATAGAGTTGCCCTTAAATATATGGGCAGAGTCTGCTGACAGCCTTTGCCCAACTATTTTTCATTTTTGGGGATTTTTAATCACTTTTTGTCCCTCGTTGCGCTCTGCTACTCTTTGGCATCAGAGAATCTTGAACCCGGAGGTCCATGCAATTTGCCCTCCTACGCAACTTGACTAGCATAGGAACTGCAAATTGTATGCTGCTACGGGACTTGTGCACTTTACGTATGCAAGTTCCGTAGCGCCTGCTCAGAACGATGGATCGAAGCTGCACACATGCGCAGTTCCAATCCATCGGCTGCCTCACTGAGACCAAACGCTACAGTGATCAGTCTCAGCGAGAGTGACGTCAGCTCGCTCCCTGCGTGCCTACATCACTGGTTACCAATCTGATGACCGGCAGCCAAAAGAATCAAAAATCTCGGCTGCTGGGTGGAGTGGAGGAAATTCTTCCACGTCACCCAGCTAGAACACCAGTTTGGAGAGCTGGGAGGGCACTCCTCACATCCTGACCATTTTTAATCAATAAAGTGGTCATAATGAGTGGAGTGCCCCTTTAAGTATATAATTATATTACATAGCACCCCTGAATATCTCTTAATTTGCAACTTAATACAAACTAATACTGTTACTAATCTAAAAGGGAAACTATGCCCTGTTACTACTCAATGTTATTTGAGTGGTCACAGTATCCTAGTGCCTTCCTCCCTAATGGGGTGTCTCAGAGGGCTCAATCAGCTGGTTTTATGCAGGGTTTTAGTCCGACCCACAACCTGAGCACTGCGCACAGGTTCATGACTATCAGGACATGCTGCATTTTACAGGAATCTGGGAAGCATGTCACACATGGATTTAAGGTGAGGTTTAAACTAAAGGGTTAATATTTAGCACTCTCCCTTTTTAACCCTATTGTATCTCTTTAACAGTCAGGTGAAAGATGTTTATTTAAAAGTGGGAGTTGATGGCTGCTGCTAATCAATGTTTGCAACATGGAATGTGGTGAGTGTTGGGTCTGGTTGCTCTTGTGTCTGTATAGAAAGAAATAGAATGTCAGCGCCTGCATGGTAACGTGGCATACACACCTTGATATTATTTATTTATTTAGACTACCGTGTATTTTGCAATGTTTTATAAGTTGAGCGTTTGCAGGAAATTTCAAGAGCGAGCAAGAATTTCGCAAAACTAATATCCAAATAGTGACAGGAGAAGCCGCACTGCAAAGCTTCTCTTTCCACTATATGGGTTTCACTATTGAGAAATGCCAAGTTTGTTGGTGTTACCACACTGGCACCTGCGGAATAACATTTGACAACTTTTTTCTAGGCTGACCTTTTGTTCTAACGTATTTAACAAATCGAATCTAGGCCCCCCACCCTGAGACTGTTTTGTAAGTCTGACTGTTTTGGGTACTGACGCGCATCCATTGTAACTGCCCAAGTGATGAGTGACCCAATAGTCCTTTGATCCTCTAAGGCTAATGTCAGACGAATGCAGTCTGACCGCACTCTGCGTGCGTGCATAACGGACTGACGGAAGATACTGTAGACACCACATCCGTTTTTCTTGACGGATGCAGAAAAAAAGGAATTCTGGGAAATAATATGAAACATGATAACTTAAAGGATATGAAAAGCCATTTTGTGCGTCAAGATGCTGGACGTCGCAAATGCGCTGCTGCGTCTGACGTCTCCTCGCTCACACAGAACGCGACGTGGCGCACTCTGTGCGTCTGTCCTAGCAGTTTTACGTTCTTGCCTAACTTGCGTCCGTTTGCCACGTGCGTTGTGCGTGCGCAGTTTGGTGGGTCTCTTGATCATGATTCTATGCTACGACAGACGTTAAACTGTGCGGTAACGTGGACGTGATCACTTTGTTCGTATGACATGGGCCAAAGTCAGTGGTTCCCAACTGCAGTCCTCAAGTATCCCCAACAGGGCAGGTTTTTTAAGGATTCCCTTGGGGAAATGCAGACTGAATCCTGCAATCTCTGAGCAGCAATCCATATCCCCTGTGCTGTGCTTCACATATCTGGAAAACCTGGCCTGTTGGGGATACTTGAGGACCGCGGTTGGGAATCCCTGCTCTAAGTAATGCACTCCCATTATTTCATACACACAAAATCAAACTCTTTTTTTTTTCTTTTTCAGAAAACCTGGGGAGTCGTGAAAGATTAGACCTGGACATTGACTTTGCCAATAAGGTTAGTTTTTATTAAACGTGACCTGTACTGATGGGAGGTTTCACTAGGCCAGCTGCAGGGTTTCGCCTTCAGGGAATCCCCTTCATTGACTGCATTGCATTAATGATGATGAGCCATAACCCAACTTCCTCTCATCCCCGAACCTAACTTCCTCTCATCCCCGAACCTAACTTCCTCTCATCCCCGAACCTAACTTCCTCTCCTCCCCGAACCTAACTTCCTCTCCTCCCCGAACCTAACTTCCTCTCCTCCCCGAACCTAACTTCCT
Source organism: Leptobrachium leishanense (assembly GCA_009667805.1). NCBI lineage: Eukaryota > Metazoa > Chordata > Amphibia > Anura > Megophryidae > Leptobrachium > Leptobrachium leishanense. The sequence goes on along the minus strand of CM019070.1, from coordinate 59,948,595 downwards.
CTCCTCCCCGAACCTAACTTCCTCTCATCCCCGAACCTAACTTCCTCTCATCCCCGAACCTAACTTCCTCTCATCCCCGAACCTAACTCCTCTCATCCCGACCTAACTTCCTCATCCCCGAACCTAACTTCCTCTCATCCCGAACCTAACTTCTCTCATCCCCGAACCTAACTTCCTCTCATCCCGAACCTAACTTCCTCTCATCCCGACCTAACTTCCTCTCATCCCCGAACCTAACTTCCTCTCATCCCCGAACCTAACTTCCTCTCATCCCCGAACCTAACTTCCTCTCATCCCCGAACCTAACTTCCTCTCATCCCCGAACCTAACTTCCTCTCATCCCCGAACCTAACTTCCTCTCATCCCGAACCTAACTTCCTCTCATCCCGAACCTAACTTCTCTCATCCCCGAACCTAACTTCCTCTCATCCCCGAACCTAACTTCCTCTCATCCCCGAACTTAACTTCCTCTCATCCCCGAACTAACTTCCTCTCATCCCCGAACCTGAATTCACAATCTAGAGGTTATAGGGCAGCGATGCGTTGTACAGATAGCATTACCAGATCAAACGTGTTTTCCTGCACCAATATTACCATTTCATGCAGAGGGGAGCACAGGGAAAAGTGCTGCTCTGCAACATTTATAATTCACCTGCTGCAGGAAAGAAATCTAGCCAGGTCACCAAAGGGTTCCCCTCCCCCTTTGTTTTTTTCCCTTGCATGCAGCGTATGGATTCTACATACTGCAGGGTTGCTCTTTTTTTTTTTTTTTTTTTTTTTTTTTTTAAATGCACTGCCCATCAGCATGAGTAAATTGTGTGTCCAGGAAACCATGGCTGATCTGGCAACCCTGTGTGTCAGGGTCACTCCCAGTATCCTTGGTTGCTGTTTTAGACATTCCTTATGCAAATTAACCCCTTCACTACCAAGTGATGTATTTTTTATAAAATGTTTTCCCCAAAAAACCCAATGCCAGGAACCAGTGGATTTTTTGGGAAAATCCTGTGTTATACAGGAATACATATTTGGGAATATTCTCAATGTTGCCATACTGTAATAGATTGTCGCCATCTAGAGGCCAAATAGTTACTGCAGGTAGAACTGCAGCCCCTGTCTCTGTGTGGGCTGGGGAATGCCTGATAATTTAGGATTCCCCCAGCCAATATTTAATTGGGCTAAAACGTTGGCGGTACCTTCTGGAGCACAAAAGGTTAAAACAACAAATACAGCAAAGCCCCAGGTCGTGTTAACATGATCTCGTTCTGCTACTGCTGATCGTGTCTATGTGATCACGGTAATGAAGAGGTTAATCAGCTCTCCTCAATCACTCAAACTAGTAACAAGGGTGTGTCATGTCTAGCAGGGTTATCCAAAGAGATCCGAATGGCTGGAGAAAGGTAACCGAACGCTGAAAATCACCGTTCGGTTACCTTTCTTGGCCTTTCGGCTATCCAGAGAGCAGGTAATTCGCCAATTCCTGGCGACTTGCCTGCACATACGGTGCCTGTTCGGTGCCTGTTTGAGGGCAGTGAAATCCCCATGAAAAAGCACTGCTTCGGCTATTCAGAAAACACAAACCAGCAGTGAAAGGTTCCCGAAATGCCCTGCCATTCGGTGGTTTCATTCGACAGGTTTATTCAGGAGAATCCCATAGGCTTCAATGTTAAAAATATTCCCGTTTAAAATTCAATATCTAATAAACCGTTCATTATAATATTCTGCAGCAAAGAGTCTCTTTTATTTATAGATTTTTTTTTTTTTTATTTTTTTTTAGGATATTTTAAGCATTTTTCAGGATTTTTATTTTTAAAAAATTCCAATTTTTTTTTTTTTTAAGTTATTTTTTTGTAACAGCCCTTTTTATTATCATTCCCTGGACCTCATATGTAAATTTCAGATTTTCGCTCAGTAGTTTCTTTGCAAACAGCGTTTCACTTTTCAAACATTCAAGCAAACTGTTTTTCTAATTTATTCACTGCCTTGGTCTGCGGTGTCGGCTTTTTCCAGCGGCTGCGCTGCGTGTGATCGGCTCCTGCTTGGGTTTTTCCGGCGGGTTAATCCAGATGTTGTTTGTGGGTTTTCAGTGTGCATTCGCCGGGTTTTGTGGTTAGTTTTCGTCGGGTTTGCGGCAGCTTTTCCCTGCAATTCGGTGACCTTGTTGTGCTTGCTGAATACACCGCAGGGTCACCGAAATGGGATCGGCAAAACGAACCGAAAAGTTACCGAGCGTGTGGTGACTTTTCGATTTCTTTGAATTACCCTGCAGGTAGACGAGGGATCTTTTAATTCATGGAACCCTGGTTTGCCAAAGTAAAACCATTTCAACTAAAGTACCTTGGTTTGAGGCAATCTGCTGACTGGTACGTGATTATTCTGTCCTGGAAGTTCCGTTTACGTGATACACTGTAACATATAACTGCTTATACTAGAAGGATCTTTTGGAACCGTTATGAAGAAATGAATCACTTGTCAATACTGGTGACATCTGTTCCTTAAACCTTTCAGTGCAGTTGAAAACCTTATTGTCTGAGCTGTATTATTTAATCTCTATGCTGGAAACACGCGTACTTAGTCATCATTGCACGTTAATGTGCCAAACTGTTACTTAAACAGGCCTCCATTCACTAAAAAAATGAAATGATGGTATGCGTTGAAATTTTATCCCCTCCAGATGGTTCTTGTAAATAGTATTCAATGTGGATTCTGGCCATTGCTTTTCTGAGCCAGCAGCTGAGGTACATGGTGTGTCCTTTCAAAATACAAATTAACTGGTCTTGTAAAAGCCCTAAAACAACTTGTAAAGTGTAGTTTAAACACCTTTTCTGAGTGATTGCTTTTTAAAACCTGTAGAGCTAGTCAGGTGTAACGTTTAACCAGAGCTGTAAACCTATCAACTCCATAGAGTTTACAACTGCTCCGGTTACCTTTAGTGTGTGTTCTCATATTGTCAGGGCTGCATATACAATTGAGCAGAGTAGCACAAGGGGGTGCCTTGATCTGTTTAAAAAAGTAGTAAAAGCATAAATGGGAGGAGCGTTAAATAATTTTAGACCTCTATCTCCAGAGCCCTAGACCAGGTTTATTTAAAAACAAAGTAGTAAAAAATTTTTTTCTAAACACCGTACTATTCACTTTAAAATTGTAAAGTGATGCAGCACGAACTCACCTTCTCATTTCCCACACCAACAGCACGTGTGGAGGTGATGGCACAATGCATTGTTCATCAACAACCTAGACTGTGACTGCAGTGAGGCAAGACGGGGGGGGAGAGATTTGGAACACTGCATCTCTGCGTTATACACCACACAAGCTCAAACGAGGTGTTATTGGAAATGTCAGAATGTGGCCTTTCCAATGATGCCAAACATGACCATGTAATGTGTGTTTTTTTTTTTTTTTAAAGCAAAAATTACGGCTTTCTTTTCAGTTCTAAGGCAGTGATATTATATGCTTTTACATATAAAGTGGGGGCTCCAGATTCCTGTGCCTACAGGCTCCTCAGATGTAAATCTGGCCTGGAGTACCTTGGACATATCATCATATAGCATTTTCTATTGTACTTAAAGGACGTGCCAACATGTAAGGTTTTCTCCTTTTACTATAGGAGTACTTGGAGGATGAGCACTTCCAGGACATTGAGGACTTGCCTGCCAAGCTTTACAAACTTAAATGTAAGTGTCATCATTCATATTACCTGGGTGCCAGTTATAAAGGCTGCCAAGCCAAAGGACTCTAGGAAATTGGCACGGTGCCATTTTGGGCATCTGGCTAGGGTAAACAGAAATGGTGAGTTCATTTCACTTAAATATGTGTTTAAAGGAACACGGAGTAGTCTGGTTACAGCAGCACAATTGGCTATATTTAACAATATTATTTTCTCTTGAACATTTCTACCTTAAACAGGACTCAAAACAGTGCAACTATAATGGTCAACAGACGCACGTCACACTCCTTAATGCCCAATAACCTAAAGTGCTTTAATTGCTGAAAAGCCTCGTGGCTTTTTCCATAGAATATAGCTTGCATGAGAATGTGAAAACAAAGCTCCAGGAGACCAAAATCAAACAACTTCATGGCACTTTGTCCAACCTAGTGAGTTACGCCATGAATTTAAAGCCACTCATGGTCTTCATTACAGGTTGAAATCTCTGCTCTGTGCAAATTTAATTGGTTCAGCGCTCCATGGGGACCTGAAAAAATCTTTTTTTTTTTTTTTTTTTTTTTACTTCAATCAGGGGAAAATTAGTCTTGGTTACTCATAGTTGCAATTATAAGATGAGATCAGGACAAGGGAAATCCTTGCAAAACAACCGATTTTGAGGAGTGTAAGTATTTGTTGTCAAATTTTATTTAAAAGACGCTCCAAAAATCCTCAATATGCAAAGCATTACCTCTACAGCATTCGTTAATATATTTCTCTTCCTGCTCAATTTGCCATTTTAAATGACATACATGTACTGATGTATGACCAGCCATTAAACCCAGTCCATCCATGCATCAAGTTAAAACCTTTTAATTTTTTATATATAGCAGCCACACAAGAAAACATATTGCGGGTTGAATACACTGGACGGATTGGAGCCTGCCTTCTTATGCTGGGGTCAGACTAGCGTTTTGAAGAGCGTAAAGAATGTCCAAGAGTGGACGTTCCTTCCACTATGACGCTCGTCTGGCAACCTCGCTGAGCGCAGTTGGTGTGCTCAGTGCTGCAAGGCTCGCTCCTCCTATAGAGGATTGTGCTTTGCAGCAACGTTGAATGAGAGTCCTAGTGCTTCGTGGCTTGCAAGACCGCCGCTGTCCCATGCTCGTGCAGTTCATGCACGCGCAACAGCGTGTGGCTGGTCCCATCGCAGCAGCACAACAGGGTGGCAGATGCCAGAAGGCACATCAGTACGGGCGCACATAGTACGCTCGTCTGACCCCAGCCTAAGGATCAGGACTTGCGATATTGACTTGGAGTGTCTGTAATGTACTGGAGACCATAATTGAGGGGAATCTGGCAGTCTGCACCTCATTTGGATAGCCTGGGTGAAAATAGCCAATATTTCTAAGGAGTTATGTTTCTGAAGGCTTTTTATTTTCAACTCTTTATGGTGACCCCATGTACATGAAGCTAGGTTAGGTTTGCAACAACAGTGCTTCACGAATGCCGGGATAGAAAAACATAGAAACATAGAAAAATGTCGGCAGATAAGAACCTTTCGGCCCATCTAGTCTGCCCAATTACATGGATACTTTACCTGGATTTATCTTTTGTTTAGGATAGCCTTATGCCTATCCCATGCCTGCTTAAATTCAATCAGTTTTGGCCTCACCACTTCAACTGGAAGGCTGTTCCATGTATCCACCACCCTCTCAGTAAAATAATGCTTCCTGATGTTACTTTTAAACCTTTGCCCCTCTAATCTAAGACTGTCCTCTTGTTTTGCTACTTTGTTTCCTTTTAAATATACTCCCTTCCTCTACCTTTTTACCTATTTAAATGTTTCTATCATATCTCCTCCGTCTCGTCTTTTTTCCAAGCTGTACATGTTAAAATCATTAAGCCTTTCCTGGTAACTTTTCTCCTTCAAGCCGTACACCATTTTAGTAGCCCTTCTCTGAAATCTCACTAAGATGTCTATATCCTTCTGGAGATACGGTCTCCAGTACTGCACACAGTACTCCAAGTGAGGTCTCACCAGTGCTCTGTACAGTGGCATGAGCACTTCCCTTTTCCTACTGCTAATACCTCTCCCTACACAACCAAGCATTCTGCCAGCATTTCCTGCTGCTCTATTACATTGACTACTTACCTGAGATCCTCTGAAATAATAACCCCTAAATCCCTCCTCAGATGTTGAGGTTAGGACTGTATCAAATATTCTATATTCAGTCCTTGGGTTTTTACGTCCCAGGTGCATTATCTTGCACTTATCCACATTAAAACTCAATTGCCACAGCTCCGACCATTTTTTTTAGTTTACCTAAATCATTTGTCATTTGGCTGATCCCTCCAGGAACGTCAACCCTTTTGCAAATCTTTGTGTCATCAGCAAAAAGACATACTTTTCCATTAATACCTTCTGCAATATGACTAATAAAAATAATAGAGAATGGGTCCAATTACTGACCCCTGAGTTACCCCACTGGTAACAAGACCTTGCGCCGAATAAACTCCATTTACCACAACCCTCTGTTGCCTGTCACTCAGCCACTGCCTAATCCATTCAACAATATTGGAATCCAAGCTCAAAGATTGCAATTTATTGATAAGCCTTCTATGCGGAACAGTATCAAAAGCCTTACTGAAATCTAAATAAGCAATGTCTACTGCACCACCTGTGTCTTATTTTTGTTACCCATTAAAAAAAATCAATAAGATTAGTTTGGCATGATCTCCCTGAGGTAAACCCATGTTGTTTCTGATCCTGTAATCTATGTGTTTTTAGATGTTCAACAATCCTTTCCTTTAACATGGTTTCCATTAATTTCCCCACTACTGATGTAAGACTAACTGGCCTATAGTTCCCCCGATTCCTCCCTACTACCCTTCTTGTAAATGGGCACAACATTTGCTAATTTCCAGTCTTCTGGGACGAATCCCGTTAACAAGGATTGGTTAACAGATTTATTTAACGGTTTTGCTATTACACCACTGAGCTCTTTTAATAATTTAGGGTGAATCCCATCAGGCCCCATTGACTTATTTGTCTTTACTTTAGACAGCTGCTGTAGAACCTCCTCCTCTGTAAACTCAAATGTAAATGTCTCGTTAGTGTTTCCTCCTGAGGTCCCTTTCCTTCCTTTTCTTCTGCAAAGACTGAAGAAAAATATTCATTGAGGCAGTCAGCGAGACTTTTATCCTCTTCTACATACCTTCCTTCCTTTGTTTTTAATCTAACTAATCCTTGTTTTACTTTTCTTTTTTCGTTTATGTATCTAAAAATGTTTTGTCCCCCTTTTTTACTGACTGAGCTATTTTCTATTCTGCGTGTGCTTTGGAAGCTCTTGTGTAGCCTTCATACACTACGAAAGGAAACCTGTTAAACAGGCCAGTTTGTGCATATTCCTTTAATTTCCTAGTGGTTGTAGGAATTGGTTCTTTTCCTTTCAGCATGTGTATCTTCTAAACGCCTTTTATTTCGTGCCAGATCGATCACCTAATGTGCTCTGGCCACTATGTCATGTCACTGTGTATATACCTTGATCTCAATCTTTTCTTGTTCCCTTCATTTCAGGTGAATTTATGAAATCTGACTCTACCTACAAAGGAGAAATCGGTATGTATTCTGCTTTTGAAATGGTATTTGTTTGAAATGGCATAATGCAGGAGAGTGTCCCCTAGCCATTAGGATAAAGAGTGGGTTGGTGGGTTTTTTCCCTTCAATGTCAATGCGGTGAGAAATGAATTCTTGTGATAAACACTGGTCCAAATAATATGGTGTGGATTCTGTTTAATTTACCAGAATTATGTTGGGCCTAATTTGTGTAGTCGGTGCATGGTAGCTGGAATGTCCACATGTTGGTTGCAGAAGTTAGTAGAGCACTTAACAAGAAAATATCAATATCCATACAGGGCTATTCAGAAAGAGGTGAAAACCTTGAGTGACTGGAGAATTGAAAAATCTACATCAAAATAGTCAGAAAAATTCTCCCATTTATCTCACTTTCCAAATTGGCCATTTGGTCTAGATTGTTCATTCTCCTGGTTTTCACCTCTCTGAATAGCCCTGATAGTTTCAAGACTTCTAAAATTATCAAGCTGCATTTGGTACCCCTCAATGGGCAGTTGGTACCCCTCTTCCCCCAAAAAAATAACGACCTTCACAGCCAACTGGTCCCTCCTACAGGCACATTTGTGATGGTGGCAGAGTAGGCACATGCAACACCTCCAAGGAAGCCACCTCCTAGCACCCCATATGGACCTTGGATAGCAAAGCCTTCACATTGTCTGAGATCACTCAAGTCTGAGGCTGATCTCTGCATCCAGCCCCCTTATACAACACATGAGCTTGAAAAAGGTTACTGCAGCTGAACAATTGAGCAAGGACTCTGGTCTTTCTTTTTGTTTTTTTCTTCTCTCTTTTCTGTTTTCTCTTTTCTCTTTTTTCTCTTTTCTCTTTTCTCTTTTCTCTTTTCTCTTTTCTCTTTTCTCTTTTCTCTTTTCTCTTTTCTCTTTTCTCTTTTCTCTTTTCTCTTTTCTCTTTTCTCTTTTCTCTTTTCTCTTTTCTCTTTTCTCTTTTCTCTTTTCTCTTTTCTCTTTTCTCTTTTTCTTTTTCTCTTTTCTCTTTTCTCTTTTTCTTTTTCTCTTTTCTCTTTTTTCTCTCTTTCTCTTTTCTCTTCTCTTTTTCTCTTTTCTCTTTTCTCTTTTCTCTTTTCTCTTTTTCTTTTTCTCTCCTCCCGATTTTTGTTTCTCCATCATATGCCCTGTTATCTTGTTTGGGTCCCCACAGCCCCCACACCTGTGGGCATCAGATAGGAAAGGCCATGGGTTAGGGGGTGAACACCCCAGGCCTCACCAATACCTGGTGGGTGTGGGCTAAACCCAATAAAGGGGAGGAGGACCTGTCTCTGCTCCTCTGTGCCCTGCCTTTGGCAGTTTGTGGTTAATGTTTAATTTTCTATTGTAAAACTTGCATAACTCCTTTTTCATATAATGGCACCCTATACATTACCACAGCAATACTTAAGTGGGAATAAAAGCTGACTTAATGTATTCTTTCTGTCCTTTTGCTGCAGACTATATTACCTTCCATGTGTTGGTCCAGGGTCTCGGTATTAGTCAGACTCTGTCAGAACTGAAGAAGCGAGTTTGGGAAATAACCGGAAATACTACTGGTGACATCACTTACAAAGACTGTGTAATGGCTGTGCTGGGTCGACGATCCACCATGTGTCAAAAGTAAGACTTTAGGTGTGAAGTACAAACCCTCAGAAATCCAAATTCAAATCTTTTCCTTACTGACATGTTGTGCAGGTGACTATAGGTCCAAAGCGGTGGCCTGGCTCTCTTGGCTTAACCAACAAAAGCTAGAATGTTACATTAACTGGGTTATTCGAAGCTGCAAACGCCATGAGAAAATCCCTGTTTCAAAGGCAACAAATGCCAACATTTCACCCAAAGCAAAATCCAAACGGCGGAAGAATCTTCTACCACTACTTTGTTTCTTGGGTGTTTTTTTTTTTTTTTTTGAAATGCCAGGGTTTGTTACCAAAACAACTATCTGTTCTTTCGGCAGACACCACTGCTCTCTGCATAACCCCTATGTGTTTCAGAACCACCCTTAGCATTTACAGGGCCCTGGGCAAGTGACATTTGGCAGCCTCTTTTTAAAGAGATGCACAAACTCCAAACTCTGACTGTTAAAGAAACTTTAAGAATTCTGATTTGCCACTGTCGAAGAACCGCAATACTAACCTTATTATCGGGACAGCTTCACTGGCAAAACTGCAATGCACCTTTTTATTTCGAAGGGGTATTATTGTAAAGGAATACGTTTTTATATATACAGTTGTGTTCAAAATTATTCAACCCCCACTGAAATTGAGTGTTTTGGCCAGTTTGACATTGATTTTGATAATTCAGTCATCTTGCTTACAATTAAATCAAAGAGGCACGTGTAGGTCAGACAAATATAACATAACATTTATAATGAAATAACCACAAATGTCTTTTCTGTGCTCACATCATTATCAGTTTTATTCAACCCCCAAGTGACATTCAATCTTAGTACTTAGTACAACATCCTTTTACAGTTATAACAGCTTTAAAACGTGAAGCATAGCTTGACACAAGTGTCTTGCAGCCATCTACGGGTATCTTCGCCCATTCGTCATGGGCAAAAGCCTCCAGTTCAGTCACATTCTTAGGCTTGCGCACTGCAACTGCTTTCTTTGAGTCCCACCAGAGGTTCTCAATCGGATTTAAGTCAGGTGACTGCGATGGCCACTCCAAAATGTAACGAGACCCCATCTCTAATCTTTTTAACAAGCGCACCGCATACAAAATATAACCGCAATTGCTCGCATGTTAAAATGTGAAAAAAAAAAAACTTTACACGTTGTAAACTATTGAAAATTCATATTTTATTGCATTTTTTGTTATAATATACAGACAGGTCATGACGTATACTTATAATAATGACATATTATGAATCTGCCGAGTCTGACGGAAAGAACGATCTATAATATGTCTGGGTCATATACTAAAATAAGCCTTCAAAACACGTTTAAACATGATGAGCAAAACCGGTAAAAATGACCTCAGCACAGAGGTGGGAAATGCCTCAGCAGCGAAAGGGTTAAGGGGTTGAATAATTGTGTCAATGAAGAATTCACAAAAGAAACATTTACTACTGTATTACAAAACCAATTGATGTCATTTTAGTTGCATATGGTTCTTTAAAAAGTCCTTGTAGGATTTCATTCTGAATACAATTACAAATGTACACTAAATTCCCTAAAACCCTTTACAGCATTGGGGGTTGAATAATTTTGAACACAACTGTATCTCTTTACATAGGGCCATATTACAAACTTAATGCTTACATATCCGTGTGCCAACCTTGGCATTAAGGGAGTTTAGCACATGCCCCCCTATTACATCCCGAAAGCTAAACCAGTTTGTCATTCGTTGGCACATTGGTGATTACGTGAGCTTACTGTATTTTGCGCCCCCCCATGTTAGGTATAGGATGTGCAATCCGTAATTAGTGCTAGGACTTTCTAATACCTTATCCAAACACTAATTACCCCACTGATGCGATAACGAAAGTTAGCTACTGCTAGAAGCCGATTGGCTGCTGCAGAATCATTTTAGCACCAGCTGAACCCACCCCATAAATCTGATACACTCCCCTCATCCTGCAGTGAGAACAGCGGCCTGGTCTGCTGCTTTTGGCCGCTGGCAGCAGATGGAGTCTGTCATAGTAGTCCCCAGCCTCTCTCCGCGATTACTCTGCAGCTTTGTGCGATCGCGAGAGAGCAAGATCACACCGGGCTCACAGCCCAGCAGTAGAACCCTTCATGGAGTCATATGAACGCCAGGAGGTGACTCACGGAAGAGCTACGAGTATCAGAGGGTAGTGCCTGCCCCGTAATGTGCTAAAATGGGGAGACAACAGGGAAAGTGTGTGTCCACTTGTAGGACACACTGTGCAGACTGTTAAGCCCCACTCATTCACTCTGAATCCTGGCAGCTTCTCACACAGGGGCCATGTGAATAGTCACTACTGCATTGTGAATTCAGCAATTGAGATCCCTGAAATGCTTGGACAATTAATGTGTTGGCCTCCAGGAAACCAAATACTATATGCCAGTCACCAGTTTCACCTGTATGGAATGTTTGTGGAGCCCCACCAATTACTAGGGTACATGGCTGGTTACCCCTCCCTATGTACACCCCTGAAGGACTTGAACATTAATGTTTGATCATTTGAGCTTTTATCAAGCGGGTATTTGGCATAGCCATGCACAGAGATTGGGCTGACTGGATCACTTGGTCCTGCTTGTCCACCTTTTCAGTCCCAAGCTACACTTCTGGGTTGTTTCATAGTCTAATTTCATGCTGTATTATTTTCCATATCTTTTTTTCTTCCTTGCCCAACAGGATAATGCTCTTCAGTGGAAAAGGAGGTGGTGTTGTGAAAAAGCCATGTTTAATGGAGAATAAAGGGTCCACCTTTGTCAGTTACCTGGAATTCTCCATACACCCTTCTCCTAATTCTCCTTTCTTCCCTCCACCTCCCCCGCCATCTCCTGCTGATATGGACATTGGGACAGCTAGCAAGACTTTCTCTGCAACCTACAATCTACAATCTTTGGGAAAACCTTTAAAACCTGAATTTCCATAATGGCTTATGCTTCCATGAGTTTAGTTTTGTACTTTTTTTTTTTTTTGCTTGCATTGATAAATTTAAATAAACAGGATTTCTAATTTTGCATATGCTGGACCTCAGGTGTGTTGGTGGGGAGAATTTTTTTTTTTGTTAAAGCTGACAGCAGCCATGATGTAAACAACCTCATCGACCATCAGTTCTTGTTGAAAATCTGGACTCTCCAGTCTTGAGCTCTTGCAACTTGATTTTATGTCTATAGGATAGAATCCCCTGGATTACTACGAGATAAAACAAAATCCTAACCCTTCAACGCTGAACAATTTTACATAGTTTTGGAATTGCACAATGCTTATTTCAGCAGCACTTCTTTTTTTCCAAATTGACGTTCCTGTCCCTGACATGTGGAAAGATGGCACCATTTTATAGGCAAAATTACGGGTTGGGTAATTTTTATTCCGTCCATACAGCATAGGAGTCATTCACTAAATACATAAATTTTATGGTTCTACATGTAGAATTCCATCAGAAATTGGATTCTGTGCCGGTTTAAAAAACTAATTTTAAAGTTGACCTCTTTATCAATTTGTGCCATCCTATCAAACATAAAATTACTGGGTGTATTATAAAAAAAAAAATACGAAAACATTTTCCAGAGGAGTGACATGTGGGTGTTTATGTCTGTCGAGCCTAGAGTAAAAATTTAACGAACACAAAATACACACTGATCATAAAACTGCATGCAACAAAATCATAGAAATTTACTTTTTCAACATTTGTTGGTTAAAAAAAATTAAATCTGAGCCCAAATATAAAATTAATTGGTTCCTAAAAGATGATCATCGTGATGGTCACTTGAGGGCTATATGAAAATGCCTCTTTTGAATCGTGAGAATTGAAGGGGTGGTGTGATATGGGAGACCTAACAATTCCTTATATGACTAAACAATATTTTATGCTATGGAATAAACTGGACAAATGCTGGAAACATTTGTTTAAAAGCGCAGAAAAAATGTTCTTAAATAAGGGGGGGTCTCATGGCCCACACCTGCTTTATTGTAGACGGCAGCAGAGGAGGTACCCACCTTCCTATCAGGATATCACAGCAACGAGGAATCTTTTGTGGCCGTTGTCACTTGGCATGACCCCCTTGTTAAAAATACTTTGTTCGGTTCAAAAGTTTAGTTCTGCTTTCTGACTCCCTGCCAGTGGCGTAGCGTGGGTTGTCAGCGCCTGGGCCAGCTAAGAATTGTGCGCCCCCCCCCCCACCTGTGAACACGTTAGCATGCCCCGATTCTCTTCCATTAGGGCATTGACTCCCTTAACTGTGATACAACAACCACTCTGGATACTTGGTTCCAGCCAAACAACATGGTAATCTAAACAGCCGCAGACTTGAAGTTGTGAAAATGAAAGGTCTTTTTATTCCAGCATGGTATTCTTTCTATGGATTCCATAGCAGGAAAAAAAAAATCGCCAGTGTCAAAAAATAAATAAAATAAAATTTATTTTGTATATGAATAAAATGGATATGAAAAGCACATAACCAACCGGTTTCGTCTGATTGATATATTTGAAATTTGCGCCCCTAAAAGCTCGTAAAAAAATCGTGCCCGGGGCCACCGCCCTGTTGCCCCCCCCCCCACGCTACGCCACTGCTCCCTGCTGCTGACTGAACTATGCCTGCAAATAGATCACCAGGCAGCACTCTTCATGTACTGCTTAGCGCCAGCACAGAAACACAAGACCTACTTTCCTGAAATAAAGGACCACACCTCCCACTAATCAGGGCTCCATTATTGTAGTTATATTGCTCTACCTGACAAGACGTGTGTTTTCCTGCTCCTGAAGACCTACCTATTCCTTCAGCCTCTACCTCCCATAGTATCCTCTCCTGGACCTTCGTGTCCTTCCAAGTTCGTAACATCTTCTCAAAGACCCCTGCTGTGCCTCAGACCCTGGCACCACCTGAAGAGCCTGATATACTTCAAACATCCTTGTAAATCCTCCGTCCTATATCTTACTGTGTACTCCAGGCCCACCGTGTCTTCCATCCCAGCCACCAAGATCCACCGCATACCGGGCTCAAACCAGCAAGGCCTGTACCCCTCCGGTGTTGATCTGACATCTGAGGGGAATAGGCGTGTGTGCCAAAAACACCTCAATCTGCACAATTTCAGTTTTGGAATAATTGTTACAATGTAAGGGATATCCCCCACCACGTGACTTCATGTTTAGGATATGACACAGCACACACTTTGTTCTTATCAGTTTATTGCTCTTACGACCATTCATATGTATAAACAAAGCCTTCTGGCAATATAACAATCTGCAAAAATGTAACTCTTACTACTATATAACAGTGCATTTATATTTCAACATATAATACAAAAATGAGAAGAATTAAGTCTTCCTGAAGAAATATGTTCAAATTATGGCTTAAGTGTGTTAGCTTTCATCATTACATAATCAACCCAAGCAAGACATCTGTGTGATGACTAACTTTTACAATGGCAAAAGGAATGTATATTTGTCTTAAAATATGGACTTTTTTTAACAAAAAAATGGCGTTAAGAATTTAGTCAAATCTGTTTTGCAGTGAGAATTTTTAAACTTGTACCATGATGGAGTCAAGGCTGCATTCGGGACACCTCCTTACCATAATGCACCTCCCTATTTTTCTTTTCAGTGTCCAGGGGACACATAAAAGCATAGGGCACCACAGGAAAATCTGCTGCCGTATCAAATCCTTTCCTGGACACAGACTGAATGCGAAACGTTTGTTTATATAGCTTTCCTGATTGGTTGAAATTGATCACAGTAAAACGACCATCCAGAGGATCGAAGTCACTCCACGTTGACCCAGGGGGTTGTTTGTTGTTTTTTTTTTCCTGTTTATCAACGCTCCATTGTAGTTCCATAATAAAATCTGCATTTATTTTAGGAAGTATTAACTGGATTTCTTGAAAATGTTATAACCCAGGTGAAATATGACTGAAATGGAGCAGGTGGATGATGAAAAACAGTTGTAATCTACAGAGGTAACAACTAAGGCTAGGGTCAGACGAGCGTGATTTCTACGGACTGTGTGCCCGTGCACACGGACGTACGTCAGTACGGAAGACGCAGTAGTGGCCACACAGTCCGTTTATTCACTGATGTATATTTTGACGGATGTAGCAGGGAAAATAAAATAAAAAGCAAAACCATTTTGTCCGTGAAAAATGCTGGACGTATAAATGCATTCCGTCTGACCACGTTCCATCACTCACACACAAAGCTATGCGGATGTTGCGGACGCAGCGCACTTTGTGCGGCCGTTCTAGGGGTTGTACGTTCTTGCCTGCCTTGCGTCCGTGGGCCGCGGCCATTGTGCGTCCGCAGTTCAGTCCGGACGTACTTCGTGTGTGGGGCTCCGATGGGCTTTCTGTCATGCTAACACGGACGTACTTTTAGGTGCAATCACGGACGTGAACACTATGCTCGTCTGACCCCAGCCTAATACTCCTCCATGTGATCCATAAAATGTATCCTTTATTCAGTTAATTGCTTAAAATCATATGCAATCGAAACCATCATTACTTCACAAAAAAGTTCATTTTTGTCTGAGATATGTGTATGTATATGCTTTATTTGTTCATTCTCTTTATTATTCTTTTGGTGACTTTTTTGATGCTCTGTGACAAGGTCTATATTTCTATGTGTGTCCTGTCCATGTTTTTTTGTGAATGATAGTTTCAATTGCATATGATTTTACGCAGTAACCGGATAAGGCTGGGGTCAGACGAGCGTCATTGGAGAGCGGAAGGAACGTCCATGAGAGTGGACGTTCCTTCCACTCGACACCCATCTGGCCACCTCACTGAGCGCACTCAGCGCTGCAAAGTGCGATCCTCCTATGGAGGATTCTTTGCAGCCCCATCAACACGTGTCCTAGCGCATCGACAGGGAGGCTTTGATAACGGAAGCTTGTTGCGCACGCATTTCATACGCGAGTACATGCGTGTGACCGGCCATGTTGCAGCATCATAACGCTGCGACGAGCGCCGGTAAGCACGTCATTACGGGCACACACAGCGTGCTCGTCTGACGCCGGCCTAAAGGTTGTTTTACGGATCACATGGAGTATTAGTCGGTACCCCTGTAGATTAAGATGTACAACTTTTTTTCAATTCCTTGTTTAAAAGAGTTTAATCCCCTTTCCTCCTGTAATTATTAAAAGTTTCTCTGCATTTATTTTTTTTCGTTACTTGTTGGAGCTGGTAGATATTTTAAAAGAAAATTGAACGTGAAATATTAATTACCGTGGAGAAAGAAAAAGCCTTGTATATTAATATGTTGGTGAACCAATTGGCAGTATTTTAAAACTATTTTTTTTTTTTAAAGGTCACCAGTTTTTCTAAAGGGGAGATCACACATTTTTCTGATTATACTTCCATTCATTTATCTGTACTTTTGCAGGCCGCTGCAATTGTACTAGGATTTCAACATAAAAACCCTTGGAGCTGTGGTCTAAATACTAGTTAGCAAATGTCATACAACGACATGCGTGTCCTTCCTCTTAGATGCAGCAATTTGCAGCTCTGAATGTCACAATGTACTGGTTTATTTTCTGCTTCTTCACCATTACGTGGTGCTTTAATGCATGACCGGGAGCTTTCCAATGACCAAAGCACAGAGGATATTAAGGGGACAGTGTACAAGAGGTTGCTTTACTTTGTTCTTGTCTTATATATGACTTTGAATGACCTTCCAATTTAAAGCATCCAACACCATCAAGCTGTCATCCCACCCTGCCCTTTCACATATACTTTTACATCTTCAATTCCTCACATCTTGGACAACCTAACATCATAGGCCACCATGTTGTAGTTGTCCCAACCATAAATTTTCTTCTCTGTGGGGTTGTAATCAAGCATACTGGCGTAGCCATACTGATTCTGGAAGGGGACACTTACCGGGCGCTGGACACCTGTGCGAGTATCAAAAGCAAAGTTGACTGTAGTACTGGAGGAGGAATAACTTCCAACAGTGTACAGTGTGCCACAGATCAGAAATGCATTGGCCACTGATTGTTTGCGAATGGGTGTCTCCCAGCTCTGCTTAACATCTAGAGTTTTGGGGTCCAACTGGGATATCACTATAGACCCTTTCAGATTCTCTGTGCTATAGATCACCCACAAACCCATCTCATCAACAGCAAAGTCAATATCAGTATAACCTCCCCAAGAGTATGGGAACTTTCCATGGTATCCAGAATTGGGAAGCTCCTTCTGAACTGCAACTGTTTCAGTGTTGAAATCATACTTGACCAGGATTCTTGATTTGCGTCTTTGGTAATACAGAGAGCCTTTGTAGACCACCGCACCATTGCTCTCCATGGACCGAGGCAGGACATATACCTTGGCTGGATATCCTTTACTTAACTGCTCAGTGGTTTCATATTCCATGACTTGGCGAATGTCTGCTCCTACAGTGTTAATCCTCCAGATGGTGTCTTGGGTAAACGGTGTGATGGGCTCCGGGTCTTTCATCCACACCCCATATTTTCCTGCAATGCTATCGGCCTTCCGGAAGGTAATGGGCTCCCCAACCCAGGTGAGCTCCCCACAACTGCCTGTAAAGACATAAAGTTACTCCACTGAAACTCAGAAATCATTATGATGTGTTGTATTTACACCATATGTTTTGTAATAAGCCATAATGAAATGGAGACAGGGGAAAAAAGATAATCAAAGGGGGTTAATTATTAAAACTTCTTTCTTCATTTTATGGCAAGAATTGTAAAAATCCATCTATAGTGCCACACCGCAATCTCCTACAGCCTCCTCCAACTGCCAGGCTGTAGAAAGCTTAGACACCTGCCCAAACACTCACAAAACCAATCAAAACCTCTCAATTGCTTACTTCAGTAAGCGTCAGTGTTTGCCGTGTAGCAAACATCGTCAAAAATAGATGTTGCAATGTCGACAAACAGCAGCACTTCACGAGTGAAATCCAAAGAGTGAAAGAAGAAGTAACACTATCCGGTCTATTCAAAGAACGGTGAACCTCAGGGGAATGACTGGAGAAGTGAAAATTTTAGGTCAAAATAACCAAACTAGAAAAATTCTCCCATTTGGTCTAGATTGTTCTCCTGCTAATTCTCATGGTTTTCACCTTTCTCTAAATAACCCTGTATGTAGCCTCTCCTGCCGATCTTTGTATTTTATTTTTGTGAACTGCCAGTGTTAGTCATCAGGGGATGCAACACCAACGATTATTAGCCAGTGTTTGCAACACCGGCACTTACTGAATAACTCCCTTAATCTCATCCAAACTCATTTTCTTCTAGTATTTTTGTCTTGTTATGCACACGGAAAGTACCACTTGTCGGCCTCACCAGTTTCTGAATACTAACCAGGCTAAATACCATTAATATTTCCATTGAGAAGAGCTTTCAGCAGCTGCTTTTAGAGGTAAAGTTTGCCAAAAACGTAGGGTACTTAGGACAGGGATCATAATCACCTTCACACAAAGTATGATATCATAGAAAATCCAATATAAATTGCAGTTGAGGGTCCTTGGATGTATGTGCATATCCTCCTCACAATGTAGCCAAATGAGGTGTTAATAGTTGCGTTTCTGTTTGGATTTCAGTGATGGAAAATTCAACGTAACAGATTTTTTTATGGGTGTGGATATTATAAAAAAAAAAAAAACATTGCTAAGGTCATGATTCG
Source organism: Leptobrachium leishanense (assembly GCA_009667805.1). Lineage (NCBI taxonomy): Eukaryota > Metazoa > Chordata > Amphibia > Anura > Megophryidae > Leptobrachium > Leptobrachium leishanense. Next base: position 59,930,057 of record CM019070.1, on the reverse strand, counting down.
TGATGCCATCATAAAAATAACTAAAAAGGAAACTCTTACCACTAGCCCCTTTGTTTTCTGATGTTTGTAGAGCTGACTGGGATTCTGGAATCATCCTTGATGCTGGCAGAGCAGTCAATTCAGACTTCAACTCCTGGTACCCAACGCCATCTGCTTCCCACCGAGACACTGAAAATACAGAAGAAAACTAACAGGGTTATTCAAAGAGAATCGAAAAGTTACCGCAGGTTCGGTAACTTTTCGTTTGGTTCAATTCGGCTTGATTCGGCGATCCCTTGTTCGGCTACTCTGCGATGTATTCAGCAAGCACCACAGGGCCATCGAAGTGCAGGGAAAAGCTGCCAAAACCTGCCGAACACTCACAGCAAAACCTGGCAAATGCACGCCGAAAACCCGCAAAAACATCTGGATTAACCCCGCCGAACACGACTGAGAAACCCGAGCAGGAGCCGATCACACACAGCGCAGACGCCAGAAAAAGCCGACACCGCAGACGAATGCAGTGAATAAATTAGAAAAACAGTACGCTTGAATGTTTGAAAGTGAAACGCTGTTTGCAAAGAAACTACTGAGCGAAAATGTCTGAAATTTACATATGAGGTCCAATGAATGATAATAAAAAGGGCTGTTACAGAAAAAATAAGTAAAGTTATGAAAAAAAAATCGGACTTTTTTTAAAACAAAAAATCCAGAAAAATGCTTGAAATATCCTAAAAAATCTATAAATATAGAGACTCTTTACTGCAGAATATTATAATGAACGGTTTATTAGATATTGAATTAAAACGGGAATATTTTTAACATTGAAGCCTATGGGATTCGCCTGAATAAATCTGCCGCATGAAGCCACAGAATGGCTGGGCAATTCGGGAACCTTTCACTGCTGCTTTTTGTTCTCTGAATAGCCAAAGCATTGCTTCTCTATGGGGATTTCACTGCTCTCGAACAGGCACGGTATGTGCAGGCAATTCGCCAAGATTTGGTGAATTGGCTGCTCTCTGATAGCCGAATGGCCAAGAAAGGTAACCGAACGCTAATTTTCAGCGTTCGGTTACCTTTCGGCAGCCATTCGGATCTCTTTGAATTACCCTGAAAATGTGTAACAATAAATACAGAGCCCTATTCCACCCAATCCATTACTATTAACATCACTCATTAAGTATAAGCATTAACGAAACCATAAAATAAAAATATCTATAGTCAACACTAGTACCGCGGTGCAACGGATGGCGCGATCCATCACAGCAAAGAGGAAAACTAGGAATAAATCGTTCCCAGTGGCATTCCATTGGCCCTGTGATATCGCTTATGCGTTATCTTGCAGAGGGCTCCCTATGGACACGGAGAGTGTTCAGTGTTGTGAAGGAGGGAGTCCCATAGATAGGGGGCAGTTCGGGAAAATTCCTGACGGCGAGAGTAAGAGGAGCAGCTATGAGGAGATGAATGATTACAGATCATTAGTCGAGCGAAGTGACCAGGCTAGAGCATACTGTTAATAAGGGCAGTGCTGTGTCCAAGGACATGGAGTCATTTGTATGTAAGGACCATTAATTTGAATTTGATTTCAAAGGCAACAAGGAGCTTTTGTTGACAAAGGGGTGAGAGGTGCGGGATGTGAGGTGGATGAGTCGTACAGACTGTAGAGGGAAAATTTGGGATCATTTAAGGCTAATGAGAAGAGGGTTACAGTAGTTGAGGAGGGAGATAACAAGAGCTTGGAGGAGCTTTTAAGTAGAGTCCTGGGTTAAAAGGGGACATATGTGTGAAAAACTGAAATGTTCTGGTTAAAGACTGTGTAGTGAAGGAGACAAAATAGCATAACATGAGCTGATACAATAAGAAATCGACTCTATTGTCACATAGGAACCTCGACCCTGCTAAGGCTAATGTCAGATGAACGCAGACTGAGTGCACTCTGCGTGCGTGCACAACGGATGGACGTACTGACGGAAGATACTGTAGACACCACATGGTCCGTTTTTTTTGATGGACAGAGAAAAAAAAAAGGGAATTATGGGAAATAAAATTAATATGAAAAATGCTAAAAATTTGAAAAGGATATGAAAAGCTATTTTGTGCGTCAAGGTGCTGGACGTCGCAAATGCGCTGCACCTGACATCTCACACAACGCTGCGCCGACATGGCGCACACTGCGCGTCCGTGTTACCAGTTTTATGTTCTTGCCTAACTTGCGTCCGTTTGCCACGTGCGTTGGTCGTGCGCAGTTCGGTGCGCACATACTTCGTGTGTGGGTCTCTATTGCTCATGATTCTATGCTATGACGGACATTAAGGCTAGGGTCAAATGAACGCATTATTTGCAGCGACCGTCAAAAAGTGCGTCCGAACGCATTGACGTATTTTTTCACGGAATGCGCGAAAACGGTCAGACGATGTGCATTTTCGGGCGTGATTTTTTACGGATCGTCAATAAAACACTTTTTGCGTCTGGACGTTATGTAGGCTGGACATTAGCAGCGCCTGACGTCTCCTACTCACGCACACATGCCGCCGCAGCGCACTCTGTACGTCAGTACTAGCGGTTCTGCGCTCTCGAAAAAATGCGTTCATTTTCCACTTGCGTTGCGCAGCCGGACTTTCGTGCGGCCGTACTTTGTATATTGGCCGTCATTGCCCGTCATTTGCTGCTAGTGCGGCCGTGATTAAGTGCACCTAAACGCACGTTAAAAATGCGCTAGTCTGACCCCAGCCTAAACTGTGCTGCGACACGGACGTGATCACTGTGACATTAGCCTTAGACCTATGTTTTGTGAATCGTATCTGGGCTCTGCGACTGCTGGTAGCTTGGCTACCCCTGTGGCCTCTTTTCCGATATCGGGATGCAGGAATGAGACACACACACAATCAGGGTTATTCAGAGAGAGGTGAAAAGCAGGAAAATGGCTGGAGAATGGAAAATTCTAGGTCAAAATAGCCAAACCAGAAAAATTCTCGCATGATTTGGAAAGTGAGATAAATGCGAGAATTTTTCTGGTTTGGCTATTTTGACCTACAATTTTCCATTCTCCAGCCATTCTCCTGCTTTTCACCTCTCTCTGAATGTGATTTCAAAACTGTGCGCTCGCTCGGAGCTTGCACACGTCTTTTATTGAATGACAAGAGAATGGGAGGAGTCGTCATGTAACGTTTCGCAGGAATGTATGTGCCTAAGTTGGCCTTGTCTGTAGTAGTTCTTGTGGGATGTTTTATCTGTGCGTGATGTGCAGCAAGAACAATGCAGAGCAGCTGCGTAATGCAATAGCCTTGCTGAAAGCACTAACTCTTTTCTAGTCTCATTACATGAATAAAAAAGGAAATAAAGTGTAATGTGAAGAAAACAATGGGTTGTGTTCACACAATGAATGGATTAGAAAATAGATAAATATACAATATTGTGGACAAATCAGGTTGAGCATATCAGGGGAATTAAAGAATTTGTCTAGCTCAGCTTTTGTGCTCTAAATTGACCGTGTTCAGGTTTCATTTCACCCCAATTCACTCCTTGTTGACAGAACAGAATATTGTAAGTTTATAATATTTAAAACATTGTGGAAAAACATGCTGGTTAAAGACCTGTGTTTAGGACATTATTTTGGATTCCAGATGTGCCTTCAGCAGGGGATGAATTAATATAATTTAAGACACACGTGCAGCATTTTTTTAAAATGTTAATGGTTAAATCAGAAATTTGGCTTTCCGTGTCTTATATTCACTTGCAGGTCTCTGCGTCCAACAGCACAGGAGTGGCAGTAGGTAATTTAATAGTTGTTGGCTATCATGCTGGGAAAGGATTGCAAGTGTCTTAGTACAAAAGGTGATGGAGGTACAACGCAAGACATGAAAGGTAAAACTTAAACTTGTGCGTTGCCAGCAAAACCACTTTATAAAACACATGCTGCTAGTTTTTTTCTTTGTTTGAAATAAGTGCATGTAAAAGGAAAAATAAAACAGGGTCTTTTATCTCCTGTTCACATTTTGTGGATTTTTCTCATGATGCAACATTTACCAAAATCTGTGCAAAACATTTACTGTCATTGTTTATTTAATCTATAGTATTTAACAGTTAATGAGGTGGAGGAGTGGATGTTTAGATAAAGGTGGCAGGAGGCTATTGTTCTTCAGGCTGAGATAAGTGATGGCAGTTTAAAAGACTTCTAATCTACCCCCTGGTGGGGTCCTTTGAATACATCCCACACAATACAATGATGTAAGTCTGAGATAGACCTATTTACTCCATTCTATGGCCAAAGCCAAACATTGAGGAGCAAGTGATGTAAAGATATGGGGGGGGGAGAAATCACAACACAAAAGATCACAAAATGAATGCACCCAGTGACACTTATAGAGTAAAATATTTTCTTAACTTAACATACAAGAGAAAAATAAAGCCCATGTAAGATATCAGCAACATCAAATAAACAAATATGAACATTTAATTTTTTTGGTGGTAGTGGCCCTTTAAATTGAACCTTTTGTCTCAAAAGGTGCAATTAGCTGGACACCTTGATGCGACCCAGTTCTCCATGCACTGTGTAAATAATGCATTAAGAAGGCTTTAATAAAATATGCTGACTAAGGCTCGGGTCAGACGAGGGCAGTGTTCACGTCCGTGTTGCCGCACATTTGTACGTCCGTTATAGCATATAATTATGACCAATGGAGCCCCACACACAAAGTACGTCCACACGAAACTGTGGACGCATAACGGATGCGGCAAACGGACGCAGGTTAGGCAAGAACGTAAATCCGCTAGAACGGACGCACAGAGTGCGCTGCATCCGCAACATCCGCATAGCTTTGTGTGTGAGTGATGGATCGTAGTCAGACAGACTGCTTTTTTGACGTCCAGCATTTTGACGGCCAAAATATTTTTCATATTAATTTATTTCCAATCTACATCAGTCAAAAAAAACGTCAGTCACAAAAACGGACTGTGTGGCCACTACCTTGTCGTCAGTCAGAAATACGTCCGTTGTGCAAAGACGCACAGTCCGCACAGAATGCGTTCGTCTGACCCTAGGCTTAGAGGTTACTTCATTTAACACATTTGCCTAAATCAGGAAGTGGCTCAGCCAATCAAAATGCTTCAATTATATTCTGCAAAAGCTGAGAAGAACCTTTAATCCCGTATCCAGCAGCAATTTATACACTTATTTAACCACTTCAATGCGGAGGACGCGCTGAGCGCGTCCTCCGCATTACCGCTGGTATGCGGAGGACGCGCTGAGTGCGTCCCCCCATTGGGGTCAGCGTTCGGCCGGGTTCCGGCCGATCGCTGGCCCCTCCAGTGCGGGCTGACATCCTCGATGTCAGCCGCGCATCCGGAACCGCAGCCGCTGGTATTAGGTGTTATCGCGGCAGCGCGATGACACCTAATTCAGGCGCCCCCCCCCCCGCATGTGCGGAGGAGGCGCCTGAAAGGGAGGGGGGGACCTCTCTCCCTCCCGATCGGCGGCTCTGCGGGGGTTAACCTAGGCACCATTTGGAAGGGCACACCCTGCCCTTCCAAATGGTGCCTGGCATTAACCCCTGGGGAGCTGGATCGCGAATCGGCGCTGAAAAGCGCCGGTTCGCGGTCCTTTCCCGGAGCTGGCCGACATCTTGGATGTCGGCCAAGCCTCCGGGAACTCCCCCTGAGGACTGGCGTCATTGTGCGTAGCACGATGACGCCAGTCCTGGACTTAACCCCTAACTGCCACCAACGGTGGAGATAGGGAGTTCCAATGAACTCCCTATCTCCCGATCCGTGGCAGCTAGGGGTTAAAGTTTGGTATGGTTGGATCGGCCAGAGCATGGCCGTTCCAACGATACCAAACAGTACTGTGAAAAAGTTTGTCAAAAAAAATAAATGAAAAATAAAAATAAAAAAAAATAAAAAAAATAAATAAACACTTTTTTTTATTTTTTTTGGTTTGTTAATGCAGCAATATTGTTCCCATTTCAATTATAATGTGAACAATGATGCTGCACTAACGATTTTTGGATGCGGTGCGTTTGTTAAAAATAGTGTAATTTTCCCCAAAAAAAATGTAACGAGACCCCATCTCTAATTTTTTTAACAAGCGCACCCCATACAAAATATAACCGCAATTGCTCGCATGTTAAAATGTGAAAAAAAACACTTTACACATTGTAAATTATTGAAAATACATATTTTATTGCATTTTTTGTTATAATATACAGACATGACATAACGTATACATATAATAATGACATATTATGAATCTACCGAGTCTGACGGAAAGAACGATATATAATATGTCTGGGTCATATACTAAAATAAGCCTTCAAAACACGTTTAAACATGATGCGCAAAACAGGTAAAAATGACCTCAGCACAGGGGCGGGAAAAGCCTCAGCAGCGAAAGGGTTAATTTATACACTCATTTATTACAAGTATATGGCTGCTAGCAGCTATTTTAACAGTAGAGGTTGACCGTACAGTCGCAGCTGAGACTCCTTCACCCTATGTATTTTGTACACATACGCAGGAATATATGGCCACGTGTTTACTGTGTAACTGAATACAGTTTCTTAAGTGAGTGGAGCAGCGGAAATATTTTAATTATCATCTGCAAGCCATAAATACCTCACTGACACCAGATACAGGGAACTCCTCATTTCTGTCATGGGTCTTGTTACCAGCTAATGCCACACAGCAGATACATGGTCACTTAAATACAACAGGGTGCAGGTCAATATCGTTGAGATATAACCATGTCACTGATGTTTTAGGCTGGGGTCAGACCAGCGCACTTTTAACGTGCGTTCTGGCGCACATAATTACGGCCGCACTAGCAGCAGATGACGGGCAATGACGGCCAATATACGATGTACGGCCGCACAAAAGTCCGGCCGTGCAACGCAAGTGGAATTTGAACGCATGTTTTTGAGAACGCAGAACCGCTAGTACTGACGTACTGAGTGTGCAGCTGCGGCATAGCGGCGTGTTTGCGTGATTAGGAGATGTCAGACACTGCTAATGTCCAGCCTACATAATGTCCAGATGCAAAAAGAGTTTTATTGACGATCCGTACAAAATCACGCCCGAAAATGCGCATCGTCTGACCGTTTTTGCGCATTCCGTGAAAAAATACGTCAATGCGTTCGGACGCACTTTTTCACGTTCGCGGGGAAAAATGCTTTCGTCTGACCCTAGCCTTAGACCAGAAACATAGAAACATAGAAACATAGAAAATGTCGGCAGATAAGAACCTTTCGGCCCATCTAGTCTGCCCAATTACATGGATACTTAACCTGGATTTATCTTTTGTTTAGGATAGCCTTATGCCTATCCCATGCTTGCTTAAATTCAATTACTGTTTTGGCCTCTACCACTTCTACTGGAAGACTGTTCCATGTATCCATGTTCCATGTATCCAGTTAAAACATCACCTGGCACTGTACACCTGTCACATGTCTATGATCGAATAGCCAAAGCCCATTTAAAGGGAACTTATATTGAAACAATAAGGACATTTACATAAATGTGTTTGAAAATGACACCTAATTATTCTTAAATATGTATAATCTCTCCTGCTGCACATTTTTAGATAACATTTTTCATACATTATGCACCAAAACAAATAAAAAAAACACCTCCAGCTCTGTGTCACAGCCTATGAGGCGCTACTACCTGCAATGTGTATCTGCCAATGAAACCTTGCTTAGTGCTGTGTTTCCCAAACCTGACCTCAGGACTCGCTATCAGGCCAGGTTTTAAGGATCACCTTGGGGAAATGCAGACTGAATCCTGCAATCAGTGAGCAGTAAATCATATCACCTGTGCTTCAGATATCTTGCAAACCTGGCCTGTCTAAGGGTCCTGAGGAGAGGTTTGGGTCTAGACGATCTAGTCACTTGCAATATCCTTTTTGATATATTAGATCAGTGGTTTCCAACCCTGGTCCTCAAGTCTCCATTAGAGGCCAGGTTTTCCAGATATCTGAAGCACAGCACAGGTGATATAATTTGCTGCTCAGTGATTGCAGGATTCAGTCTGCATTTCCCCAAGGTAATTCTTAAAATCTGGCCTGTTAGGGGGTTCAGAGGACCAGTGTAGGGAAACACTGTATCATACAATCATATTTAATTTGATTGTATTGACAGCATTGGTTCAAACATTGGATGACATCTAGTAAGGATTTTGAAAATTATCATAAAGGGTTTTTTGTTATCAGATGTTAAGGCTAGTGTCAGACGAACGCAGTCATCACGTCCGTGTCGCCGCACAGTTTAACGTCCGTCGTAGCATTGATTAGTGATCAATAGAGACCCACACACGAAGTACGTGCGCACCGAAGTGCGCACACATCACGCAGTTGGCAACGGACCCCATTTAGGCCTCGACATAAAAGCGCTACGACGGACGCCCAGAGTGCGCCGCGTCCATGTGCTTAATGACGCAACATCAGACGCAGCGCATTTGCGATTTCCATCACGTTGACGCTCAGAAGTTTTTTTGGTATAGATGACTGTACCTGTCCTTTAATTTTAATTAATTTTGTTTCCCATATTTCCCTTTTTTTCTACATCCGTCAAAAAAAACAGACTGTGTGGTGTCTACAGTATCTTCCGTCAGTACGTCCGTCTGTTATGCACGCACACAGAATGCGCTCAGACTGCGTTCATCTGACATTAGCCTTAATCATGAAAACCATAATTAATATAACGAGGGGAATTTTATAAGAACAAGAAGGAACCTTGATTTTTTTAATATGAAATCATCTTATAAACATGTGATCCAAACAACTTCAATGCACAAGAACGTGTGGAATATATGCCCGCTTCTGTTACAGTAGATTCACTGGTGAAACGTTGTTTCCCCCTTAATATAAATCTTATTTTGGATACTGATTGCGTCATTGGTTTTGGTATCTACAAATAATGTGTGGAACGGGTAATTGCAGTTCTTACTGTAGCAGTGCAGACACAATGTAAACAAACCACTGCAGATTAGCAAACTCTGTTTAGTAGTTATTGCCCTGATCCATCGTAATCTATAAATTGGGGGAATTTAAAGGACCCCTGTTCCTGTCTTTAAAGTCAATGCATTTATGATGTAAACGTTACATCATTGTTCCTAAAGGGGTTAAATTTAGGGTGTAAACTAATTCATAAACTCGTACAATAAATCCTAGATCCCAGACATATACACAGTGTATGTCTTTGAAGAAATTCTGGGGGTGGGATATGTCCCCTCACCCCCCCTCCCAGTTCCTACACCATGGGTTTGACGTTTTCACAGTAGGCTTCAGTGGTTGATGGCTGAGCCGTTAATCCTGCTGAATATTATTTTTCTTCTCCTCCCCTTCTCTTGTTGTGGTGTTTTATTAAATTTGTATTGTATGTTTTAGAAGCTATAACGTGAATTAAAAAAAAAATAGAAGTTGAACCTTGAAAGACTGAGTGAAACTGCATTGAGGAATCCAACGGGAACTTTGGTTCTTCTCACCCCCACTCCACGAGCAGTCTTTCTATACCCACTGGCTGTAAGAGAGCATGTTATGAATATGGAGGAATGAAGATACGTCTGAATGGCATTGTTTCTATCAATTGGGACTAAAACGCACACTCTCCTATGACTGTTGACCATAAGCGACATATTAAGTGTGGCCAGAACCGGTCAGTCCTAAAGGAGATAAACCCTGACTGCTCTTTAGAAAGCCAGATCCTGAAGATGAAACTCATATATTTTGGCCACCTAATGAGAAGGAACGACTCACTGGAGAAGAGCGTAACAGAGAATGAGGTGGCTGGATGGAGTCACTGAAGTAGTAGGCTTGTAAATAGACTCCTGAAGATGGTAGAGGACAGGAAGGCCTGGAGGAACGTTGTCCATGGGGTCGCGACAGGTCGGACACGACTTTGCAACTAACAACAACAACAACAAAATGTGGCCAGAGAGCAAAGTGATTCAAACGGGATCACTGGATGTTCCAACAACAGAACTCTTTCTGCCAAAATTAGGCACAACTGTCCTGAATTCCAATTCGAGCTGCATAGCTCCTTGTGGTTCTCCCAGAACTAGAAAACAAGCCGCAGGCATCAAGAATCTGGAATGCTCTGCTTTAAGATTGGGCTTCTGGTGGCATCCTAGTCAACCATAGCAAGAGGAGGACAAGTGCAGAGCTATTAATGAGAGGAAAGATGGAGGGATTGACTTAAATAAAAAAGAGAGACTGTGGAAGGGAGGAAAAAGGAAGAGAAGACTAGGAAAGAAAATGGGATGTGTAGTTTTCTTAGGTAGACCTTGGTTTCCTGAATACTTGGTCATTATTGATGGGCTATATCAGGGCTCAAAATTTCAAGTCCCACGTTACTAACCAGGCTATAAGGCTGGGGTCAGACGAACGCAGTGTGAACGCGCGTGCAGCCACACTTTATCGCGGCCGTAGTAGCAGCAAATGACGGCCAATGACAGGCAATATACGAAGTACGGCCGCACGAAAGTTCAGCCGGGCAACGCAAGCAGCAAACAAACGCATTTTTTCGAGAACGTGAAACCGCTAGTACTGACGTACAGAGTGCGGTGCGTCAGCTAGCGGCGTGTGTGCGTCATTAGGAGACGTCAAACGCTGCTAATGTCCGGCCAACATAACGTCCAGACGCAAAAAGGGTTTTATTGATGATCTGTACAAAATCACGGACGAAAATGCGCATCGTATGACCGCTATCGCGTATTCCGTGAAAAAATACATCCATTTGTTCGAACGCACTTTTTCACGGACAACGCAAAAAATGCGTTCGTCTGACCCTAGCCGAAGAGTTACTCGACACCAGTTGCTCCACCTAACCCCCTACCCAGCCCTTAACTCTGCCCCTAAACGCACCCGCTTAAATTATCTTATGAAATTACACTATTAAAGGTTTTATTTAGAATAAAATTACAAAAATAACATTAATACCCAGACATCAGATCCCAGATACATGTATACCCATTCATCAGAGCCCAGTGTGAGCAGAGCGAGGAGGCAGGGAAGCTCCTCTCCACCCCCTGCCAGTGACCGAGACAAGCTGGGTCAGGTTAGGCAGCTGATCCCTGCCACCGTGCAGCCTGGGGAAGGGGGGGCTGCACGGTGGCACTGCCAGAATACACAGCACAAAATAATTTAGTGTGCTGCCTGTGTGTGCATTTCCACTCGCCCTCACTTAATTTCCACTCGCCAAATGCTAGTAAACGAGTGGAAATTTTGAGCCATGGGCTACATATTGAAAGTACTAACCCATTGATCAAGTGATGTCGCAGCAACCTACACCATTTACTCTGGTACCTCTCTGTTTCCTGTTTACTCACCTCCAACACCTTTCACTAGGTTTATCCCACTATTGATTCTCTTTTCTTTATCATCCCTTCTCTCTAAAGCTACTCTCTCCTTCTATACACCTTTCCAATTGCCCCAGGATGGAAAACCAGTGCCAATACACCACAGCCTGCTCAGTTCTTTTAACCTATCAGCTGAGTGTTGGTGGAGAGTGTTAAAATCCAGCCCTCCCACCCCCACACAAAGATTTAAAACTCTGCAACCACATTATTATCAAAAGAAAACTCTGTCCAAATTCCTATTTATTCTGCTACTTTCCCTGGCAAACGATGTGGAAACTAACCCTGGTCCTGTAGCTGACACAACCTTTAGTCTTCCCACTTAAAAAGGCCTCTCATTTGTGCACTGTAACATCCGAAGTTTACTCCCTAAATTGGATGAGCTTCAGGCTTGGTGTTGCTATTACAAACCCAAAATCATTGTGCTCACAGAGTCATGGTTAACACAAAAAGTACCAGACTCTGCCATATCAATACAGGGGTATTCATGTTATAGAAAAGACAGAGCAAAGAGAGGAGGGGGAATTGTTATTTATGTTGAGGAGTCCATAAAGTTCACCCCCTTACAGACTTCTAGCTCTCCTGTCACCTTTGATTTCCTCTCTGGTATAATTGAGATCCCATTCAGTAAATCAATCATTGTTGCTGGGTTCTATCGTCCACCGAGTTCTCCAGTGCACTCCATCTCTGACATATCTCAAATCCTTAATAACCTACTTGCCCAAAACCAAAAAAGTGAACTGCTGGTCCTCGGCGATTTTAATACAGATTGGCTAAATCCTAAAAACAATAAACACTGCTCGCTGTTTAAAACTTTGCAGCTAACTCAATTAATCTCCTCCCCCACTCGCATTAATATGAAAAGCCCTAACCATACCTTGTTAGACTGGATTCTCTCCTCATCTCCTGATAGAATACAGAGGCAGGCGTTCTTGCTAATAGCTTTAGTGACCATTGTCTAGTGTACTGCGTGCGCAAAATTAAGGCCTTGAAATCTCCCCCAAAGGTAATAACCACCAGGTCTTTCAAGAAATTTATTCTTGAGTCCTTCCTAAGTGATCTCAAACAGCTCCCCTGGTACAGGCTAAACCTAATCCCAGACCTAGACTGTGCAGTTGAATACTTTCAGTCTGAGCTCCTGCAAGTCTGGAATTCCCATGCCCCGCTGCGTAAAGTGCGAGTAAAAGGGACTCATCTCCCCTGGGTTACAGCTGATCTTACACTAATGTACCAGCTTAGAGATTCACGGTGGTCAAATTTCAAGAGTACTGGTTCCATGAACGATCACTACGAATACCGAAAATGTCGAAATTAATGCACAAAACAAACAAAAATGGCCAAAGCCCATTACTTCAATGAAAATCTAAACAATAACATATCAAACCCTAGAATCTTTTGGAGAACCATAAGTAACATACAAGCACCCCCAGTCCACTCCCAGCCAGCTGCTGTCAAAGTAAACAACCAAACCCTGCAACACCCCCTAGATGTAGCAAATGCCTTTAATGATTACTTTGTTGGATGTGCCACCACTTTGATTGCCAAGCTAGGAAATGACATGCAATCAGAGAGGCCTCATGCAGGTCAGGCCCCCCAACTGTGCAAAGTCCCTGTATCAGACAGGAATTCAGTTTTAGACCAGTGCTGTCAGTGTCGTTACTAAACTTCTCCGTAAGCAAAAAATGAAATATACCAGTGTGGACCTGATCAAATACCAGCAATGCTGCTGAAAATCAGTGCACCGGTAACTGCAAATCCTATCGCAACCCTAATAAATGAGTCACTGGCAACTGGATACATACCCAAGCTCTGGAAGATTGCAAGAGTGGTACCTATCCATAAAAGGGGTGACAATACTTTGGTATCCAACTACCGTCCGATATCGTTGCTCCCTGTAATGTCAAAAGTCTTGGAAAAATGTGTCTACACACAATTACGTGATTATTATCAATATTGGAACTACTTAACCCCGGATCAATCCGGCTTTCGTCCAAATCACTCAACTACAACCGCCCTTTTAAAAGTCTGCAATGATATCCAAGCTGGGATGGAACAAGGAAACCTAACTGGAGCCATCTTCCTTGATTTTGCCAAGGCCTTTGACACGGTAGACCATGGCATCTTGTTAGAAAAACTTAAAAACTCTGGCATTGGTGATCGCACGCTAACCTGGTTTCAATCATATGTATCCGACCGATCACAATATGTGTCAATTTCTGGCAGCTCCTCCCTCCCGCTTCCAGTCACTTGCGGTGTACCCCAAGGCTCAATACTAGGCCCCCTGCTATTCACAATATTCATAAATGATCTGCACAACATCTGCAAAGCCTCAACTGTACATATGTACGCAGACGACACTGTGATCTATACCAGCAAACCAAATCTCCCGCAGCTGGAGGCCGTGCTGCAAGAACAATTCACAGAGGTAGAAAAGTGGATCAAAAACAACAAACTTTTTTTAAATACTGACAAAACTGTAACAATGCTCTTTGGAACAGCACCTAAACTACACAAATTGCAAAATCCCCATCTATGTGTTGAGACAAAATCAAATGGCATGCTGACCACAGTCACTTCTCTCAAATATCTAGGTATGTGGTTGGACCTTAATCTATCCTTTGGCCCCCACATCGAAAAACTCTCATCTAAACTATACCCCAAACTAGGTGCCCTGTACAGAAACAAATCCTGCCTGAGTCCTGCGGTAAGAAAGCAGATTGTACAGCAAATGCTTATGCCGGCTATTGATTACAGAGATGTAGTGTATGCAGCCGCCCCGCAAACACACCTTCATAAACTTATTACATTGTATAACTCATTCTGCCGCTTTGCGCTACAATGTAAGTACATGACCCACCATTGTGACATGTTAAAAGAGCTAAACTGGCCATCGCTGGAATCCGGACGCACCCTTCACCTTTCCAGCCTGGTGTTTAAGAGCATTTCTGGGAAGCTGCCACCCTACCTGAATAGACTGCTTCCCCCAGCAGCTCCCTCATCCTATAACCTCCGATCCAGGAACAGCACCTTACTTGCAATACCACAATACAAAAAGACAGTGGCTCGGTCCTCATTTTCCTACAGAGCACCACAATTATGGAATAACCTCCCAGACACCATCAAATCTTCCCCCAGTCTTAAGTCACTCAAAAGCTCCTTACTAACATACCTCAATACAGAATGCACCTGTAAACATGTAACATAATGACTATTTCCTACATATTTATTTTCTGTTAATCTGTATATTTGTGTTGGTTTTTTTTGTTGTTGTTGTTTTTTTTTTTAATATCTTACATTGTATTACTTTGTATTTCTGTAACTGTAACACTTCAATGTTCTTGAACCCAGGACATACTTGAAAACGAGAGAAATCTCAATGTATCCTTCCTGGTAAAATCCTTTATAAATAAAATAAATAAATAAATAAATAGAATGTATGTGCACTGGAGCAATGGCGTATGCAGCCCATATTATTAGGGTGTGTGTGCACCCATGACACATTTTTTAATTATTTATCTCTTTGTACAGAACAGTTATTTTTAGTTAGGAATAGCCAATGTTGGTATGCAGTGATACAGTCAATGTACATGCTATTTATCACGAACCAGATGAGGAACATCCAAAATATCAATGTATCCTTTACCCAACATTAGGGTGTGCCTGGGCACACAATCAGGGTTATTCAAAGAGATTCGAAAAAGTCACCTCACGTTCAGTGACTTTTCGTTCTCTTCAATTCGGTTCCTTTTGCCGATCCCATTTTGGTGACCCTGCGGTGTATTCAGCAAGCACCACAGGGTCCCCGAATTGCAGGGAAAAGCTGCCGTAAACCTGACGAAAACTAACCGCAAAACCCACCGAATGCACGCCGAAAACCTGCAAAAACATCTGGATTAACCTGCCGAAAAACCCGAGCAGGAGCCATCACACACAGCGAAGCAGCGGAAAAGGAGCCGAATCACACAGAGCCAAAGCAGCTGAGACGCAGAGAGAGGGAGGTGAATAAATTAGCAAAACCGTTTGTACGAATCTGTGAAAATGAAACGCTGTTTGCAAAGAAACTACTGAGCGAAAATGTCTGAAATTTACACAGGAGGTCCAGGGAATGATAATAAAAAGGGCTGTTACAGAAAAAAGAAGTAAACTTAAAAAAAAAAAAAAAAAATCAGAAAAATGCTTAAAGTATGCTAAAAAATCTATAAATAAAGAGACTTTTTGCTGCAGAATTTTATAATGAATGGTTTATTAGATATTGAATTAAAACGGGAATATTTTTAACATTGAAGTCTATGGGATTCGCCTGAATAAACCTGCCGAATTAAACCACCGAATGGCAGGGCATTAGGGGAACCTTTCACTGCTGGTTTGTGTTCTCTGAATAAACAAAGCATTGCTTTTTTATGGGGACTTCACTGCCCTCGAACAGGCACCGAACAGGCACCGTATGTGCAGGCAATTCGCCAGGATTTGGCGAATTGCCTGCTCTCTGGATAGCCGAATGGCCAGGAAAGGTAACCGAGCGCTGATTTTCAGCGTTCGGTTACCTTTCTCAAGCAATTCATATCTCTTTGGATAACCCTGTAGGTGCACCCTGTGCGTACGCCTATGTCTGGGAGATAAGGACCTACAAAGTATTTTCCTAAACTTTTTAACTTATCTAATACAGCTTTTATGGAATTGCTATGTCAAACAATATTCAACCAAAAGAAATTATTAAAATAAGTTAATACTAATGTACCATAAGAGGTGTTAAACTAATGCTACATAATTACCTGCTCTGAAACATGCATATACACGTGCCGTGTGTAATTTGTACCATTACACACTGGAAAATGTGAATCTTTTGAAAGCGTTAAAGAAACCCAATATAAATCCATCAATCCCGTTTTAGAATTTCATGCTAAATGCCTTAGGGTTATACTAAAGCCACGAGGAGCTTTTCCTTGGGAGACATAAGGGCGTCTGTTTCTAATTTAATTATTTGTTGTTTGACTTTGGTAACAGTGAAAGCTTCGGAAATCCTGTATGTAATGGTTTTGTTTCAGAAGACACTAGAAAATGTGCTTTAAGGGTCTGACAGCACTATGACATAACACAAAGGGAGGATGGTTGGGGCCAGAGATGGAAGGGAAAAAGACAACTGAGGGGATGGAAGTTTGGGTTCCAGTCTTCATCCCACTTGATTGTACGGCCATTTCTTTTGGAATTCCAGATGCTTCGCTACTGGCATATTCCTGTGAGTTCGCCAACCTTTTGCAGCGATTTGCTCAGGTCTTCCTGGAACAGGAGATGTGTGTGATTTTTTTTCTTAATGGTTGGGACTCACATCAAGAAAACATTGAGAAAATGTTGCAATTGCACTGTGGAACTGATACAGGAAATCCTACATGCTCGTACCGGATATGACAACACAAACAGTTGTGGAACAATGATTGAACTATCAAAAGTAGATGCCGCCTACTGGAATTTGTCTGAGAAATTTGTATCCAGAGATGTTTTCAATTATTTTTTGGGGTGCTTTTTCCCCCCTTTATATATAAGTACACACACACTGTGGAACATTTATGTAAGGTTATTTTATTGAGGTTTGAGCAGTTTAGCAAAAGAACAACGAGATCAGCCTTTCCCACATCACCTACTGCTGTTGATCCAGTAAAAGCCCAAAAAAACCAGTCTGCAACATACCGGGGGGAAAAATATTTTTTGACCCCGGAATGGCATCAGATTTCTACTTGGATCAAGCAGCTTTTAACCACATGTTATATACCTTTAATAGTATGTTTTTGCAGGAAGACATCCGGTCGTTGTTTAAAAGTCTGTACAGTCTCTGACCCAACCACCTCAACAGGCAGAGAATTCCACAGCGTTATTGTTCTCACTGTAAAATAACTCTTCCTATGCTTTAGGCTGAATTTCCTTTCGTCCAGTCTAAGGCTAGGGTCAAACGAAAGCATTTTTACACGCGAACGTAAAAAAGTGCGTCCGAACGCATTGATGTATTTTTTCACGGAATATGCGAAAACGGTCATACGATGCGCGTTTTCGTGCGTGATGTTTTACGAATCCAAACCAGGAAACTTTTTGCGTCTGGACGTTATGTTGGCCGGACATGAGCAGGGTCTGACATCTCCAAATCACACACACACGTCGCTAGCGGGCGCAGCGCACTCTGTACGTCCGTACTAGCGGTTCTGCGTTCTCGAAAAAATGCGTTAATTTTCCACTTGCGTTGCGCGGCCGGACTTTCGTGCGACCGTACTTCGTATTTTGGCTGTCGTTGCCCGTCATTTGCTGCTAGTGCGGCCGTGATTAAGTGCGCCAGAACACACGTTAAAAATGCGCTGGTCTGACCCCAGTCTAAATGGGTGACCTCGTGTCCTGTGTATAGTCCTGTTAATGAATAGGTTTCTAGACAATGGTTTATAATGGCCCGTATATATTTATATAAGGTTATCAGATCCCCTCTAAGGCGCCGTTTCTATAAACTTAACAGGTTTAAGCTTGAGAAACGTTTCCTCAGAACTTAAAATCATCCACTCCCCTTATTTAGTCTTTATTACAATTTTAAGCAGTGAGACCAAAACCCTTTGACAATCCAAGTTATTTTTTATAATACAGTGTTTGACCATCCACGTCAAATGAACATTCGCTAAATTTTTCAACAAACATCAGTATAAATAAACGCAGAGAGTGGATATCACAGTCACTCCTGGGTGCTCTTTTCTACTTGTGCTACTTTTTATGGCGCTTGAGTTCCATTCTGGATTTGCTCCAACGGTATTTTATCTGATACCCTAACCTAATGTCCATAACCTTAACTCTGACCCCATCTCCCACAGCCTTAAGCGTGCAGTAAATCAAGCAACCCAGCAGCTGAGATCTGCTTCCGTATACACAGACAGTATAGAGCAAAAACACCATACAGGAATAGTGAAACATGTGCTGTGGACAGCAAACACCTTCTTAGAGTTGTGATGTCTAAAGCATCTGGATTTCTCAATCCCTGTGTTTCCCAAGGAAGCACATTGATGCTGTGACAGCATACGTAACTCAAATTATTCAAAGCATGAAAAACAATTAATTGCGGAGGGATTCCCATAAAACGTTATACACAAGAACATGATTTCAAACCAGAATGATAGAATTCCAGGTATTGCTGGGCAGCACTGTGACGCACAGTCAGTGGAATGGATATGTATCCTGCAATAACATGACAATCAGGAAACCCTCTAACCTACAGGGGGTAAAAGCATAACGAGAATATACTCATACACAGACAAAATGACAATTGATACTTTTCCTATGTAATACTATTATTGTGGATATTTGCAAACTTGTAACATTTTATTAACGACAAGCTCTTGGATTGATGAAATGCTACGAATGTTAAATACAAAAGAATAATAGTAAATATTTAGGATTTTTTTTTCTCATTTCAAAATAAACACATTTTCCACAGAGTGCCTAAATCAAAATTTCAGAACATTGGTGGCGCCGATAAAAACAGGGCTGGATTTTGTGTAGTCCTCTAATACAGTGTTTCTCAAACCTGTCCTCGGGACCCCCTAACAGGCCAGGTTTGCCAGATAGCTGAAGCACAGCACAGGTGATATGATTTGCTGTTCAATGATTGCAGGATTCAGTCTGCATCTATTTTTTTTAAAAGGATTTTACCAGGAAGGATACATTGAGATTTCGTTTGTTTTCAAGTATATCCTGAGTGGTGAGTATGTACCGTTAGGTGTCTTGCCCAAGGACACTTACTGGAGAGGTGCTCTTGCTGGGATTGAGCCCATGTCTCCACAGGCTCTCTCCACGCAGAGCAGTGATGTTGCCTCTACTCCATCCAGCCGGCACATTGCTTCAAGGTGATCCTTAAAATCTGGCCTGTTAGGGGGTCCCGAGGACAGGTTTGAGTAACACTGCTCTAATACACAAAGAAGTATTACATAGTTGACTATTGAATAGTGATGTCATAATGGTTGATTGCGAAATAAGAGAGTAGGATACTATATATATTATTGACTCGACAAACATTACATTCGATTTGGGCTCATTTTGTGCATGCTAAATAAAATCAATAAATAAAAAAGTAACACAATTCGTTTCATACACCAAAACAATGCAGAATGTGTATAATCATGTAACAGGACCACTCCTGTTTTGATATATGTATCATACAAGTTTGCTCTTGTGCCACTTTTTTAAGCTTGACTTGACATCTAGCAGCAGATTTTAAAAAGTAATAATATTCTAGCGATTAATAAAAGCGCCATAGATATCCATTCTAAAAAAATCCGCTCCACACTTTAAATGAGGATTAAAAAAAAGTGACATAAAAACCAAATGACTCTAGTCTTAATTCCATCCAAAATCTTAACATTTTTTGCTCAGGAGAGCAGTATTCCTACGGCTACGCTTTCTTGAATTATTCCACTCTTTTCCGTTCCACCATCTCTGTTGGGTGGCTGTCACCTGCGCGTACAGATTATAGAAACGTTTTTTCTTGGTTTAACATTTAGGGGGTTATTCAGAAAGTGCTGGTGTTTCCTGATGTTGCAAACACTGAGGCTTCACAAAAGATAAATCCAAACAGCCGCAGGAGAAGATTCACAGTGAAGCTTCCCCTATGCCAGTTTGGATTCCCCTCTTGTGAAGTGTTGACATTTGTCACCTTTGTCACAGCAGGTGTTTGCAACATCAGTACTTTCTGTCATTTCCAAAGCATTTAAACGCAAAGTTAGGTGCTCTAGATAATATTTGATGAGAAGATTGATAAGGATTACAATTATTTATAAAACGCCAACACTTTCCACAGCGCCGTACAATGGGTGGGATGAAACAAACAGGTTTGGCACAAGTAAACTATAGGAAAGAGACTGATATTTTGGGAAAATCCATAATTCTGGGCTTTATGGTTAAAATACAGAAGCAAAGTATCTAATTTATTAGGAATTCCTAGTTTCTGAACACACAGCTGGTCTGGCAAACGTCTCTATTGATGATGAGAGAAAGGGGGGGTGAGGATCCTCACACCCCCCTTTGTCTCTATTGATGAAGCAAATTAATTGTCTTCTAGAAGTAAAATCCAGCTCAGATGTAAAGTGATCCCTGTAGGTGAAATACCAAAATATCTTGAGAAATAAATTGGTATAAAAAATTTACCCCCCCATGTGCCTTATATAACATAATTGTAGCGTAATAAAATCTATCTAAATATGGCAACAAATATGTTTATACCATGAAAAGGTGAGAAACTATTGATTAGTAGAGATTATTTTTTATTTAGTTGCCCCATTCATGGAGCCTTAACGCTCACCCAACTGCAGATGATTAAATTCCATCAAATTTTAGAAGTTGTTCAAATGACTAATACGCAGAGTAAGAGGACACATCACAGAGAAGAATGGATGAAACTTTGCAGACCATTAGCTCTCACCTTGCCTTGAAGACATTTGTTGGTCTCTGGTCCTGGAGACTTGGTCCACCTTAGGGCACTGTCCCTGGAGCACTTTCTCTAGCCTGTCATTCATCTTTTGCTTATCTTCCTCCAACGAAGACTTCTCCTTCAGCAAGTCAGAATAAGCCATTTCCAGACTGCCTCTCTGCCCTTCCCATTCATCTTTCTCCATCCTCAGCTTCTCCAACTCTTGCTGGACATTAACACCTGCTTGCGACCCAACAGTTGAAGGATTGGATGCTTCTCCTCCTAGGATCTTGTTCACCACCCTCTCTAGCAAGGCAACTCTGGTTTGTACCGAGTCCACTAGTTGACGAAGAGCTGCGTTTTCAACCCTCAGTCCCTGGACAGCATTCATTGCTTCCCTAGGCTCTGAGCAGCTCCCCTCTTTAGGGCTGGGCACCGTGAAGGTATAAGTACACTGTCCATAGCGGTCATTCGCTCTGCGTAGTTGGGGACTTCCATGTACCATCCATATAAGAAGTGACAGCATAACGTACAGGCCCACAGACCCCATTTTAATGCTCGGTGGAATCTGTCCTTTACGAATAATAAAACCAATACTCAGGTATCTCAGCAAAAGGAGAGATACTTAATATAGTCGCAACTGGGAAAGTAGACACAGGATTCTAGAACACACGTCTGTATCAGCGCTAACTCAGCCTTCTGTTTGTGCCTGGGCTCACATCACCTTTCTTTTATAGAGTTGGGTTGGAAGAGGATGGGGGGAGAGGCGTGTTCAGCTCGGCTGGTGCTGGATAACATAACAGGAATCTTCCAGGCTCCTGCTTCTGAAATGAGAAATGACACAGTGCCTGGAGCCAGCTCAGATTGCAGTCGTTCAGCCTGTAGATTCTAGTGTTTACAAGGGGACGAAGCCAACACGTCAAGTACCAATGGCCCGACAAAGCCATTATGGCATCGCTAATAGACCAGTCACGACCAAACGAAGGAACCGAGCCATAATGATACATCCTCATACACAGGAGAATTCAATGGTGGTCATACTTTCCTGTTATTTTTGAGTAAAGGACAAGTTTGATTCCCTTTAAAAGTAAAACCTAGCATTTCAACAAATCAGAGGATTTTTTTTTTGAGAAAGTATTTTACCAGGAAGGATACATTGAGATTTCTCTCATTTTCAAGTATGTCCTGGGTGGCGAGTATGTACCGTTAGGTGTCTTGCCCAAGGACACTTATTGGAGAGGTGCTCTTGCCGGGATCAAACCTGTGTCTCCACAATCTCTCTCCACAGTTATAGAGCAATGATGTTACCTCTACTCCACCCAGCCGGCCCCCTCAAACTATTGCAGGTTTGATCACAAAATCACTACCTCCCCCCTCTAAAATAAACAGTACATATCATAGGCTTCCACCTTACCATTCACTTTAACAGCTAGGGATCCAAAAGGGAAAATACATCTACCGGTAATTGAAACAATCTCTAACGGTGCTACATAAAATGTATATAAAATATGGAAAACAATTCTTTATTGACTGTATAATGACAATGAGATTGCTCCCGGATCCACATGTTGCTATGGTATAAGTTCTCAAATATATCCAACCTGTTTTTAATTTTCTCTCTCATATATATTCCATAAATAACAGTTAGTTGAAAGATATTTGCATTTTTTTAATATAAAATGGTAAAGAATGTAAGGTTCACAGCATCACAATCCTTTTTTTTTACATTTTATTTTGGAGCAAAACATTTTTGGTGTGTTAAGAACAGCATCATTTTTTTCTTTGAAGACCAAGTTTCATATAATTATGGCTATTGGAAATTAAATGTGAGTGTGCTGTCCAGAAGCTTAAAATACTTTCAGGGTAAGAATTCCAAGTGAACGTGGGCTAGGGACAACTGAACCCAAACATAATCATTATGGTTCACATTGCGAAAGCTCTGCATAAAAAGATCTGCTTATGTTGTGTCATGTTCTGCTAATGCTAAAATGTTTCCAAAACAGAAAATCAATACAAAGCTGTACTATTGCAGGGTTAGAAAATCTGGGGGCAGAAATCTTGAGTTCTCGGACGTAGGTTTTAGAACTTGAGCACTGCCTAAATCTGATTCAAGTTGAAAGGTGGCAATCCCGAAGTACTGCCTGATTTCACAAAACACAACAAACAATAGTGTAATAGACACTCAAAGGCCACTTTATACGTAAACCTGTTCAATTACTTTTTAAACACAAATTGCTAATCAGCCGATAACATGGCAGCAACTAAATGCATTTGGGCATCTAGACGTGGTGAAGACGATTTGCTGAAGTTCAAACCGAGCATCAGAATGGGGAACAAAGGGGAATTAAGTGACTTTGAACGTGGCATGGTTGTTGATGTCAGATGGGCTGGTCTGACTATTTCACAACGTGATGATCTACTGGGATTTTCACGCACAACTATCGCTAGGATTTACAGAGAATGGTCCGAAAAAGAGAAAATATCCAGAGAGTGGCAGTTGTGTGGACGAAAATGCTTTGTAGAGGTCAAAGAGGGCAGACTGGCAGATTGGTTCGAGATGATAGAAAGGCAACAGTAGCTGAAATAACCACATGTTACAACTAAGGTATGCAGCATACGATCTCTGAATGCACAACATGTCCAACCTTGAAGCAAATGGGCTACAGCAGCAGCAGACCACACCGGTTGTCAGTCCTGTCAGCTAAGAACAGGAAACTGACGCTACAATTCACACAGGCTCACAATTGTTTTTACAATAGAATATTGTAAAACATTGCCTCATGAGTTTCGACTTCAGCTGCCACATTCAGATAGTAGGGTCCGGATTTTGCTTAAACACCATGAAAGTATGAATCCATCCTGCCTTGGATCAACGGTTCAGGCTGGTGGTGTAATGGTGTGGGGGATATTTTCTTGGCGCACTTTGGGCCCCTTAGTACCAATTGAGCATCATTTAAAACACCATGGCCTGAGTATTGTTGCTGACAAGTCAGTAGAAGTCTTTTAACCTCCTTGTCTTTTCTCATTCACCTGCCATTTCTTCTCTCGAGTAGCTTAAAGAACACAATAGCCTTATCTAAACATTCCCTCCTCCACCTGACTGTTTACTGCTGTGGTTTAGCTTATACAGTATTTAAGTAAAACTTTTGCACAGATTTCGGTAACCGTTACAGCATGGAAAAAATCCACAAAATGGAACCAGGAGAAAAAAATACTTTCTTTTTCCCTTTTACATGCAACTACTTCAAACGAGGAAAAACCAGCAGCATGTCTTTTATAATGTGGTTTTGTTTGTAACACAAGTAACCTGGTTACAGCTTATGTAAGTCAGAACAAAAGGAATTATCACTGGGTGTGCAGAGAAACAGGCTCTTACCCATCACAAAGGAAAGTTTAAATTGACACTCTATTACGCTGGGGTCAGACGAGCGTTTTGAAGAGCGGAAGGAACGTCTGTGAGAGTGGACGTTCCTTTCACTCGACAACCTTCTGGCCGCCTCGCTGAGCGCAGTTAGTGCGCTCAGCGCTGCAAGGCTCGATCCTCCTATGGAGGATCACACTTTGTAGCTCTGTCAACATGCGTCCTAGCGCTTTGACGGAGAGGCCTGCTGCATGGATTCAGCACAGACGCTGTTGCGCGCACAATTCGTGCGCCCAACAGTGTCTGGCCGGTCCCGTCACAGCATCACAACGCTGCGACAGACGCCAGAAGCCACGTCAGTATGGGTGCACCTAGTGGGCTCGTCTGACGCTGGCCTTAAAGTTTCAACCCTCTTTTTTACCCTTAAATAATTGAGGACATCCTGCTGAGAGCATCTAAGTAATTATTTTTTCTATTTTTTTTAGTTTTGGTGTAAATACAGACCTTTTCTCTCCTGGAGCTGGGCTGCCCGTCCCCTTCAGCTCCGGGCTACAAAAAGTGGAAGTCCTTGCAGCTATCTAATGCAATTTGCATAGTGATCACTGTGCAAATTTTGTAACACACAGAACTTGTGTATACACTTTCTGCAGCATGTCCGCAGAACAATAGATTGATGATGAACTCGCAGAACCAATCAGTTGCCATCTCACTTCCATCTTCGCTACTGCGAGCGTACGAAGAGAGGATGATGTCAGCACGCAGAATATGATTTGGTAACAGACAGACAGGATATTCAAATCCATAGGCGTGCGCAGCCTATTGTATTAGGGTGTGCACCCAAAAGTTCAAACACACACAAATATATATATATTCACGCACCCTTATGCAAACATACACAGACACACACTCACGCATTCAGCCAAAATATATCATTACTATAGGGGTCATTCACAGAGCACCGAAATGTCGCTAACTGTTGTTCCCCGCACTTCGGGAATCAAATTGCCCCACCCTGTGGTGAATTCACCATTCACCGCAGGGCCCCCAAAGTGCAGGGAATCAGCCACTCGCAACAGGAACCAGGACGCCGCGATCGGCCGGAGGTGACTGCGAGAGGATAGCGAGGGAGTGCAGGGACAGGTATGTAACAGCCCAGGTGTGGCTCGGGGTTACTGCTTTCAGCATTGAAATTTAACCCCAAGCCACGCTCGGGAAAACCGCCAGGGGGCTGAATAATTGCACCGATTTTGACATAAAAATTTCAAAATCAGACCGCCAGGGAGGTTAACCTTCTGCTGCCAAGCACCAATATTTAGTCTCCTACCTGTATCTCACGATGCTTTATTCACTATTCTTACTTTGTGGAGTGCAGGCAGAAGATATAGCGGCGATTCTAGGAGCAATACCAGCCTTTTGGATGCAGGGCAAGGGTCAATGCCGGGCTGAGACAAGGACACAGGTGCCGAATTTTACGCACAGCCTGTTTAAAGACGCAGCCTGTTTAAAGACAAATACATGCATTTACACACACAGCCATACAGTGCAGTCAACACAGAATCCACAGCAATAAAACCCCCAGCCATGTGCGGTGTGTATGAGCGTATAACAGAATCCACAGCAATAAAACTCCCAGCAAAGTGCGGTATGTATGAGCTTATTACAGAATCCACAGCAGTAAAACTCACAGTAATGTGCAGAGTATATGAGCGTATCAAAGTCCACAGCAATAAAACCCACAGTAATGTGCAGTGTATGAGCATATCACAAAGTCCACAGCAATAAAACCCACAGTAATGTGCCGTGTATGAGCATATCACAAAGTCCAGTGTATGAGCATACCATAGAATCCACAGCAATAAATCCCCCAGCAATGTGCGGTGTGTATGAGCGTATCACAGAATCCACAGCAATAAAAATCCCAGCAAAGTGCGGTGTGTATGAGCTTATTACAGAATCCACAGCAGTAAAACTCACAGTAATGTGCGGAGTATATGAGTGTATCAAAGTCCACAGCAATAAAACCCACAGTAATGTGCAGTGTATGAGCATATCACAAAGTCCACAGCAATAAAACCCACAGTAATGTGCAGTGTATGAGCATATCACAAAGTCCACAGCAATAATACCCCCAGTTTAAATACAAAAGTTGCCCCCTCTCCGGCTTTCCTTTCTTTTTGGAGGGAGGCGGTTGAGTATTGCTGGTCCAGAAGCAGGCCCGGACTAGGGAAAAAAACCATTTCATTTCATACCAGCCCCAGTAATATGCGGTGTGTTTGAGGGCATCACAGAGCTGTACAATAATAAGCAGCTCACATTTGATATATTGCCCCCAGCTCACATGGATATATTGCCCCCAGCTCACATGGACATATTGCCCCCAGCTCACATGAATATATAGGTGCTCACACGGATATATTTGCCCCCAGCAGCTCATACATGGATATATTTGCCCCCAGCAGCTCATACATGGATATATTTGCCCCCAGCAGCTCATACATGGCTATATTTGCCCCCTGCAGCTCATACATGGATATATTTGCCCCCTGCAGCTCATACACGGATATATTTGCCCCAGCAGCTCATACATGGCTATATTTTCCCCCAGCAGCTCATACATGGATATATTTGCCCCCTGCAGCTCATACACGGATATATTTGCCCCCTGCAGCTCATACACGGATATATTTTCCCCAAGCAGCTCATACATGGCTATATTTGCCCCCAGCAGCTCATACTTGGATATATTTGCCCCAGCTGCTCATACATGGCTATATTTGCTCCAGCAGCTCATACGTGGATATATTTGCCCCGAGCAGCTCATACATGGCTATATTTGCCCCAATGCTCATACATGGATATATTTTCCCCCTGCAGCTCATACAGGGTTATATTTGCCCCAGCAGCTCATACACAAATATATTTGCCCCCAGCAGCTCATACATGGATATATTTGCCCCCAGCAGCTCATAGAGGGCTATATTTGCCCCCTGCAGCTCATACATGGATATATTTGCCCCCAGCAGCTCATACATGGATATATTTGCCCCCAGCAGCTCATACATGGCTATATTTGCCCCAAGCAGCTCATACATGGATATATTTGCCCCTAGCAGTAACGGAGTATATGAGCGTATCAAAGTCCACAGCAATAAAACCCACAGTAATGTGCAGTGTATGAGCATATCACAAAGTCCACAGCAATAAAACCCACAGTAATGTGCCGTGTATGAGCATATCACAAAGTCCAGTGTATGAGCATACCATAGAATCCACAGCAATAAATCCCCCAGCAATGTGCGGTGTGTATGAGCGTATCACAGAATCCACAGCAATAAAAATCCCAGCAAAGTGCGGTGTGTATGAGCTTATTACAGAATCCACAGCAGTAAAACTCACAGTAATGTGCGGAGTATATGAGTGTATCAAAGTCCACAGCAATAAAACCCACAGTAATGTGCAGTGTATGAGCATATCACAAAGTCCACAGCAATAAAACCCACAGTAATGTGCAGTGTATGAGCATATCACAAAGTCCACAGCAATAATACCCCCAGTTTAAATACAAAAGTTGCCCCCTCTCCGGCTTTCCTTTCTTTTTGGAAGGCGGTTGAGTATTGCTGGTCCAGAAGCAGGCCCGGACTGGGGATAAAAACCATTTCATTTCATACCAGCCCCAGTAATATGCGCGGTGTGTTTGAGGGCATCACAGAGCTGTACAGTAAAAGCAGCTCAACATTTGATATATTGCCCCCAGCTCACATGGACATATTGCCCCCAGCTCACAGAAATATATAGGTGCTCACACGGATAATATTTGCCCCAGCAGCTCATACACGGATATATTTGCCCCCTGCAGCTCATACACGGATATATTTGCCCCCTGCAGCTCATACACAGATATATTTTCCCCAAGCAGCTCATACATGGCTATATTTGTGTCACGGATCCCCCTGATACTAGAGTGGTGGTCCCTATACGCAGGACACTCTCTACCCTTCCGATCCTTAGAATGGTCGGCACGACTAGACAGACTACAAGAATGGCAGTACAGAGCACGTACAAGAGAGATGTCACGGATCCCTCTGCTTTATCTGAGTAGTGGTTTCTAGACACAGAACAGTCTCTACCCTTCCGATCCTTAGAGTGGTCGGCACGACTAGACAGACACAGAATGATACACAAGAAGTTAGAATAATTAGCTCTTCCCAAGACCCTAACAACACAAGGGGTAGTCTGATGCGTGCTTAGGGTGCCACACAGACTGACCTCAATACCAGAATTAGAAGAGTTGATGCCAATACCAGGGGTTATGCACAGAATGGTTCGTTCGCCAATGCCAGGGATCATACACAGAGTGGTTCGTTCGCCAATGCCAGGGGTCATACACAGAATAGTCGTTTGCCAATGCCAAGGGGTCAATACACAGAATAGTCGTTTGCCAATGCCAAGGGGTCAATACACAGAATAGTCGTTTGCCAATGCCAAGGGGTCAATACACAGAATAGTCGTTTGCCAATGCCAAGGGTCAATACACAGAATAGTCGTTTGCCAATGCCAAGGGGTCAATACACAGAATAGTTGTTTGCCAAATATACAAGAGCTCTGCGGGAAGTAACTACCACGTCAGGGCACCGGCATTTCTGAGAGCCTGGGCTTTAAACCCGGCGGGTCCGCGTCAGCCCGCCAGGCCCCGCCCCCCGGCTTCCCCACGTGTGCGGAAGCGACCGCAATATCATTCGGCGCCTGGCCAGCGAGCAGCGAGGAAGCTGCTGCCAGGCGCCGGGGTGCGGGGGCCACCGTGACAGAACCCCCCTCTACGGGCGGCCACTGGACGACCCCCAGGGGCGCGGGATGAGCCAAATAGAAAGCCCTCACCAACCGAGGAGCATGAACCTCAGTAGCCGGAAGCCAAGAGCGATCCTCTGGGCCGTAGCCCACCCAGTCAACCAAGTACTGAAGGACCCCCTAGAAACCCTGGCGTCCAGAATGGCCTCAACTTCAAACTCCTCCTCGCCCTCCACAGAGACCGGAGGAGGGGGGACACGGGCCCTGGTGTACCGATTACACAAAAGTGGTTTCAAAAGGCTCACGTGAAACACATTGTGTATCTTGATATGGGAGGGCAGAGCCAGAGCATAGGAGACCGGATTGATTCGCCGCAGAACCTTATAGGGGCCTATGTACCTGGGTGCCAGTTTCATGGAGGGTACTAAAAGCTTAATGTTGCGTGAAGAAAGCCAAACCCTGTCCCCAACTTGATACACGGGTGCCGGCCTCCTGTGTCTGTCGGCTTTGATCTTCTGGGTAACACTACTATCCTCCAGTGCCCGTTTAACCCCTCCCCAGGTTTCTTTCAATGACACTAAATGCTCATCCAGAGCAGGAATCGCATCGCGGTATCAGGAAACGTAGCAGGGAGCACGGGAGGATCAAAACCGTAAACAGTGAAGAAGGGGGAACGTCCTGTGGCTTCGCTTACTGCACTGTTCAAGGCATACTCTGCCCACGGTATCAGGTCTGACCAGTTATCTTGTCGTTCGGATATAAAGCACCTGAGATATTTTTCTATATTTTGGTTGGCTCGTTCCGCCGCCCCGTTGGTCTGGGGGTGATAGGCCGAAGAGAAGGATAGGTCTATCCCCACACTCTTGCAAAACCCTTTCCAGAATCTGGAGACGAATTGGGTCCCCCTATCCGAGACAATCCCAAGAGGAATACCGTGTAAGCGGACCACATTGGAAACAAAAATGGGCACCAGTTCGGCTGCCGAAGGAAGTTTCCGAAGAGGAACATAGTGACCCATTTTGGAGAATCGATCTATGACCGTGAGTATTACAGTATTCCCTCTAGACTCAGGTAACTCTACTATAAAATCCATAGCTAAATGCGACCATGGTCGTTCGGGGATTGGCAGAGGCTGGAGTAAACCAATAGGCGCTGTTTTGGGACTTTTATGTCTTGTGCACACTTCACACACGGTTATGTAATCTTTAACGTCACGGCGCACCGTGGGCCACCAAAGGAGTTTACGTATACTAGACACTGTTTTGGTGATCCCCATGTGCCCAGAGATTTTGTTATCATGATACAGTTTTAATACCTCTTCCCTTTCGTTCTCAGGTACAAAGAGTTTCGCAGGAGGTCCCCCCAGGAGCTGTGCCCTGGGCGGTCTGCAATCTTAACATTAGAGGAGACGAGACACTAATCGTGGTAAGTGCTATAATCCTTTCCTGGGGTACAATGGGATGTTGATCTTGGATGTTATGTTCGTATGACTCGTACTGTCTTGACAATGCGTCTGCTTTAATGTTTCTCGACCCAGGTCTGTATGTGAGGACGAAATTAAAGCTGGAAAGAAACAATGACCATCTCGCTTGCCTGGCATTCAACCGTTTAGCGTCTCCAATGTACGTGAGATTCTTATGATCGGTTATGATGACAATGGGGTCCCTAGACCCCTCTAATAAGTATCTCCATTCCGTCAAGGCTGCAATAACTGCTAACAATTCTCTGTTTCCGATATCATAGTTCCTCTCTGCCGGGGACAACTTTCGGGAATAGAAGCCGCATGGATGCAAGGGCTTGTCGGGTGCCTCCCTTTGGGACAAGACTGCACCAAGACCTAGCTCGGAGGCGTCAACTTCAACCTGGAAAGGCAGAGCCGGATCAGGATGTCGGAGAACAGGGGCAGTGGTGAAAGCCTGTTTAAGTGCCTCAAAGGCTTGACTGGCCTGGGGTGTCCACTTCTGATTCACCACCCCCTTTTTAGTCATAGCCGTGAGGGGAGCTATCAAGGCCGAGAAATTTTTAATGAACCTCCGGTAGTAGTTAGTAAACCCCAAAAACCTCTGGATGGCTTTAAGCCCTTGGGGTAAAGGCCAGTCAAGAATCGCTGAGAGTTTTTTAGGATCCATTTGGAAACCTTCAGGGGTTATTATATACCCAAGGAAGTGCACTGTCTCTATGTCGAATAAGCATTTCTCTAGCTTACAATATAACCCAGCCCTCAATAGTCTCTTCAACACTTGTCTCACGTGGGCGTGATGAGTCTCCTTATCAGGAGAGTATATCAGGATGTCGTCCAGATATACTATAACGAACGTTTGCAGAAAATCCCTTAGGGTGTCGTTTATGAGGTCCTGGAAAACGGCTGGCGCATTGCATAACCCAAAGGGCATCACCAGGTATTCATAATGCCCGCTACGTGTATTAAAAGCCGTTTTCCATTCGTGCCCCTTCTTAACCCTGACCAGGTTGTACGCTCCGCGTAAATCAAGTTTCGTATAAATACGGGCCCCTTTTAAACGGTCGAACAATTCGGTTATAAGAGGTATTGGGTATGCATTTCTTATGGTAATCCTATTTAAACCTCTATAATCGATGCAAGGTCGCAGGTCACCCTCTTTTTTGGAAACGAAAAAGAAACCTGCTCCTGCTGGAGAGGAGGATCGTCTGATGAATCCTCGCTCTAGATTCTCCCTTATATATTCCTCCATAATGTCATTTCCCTTTGAGACAAGGGGTATACGTGTCCTCTAGGAGGCATAGTACCAGGGAGTAACTCTATAGCACAGTCATAAGGACGATGCGGTGGTAGGACCTCAGTCCTGGTTTTAGAGAACACCTCCTTTAGCGCCATATAACATTCTGGGACTTCAGTGGACAAAGGAGGTGCTGTGGCAATGTTGAGACTACCAATCACATTAACCCTGCCCAGGCACTTTGACTGGCAACTAGGACCCCAACACATTATATCTCGCTGGGCCCAGTCAATCACCGGGTTATGTTCTGTCAACCATGGGAACCCTAGAACGACAGGACATGAGGGAGAGTCGATAACCTGGAATCGTATGGTTTCACAGTGCAGAACTCCTGTAGTCATGCACACATCGATAGTGTCGTGTGTGATATGGGGACATGACAGGGGTTTCCCGTCTATGGCTTCTACCATAAGAGGCCTCTCCTTTAGAACCAGAGGTAAGAGGTGGTTGGCAGCAAAACATCTATCCATAAAATTACCTGAGGCTCCAGAGTCTAGGAATGCCTCAGTCTCGAGGTGAACCCCCTCCCAGGTGAGGGAGAGGGTAGGTACAGAATCCGAGTTTTTTTTTTTTCCATCATCCACAAAGGAGGCATACAGAGAACCAATAACCTGGGTATTACTTGTCTTTTGACCTGATTTGCCACTCTCACCCCTGCTACCCCTGGGTCTCTGAGGACATTGAAGGCGGAAATGATCTGCCCCGGCACAATAAAAACAGAGCCCCCTTCTCTCCGGTGAGCTCTCTCTGCCTCTGAAATACCCGTTTTACCTATCTGCATAGGTTCAATGGCCGGTACATCGGTCTTAACGGTCTCCAGGTTACCTGATGCAGTGGTATGCCTGGGTACTAAGGGTAAAGGAGGTAGGACCCTTCTGGGTCTGTCTCTGGTGTGTCTCCTTTCCCTGATTTGATCGTCCATGGCGATGCAGAAATCAATCAAATGATCCAGATGTTCTGGTAATTTTAGGGGAGCCAATTCAAACATAAACGCCTCGTTCAGACCTTCGGTAAAGGCCAGGGTTAAAACGTCGTCTTCGGCCAGTGTACCTCAGAAGACAAAGTCTTAAATTCTATGGCATAGTCGGAAACCCTCCTATTACCTTGTTTGATGTGAAACAGGGATCTACCCGCATTGGTAGCCCGTCTAGAGGGATCAAAAGTACGCTTTAACTCGGAGGTAAAACCCTCATAGTCATATATGATGGGTTTCTTGTTCTCCCACAAGGGCGTGGCCCATAATAAAGCTTTTTCGGTCAAGTGATTAATCAGATAGCCTACTTTGGCTTTATCAGACATACAGGACCCGGGATTGTTTTCGAATAAGATCTCGAGTTGGGTCAGAAAGCCCCGGCATAAGTTCGGTGTTCCGTCATAACGTACGGGTGCTTTCATACTGAGCCTACAACCCTCGAGAGCGGCCGAACTGACCCTAGGCACTACTGGGTCTGGCGGGCTTGCAGTACCAGAACTGGATCGGTTTAGCAGGGTTTGCAGGGCAAGAGCAATCTGGTCCATTCTATGGTCCTGCTCTTCTTGTCTGGCTGCAATACGTGTCAATTGATTAGAGAGGTCTGCGGGATCCATGGCCCTGACGTAATGTCACGGATCCCCCTGATACTAGAGTGGTGGTCCCTATACGCAGGACACTCT
The DNA here is from genome assembly GCA_009667805.1 of Leptobrachium leishanense. Taxonomy (NCBI): domain Eukaryota; kingdom Metazoa; phylum Chordata; class Amphibia; order Anura; family Megophryidae; genus Leptobrachium; species Leptobrachium leishanense. Next base: position 59,896,753 of record CM019070.1, on the reverse strand, counting down.
CTACCCTTCCGATCCTTAGAGTGGTCGGCACGACTAGACAGACTACAAGAATGGCAGTACAGAGCACGTACAAGAGAGACGTCACGGATCCCTCTGCTTTATCTGTGAGTAGTGGTTTCTAGACACAGAACAGTCTCTACCCTTCCGATCCTTAGAGTGGTCGGCACGACTAGACAGACACAGAATGATACACAAGAAGTTAGAATAATTAGCTCTTCCCAAGACCCTAACAACACAAGGGGTAGTGTCTGATGTGTGCTTAGGGTGCCACACAGACTGACCTCAATACCAGAATTAGAAGAGTTGATGCCAATACCAGGGGTTATGCACAGAATGGTTCGTTCGCCAATGCCAGGGATCATACACAGAGTGGTTCGTTCGCCAATGCCAGGGGTCATACACAGAATAGTCGTTTGCCAATGCCAAGGGGTCAATACACAGAATAGTCGTTTGCCAATGCCAAGGGGTCAATACACAGAATAGTCGTTTGCCAATGCCAAGGGGTCAATACACAGAATAGTCGTTTGCCAATGCCAAGGGGTCAATACACAGAATAGTCGTTTGCCAATGCCAAGGGGTCAATACACAGAATAGTTGTTTGCCAAATATACAAGAGCTCTGCGGGAAGTAACTACCACGTCAGGGCACCGGCATTTCTGAGAGCCTGGGCTTTAAACCCGGCGGGTCCGCGTCAGCCCGCCAGGCCCGCGCCCCGGCTTCCCCACGTGTGCGGAAGCGACCGCAATATCATTCGGCGCCTGGCCAGCGAGCAGCGAGGAAGCTGCTGCCAGGCGCCGGGGTGCGGGGGCCACCGTGACAATTTGGCCCCCAGCAGCTCTACTTGGAATATTTGCCCTAGCTGCTCATAACATGGCTCATATTGCTCCAGCAGCTATACGTGGTATATTTGCCCGCGAGCAGCTCATACATGGCCTATATTTGCCCCAATGCTCATTACAGGATATATTTTCCCCCTGCAGCTCATACAGGTTATATTTGCCCCAGCAGCTCATACACAAATATATTTGCCCCCAGCAGCTCATACATGGATATATTGCCCCCAGCAGCTCATAGAGGGCTTATTTTGCCCCCTGCAGCTCATACATGGATATATTTGCCCCAGCAGCTCATACATGGATAATTGCCCCCAGCAGCTCATACATGGCTATATTTGCCCCAAGCAGCTCATACATGGATATATTTGCCCCTAGCAGCTCATACATGGCTAGATTTGCCCCAAGCAGCTCATACATGGCTATATTTGCCCCATGCAGCTCATACAGGGCTATATTTGCCCCCAGCAGCTCATACATGGCTATATTTGCCCCCTGCAGCTCATACATGGATATATTTGCCCCCAGCAGCTCATACATGGATATATTTGACCTTGGCCGCATCGCATGGATAGCCGCCGGGACGGGACCCTTCACCCCCGCAGGTCTGGCGGCAGCCTCTGCTTCCCTGGTGGTCCGGTGGCTGTGGGGTGCTGCATTGTGATCTGTGCTTCGCTCACAGACCGCAGAGCACGTCCCAGAGTGAGCTAGTGACTGGACACTAACGCCGGAGGTGACCTGTCACCTGACCGCCGCCACTCTGACACAGTCATCGAGCGCCGGCGGTCAGGTGACAGGTCATCAGCGATCGCCGGTGCTCGTGGCCAGTCACTCACTGTGGGACGTGCTCTGCGGTCTGTGCGCGAAGCACAGATCACAATGCAGCACCCCACAGCCACCGGACCACCAGGGAAGCAGAGGCTGCCGCTAGGCCTGCGGGAATGAAGGATCCCGGCAGCTATCCATGGGATGCAGCCAGCCGGGACCCAAAGTGTTCTGCGGGCCGGCGGGGTGTGCCGGGGGCCGGCATTAGGGTGTGCCCAGGCACACCTGGCACACCCCGTGCGCACGCCTATCGTGCCCAGGCACACCTGGCACACCCCTTGCGCACGCCTATGTTCAAATCCCACCTACCTGTGACGGCTGGGTGGTGGGAGGAAACTCCTGCACTTCACGCAGCCAAATCTACAGAATGGGACTGGGGGCAGGGCAATAAAATAAGAAGAATGAGTGGTAAGGGCTTGTAAATTGTCCCTTTAGTATTTTGATTGGTTTCTGCAATATTCTCTAACCTCAATTCATGGCATAGACCTCACAATCTGTTCCCACTCTACATCATACCTTTACTATTATTTCCAAATTTTCCATACTTCTGTAGCCTACGCACATTACTAAAACTCTCCGCCTGGAGAAAGGCTAAGAAACACACTGAACATCTGGAAGTATAGAAAAAATATATATCAATAAATTCACTCGACCAGATTAATAGATTCCCAGGTTTCCAGGAATGCCCCCCTCCCCAAATATTCACAATTACAAAGACAAGAGTAATGTGATTTCCACAAATCTAGTGAGCTTCGATTTCTTGAACAAATATGACAATATATTCCATTTCAGAATCAACTGCTTTCAATAGGTGGAGGATGGAATTCAAATCTCATTGGGCTTTAGACAATGTTTTCCAGTTTGCACTCATCCATCAAGACAACTGAATGTAACACCAACCTTTGAATTTGCCACTGAATTGCTCCAGATGGTGAATTTCCCCGCAGGTGCAATTTTGGGGCAATTTGTCTATTTACCAAATACGGACGAATTGATAGCGAAATACAGTGCAATTTGCCACAATTTGGCAGCACTTTAATTGTCCTATTGGAAACCATCAATTCATCTATTCACAAAATGCTGAATTGTACCATATGTTTGGCAAAATGGCCAGATTTTCAGTGTTTCAGATGAACAGGTATAAAGAGGAGAATCCAATAAATTTCAATTTAATATACAGAATTATAAGAAAAAAAATTAATGACCATTTAATTGTTTGCAAAAACCCATTTAATTTTTTAAAAGCATTTTTTATTTTGTAACAGACCATTTTATGTTTTTTAGGACATTAGGACATTTAGGACATTTATTATTTGGACACATTTTTGCCCCTTTTTTTTGATTTACACTTTTATAAGGAGAAGAGGAGATTTCCTTTTTGTTTCCCAGTCTGGTTGTATTCACCAGTGCCAATTTGGTCTTATTCACCGACGTCCGATAACTGCTTTGGCGACGGCAATTTCAGCAAAATACGATGACCATTCGATAAATAGTATTTTGTCGAAATCGAATCGCTGAAGTGAGCCGAAACACAAAGCATCGAAATAGCGTTCAATTTCAGTGCTTTGTGAATAAACCCCTCGTATCAAAGAGGAAGCAGAACCTGTTGCTGAATGAAGCGAGCCTGATAGAATTGTAGTGACGATTGCATAGCAAAATGGTGCAGAATCTGTTGTTTAGGGTTAGGGGTTATGAGGTAACCTGAAAAGACAGTGTGTGACTTGTTATCTGCCTAAAGAGGAATTGTAAATGTATACACATTTGTAATTAGTTCTAGAAGCCCCGACTATTGGTAAATCTCTGCTCTCTATGACAGCCTGTATCTAAAGACCTGTACTGGTTCAGTGGTGTCCACATCTGACTCAAGATAAGCTGGAGGTTCTCCCTTGCTGTATTGGAGTCAGTTTTTACATGTGCTAGGGAATGCAAACTATCTTCTTTATTTATAGACTAGGTGGAAAGCCTGCCCAGAGGGCAGTCTATTGTTGTTGTTGCCAGGTCAGAATTCAAGTCCACATAGTTTCTTTCCAATGTCCTACCCAAGAGCATCTCTCTATATAAATACGTTTGTAACGCGTCCATCGCCATCCCATCCGCAACAGGAGGGCCGACTGAGCAGCTGTGATGGGTGCGCACACAGCTGACAGCGCATTACAAAGGAATTTATATATTAGAGTAGGTTCCTCTTCCCTCTTAGATTGTAAACTCACGGGAACCATACCCTCAGATTGTAAACTCGTGGGACCCCTCAGATTGTAAACTCGTGGGACCCCTCAGATTGTAAACTCATGGGACCCCTTAGATTGTAAGCTCATGTGGCCCCTTAGATTGTAAACTCATGTGGCCCCTTAGATTGTAAGCTCATGGGGCCCCTTAGATTGTGTTGGGCTTGGGCGGGCATTTATTTGTAGCATATACATTATGCGTATATTTAATGGCACGTGGTATGCATGGCATGGCAGGCTGGTATTTAGGCAAACTGGTATTATGAGACACTGGTATTATGGCTGGCAGACTGGCATTATGGCTGGCAGACTGGCATTGTGCATGGCAGACTGGCATTGTCCATGGCAGACTGGCATTGTGCATGGCAGACTGGTAATATGGCTGGCAGACTGGTAATATGGCTGGCGAACTGGTAATATGGCTTGCAGACTGGTATTGTGCATGGCAGACTGGTAATATGGCTGGCGAACTGGTAATATGGCTGGTGAACTGGTAATATGGCTGGCAGACTGGTAATATGTCTGGCAGACTGGTATTGTGCATGGCAGACTGGTAATATGGCTGGTGAACTGGTATTGTGCATGGCAGACTGGTAGTATGGCTGCCGGACTGGTAATATGGCTGCCGGACTGGTAATATGGCTGCCGAACTGGTAATATGGATGGCAGACTGGTAATATGGCTGGCAGACTGGTTTTATGGCTGGCAGACTGGTTTTGTGCATGGCAGACTGGTAATATGGCAGGGAACTGGTATTGTGCATGACAGACTGGTAATGTGCATGGCAGACTGGTATTGTGCATGGCAGACTGGTAATGTGCATTGCAGACTGGTAATATGGCTGGCAGACTGGTAATATGGCTGGGAACTGGTATTGTGCATGGCAGACTGGTAATATGCATGGCAGACTGGTATTGTGCATGGCAGACTGGTAATATGCATGGCAGACTGGTATTGTGCATGGCAGACTGGTAATATGCATGGCAGACTGGTAATATGCATGGCAGACTGGTATTGTGCATGGTAGACTGGTAATATGCATGGCAGACTGGTAATATGGCTGTGAACTGGTATTGTGCATGGCAGACTGGTATTGTGCATGGCAGACTGGTAATATGGCTGGGAACTGGTATTGTGCATGGCAAACTGGCATTTTCCATGGCAGACTGGCATTGTGCATGGCAGACTGGTAATATGGCTGGCGAACTGGTAATATGGCTGGCAGACTGGTATTGTGCATGGCAGACTGGTAATATGGCTGGCGAACTGGTAATATGGCTGGCGAACTGGTAATATGGCTGGCAGACTGGTAATATGTCTGGTAGACTGGTATTGTGCATGGCAGACTGGTAATATGTCTGGTAGACTGGTATTGTGCATGGCAGACTGGTAATATGGCTGGCAGGACTGGTAATATGGCTGCCGGACTGGTAATATGGCTGCCGAACTGTTAATATGGATGGCAGACTGGTAATTATGGCTGGCAGACTGGTTTTATGGCTGGCAGACTGGTTTTGTGCATGGCAGACTGGTAATATGGCTGGGAACTGGTATTGTGCATGACAGACTGGTAATGTGCATGGCAGACTGGTATTGTGCATGGCAGACTGGTAATGTGCATTGCAGACTGGTAATATGGCTGGCAGACTGGTAATATGGCTGGGAACTGGTATTGTGCATGGCAGACTGGTAATATGCATGGCAGACTGGTATTGTGCATGGCAGACTGGTATTGTGCATGGCAGACTGGTAATATGCATGGCAGACTGGTATTGTGCATGACAGACTGGTAATATGCATGGCAGACTGGTATTGTGCATGGTAGACTGGTAATCTGCATGGCAGACTGGTAATATGGCTGGGAACTGGTATTGTGCATGGCAGACTGGTATTGTGCATGGCAGACTGGTAATATGGCTGGGAACTGGTATTGTGCATGGCAGACTGGTATTGTGCATGGCAGACTGGTAATATGCATGGCAGACTGGTAATGTGCATGGCAGACTGGTATTGTGCATGGCAGACTGGTAATATGCATGGCAGACTGGTATTGTGCATGGCAGACTGGTAATATGGCTGGGAACTGGTATTGTGCATGGCAGACTGGTATTGTGCATGGCAGACTGGTAATATGCATGGCAGACTAGTATTTTGCATGGCAGACTGGTATTGTGCATGGCAGACTGGTATTTTGCATGGCAGACTGGTATTGTGCATGGCAGACTGGTATTGTGCATGGCAGGCATGGCAGACTGGTAATATGGCAGGCCGGGCACGGAGGAGATGCAGGCCAGCAAGGAGGAGATGGAGGCCGGCAAGGAGGAGATGCAGAAAACAAATCCGATCCATTGGAGAGGCGCTGTGCTGTGCTTTGCGCGTGCCACGGCCGTTGGATGCGCGCGCAGCCAACCGCCGCAGGTTGCGCGCGCATGCGCAGTAGGGTTTTGGCGACGGACACACCAGCCCTTATTGTTTTATAGGATAGATGTCCCACCCACCACACAGGACCATTAGAGAGTGAATGAAGACCTCTCGGATGCCAATCCAAAAGGAACTCATTCGAGTCATGTGGGGAGAGTCCCAGCATCATCAGCCATCACAAATATGATATAACTCTATCCTGAACAAGTACACAGAAGCTCTCCATTTCATTACAGCAGATAGAATTGAAGACTTAAGGATAGTAACCATTCTATGGTGTTTTTCTGCATTTTACACTGAAAGAAAAGGTTAAGGCAGGGCTCAAAATTTCCACTCGCCTACTCGCATTTGGTGAGTGGAAATTAAGTGAGGGCGAGTGGAAATGCACACACAGGCAGCACAATAAATTATTTTGTGCTGTGTATTCCGACAGTGCCGCTGTGCAGTCCCCCTTCCCCAGGCTGCATGGTGGCAGGGAACAGCTGCCTAACCTGACCCAGCTTGTCTCGGTCACTGGCAGGGTGGTGGAGAGGGGTTTCCCTGCCTCCTCGCTCTGCTCACACTGGGGTCTGATGACTGGGTATACATCTATCTGGGGTCTGATAACTGGGTATTAATGTTATTTTTGTAACTTTGTTAAAGGTTTTATTTAGAATAGTGTAATTTCATAATATAATTTAAGTGTGTGTGTTTAGGGGCAGAGTTAAGGGCTGGGTAGGGGTTAGGTGGTGCAACTGGTGGCGAGTAACTCTTATGGCCTGGTTAGTAGCTGGGGACTTGAAATTTGGAGCCCTGGGTGAAAGTATCATAAATAGACAGGGATGCAAAAAGTGTATTGTTTTATTACCACTACCCTTTGCTGAATGCCATGTATCAACCAACACAGGTTCACTTTTGACTGGTGCCCAATCTGCTCCCCCTACACATCATGATAGGTTGCAGTCAGGCGTCCCTATTCTTTTTACCTCCCTCTTCATCACCAACTGATAGAAAAGAGATGGGGTAATTAAAGAAGTACTAGTATATCTATTAGCGGATTAAATAGTATTTAATATTTAAGACCTATGAGTGCATGTAAGGTGTGTCTAACCAACGTGTATTTGTTGAGGCTAATTTAGAAGGTGTTTGTGTAATAAATTATATAATGGAACTCTAAATGCCAACATTATTTCTTATCTATTACAATTAAAAAAATACAGAATAAAAAAAATACTTTAAATGAAAACCACTGTTATTAACGGCACAGATGTTTCATACGTTGAAGCATTAGACAGCGTTTGATTGAGGGCGGCAATGTCCGACGAACCTCCGTGACCTCTTTCTTTCTACCACCGAGGTTAGAGCAGGCCATCTAGGTAGGATATCATCCAGAAAAAGCATTGGAACAGGATTACTTGCCAAGAGAGGAAGTCGTTTGTGTAACCGACCCCATACCAGAAGCCAAATATGCATACTGCATTTTTACCAAGAGATGTGATCATGTCATACTGTATGAGCCAAGGCAAAATAATTAAAAACATGGATGAAAAATTATGTTGAGTGCTTGGTCTTTCATTCTAAAAACATAAATATAGGCACAAGAAGTCTGGGTATGGAATGTCCAGGAATAGTACAAATGTAGACGCAAGTGTAAAAGGGCTTGAAATGACCTTCAGCCTGAAAGATCTATGATACCATAACCCAATGTGCGGAAACCCCAGAATGACTGATGAAATTACATAGAAAACATGTAACACAAAACAAGCAAGCACATATCAAACCAGATTAATCAGTATTCTGTCACGTTCATTTACTTGAACAAGAATAGGGTATTTTTCTATACACGTTTTCTCTTGTTTCAGGGATACTCTGTTTTGATTTTCTCTTGGTTTATTGGAAACGTCGTAATACACTACTACAATCTACAGGACAGGATTACAGCAGACACAGTAAGAACGCTGATACTTCTATACAGACCTTAAAATTACTAGTTATTCTCCCCCTTTATGCTTTTAATTATTTTTCTCAGATGCTCTATATGAAAACCATGTGTGTTCATCCATTTATGGCCCGTCTTTACAAGCAGAAGGAACTGATTTCATGTAATATCGAATGTTCCCTCTCCCATGTGTTAGCCCTGTTTATAGCTCCATAATTGTACAAGGCAGTGAAACCAGTGGTATCTTTGCATTGTTTGGCATACACAAATATTTGTCTGTTTTGCAGAAATGCTGTAATCCATGTACGTGACTGACCTGAAAACATTTCGATACTGTTTCCAATTAACTATTAAGCCTTCATACAGGATTGAACAATTTTTATTTCCAATGAAATAACTCAAGGAGTCGATGTGGGGTAGCTGGGTGGCTGCCAACTATGTTTCATTCCAGGGACATTTATACCTCAACTGTAGCCCCTACCACGACATGATTGACCTAGAAGTGTAAAGTCTGTATGCACGTATATCCGGTATTCTAGTGTAAGTTCTCTTGATACTCATGTGTAGTTTTCTAACAAATCTGCAAAACATATTTTGTAATCTAGGATCATCGAAAGGTCTGGATGGGCCATCAGACAAACTGGGGCATTCATGGGATCTCCAGCACTGGCCCATTCTAGTGGTGTTACCTTTTGCACAGGATAGGTGTTAGACATGACCACATGCAAAAATCGCAGTTCGTTTAGGAATATTTCAGACTCATCTAATTTGGAAAAAGGGGAGGTGGTTCCTACCGGCGCAATGGCTATTAGTCGTACAGTGATATTTGCTGTTAATACTTCACGGACTGGTAGATACCAATTTCCAGATATCTACATATACCTTGCAAGATAATACAGTTGTGACTTCTCACAATATAAATTGCTCTCGTGATATCATATACTGTACGTATGGTGACACAAAGTGCAAATGCAACATTAAAGTGCATATAGTGCAATGTAGTGCAAATTCGTCAGAATCGCTAAAATTAGCAGAGCCAAAGGCCTGATTCGAATGTCCAGTGTAAATGAATTATGAGTTCAATGCGTACTTTAATCCTAGTGTCCTTAGTAACGATTTCTGGAGTTCCTAGGTGAAGGGTTGTGCATCAAATGTGCTCGATAATTTAATCAATGTTACCCTTTCCACATGTATTGCGGGTTACTCCTCACTATGACAATTCTTCCTGTGGTCACGGTGGACTCCGGTATAAATGGAAAACAGAGAAGAGAGAAAAAAATAGTGCAATATTGTCTTGATACACTAGAAAGCGTAAATTTTGATAATATCGCACTTACAGATTCCAGAGCCTCATATGTCCAGGCTCTGGATTGGAATGCCTCTGCCCTTCTTTCATCAACCTTGTTACCTCAGACGGGGAGACAAAAGAGAGACAGCGCTCTCATAGCACAGTATTAGACGGTAAATGATAAGAAAATGGGAGGTTCGTATACACTCACCGATTAAGGAGCCTTAGTAATCCAGGCTCAATTTATGGGCGTCTGGTACTTCTCATTGGTGAGCACCTTAACCTCTTTTTCTGCTTACTCAATGCCTGAAAGATGATCGTCTGGTCAGCTGCGGTCTGCTGCTCTGCTGCTTCCTCAGTATCTGAACAGAAATTATCTGCCCATTTGCGGCCTGTTGTGTGGGCTCAACAAGGGGTTGTTAGAAATGAAGATGGAATAAATATATAGATAATAAAAAATGTATTGGCGATTACAAGCTTAGTAAAAAATATAAATGAATAACATAGGAGAGTGATTGAAACGCGTTTCGGCGCTGCTCTGGCGCCTTCCTCAGTCAATATGTGGGTGAAAAGGGGGAAATCTGAAGATGTCTGTGGGTCTCCTTTTATTTAAACTGGATTGCTTGGTGGTTACCGGCATTTCACGCTTCTCGCGGCATTTTGCACTGCCCGCTTCCGGGTAATTTGGAATATTGGAAGCTTCTGACATTTCAGATCAGATTGATTCGATATATAGGAAGCTTCTGAATATATCCGGCCGTTTCCAATATTTCGAACCGCAATGTATTAAAATATAAAGTACAATTCACCAAATTGACACCCATCGTGAAGCAGTTCCACCAAACTGATGCACAGAATGGCGCACATGCACCAAAAAGATGCTCAGAATGGAGCATATGCTCAACAAATGATGCACAGAATGAGGCACTTTCTAAAACAAAATTTTTTTTCTTACCGTTAATTTTCTTTCCCATGGTCAAGCGGCAGTACAGTTCCCTCCCTTCTGAATGTGATAGCAGTGTTTGTGTGCGTCAATACTATTGGGGCATAGTAGGAAAACAGTTGCTGTTATTTATTTATTTATTTATTTATAAAGGATTTTACCAGGAAGGATACATTGAGATTTCTCTCGTTTTCAAGTATGTCCTGGTTCAAGAACATTGGAGTTGTTACAGAAATACAAAAGTAGTAAAATGCAAGTTATAGGGGCAGAGGAGGAGCCAAGAGGGGTGGAAGGGTATATCCTTTAATCTTTTTGCTTTTTTTGTTAGAGTAACTTCCTGTCCTGTGGCGTTTCTGGGAGAAAAGCCATATGGGTGTACTGCCGCCTGACAACTAGAAAAATGATGTACACAGTGGGGCAATATGCTCCAAAATGTTGCCCCAAATGAAGCGTAAGCTCCAAAATCATTCAAGAAAAAATGCAAAACGCATATATTATCCACCAAACAGGATGCACAGAATGAAGAGCGAGCTAAAAAGATGATGCCCAGAATACTGCCCGGGCTCCGAAAGTGAAATACAGAATGACACACTATCCAAAAATGACTCGTGCTCTAAAACCGATGCACAGAATGACACACAGGTGTCAATAATATAGTATAAGCTTATATAACATTAAGGAGATGTAGCAAAGAGTTAATACTTCTGCCTTAGAGAAAAAGTGTTTTCATTATGATTGTATCAGGAACATAAGCTGCATGATGTACAGATAAGCTATGCACAAGAACAACTTGTGTCTAGGTCATATTTTGCGTATAAACATTCCTGGGGTCTTATTACCCAACGATACCTTCCTTTTGCTCACGTTTCAATAAAATATGTGTGCAAGCTCTAAGCAGCGCAGGTATACCACCATAATGTTGTGTGTGTCATTTCTGCGTCCTGATAAAGGCAAGGCCAATCAGCGGGGAAGCCAAGGTGGAAACGGTTTGCCGGGGCGAGGAAATGGTTAAATACATAGGAAATCAACCCTTTTAAAGGAGAACCACCTATGTCTGACATGTCTAACATTAACTATAAACTTATCCTCATGGAAATATTTATGACAGATACTATCCATATCCAGCCGTCATTGGTGAGACCCATCATCTTGTGAAAAAAATCCCAGTTGCCAGATCACAGGGGTCAATGCCGTCATTCCCACTACACTCTAGATATGATCCTTGCATTTATTCCACGCCTATACAAGATATAACATTATGTAAGACACTATTGCAGTGTACAATCAAGGCTCCAAGAGCTACCGTATTGGTCTCCTTGTGAAGGTCAAAGTTGGTTCAATATATTGATAATGTCATTGCTAATATGACAACCCAAGCAGTAACATCCACAATGATTGGATTGGTGGCAGCAAGGGCACGTGGACAATGACGGATCACGCTATTCATCATGAATCACATAGAAAACATCCAATGAAATTAAGATGGGGACCTCAAAGTGGACACTCGGACCAATTCATGCAGTAAACATAGAAACATAGAAAAATGTCGGCAGATAAGAACCTTTCGGCCCATCGAGTCTGCCCAATTACATGGATACTTAACCTGGATTTATCTTTTGTTTAGGATAGCCTTATGCCTATCCCATGCTTGCTTAAAATATACAGTATATACAGTAGACCTACATCTGTCCATGCCTGCATTAGTGATTATCTCCCAAAGCCCAACATTGTTGAAGACACAAATTTTTGAAGCATATTTCCTATTTTTGGAGGCTGTAAAAATAACTAACAATGTCGGCTTCATAAAAATCAACAAGTGAAAGCAGACATCACATACTGCCTGACTGTCAATGTTTTTTATATTTTGAAGCTTGTAAAATGATTGTCAATGAAAACCAAATCAGCGTCTTCCAGATTCCATGTGAAAAGCAGATTCACATATGGAACCAATGCCTGATCGTGAAGTTTACGTTAATTAATGGAGCGTAAAGACCACTTCACGGTGGTTTCTAAAGCTTTCATTTCCCAACTGTATAGGGGGTACCCGACCTTCCTTTGAATACTGCTAGTTGTAAAACGAACTACAAACATTTAGAACAAAATTAGCAGCCACCCAAGGAAAAAAAGATTAGGTACAGACAGGAAAACACTACAGAGGAGTAAAATGATTGCATGAAATTTTTGAAACATAAATGGAGATTTACTGTTAATATGCCTTACAAACCACTAAATCTTCAAGTTTTGTGATGATTTCAAGACCATTTGATCTTCAAAAAAGGTTGAAAAACACTTTTGTTGCAGCTGTAAGAATACAAAAGTAGCTAGAAATATTGGAAATAGCAACACCCTGAAGTCAGGCAATCCTAAAACCAGAAATCCAGCTGCTGAAGATCCCCTTACCCTGAACTTAAATTCTCCTATTTAACCTTTAAACTGAACCAGAAGCCCCCAGATTAAAGTCACATAAATACATTATTCTTAACATGCTCCTTTTAATCTAATTCCAGCCATAGTCGCCATGCTTTGCGTTGCTGTAATGATACTGCGTTCTTGGTTTCAACATGTGGAATTCTCTGCCTGTTGAGGTGGTTGGGTCAGAGACTGTACAGATTTTTAAAAAGCGACTGGATGACTACCTGCAGACACAGAATATTAAGGGTTATAATATTTATTATGTGGTTAAGCTTCTTGATCCAAGGAGAAATCTGACTGCCTATTCTGGGGTCAAAAAGGAATTTTTTCCCAGTATGTTGCATATTGGCAAGCATTTCAGACTGGGTTTTTTGCCTTCTTTTGGATCAACAGCAGTAGGTGATGTGGGAGAGGCTGAACCCGATGGAAGCATGTCTTTTTTCAGCCTATGTAACTATGTAACATTGTCTAAATGCCGGTCATCATTTAAAATCCCTCTGAACAGTTGAGAAGTTAGTGAATTCAGTGTTGTCAGTATTGGGCAGGACAAGGAGATCATTTGATCTCCTCATTGGCCTATAGGGTGGCAGAATGCCATATTTCGAACTGGTGCAATGGCATTGTTGGACATATTGACTCATACACAAAGACAATATGGTCAAAAACTTTTTCAAAAATTTACACCAAACCGTATCGTCAGCCCTTTATTGGTCAGATGAGGACATCCTTAGATACTTCCTCGCAAGCTCGTTACCCGATTGTCGCAGCCCACTAGGCATTTGTCCGGTTTACCATATTGGCCAATTCAAGCCTGTTTCTAACTTTGCCTTTACAATAATAGCATGTTCCCCTAATACTGGAACTATACACATTGTCTCTTCTTCTCATAATAATGTACTACTTCAGAAAGAACTTTGTAGTATTGGGCAACCCTATAGGAACCACTATAGAGTGGAGAATTAACATCAATGTGGAGTATTTTCATGTCCATTGAAGAAAATTAAGGGTCTATTCACTAAACACTGAAATTCCAGTGCATTTCGCTTCAGCACAGGTCAGCGATTCCATTTCGCTGACAGTTCTGTGAGTTCACTATTCACACTATACGGTGAATGGTCACCGTAGTGCGCTGAACATGGAGGCTTTGAAGCCCCATGAAAAAGTTGGAAAAAGTTTCCGAAGAGAGGTGAACTGGCCTCTGTGTCTGTGTCTAAATAATAAAAAAGGTCCTTTAGAACATATTAAAAAGGTCTCTTAGTCTTTTGGATATTACTGATAATAACAAACATTTTTTGGAATAAATTGTCTAGATTTACCATATATTGTCATTGCTGTGATGACCGTCGGTAGTGTATTAATGATGTCAGTGATCTCATCTGATTGTGTGATTAATCTGCCCTGCATGGGAATGTGTCTTGGCATTCGCAAATTCCAGTTCCTCAGATGTTGCTGAACTAGAAATCCCAAGATTCTCTGTCCGTATATTGTATTGAAATTATGTCCCAGGACATACTTGAAAATGAGAGAAACCTCAATGTATCCTTCCTGGGAAAATCCTTTCTAAATAAATAAAATAATTCTGGAAATTGCACGGAATTAACATCTGGGGTGCCAGAGTTTGAGATCCCTGCTCAAGGGGTTTCCCAGGGTGACCATTAACGATCCATTCTGTGGATATTCACGGCAAACTCCTTAAGATTCACAATCAATCCTTGACAATTCCTAGTTTATGATGTCTCAACGTTTAATTATCTATTGTGCCGTAATACATGTTTTGAATGGTCATATTATTCTAGCAAGTATTTTTTTAATGGTGTGGAGTTTTTTGGTAAATATGAAATGCTTTTTGGTTCAGCCAAACCTTGCAATTTTAATGTTTTAGCTCCACTGCTTAGAACTTGGTAAACCACTTACATTTTAAGGCAGGGGGGAATACTTTGGCCCCAAACACTTCCCCTTCCAAAACCCCCAGACCTTAAAGCTTTGTCCTTCCATGCTCCAAAACTCTAAAGCATTCTCCTTTAAAACCTTCAAACCCTAAAATGTTCCCTGTCTAAAGCCTCCGGAACCTAAAGAATTCCCCTTCCAAAACCCTCAGAACCTTATTAATTTTCCTTCCAAATGCCAAGACCCTAAAACCTTCCCCTGCAAAAGCTCTCAGACCTTAAAGTATTTGCATTCCTAGTAACCCATACCCTAAAGCATTCGCCTTCCAAATGCCGAGACCCTCAAGTATTCTCCTTCCAACACCCCCAGACCCTAAAGCATTTTTTGACGTGAGTCCGTCATTGTTTTACGGACTGCGCTCAACGGACATACGTTTTGACGGAAGACAAGGTAGTGGCCGTCATTTGTGACAGATCTAGTAAAAAAAAAAGTGCGCATCGACGTTCTCCTTGTGAATCCGCAGTTTGTTACGGTCAGGTTGTTACAATTTGCCGTTACCACCAGCTTTTCAAAGACGTTAAAATTATGCGCGCAAACGTCCGTTAAATTTTGCGCTAAGATTGTAATACCATGCGCGCACCAGCGCACAAACGCATTTGCGCTCACAATGTTAAGTATAGGACGCGCACAGTTCATCACGCTCACGCAGGTCCATCCGTGTTAAATGTTAACGCACATTTTTTGCGCGGACGTTGTAATACGACATTCAGCGAAAAGGGTTTTGTCCCTCGCGTTAACGCGTCTTTGCGCACACGCAAAAATGTGCGCGAGGAATGTAATAGGGCCCTAAATCATTCTCCTTCCAAAGGCCTGAGACCTTAAATCATTTTCCTTCCAAATCTTGTCAGGCATGTTGACCACCCCCAGAAACTAAAGCATTCTTCTTCTACCCTCACCCCTAATTAGACCCTTTTCAAACACATCCCAGATCCCACATCAATAGTGAATCTTTGCAAAAAACTAATCATAATGTATATATTTTAATTCTAATTCTATATCGTGTCAACTCAACAATACAGAACGTGCGATTCCAAACATAATTGCATTCTTGACCCTTGTCCGATATTACATCATTGCAATTTAGACTAAATACATAAATGGAAACGAGTGATTTTGAACAGGAAAATATGCAGCATTCCTAGTGCTTACATCGGTTTAATAAACAGCAAAGACTTATTTGTGTCTTGGGAACCATTTCTTTTCGAGTTCGGAGCTCCCAGAATTGCCCGTCGTGTACTCAGCACTGTTCTCTGTATTATAAAAATAAACATTCTTGGTAGTGTTAATTCTTGTTGCCACATATGAGAAAATATCAAAGCAGAACGTACTGCATTTTCATTTCTAGCAGTTTACAGTGATGGAGGCCATGTTGACCCATGGGAAACAGGATAGACGAAGACTATGGCTGGTTTACGGTCACTGGAGGAAGGCCCCATGATTTCTGTGAAATGATTTGCATTCCACCTTTTTCACAGAGCGCGAATAAAGTTTTTAACGGTTCTGTATCAGTCATGCATCGGTTTCTTTCTGTAGCCCTGTTTTTGATTATATGCTGTGCTCTAGTTTAAAAGGTCTGACATGTTGAATCTTAAAACCGTCCTCAGAAATATAAGACTTCCATTATTACTCCTCTGAAGAACAAACTTTAATGGAACATTTGAAAAAACAAACTTATATACTTTTAATGAATCCCAGGGAACCAGCAAAGTGAAGAAAACCGTACGTTTGACGTTGGTGGAGGTCCATTGCCATCTGTAGCTTTGCAATAAGCTGTAGGTTCAACTCGTTGGAAAGTACATTACAGAAATTTTTTTATAAGGAGTTATACTGAAAGCACCAAAATTGCAGTGAAATTTCAGTGCTTTATGGTTCGGCGCACTTTGGCGATTCCAGTTCGCCGACCCTGTGGGGGAATTCACTATTCACCACAGGCTCCCTAAAGTGCGCCGTCAACCTGCAGAAAAAGAAAGAAAAAAAAACTAAACACTGCTATTCTTTTAAAAGTTGTTTAAACCAATAAAAATGCATGAAAATGTGTGGAAATGTGTGGAAATAAAAAAACATCCTATAAAAATAAAAAGTCTGTTACAGAATTAAAAAATCACTTTAAAAGGAAATCGTAAATCAAAAACTTTACCTAAAAGATACATCAAAACGTTCCAAAACAATAAAAAAGACTGTTTACTGAAAATAAAAAGAATGGTTTTAATAAAAAATTATAATAAATAATACTAATAGTTTTTTACATTGAATCCTATGGGATTCGCCTGTTTAAGCCTGTCGAACTGAACCACCGAAAATCAGGCCATTTCATTGACACTATGGCGTTTTTTAAGATTAACCATGGGTAACAGCTGGGTGGAGTAGAGGTAACATCACTGCTCTGCATGGAGAGAGTCATGGGTTCGATCCTGACGAGCACCTCTCTAGTAAGTGTCCTTGGGCAAGACACCCAACGGTACATACTCGCCACCCAGGACATACTTGAAAATGAGAGAAATCTGAATGTATCCTTCCTGGTAAAATACTTTCTCAAAAAAATTCTCTATGGGACAATTTCACTAGTACCAAAGAACACTGAACTGCACCGTATCTCGCTGTCAATGTCAGTATTTGCTGTTTTGACAGTTTTTTGAATACTCAACTGCCACAAAATTGCACCGTACAGTGAAATTCACCCTTTAATGGTAAGTTTGTCGCTTATTGAATAACCCATACAGGACTATTCATTAAAGGGTGAAGTCTGGAGAATTGGCAGAAGAGAACAATCTAGACCAAATAGAATTCTTTACATGCAGATATTGAATGTTGTTGTACGGATATCCATTTATCATGGATGCAGGGAATACCCCCAGTTTAAGCTCTTGTTTAAATTCCTCATTGATCTGAAGGACTCTGCTCTAGCTTAGTGGACAATAAATGATGTTGAGCAATGTCCCAGATGACAGCTCAGCATGTAGTGAATTTGAGCACACGCTGACTAAGCTAAGTGCACTCAGGTTACTCTCAACATTCCCAGAGTTAGGAGACTGTGGCACAAGTGCTAAACCTGAGAATTAGAGTCTTGGGCGTCAGTAGCTGTAGGCTAATGTGATTTCAGCCCCGGACCAGGGCAGCTTCGTCCCCAGGTCGCTTAGCAGTACGTACATGTTTGACGGCGCTACTGTGACGTGAGCAAAATGTTCTCCTGGTGTGGTGTGGTGTGGTGTGCCAGACGGCTGCGGCAACGGTTCCTCCGATTAGGAAGCCAGTAGGAGGAACGCATTTCCTCATGTCTCAGTAATCAGAAGCCGAGAACACAGATTTATTATCATTTCGATGTCATCTTTGAACGTGGCTGCAGACGACGCATCAAAGATGTCAGATTGAGAGTTTCCTCACACACTTGGTAAAAATAGTTGTATTTCATGGGGGAAAACAGCGCACTTGTGCCATTCTTGTGTGCAATTTAGCATCATGCTCGTGTCAGTTTTCTGTGACTCGCATTAAAAAAACAAGGAGCACAGTCTGTCAGGAAAAATGCATCAGAAGCTGTTGCCGGTGTCAATCCACGACTTTTTTGATGCATCATTTGCAGCTGCATCCACAAGGTGGCAACCTTTCCATAGGCTACCCATGCAAGAAGATGACAAGGCACTCCACTTCCTTGACCTCGAGGCAGGCTTGTATCATAAGCCATAAAATCAGGAGGCACAGTGCCAAGTCTTCCTGTATGTGTATCATTGCAAGCCTGTGAGTCAGTAAACATGGGAAGAGCTGTGCATTCATAGGTTTAACCAGTTCATGGTCAGACGGGTGCTCTAGGACCCATGGAGCGGTCAAACAAAACTTCATGTGAAATTCAATAAAAGATAATGGAGCCCAGCACTCCAGTCTGTAAAAGGACCAGTTTATTGGGCTAGCAGCAGCTTTTCTACTTTATCAGCTGGTTCTGAGCTTGAGAAAAGCCATTACAGCCGAAACGTTGCCGCAAGCCCAATAGACTTGTCCTTTAACAGATTGGAGCACAGAGTTAGTTTTTTTATTGAATTGTCAATGAATCACTGCCCACCTGTCTGTGCTCGTCATTACCTGACATACAGGGTTATTCAGAGAAAGTTGAAAACCAGGAGAACTGGCAGGAGAAGAGAAAATTCTAAACCAAATAGCCGATTTGGAAAGTGACATAAACGGGAGAATTTTTCCGGTTTGGCTATTTTGACCTAGAATTTTCACTTCTGTCATTCTCCTGAGTTTCACCTTTCTCTGAATAACCCTGTGTTTCTGGCATTAGCAAAAGTGTGAATTTCTGTGTGTATACACAATGATTTGCTTTTGTTATATAGGCACATTTTTCACCACTTGGGATGAAGCCCAGGTATCTTCGGGACCAAACAATCGACCTGGACAGAACTTAAAGCACACAAAAAAGTATGCTTCAAATACAAGCGAGACAAAGGGGGAAAAAAAAACCCACTCTTCTGAATTATTAAATATAAAAAATCATTGTGTAGAATGAATGCAGACCTGCCAAATGCAAAATTACGGTGTGCACTAATTCACAGATTGTGTGATATTACTGGAAGTAGCTACACAAAAATATGGTGATTTTTCATAAATATACAATAAGGATTTTCATAGTGTGTGAAAATTATTTATATAATGTATGAAGAGGAAGACACCGTGTCAACGTTCTCAGGCTAGTCTGTGGGGGCTCTTTGTGATAAGAGGTGTGAGGTTGTGTTTGAAACTTTGTGTTAGAGTTAAGCCTCATTTGTACAATAGAGTATACAGAGGCACAACTAGAAACCTCAGGGCCCAGATGCGGGAATCCATGAAGCCCTCCCACCACTCTTGGCAAAAACATACTCCCCTCAGTCATCCCCATGCACTAAACCCCTTCAGGTCCACCATCAGTGTCCCATTTTTTTCCAGGTCCACTACGACCATTTCAGTCCATCCCGTTTTCAATGTAATGTGCAACATGTATATCTCATAGCTCCACCACAATACGACTCACAGTAATGTGTGCTGCGTTTGTGCAAATCATAGGTGAGACCCTGGCCCTTGCCAACCCACCCAGGTGAGGCTGCGGCAGGTTGTGTGTGGGGACCCCCCAAACCAGAGGCCCAGTTGCAGTGGCACTTTCTGCACCCCTGGTAGATACTGTATATCCTAACAATGGTTCGGGAGGCACAGAAATCTGCCAATCTTTAGTCAATTCTAGAATGGGGCCCTTGGACATGGGTTTTCTCTGCTGTCATGTAGCCCATTAGCTGCTAAACTATTGCTTTCTGTAAAAATGAGGGAGTGGGTCTTGGGAAAGTATAACTAATAGGACCCTGTAACGTGCTCAGGAGGAATTTCTAAATATAGTGTGTCATTATTCATTAGTGTGACTTGTCTGAATTGCTAAAATAACACGAAAGATAGATGAGAATAAAAATCCATGTTTCATACAGAATAAATGATAATGATTGAAAAAATATATCACTACATTACAAATGAGAATGTATCTGCTTACTGGCTGCTCGTCAAACAGATTAGACAATGTTGGGATGCAGCTGGTTAGTTCTAGATAACAGTAATACATTAACATATCCAAAGTATCTTCATTAAACAATAAAATTATAGAAATATATGAATACATTGAAAATGAAGTCTCACATCTCATAATTTAATTCTTTTTACATTGTGTTTCCCTCCTGTGAGGCATCGAAGGACTTAAAATCACAGACTCAAACTAATTCCTGGATAACAAACCTAGAACGAATTTCATCTTCTGCATTTTCTGCACATGGATTAACCGTTATAAGATAAAGAAGCTTCATATATTAAGCTAAAGCTATATTTATTTACATTTTAATGCACTTTTTAAAATGTTTTATCTGTTGAATGTGTACATCATAAAGTACATGAGCACGCATCATAAAGTACATAGACCCGTGAGACGACAGGGGTTTCCATTTCCGATTGCAAAAAGCATAAATATGCTGTAGGTTAGAGTTTATTTGTAAACTCATAATAATTTATTGACGGTTTCCCATTTGTGGAAACATACGTTTCACAAAGAGTTACACATGTTCAAATCATCAACATTTACAAACGTATGCACTTTCAACCATCCCAAAGGATGTTCAGCATCAGTTTGTGTACACATACGCGCACACACACACAAATACAAGCATACAAACTTTGTAAGAGTTATGAGAGTATGCTCAAGTGTAGCCCCAGTGGCCTAATGGATAAGGCACTGGCCTTCTAAGCCAGGAATTGTGGGTTTGAGTCCCATCTGGGATGGTCATTACACAGCTAGGCAAGTGCCTTGGTCACTTGTGTGGTGGTCATTCTACAAATGAAAAAAATTCCACGTTTGCTTCAATGGAGAACCATCTTTGTAAAACAGCATGGGATTGGTTCTTACTTCTCTATTTTTCTTCTTTCTATTTACTTCTCTAAAATTAGTCATTTAACAAAAATAATAGACACAGGTGGTGCAGTAGACATTGCTTATTTAGATTTCAGTAAGGCTTTTGATACTGTTCCGCATAGAAGGCTTATCAATAAATTGCAATCTTTGAGCTTGGATTCCAATATTGTTGAATGGATTAGGCAGTGGCTGAGTGACAGGCAACAGAGGGTTGTGGTAAATGGAGTTTATTCGGCGCAAGGTCTTGTTACCAGTGGGGTACCTCAGGGGTCAGTAATTGGACCCATTCTCTTTAATATTTTTATTAGTGATATTGCAGAAGGTATTAATGGAAAAGTATGTCTTTTTGCTGATGACACAAAGATTTGCAACAGGGTTGACGTTCCTGGAGGGATCAGCCAAATGACAAACTAAAAAAATGGTCGGAGCTGTGGCAATTGAGTTTTAATGTGGATAAGTGCAAGATAATGCACCTGGGACGTAAAAAACCAAGGGCTGAATATAAAATATTTGATACAGTCCTAACCTCAACATCCGAGGAAAGGGATTTAGGGGTTATTATTGCAGAGGATCTAAGGGTAAGTAGTCAATGTAATAGAGCAGCAGGAAATGCTGGCAGAATGCTTGGTTGTGTAGGGAGAGGTATTAGCAGTAGGAAAAGGGAAGTGCTCATGCCATTGTACAGAGCACTGGTGAGACCTCACTTGGAGTACTGTGTGCAGTACTGGAGACCGTATCTCCAGAAGGATATAGACATCTTAGAGTTCAGAGAAGGGCTACTAAAATGGTGTATGGCTTGAAGGAGAAAAGTTACCAGGAAAGGCTTAATGATCTTAACATGTAGAGCTTGGAAAAAAGACGAGACAGAGGAGATACACTATATTGCCAAAAGTATTCGCTCACCCATACATATGCGAGCCAAGGCAGGTGAGCGAATACTTTTGGCAATATAGTGTATGATAGAAACATTTAAATATGTAAAGGGCATCCACAAGGTAGAGGAAGGGAGTATATTTAAAAGGAAACAAAGTAGCAAAACAAGAGGACATAGTCTTAGATTAGAGGGGCAAAGGTTTAAAAGTAACATCAGGAAGCACTATTTTACTGAGAGGGTGGTGGATACATGGAACAGGCTTCCAGTAGAAGTGGTAGAGGCCAAAACAGTGATTGAATTTAAGCAAGCATGGGATAGGCATAAGGCTATCCTAAACAAAAGATAAATCCAGGTAAAGTATCCATATAATTGGGAAGACTAGATGGGCCGGAAGGTTCTTATCTGCCGACATTTTTCTATGTTTCTATGTTTCTATGCTCGCTCTCGCTCTGCATCTCCCCCTTGTGGTGGAACATATTAAGACAGTACAGTAATACAGTGCATATTTTTATTGTTTTACCCTGTTAGTTTCCAGCTCAGACGTTTCTATGCTCTGTATTTAAGTGCTGCACATGGTTAGCATTAAAAATCTGGTTTGATTGCATTAATGTAAATTGCTATGTGAAACAGCGATGCCCAATCCAGGCCAACAACAAATAATAGCTAATGCAGTAACGCTAAGCAGAAAATTCCATTACAACAACAATGTATACAAATAATTGCCGAGGGTGGAATACAGAACACTCTTTGAAGCATGGTAAAGTCTTTAAGCTTTTCGAAAAACAGTTTTTTGAGAAAAGCTCAGGGAAAAAAAATAATTCAGTGTTTGCTTATGATTTGTGGTTTTGATCTTCAGTTTTAATGACCAGGTGTTTAAAAGGTGTTAGCATCAATACCAAATGCTCTACTTTCACCAAAATCAGAGTGTGGAAGACTCCGTCAGCAAAAGATATACATTTTGATTCAAATCACATGAAAAATATTATATAAAATACAGACTTTTTGAAAGGGACCCTGTAGGATCATTACATGTTCTCTGCAAAGAGTATTTGTGTGCACATACGTTCATCTTTTAGGATGCAGGGCCATCTTACACATTTGATTCGGTCCAGCTATAACTTATTATATGTAGCGCTGTTTAAAACTCTGCTGCTGTATTGCTCAGTTTTGGCCACCAGAGGGAGACAAGCGCAATGTAAACATACTGGACACAATGGGACTACGTTTTCCAGCATGCTTTGGGGCAGAGACAGGAAGTGGGTGGGGAATGAGGAGAGGACATCCGCAGCCTCGTGGAAGGAGGGCCAGTGTGAGCCGAGCGGTGAACAGAGTGAGACGCACGTGATACTGTGAGCGATTGTTACCAGGCCGGAGAGCAGGCGCTGCCTTGCCGACGCTGGGGATCGATACAGTGACTTGCCAGAGACCTAGTAATCCACCGCGGAGAGGTTTTGCACAGACGCAGAGTAGCAGATTGGACCCCGAGTAAGGAGACCGCGATGATCCGCTGGGAGTGCAGGCGGTAGGCCGTAGACCTTGTTGTAAAGACAGACAAGCAGGAGAAGCGGATCCGGTGGCACAGAGTCCCAGAAAAATCCAGCGGAGAGACGTCCTTGATCGGGCAGCGGAACAGAGTGTCTGGCGGATGGGTGAGAGGCCTTCCAGGCCACAGTCAAACTTTAACGAAGCACGCTGCAGTATTGCTTAAATCTACAGGGCCCCAACGTGACTAGTCGAAGATTTACTAAATCCTTTCACTGGCCAGTTGAAATCTAGTACCTGGGTACCTGAGCTCACACACACACACCTTTTTTGGGACATAACCTGCACGGGACTTACACTCCAGAAACGAAGGGGTTAAACTTTTATTTTACCGCTGCACGTTTCTCGCATTACGAAATCCTGTTTTCTATACACCGTGCTTACATTATATATGCCGCTTTGAGACCAGTAAAGTATATAATTTATAAAATCCACAACAGTGCTGGTGTATATTTATTCCCTAGTGTGGAGAGACTAACCCGAGGTTAAATTCAGCGGCTCCTCCGGGAGTGAGCGCTACATGTGGGGGCTCGTCCGGGATACAGTCTCTAGAAAAAACGCATTTAAAGGGTTAAATATGGATCCAGACACTGCTGCCAAATGGTGTGAGAAGCAAAGTAGTCAGATAGAGTTATGCATAGTCATGGATATTCCTGCAGACACTTGGGCCGAAGGTCAGATTCCCCGGGCCGTGGCCGGCTGACACCAGATCAGGGGTTAATCCTGGACATTAAAGCGAACCCAGATACCTCTCACACGTATGTTCTTTTTGAGTGGAGAAAGGGTGTTCCAGTGTGTTTTCAGGGCGTGAGCGTGAAGCTGACCGATGAGGTGGAAGTTCAACTGATTCAGCCAAGTGCACCACGTGGTGATCCCTTGAGTGTTCCCGCGCCCAGTCCGCTGGCCATGATCGGGCCTGAATTTATAGTGGCTATTGGAGATTTGCTGGCTAAATGTCAGAGAACAAGCCCTCCCCACACTAACTTTGGTTATAGACGGGTGAGAAATTTTACAGGAAACGTACCAACTCCGGCGGGAGAAGAAACCTTCGAAGAATGGGTAGAACAGGCAATGCAGGCTCTGGATGAGTGGGACGTCCCTGAAGCGCAGAAGAAGCAAAGAATTACTGAGAGCTTAAAGGGACCTGCGTCAGAGGCTGTCAGAAACCTAAAATTGAGTAAACAAGACTGCACTGCTTTAGATTATCTAAACGTGTTACAGGAACTCTTTGGGCGAACAGAAAAGGCTGCTGAGTTCATGTACCAGTATGAACATACCTACCAACGGAAAGGTGAGAAAATGACTGAATATATGAGGCGCCTAGATAAGATTCTGCACCAGATACTTCTTAAGAAAGGGGCCGAACCAGCCACAATAGATAAAATCCGAATGCAACAGATATTGAGGGGCGCTCAACCTCTAGATCCTGTGATGCTACAGCTGAGAACCAGAGAAGGTAACCGAGAGTTGAAATACCTGGAATTGATTCGAGCTGTTAGAGAGGAAGAGGCTCTGCTAGAAGAAAAGTCCTTAAGGAGAGGAGAAAGAGCTTACGCACAACCAGTAAGGCATAACGAATATCTGCAAACTGAAGATGATTCGTGGGACGCCTATGGATCTGAAGTTGACGGACAAGAGCATCTGCTGGTTCCTATATCCACAGAGAGTACTGCCAAAGAACCAACCCTCCCTGCATATAGTGAGTTACACAAAACCGTTAAGAAGGTACAAGAAGCTCAAGCTGAGCTGAAACAAGCACACACTGATCTGTGCCAAGTACTTTTGAAGGTGGTAGAGACACAGACCGATATGCAGAAGTTCCTTACTGATATGCGGACAACTGGAGTTGTTATGGCGTCTAGCCAGGGTCCTTCAACCGAATCACCACAAGCAAGGGCGTCTCCGTCTTCAAAGAAGAGATGTTTCAGTTGTGGGGAAATGGGTCATTTCTGAGCGCATTGCAAAAGCCAAAAGCCTGAAGGAAATAGGGTAGAAGAGTTCCTAAAAGCCTTGGAAGGGCTGCTATCTACCTCACAGGCGGGAAACGCCAGAGGGCCCAAGTGAAGGAGCAAACTGGGTGCCCAATGGTTGAAAACCGCTCCAAAAATCAAGCCAGAACTGAAAGGCCGAGAGGGCCCAGAGTTTTGCCAACTGCTGAGCCTACCAGGACTGAAAGAGTTACTCCCTTAGCATCCGGTCCTGTGTCATGGGGAAGCAATGCACATCCAAAACCTACACGGGCCAAGAAGAAGGCCAGGGTACAGCAAACGGGGTCTAAATTTCCTGCTGCTACGACAAAGTTTCCTGACCAGCTGATAGGTCCTTCTCCCATCGTTCCAATCCAAGTAGAGTGAGTCTACACCAAAGCTCTGTTGGACTCAGGGGCTGAAGTGACATTGATCTACCGAGACTTCTATGAGAAACACTTAAAGCACATACCTCTACAGAAATTAAAGGACCTTGAGATCTGGGGTATTGGATCTGAGAAACTTCCCTATGACGGATATCTACAGGTGAAGTTAGAGATCGGATCCGAAGTCATCGGACAGTCTGGAGGTTGTGATGCATTGGCCATTGTGTGTCCTCGGCCTTCAGGGGCCAACAGAAGTTCTATGATAGTGGGGACGAATACTGACCTGGTGTGACGTCTCCTGACCCCTAGTAATGGAAGAAGGTTCTACCAGGGGAGTACACCCGATGTTACGTCCAGTCTATCAGCGAATGGTCGAAGAACAGAAGGCACCTGCCGAAGTGGGACGCCTGTCAAGATTGGGAGGAACAGAGAAGGTTCTGCAATCAGGAGAAGTGGTGAGTTTCCGGGCTTCAGTCAAGTTGAACGGATCACAACCGGGTCCCTATGTGGTACTGGAAACTGATTTCAATCATGGGAGTGAAGACGGAGTAGAAGTAATCCCTGAAATAATCTCCACACTAGCTTTGAAACGAACACGAGTTCTCAGTTAGTGTATGTAATGTGTCTGATTCTCCAGTGATCCTGAAAGCACGAATGCCCATCGGGCAAGTAGCGTCCGCTATGCCTCTCTCCCCTACCGATTTAGGAGGGGGAGTGAATAAAGAGATTCCAGCTGAAAGGTTCTATCCTAAGGACGCTCCCATCTCACCCAGGGGCGGATCCAGGGGGGGCAACGGGGCAATTGCCCCTCCCCCCCGAGATTCTGATAAATTTACTTTTACTGGTCTGCCTCTTTCATCTCAGCAACAGACTGACTTAGTGCATTGCCGGGCCGGCCAAACTGAAGCAGCGCGTGCCGCGACCCGCGGCGCGCACTGCCTGCCAGTGCCTGCCCATTATCATCTCTCTCTGTGACACGCTGGCTGCTGTGCCAGGCTTGTTGCCGCCGGCGCCGGCCCAAATAAAGCGAGCGAGGCGGCCCATACAGCAGAGCATACAGAGCCCCCGGGCTGTACCTCGCTCCGTCTCTCCACGGACCTTCCTGGGGGCTCCCTGCCAGTGCCACGTGACGCGACTCCCCCGATAGCGGGCCTGAGTGTCAGATGACAAAACGTTCCGCTGTTACTGTGGTGCAGAGGGCAGTGCAGGAGGAGTTTTTGGCGTGCTTTGTGTACAGGCGAGTCTGCGAACGGAGCGAGGCAGTATGTGCCTTCTGACACTGCAGGGGGCTGTTCAGGGGCCTGAGGTTGGGAGGCGCTGAGGAGCGTGATGCCGGTGATGCAGTGCGCCTGCGCCAGGCTGCTGTCACGTGGGCGGGAAAGACCAGTGCGGCGTGGCTGCTGTGTGCGCACTCGCAGAGTGAGTGTGCCCGGCCTACATGAGACACAGAACCAGGGCATCCGATCCAACCGTCGCCCAGCCTGACTGTCCATAGCCCAACTCAAGGTACCTGTGTGCTTTCTGGGCATGTACCTGCATGCTTGCTGGGAGTGTGCCAGCGCCCAGGGGCAGCCTGTATGTACAGCATAATGCTAAGAACCCCGACCCCTGCTTCATAAAAAAAAATGTTGCCTCCAGCAAAAAAAAAAAAAAAACAACACAAGCCTGTCAAACTGAGTTTATTTGACCCCCTCCGGAAAGCAAAAAATACTTTATTTGGCCACCCATAAACCCCCTTCCAACAAAAAACGGATTTATTTCTTTTTGAATTAACACTTTCACTGCTGAGCCATTTCGCCTCTGTGTGCAGAGCTAATTTTTACTGTTTTTGCTCATGTTTATATGTGATTTTAAGTCATTGATTATTATACAACCCAGACACATTATATAACCTTTTTTCCGTCAGACTCGGCAAATTCATGATATATAATTTTCTGTCAGTGCCCCTCCCGAGAATAGGCTCTGGATCCGCCCCTGAATGGAAGAAACGTCTTCAGTCCCAGATCCTAAAGTGGAGGGACTTGTTCTAGAAGGACGAATTCGACGTGGGCCTAGCTAAGAGTACTGAGCATCGCATTCGACTACAGGAAGATAAGCCGTTTCGAGAGAGGTCAAGACGAGTTCCGCTGGGAGACTTGGATGATCTACGAGAACAGCTGAATGAACTGCAAAGAACTAAGGTGATTCAAGAGTCCAGGAGCCCATACGCATCTCCAATAGTGATGGTTCGCAAGAAGAATGGTTCTATCCGTCTATGTATAGACTATCACACGCTAAATCAGAGAACCATTCCGGATCAATATGCCACTCCTCGGATAGAAGATGCCTTACAGTGTTTGTCTGGAGCAAAATGGTTTAGTGCACTAGACCTGCGAAGTGGGTATCACCAGATACCAATGCATCCTGAAGACAAAGAAAAGACTGTGTTCATCTGCCCACTGGGTTTCTTTGAGTTCAACAGAATGCCTCAAGGCCTTACGGGGGCTCCAGCCACGTTCCAACGGTTAATGGAGAAGACAGTCGGGGACATGAACCTGATCGAAGTGTTAATAATGTCATCCAGATACACTGTGTTCGGGAAGACTTTGGAAGAACATGAGCAACAGTTGGAGAAGGTCTTGAAGCGGCTCCATGAAGAGGGGTTGAAACTGTCTCTAGAGAAGAATTCAGTTACTCTGATAAGAATATCAGGGTACTAGTGTCTCCCAGAGACCAAAGTAATAATTGCCGTTTTAATCAAGTCTAATAAAAGTTAAACAAACAGACAAAAAATAGACCGTGCATTCAAAACAAATATATAATGAATTAAAAACAAAGACAATTCTGCTGTAAAGGTTATTAAATGTAACGGCAGGAGATATGATCAATGGTCAATACAATAGGTGGCCTTCAAGGGTCACCTTAAAGTATTGTAACGTGTATTAAGTAGATAACAGTGTCAGACCATGAAAAAGACTGCACGTATACAAAGCAGAAAGAGCAAGAGCAAGACACTCCTGTAGGAATTTTTTTTTGCTCAAATAGCCTAGTATAAACGTATCACTGTAATGACCCAAATTGCCATTACTACAAAGACCCAACAACGGGGTATATATGTATGTTGGGGTCTCAAAATGCAGTTACCCAGAATGACAATGGGGAATTCTTGCCTGTGAAGTGCACCCGACGCGCGTTTCGCCACTAATGGCTCGTCAGGAGTGCTTACCCTGGTTACTCCTTTGGTAAGCACTCCTGACGACCTTTACAGCAGAATTGTCTTTGTTTTTAATTCATTATATATTTGTTTTGAATGCACTGTCTATTTTTTGTCTGTTTGTTTGCCGTTTTAATCAAGTCTAATAAAAGTTAATTATTACTTTGGTCTCTGGGAGACACTAGTACCCTGATATTCTTATCAGAGTAACTGAATTTTTCGAATTGTTTATAGGGGCAATCCCTTTGGTCTTCTACTACCTTGCCTTATTATATCTTCTGCTAATACTTTACAATTATTTCTGGTATTATCAATTTGTTACGCTCTACTATCGTGGTAGTGATTTCTTTTGTCTCTAGAGAAGTGTCAATTTTGTTTACCATCCGGTACGTATCTGGGACATGTTTCAGCAGAAGGCGTTTTGACGGATCCTCGAAAGTTGGAAGCCGTAGCTTCCTGGCCTAGACCCCGAAATGTCACCAAACTCAGATCTTTCTTGGGGTTCTGCTCCTATTACCGAAGATTCGTAGGAGGATTTGCCAAGATAGCTCAACCACTGAACAAGCTCCTACAGAAGGAAGACACAGAAGAAGGCCACAAGGCCTCTGATCGAAATTTATCGGCTCTAGTGCGGAGAGACTAACCCGAGGTTAAATTCAGCGACTCCTCCGGGAGTGAGCGCTACATATACAAAACCCTAACGCCGCTCCTCACTAATCACCAAATACACCCCAGCCTGCTCCCTAAGATCCAACAATGACCTGCACCTGGCATCCTCCTTCATTACCGCTTCACATGCCAGACTGCAGGACTTTTCTCGTGCGGCGCCGACCCTATGGAACGCGCTTCCTCGCAATATCAGACTGTCCCCAAATCTAGCTTCATTTAAACGCTCCCTAAAGACCCTTCTGTTTAGGGAAGACTACCACCTGACTCCGTAACAAGATATCAAACAACCCAAAAATGGTCCTCACCTCTCCCTGCATTAACTCATCAATTCAGTCCCTCCTCCCGTTTCTAATCCCCTCACCCATTGAGATTTTAAATTCCCACTGGAATAGGGTCCTCATGTCCTCCTGTATCTCTTGGCAGGAATACTGACCCGTCTCCTGTATGTATTACAGAATTGTCCTGTCTTTACCCATTACATCATTTGTACAGCGCTGCAGAATGTGTTGGTGCTTAATAATAATATACCCCTGTACTGCTCTGCGGGATAAGGTGGCACAATACTAAGAAACTAATAATAATAGCACTGTGATTTATACATCTTGCTGCAGCTTAGGGAAGCTACCAATGATTATTTTCATTGATTAGTTGGCCGATTAAATGGAAACAAAAGTTTACTTAGAGGAACATTAAGTAAAATTTAGCCCCTCCCCCTTTCTTCCTTACGGACGTTACGTTTGCTACACAAATTGTGTATGTACGTACGGAAATTGCGTAACTTTCACACACAAGGTAAAAATACGCCTGTTCGGAGTGATGGCAACAGAAATATGGGCAGGACACCTAACGGTACAT
Source organism: Leptobrachium leishanense (assembly GCA_009667805.1). Lineage (NCBI taxonomy): Eukaryota > Metazoa > Chordata > Amphibia > Anura > Megophryidae > Leptobrachium > Leptobrachium leishanense. The sequence continues at coordinate 59,866,046 of CM019070.1, read as the reverse complement.
ACTCGCCACCCAGGACATACTTGAAAAATAGAGAAATCTCAATGTATCCTTCCTGGTAAAATACTTTCTCAAAAAAAGAAATATATAGCAAATCATGTGGTTGGTTGGTTTTTACATTACATCTGTACTTCATGTATGTGGACCTATACACATATACAGCATTTTAACATTTTGCTAACATTTATACAAACCAGTATAAGCAAATATACTGAGAATTAAATTTTTGGTGGGAATTTGCTACTTGTAACTATAATATGACGATGCTTTTTCTGGCATACTCAAACAGGATCAATCACCATGAACACATATTAACTATGCTTAGCACATTTGTGGTAGGAGAGCTTTTAAAAAACTCTCACCCATCACACAGACCCCCCCCCCCTCTGTCAGATTTCAACACGGCCATGTTCTATACACTTTAATTTTTTGTAGCTTATTTTTTTTATAAAATATGACTTAATTTGGACTAAGTGCATCAAAGTGAAACAGGAACACATGTAGCAATTACATAACTTTCAATAGACTTCATTCTTGGGTCAATTCTAGGAAAAATTACCCCAAATGACGTAACACGTGCCATTAATCAAGGGAACTGTTGACTGGATTTGCATGATTTACATATTACAGGACACAATGGCGGTGGGAGGTATGTACTCTACTCCACTGCACAGAGACCCATCACTCAGCATTTAATTTTTTTTTTCTTTTTAAACAAAACGAATCCGAATCCTTTAGAAATGCATTTGTCAGAATTGGTTCACTTTTAAACTCCGATACATTAAAAAACAGGATTACATAATTGCTGTAACCAAGAATTACGGTATTATTTTTTAATCATCGGTACCTCAATTAATAAAAATAATTTAAAAACCCCATAAAGGTCCTATTCCAAGGCTGATGATAAGAGCGCTTCGAGAAATTATATAGAACGCCTCGAGAAGTTATTTAAATCACCTGGAATTGCAATTTCACTCTTGGTTCAAACTGTTCTTGCAGCACGCCTGCATCGCTTCCTTACTGTAAATTAACATCTCCTATAGTTTGCATAGTAGATGTTAATTTTTACCCTCTAGTGGAAGTGCAGGTGTGGGTAGCTTTCACTTCCACCCAGGAGACAGTACTGGTATTTCACTGAGAAACACATTCACATAAAAGCTGGTGTTAAGTGATTTTGTTAAAGCAAAATCACTTAACACAGTGTCTGTACCACCCCTAAAAATCCCATGCTCACCTCTCGTCGTGCTGTGCAAAAGGCTGCACGATCCGCCGCTTTCTCTTGCTGGGAGCAGAAGGAGACTGGAAACAAATAGTTCTTCATCGCCCTCCATGGCGTGATCTCGTGACAGAGAGCTTGCAGTCGGGACACACAACGAATCCATGTAGTCATACAGACTCCAGGAGTTGATGCACGCAGCGGTGCGGATCTCTGCTGCAAGTATCAGCTTGCGTTGCACTTCCAAGGGCTAGTTATTAATTACTAAATGCCATCCTTGGATTAGAGACGCAAACAGGGAGACTAAGAAAAACCTGCATGGACAGATTTTTTTTAACATACGGTTTCCCTTTTTGCATCAACCTTGGAACAGGCAAGGGCAAATCCAGACACAGGTTTCAGGGGTGGGGGGCACTGTACCAGTTTTGACTAAGAGCTGGTGTTGGGTTCACAGTGACAGGCAGAGTCTCACCTGATTGCAGGCTGTGCTTGTCACATTCACTATCTCCTGAACATTGATGCACAGGGTCTGTCTCATGCTGCTCAGGTGACAGAGGATAGACATTGCACAGCAATGCTTTGCATTCTGGCACATATCAGTCACTGAGAATCATGAACCGCCAGCAGTAACACGTCGCAGGGTCATTCACCCACTGATACCCATACACAGCCATATAAATACACACACACCACACACACACACACACACAATTTAGGGAAGTTGTTATGAGCAGGCTCAAAAACTAGGCTATTCCCAAACTTTAAAAGTGGCAGCACAAAATATTGGGACATTTTTATCAATAAATATGTTAACTAGAATCAAAACAAAGTATCTTATTTATATTTATTACAGTTTACAGATTCATTGCCGGCTTCTAATGCTACGCAGCTCTGTTATACCTGCATTCCCTAAATATATTGGGGAGTTCCTAAAAGGGGAACATTAGAAAGGGGAATGTGTGCCCAAAATAGGGACTGTCCCTCAAAAGCAGGGACATTTGGGAGATGCACACTCATACACAGTTGTATACAGACACACTCATTGACATACACTCAAAAGACACATAGCTATAATATTATATATATATATATATATATATAACATACACACACACACACACACACTTGGACATACAGTGTATAATATAGAGGTTTATATTTTGAGTGTATATAATATCTTTCTATATCATTTTAATATGTTTGTGCTAGCATTTTGTTCCTGTCCCACTGAGCACTGGTGAGACCTCACTTGGAGTACTGTGTGCAGTACTGGAGACCGCATCTCCAGAAGCATATAGATACCTTAGAGAGAGTTCTGAGAAAGGCTACTAAAATGGTGTACGGCTTGATGGAAAAAAGTTACTGGAAAAGCTTAATGATCTTAACATGTATAGCTTGGAAAAAAAGCGTGACAGAGGAGATATGATAGAAACATTTAAATACGTAAAGGGAATCCACAAGGCAGAGGAAGGGATTATAAATAAAAGGAAACAAAAGTAGAAAAACAAGAGGACATAGTCTTAGATTAGAGGGGCAAAGGTTTAAAAGTAACATCAGGAAGCATTATTTTACTGAGAGGGTGGTGGATTAATGGAACAGCCTTCCAGTAGAAGTGATAGAGGCTAAAACAGTGATTGAGGTTAAGCAAGCATGGGATAGGCATAAGGCTATCCTAAATAAAGGATAAATCCAAGGAAAGTGTCCATATAATTGGCCAGACTAGATGGGCCAAAAGGTTCTTATCTGCTGACATATTCTGTGTTTCTATTTTACCACAGAAATTAAAGCACTACGTTTTATGTGTATTTAAGGTTTGCTTCCATAAAGCATAATATCAATACTGTAACTCATAAGGAGAATCTTTGGGGGTACCAAAACCAATCATTCAGAAGGCAGGAAGGGGGCGGGCAAATCAGATCGGTACAGTATCGCTAGTTCAAACACGTAAGGCAGGGGTCTCAAAGTACCAGCCCGCGGGCCACAAAGTTACAAATGGCCCGCAGACAGGGGCAGACTGACCCATCGAGCACTCGGTTACGGCCCGAGGACCCGAATGGGGAGGGCCGGATTGGCCTTGCTTGTCCCTGCAGTCCAGGACGTGTGTGGAGTGTCATAGGGACACCCTCTCCAGCATGCAGGACACTCCACGCCAGTCCTTTCGGGCCCTTGCTTGCTGCCGATCTGGCACCAAGCAGGGACTTCAGCCACTGCGGGCTGACATCAGCCCTTGCCATGGGATGCCCCCTGCTCAGTAGTACAGGAGTTGCAGGGGTCCTTTAGACCTCTCCATCTCCGGATCCGTAAGAGCAACAGGGATAGTTGCAGTGGCATTGGAAAGGCCAGAACCTTTCCAATTATACACCGACGTCAATATGTAATGTGTAAAAAACAAAAAAATAAAATTAATAATATTAAAATTAAATAGTTAAAAATAAATCTTTTTTTTTCAGTTCTAAAAACAGGGCTTTGTTTTTTTTGTCTCTTATAAAACCACCAATGCAGCTACATAAATTTTTTCATAAATATTTTAAGATATTTAAATTTAATATATAATTATCCGAATATATTTTAATTTTTTTTATATTAGAATTATGTTAAATAAATAGATTTTGCTAAAATACTGCATTTTGAAGGAACTTTAGTTTAATAAATAATAAGTTAGATATAATTATTTTCAAACGAGTTTGAAATTTTGCATGCAGCCCCCATGTGATAAGAAAAATTGTCCAGTGGCCGTCGGGTAACTTGAGACCCCTGACGTAAGGATTTGTACCATTCAGTGCTTTCCTTTGGTGTTAATGCCCGAAGCGTCAAGTGACCCTGGTAAACGTATTTGAAAATGATAACAAGACACGGGGGTCATTCTGAGAACAACCGCTCCCCCCCCCCATAATATGTACGTAGTATTGTAAGGTTCTAGCTACACTCATTTTCAATAGGAATATTTGATGTAATTCATCTAGATAGGAGCATTTATCTGTGAATGATGAACTTAATTCTGCCAGAAGTAAGAAGAATGAACGGCAGAAATAAAGGACACAAATGGAGGTGTGGTTTTTTTTTTTTATAGCGCTCCTGGAGTCTTAGTAAGTCCAGTATATTAAAGACAGATTTGGTTTAGAATACGATAGAACATTTCTGAAAGATGAATTTCTGTAAACACCTCCACAGTTGTTTTTCATTACCTATAAGAGGGCCCTTTGTTAGATTTCCAGTGGTATTCAGTCTATTTGGCACTGGGTAGGTTAGCAGGGAATTGGCAGCACGGGACTAATGACATTTCAAATAAACACAGATAGACAATCTCTCTGTAGCATGTTGTTGTAGTTTTGCAGTTATATTACACAGGCTGCTCTTATGACTGATGGAAGACCAAATGTCTGTGTGGGCCCAACTGGAAAAAGACAAAATGAAATTTGAAGAATGTCAGGGCTACAATGTTGCTGTAAATATCACTGGGTCATTAGGGAGGTCTTGCAGGAAATTGCACTTTAAGAGCAGGTTTGACATTCCCTGCGGTTTTTAAGACCACATTCTCCAACTGATGCTTTCATGTTTTCGTGTTTGTATTTTCCTGCTTTCACTACAATGTCACTTTGAGCTAATGCACATTATTCAACAGTATCAGATGGGGTTTGTGAAACGATTTGTTACAAAGAGCTATAAGAGTAAACGAGTTATAAGCTTTAATGTTGGGATACACAAAGCACTTTACATGGTAAGTTACGCTTAAATCTAGATGTATGATCGAGAACCAGTTAAAGATTTGCTTTATTTCCGAGATATTACATGGGTCGTGGCGGGTGCTTAAAATAAGCTGATTAGGTATTTAATTATCCCAAACAGTATTTACAGAGTCAAGGTGAAATTAATAAAATTTTGGCGCTTCAAGCCTCAGACACAACATTTTTGCATGTTTGTACGTTAAAAGCTGAAGCACAGTAAAATATCCTGCTGATTATTTCATGCAACAATTATTCTAACGGGAAAAACAACCTCTACGTGCACCGCCGCTTATTACATTACCAGCAGGACCAAGGAAAATATGTTAGAAATCTGGCAGGTCATACCCATCTGGAATGGGTAGTAGGAAAGAAAGCACATTATTGCTGTCATAAAGAAGTAAAAATATGCATACATAATTAGGACTTCCATTAGGATTTTATCATTAATTAAATGAAACAGCACGTAGGTTCACCTAACCAAGTACTTGGAGTCTTAATTATGTCCAAAAGAGAAAATGAAAAACACTTTTTATCTGAATTTCTATAAATTAATATTGACTTAGAAGTTGGTTACATGAGATCTTCTCTGCCCAATGTTAGCCTCACAGAGTCATCACAATAAAAGAAAAATATCCAAGCATGGTACTTTCCACTCCCTGTCCGTTTGCGTGTTCCTTCCAGCATAACCATAAGGCCTCATTCACACTGATACACGCGTACGTACGTATTGTACTGTATGGAACATATGCAAATAAATGGCCACGTATGGAGCCGTATATTTGCATTGCGTAAACACACTCAAAAACGGAATGGAACACAGCTGCGTCCCGGCAGCGTATTTCTCAGTTTTTGCGCGTGTGAGTGCGCGTTACCACGCGTACTTTACCAGGTTTAACCGCCCAACGTTGTTCGCGTGTAGCTCGGGGTTAACTTTCAGTGCTGAAAGCGTTAACCCCAAGCCACACTCGGGCTGCCGCTGCATACATTACCTCTCCCTGCGCTCCCTCGCTGATCCCCACTGTCTCCTCGGCGATCATGGAGGAGTTTTACTTCCTGGTTGCCTTCTCGCGTGAAGAGAACCAGGAAGTAAAACTCTGTGATCGCCGGAGACAGCGGGGATCAATGAGGGAATGTATGCAGCAGCAGCCCGAGTGTGGCTCGGGTTAACGCTTTCAGTACTGAAGGTTAACCCCGAGCCACACTCGATGCCAGGGAGGTAAAAAAAACAACAAAAAACACACAAAAATGTTTTTATTTTACGCACGTATTTGCGTGCACATACGCAAAATAAAATATAAACGCGTATGTGTGTGAATGAGGCCTAAGAGTAAATGACATGGAGTGCTTGCTCCAATGAGGTGTTTTTTCTAAATTTTCTTTTATTGTATATATTGAACCAAATAATCCTGTTACTGGATATTGTAATACATACGGTCACGATCCTCCGTGACAACTATGATACTGGTTCCTGGACGCAGCACAACTATCCTACGCTTCTGATCCTTGGAATGGTCGGTATGTCTACCTAGAACAGAATCGGAGGAATACGTATCCAGAACAACACACCAGGGGTTAACACGAAATCAGGATGTAAGGGGAATGCCAAGTGGCATATACCAGAGTGGGTTATCAGAACGAAGAAACCACATCTTTAGACGGAAAAACGAGTTCTGGTAGCATATATAAAATATTTTTTTTAACGTATTAAAACGCTTATTTTATGCTGTCGAGATTTATCTGGGAAAGGTTTAGTGGAATTTTGTCTTAAAAATACCATATGCACTAAAACAGGAGCCAGAGTGGGCTCAGAATTGTGTAAGTTGGCACTTGACACCCCTTTTTTAAAACTTTATATATTTGGACATTTACACTTAGGGGTGTACTCCCTTTTGTTGCCAGCGGTTTAGACATTAATGGCTGTGTGTTGAGTTTATTTTGAGGGGACAGAAAATTTACACTGTTATACAAGCTGTATACTCACTACATTGTAGCAAAGCGTAATTTCTTCAGTGTTGTCACATGAAAAGACAGAATAAAATATTTACAAAAATGTGAGGGGTGTACTCACTTCTGTGAGATATGGTATATTAATCAGTTAAACGGTGTGGGTTCAGACCAGTATTTCCCCAACCTCTCCTGGGATCCTCAACCAGGTCAGATTTTGCAGATCACCTTGGGGAAATACAGACTGAATCCTGCAATCACTGAGCAGCAAATCATATCACCTGTGCTTCAGATATCTGACAAACCTGGCAAGGTGGAGGGTCCCGAGGACAGGTTTGGGAAACACTGGTTTAGACCCATATAAACAATCACTCAATTTAGGAGTGAGAATTTCCTCTGGTAGGGCTGTTTTCACCAGATCCTTAAAGGTGTATGCTGGAAGAAGGCGCCACTTATCAAGCCTTTCATTAGAGACAGAATCTTCAAATTCAGGTGAGAGCACATACAAAAAAATCTCCAATAAAAAGGAGTGTGCCTTAGATTTGCAGGGTTATTCAGAGAGCGTGAAAAGCAGGAGAATGACTGGAGAATGAAAAATTCTAGGTCAAAATAGCCAAACCAGCAAAATTCTCCCTTCATCTCCACTTTCCAAATCTGGCTATTTTGACCTAGAATTTTTCATTCTCCAGTCATTCTCCAGTCATTCTCCTGCTTTTCACGTTCTCTGAATAACCCTGTATGAGTATATAAAAGGATGTCCACAAAAGTGCTGCATTATATACATCGGCGACAACCCATAGAATAAAAGGCACAGAGCTTATTTCCATAGGCCAGGGGTCGGCAACCATTGGGCTCTTTCATGGCCCTGCTGCGGCTCTGTGGCTGGCGCTCCTGCTAGGGTGCAGCCGGCCCCAACCTGCCGTTTCCCGGGACTCCGCCGGCCACTGCCAGCTGTTACTCCATCACCACGCTGCGCTTGCTCTGAGCGCAGCATGATGGATGACATTGGCTCGCGGTGGCTGCCCAATAGAGTTAGGGGAGCGTGGATAACCCCGCCCCCTCAACATCATGGACAGCCACCACGCGCCAGAAATGAAGAGGACAAAGATGGAAACAAGGTACTAGGAGACCTGGGGGTAATTAAATTATATGTGGAGACCTGGGGGTAATTAAATTATGTATTTGGGGACCTGGGGGTAATTAAATTATGTATTTGGGGACCTGGGGAATATTAAATTATATATAAATTAATAATCCCCAGTCCTCATATACATAATTTAATATTCCCCAGTCGCCACTTATATAAATTAATAATCCATAGTCCCCATATATAAGTGGGGACTGGGGAATAATTAATTATATATATATATGAGGACTGGGGATTATTAATTTATATATGTGGGGACTGGGGATTATTATATATGTGGGGCCAGGGGGGGGGTTATTAAATATATGCTGTATATGGGGAGAAGAAATATAATCGTTGTAAATAAATGGCATCAATCATGGCATGGCTGCATTAAGCTCTCGAGCAGCGTCCGCTCTCCTACTGTTCTATGTATTGTCATAGATATTAAGATTAGAATAGTCTAAAATGGCGATAACCTCGGCACATCCCTCCATAATATGTCAACAGCAATGCCTCCAATAACATGTGTCAACAACAATCATAGAAAGATTGGATCACAAGACTTCTCTCTCCACCAGATCACCTTACTCTAATTATCCACACAAGGAATTAACCAAGATAGATTACTTGTCGTAAAGGCAAACCTACAGAAAATCCTTTGAGCAGACATAAACACATTCAGCTCCTACATTCTGAGATTGACAGATTGTTATCACATCAATTGAATATATATCAAACATAGATCACTCATTGAAATGTGCAAAAGAAAACAAACAAACAAAAATGGTTCAACGCTTCTATACAAATATATATATTTAAGCATATAGCATACAGTTCATTATCTGCAGTTCACAGTTATCAAGAACGTCACTGGAATATGTTTTGCTATAACGCGTCACCTTAGATCAAGATATTGACCCCGATACCGATCTCTGCTTGGGATACTCCTTAGAGACTTCAATAAATCTTCAGACTACATATTTATCTAGATAAGTGTATTACAGCATTTCATATTATCTCTTTGCGACCAATCCTTTACAGACTAATTTGGATATACCTACAGAAATATATCTGGATTATCTGTCATTGGAGAACACAATATATTTGTCAATCTGCAGTCCTGACCAATAGGATTGCTCCCCAAAACTAACAATTGATCACAAACAGTGAATCTTGTCTGCAAGATGATTTAGGCTAGGGTCAGACTAGCGCACTTTTAACGTGCGTTCTGTCGCACTTAATTATGGCCGCACTAGCAGCAAATGACGGGCAATGACGGCCAATATACGAAGTACGGTCGCACGAAAGTCCGGCCGCGCAACGCAAGTGGCAAACGAACGCATTTTGTCGAGAACGTCAAACCGCTAGTACGGTCGTATAGAGTGCGCTGCGGCCGCATAGCGGCGTGTGTGCGTGATTTTGAGATGTCAGACACTGCTAATGTCCGGCCAACATAACGTCCAGATGGAAAAAGTGTTTTATTGATGATCCGTACAAAATCACGAACGCAAATGCGCATCGTATGACCGCTATCGCGTACTCCATGAAAAAATGCGTCCATTCGTTCGAACGCACTTTTTCACAGACAACGCGAAAATGCGTTCGTCTGACCCTAGCCTTAGAGGTACATAACATGGTGTAATTGATTACTCATATTTAATCAATCACTATTTCCCTTCTCATACTTACCAAACGAAGTGGATGCAGTAGAGATTTTGGATTAGCAGTCTATATCCTCCGATGAACTGATAGTTGCCTTGGTGTCAGGATGTGAGAGTGGCACGGGACAGTGACAACAGGTTCCTGCTTAGGTGTCTGCATGTATGCCCCCTCCTTTCAAGAAATGCTAGAATTTCCCACACAAATGCACATGCTGGAGGCGGTTTTGGCATTCGAGTGTAAATTGCCAGTGTTCGCCAAGGATTTACAGAGAGGTACACGGTCTCACTTCCCCTCTTTGAGAGAGTTCAAACAAGCTCATGATATAATATATTCTGAGTATTTGCAGTCTGCAATCAACGAAATTCAAACATTGTTTGGGAAACGATTCCTTGAGTTCAGAGAGGAAAAAAAACACATTCAGGGTTATTCAGAGAGAGGTGAAAACCAGGAGAACGACTGGAGTAGCGAAAATTCTAGATCAAAATAGCGGATTTGGAAAGTGAGATAAATGGGAGAATTTTTCTGGTTTGGCTATTTTGATCTAGAATTTTCGCTTCTCCAGTCATTCTCCTGGTTTTCACCTCTCTCTGAATAACCCTGTATATCCTTCCCTGTCACTCCCTTGACAATTGATCCATTCCTATTGAACATGACTGCATTTGCAGGTGTAAGCCAACCCGATCTTGAGATGTAACTGGCCGACAAAGATATATGGGTGTCCAAGTTCAAATGCTTGACAGCTGATCTTGAAGATGTTGCCGGTCAGAAAGCCATTCTTGTTCAGAATCACAAATTAAGTGATATTGAAAATCTTCCCAAACCGGGCAGACTTGTATTTGAAACCTGGAATGCCATCCCCAACAGTTATATGAACATGAAAAATTATGCATTTGGAGTTCTATCGATCTTCGGATCCACATACGTATATGAGCAGGTCTTCTCCAACATGAACTATATTAAAAACAAACATCGCTCATACCTCACAGACAAAAGTTTACAATCCTGTGTGAAGATGAAGGTGACATTTCACAGCCCTGATATGCAGACACGGTGTGCTGAGGTTCAGGAGCAAAAATCACATTAACCAGGTAAAATATTTTAATTGGCTATTATTTTGCATATATATAATTTTACATTGTTCATTGAAATTGTCGTTTTTTTTCCAGATTGAAAGCTGACTGCACGCTCCAGTACACGCGATAAAAGGATGATGGCACACAGAAGCAGACAGCAGTTTTGGACATTTGAGTATTTTACTTGAACGGAACCTTCAACCCAGTGTCTTTTTTTTCGAAGTTCAAAATGTTTTTGTTGCATGCAGAAATAAAAAAAAATTGTTTTCTCTGTAGCAGTTTATGGATTTCATAAATGCAACGCACTATGTTTTTTTCATACATAGCATAAAGGTAAAAAACAATATACAGTATGAGGCACTATCTTCATTTTAGATGACAAAAAGGGTTTGCTTTTCTTGTGAGAAACGGGTCCAAATGGCTCTTTGAGTGTTTAAGGTTGCAGACGCCTGCCATAGGCCTATTAATTAATATAGGCCAAAGTATAGGAGACTAATCTAAGCTGGTGCTACTTTCGTGATTCTAGCAGAGCTTGTGTCTGGATGGAATGTCCCATGAACCAAGTAAACACAACGACAGCCATTATGTTGTATGGCTCAAGGGTTGTGCCTAGCAGCAACATTAGAATAGGGTCCTAGATTTTTTACATTTTCTTTTCACAATAAAGCTTTCTTCTGGCATATGCATTGTAGATCATTATTTTAGTTTAGTTTAGTGAAAACATTTTTTTTACAGCTAAAAAAAACCCACCAAAACTGTATTGCTGTGTTAATTAAATATTGTTTTCCTGCAGGATCCATGGTTAATAGTATCATTGAACTAACCGGCAATGATGAGGATGAAGCCGTAGTTACCAAGGTTATCGACCTGAATACGATGAGGCCAATGATGCAATCCTCAAAACCATCGACCTAACACCAAGTGATGAGGAGGCTGAAGCCATGGATCCTGACATCATAGATCTAACGCATGATGATGAACTTGAAAATGCGCATGCCGTGGAATCTGACCATGCTGGTGATCGCGTGATCAACCATCAGAGCATAAGACGACGTTGAAAACTATTTTTTCCGGTGGTATGTGTTTAGTGAGGAGGTAATAGATCACCTCTTTTAATTTGATGTAGAACGGAGGGGCAGGGGAGAAGGGTGTAGTCACGTAGGCCACGCTTTCCAAAGACCAAGACAAGAAAGAGCTAGATCAAGGAGTCGCAGCCCTCTTCGTCCAGTAAGGTCACCAAGGAAGGAGATGCCCCAGACAAGCCAAGAGAACAACAAACACTCGAGCTGTTGAAGACTAGGGATGAGCTGTTCGGTTCGGAGTTCGGACCGAACTTAGCCTGTTCGTTCTGTTCGCGAACTCCGAACATTTCCGGGTGTTCGCCGCATGTTCGACCACAATGCACCACAATGGACCACAATGCACTTTCCCACTGGCCTGAAGCTCGTAATTGGCTACAGCCTTGCACCTGACCAAAGGTCTGGTGCAAGACAGGTTCAACACTATGCCAATCACGGCTCAGAGTCCTGATTGGGCAAATTTTGCCCAATCATGGGCTCACAGAGCTAAGTCCCGCAGCACACTATATAAGGTTTCCACGCAGCGCTTCTGCACGCATTTGAGAGGAGATTTCATTGTTGTTTTGTGTTCTTACTGCCGGTCTGCAATGCTACTGGGGAGAGGTCTCATTTCTACCAAATATCTGGGAATTGAGGTGATGTGTGTCTTGTCACGGCCAGCAAGTATTTTGGGGGTCACAAATTTCTACAAAATATTTGGGAATTGAGGTGATCTGTCTCTTGTCACACAGCCAGTACCACGCAGTATTTTGGGGGTCACTAATTTTTACACAATATCTGGAAATTTAGGTGATCTGTGTCTTGTCACTGCCAGCAAGTATTTTGGGGGTCACAAATTTCTACAAAATATTTGGGAATTGTTATAATCTGTGTGTTCTCACTGGCTGCCACCCATCAGGGGTCTCACTGATTTATAGGAGGTTTCTGAGATTTGTAATCTGTGGCTTCTCACTGCCACCCTTCAGGGGGTCCCACATACTTCTAGCAGATTTATGCGAATTGTAATCTGTGGCTTCTCACTGCCACCCATCAGGGGGTCCCACTGATTTATAGGAGGGAATTGTAATCTGTGTCTTGTCACTGGCTGCCAGCTATCAAGGTGTCTCACTTTGTTATACCAGAGTTCTGTAAATCTTTATACCAGAGTTGAATCAGAGTTCTGTATATATTAATCTATAAATCACTCACCATGTCTGAAAGAACAAAATGGACAGGCAGACGCTTCCAGACACAGATAAGAGGGCAAGCAGCCCCTGTGTCGGGAGGCTGTGCCTCTGGTCGTGGTGGACGTGGTGCATCCTCTGCAGGGGCATGCTTGTCCTTTCTAACTGGTGTTGGCCGTCTTCTTAAGCAGCAGCAACATACAGAGGATTTGGTGGATTGGCTAACCAGGCCATCCTCATCCTCCGAGTCCTCTGCCAGCCAGACTTGTAGTGCTTTACAGTCCACCTCAGCTGCCAAAGCATCTAATGCAGCCTCCATGTCCACAGCTACTCCTGCCATAGCCTCGCTATCACAAACGGAGGAGTAAGCTGAATTGTTTGACTACAATGAGAGTGACATGCTGCTTGAGGATGCGCAGCAAGTACAGTGCTCTGATTCAATCTCTGAGGTTGAGGAAGGGAGTATAATCAACCTAGAGGAAGGGGGTGCCAGTGATGACACACAAATAACTGGCACTCATGTTGCCCCAGCAGCTGCAGCATACTGCCAAGTTGGCTCCAGTGACGAGGAGATAGGGGTGAAGATGACATTGATGATGAGGTCACTGACTCCACCTGAATGCCAGATCGAACAGAGGAATCAAGTGAGGAGGAGGGGGAGGAGGCACAGCAAACACGAGGCACAACATCCTCTATGTCCAACTGTAGCACTAGCCAGTCCAAGGCATCAGATGTCAGAGCTGCTCCGGTGCAGAGCGCTGTTGTCTCAAAGCACACACGCAGGAACTCTGCTGTCTGCTGGGAGTTCTTTAAGAAATGTGCAGCAGACCCCACCGTTGCTATTTGTAATCTATGTCAGATGAGGCTTAAGCGTGGGAAAGACACCGGACACTTGGGTACCACCTGCTTGAGGCAACATGTGACCTCCTGCCACACATCCCGTTGGCGCAAAACTTTGCGTAGGTCCTCCTCCTCATCTGTCTCTACCCCCACTGTATGTCCTGCCATGTCATTGCCTACAACCTCCACTGACAGGGATGATGCTACAGTAATGGATGTACCAGGTCCTTCCTCACAATGTGACAGCATCCCATCAGCTGAAGATTTACGCAGTCAGATTACGTTGCCGCAGCTGCTGCAGCGTAAGAAAAAATATAGTCCCAACCATCCAAGCACAGCGTCTAAATGCCAGCTTAGCAAAATTACTCGCATTGCAGCTGCTGCCTTTCCAGCTGGTGGACTCTGCTCCCTTCTGTGAATTTGCTGAATGTGCTGTACCACAGTGGCAGGTTCCAAAACGCCATTACTTTTCACGCAAGGCCATTCCAGCACTATACCAGCACGTGGAAGACAATGTTATCGAGTCATTGGGAAAGGCAGTCAGCAGCAAGGTGCATGTGACTTTAGACACATGGTCCAGCAAGCATGGACAGGGTCATTACATTTCTTTCACGGCACACTGGGTAACTCTGATTGCAGCTAGGAGGGATCCAAGACGGGGCTCTGTGCTGGAGCTTGCTCATCCACCACACCTCCAGAAAGCTGCTTGTATGAGGTCTGTCTGCTCCACCACCACCACCTCTCCCTCTCCCTTCTCCTCCTTCTCTGTCTCTGGCGAAGTGGCAGTTAAACCATGTTATAAAATAAAAATTTTGAAAACAAACCGACGCCTGACAAGGTCTATGTAATGGCTCAAGCAAAAAGAAGCCATACTGTGCTTGAGCTGGTTTGTTTAGGGGACAGGAGCCACACCGGGCCAGAAATTCTGCCAGCTCTGCAGGGCCAGATGCAGAGATGGTTAACACCACGCCAGCTTCAGCTGGGAATGATCATCTGTGATAATGGCAGCAACCTTCTCTCCACCCTACGCAAGGGTAAATTGACACATGTACCATGCCTAGCACACGTCCTAAATCTAGTGGTACAGCGTTTCCAAACCAAGTACCCAGGGCTGGCAGAGCTTCTCAGCCAGGCCAGAAAAGTCTGCAGCCACTTCAGACGGTCATTCCCAGCAAGCATTCACCTGGCAGAAATTCAAAGAGAATTCCACCTTCCCACAAACCATCTGATCTGTGACATGCCCACCAGGTGGAACTCGACATTAGCAATGCTGCAGCGTCTGCACAAGCAGCAGAGGGCCATCAACGAGTACCTGTGTGAGTATGGCACAAGGACAGGTCCAGGTCAACTTGGTCCCCCCCCGCAGTGGCTGATGATCAAGGATGCATGCACTGTAATGTCACCATTTGAGGAGGCAACGAGGATGGTGAGCAGGGACAGTGCATGCATCAGTGACACAATTCCTTTAGTGTTCCTGCTGGAGCACACTCTGCGGGGAATTATAGATGTGGCTCTAGAGGCAGAGCAGCGGGAGGAAGAGGAGGCCTTCCCTAGCTCTCAAGGCCCCAGTCTTTCCGCAGACAGCATTCCAGCGGGTCCTACTCAAATCAGACAGGAGGAGGATGAGGAGGAATATTTAAGTAGTGGGGGCATTGAAGGTGGGTATTCCTCAAGGGAGGGTTTCGTGTGCCCAGAAACACAAGGGCTAGTGCATGGCTGGGAGGAGGAAGTGCACGATGGGGTCATCCTCATTGACCAGGAAGACTCGGAAGCTAATGCCACCGCCAACCTATGCTGCATGGGCTCCCTTATAATGCAAAGCCTGCTAAAGGACCTCAGGATTCGTGCTATCAAGAAGAGGGATCATTACTGGTTGGCAACCCTTCTTGATCCACGATACAAGGGTAAAGTTGCAGAGCTCATCCTGCCCGCACAGAGGCAGCACAGGATGAAAAAACTTGAGGACGCTCTAAAGCGACACTTGTGTAACACCTTTCCAGGCACTGGTAGATTACCAAGTGCTGACACACGTGCTTCTGAGGCTGCGGGTGATCAGAGGAATAGTGGTGAAGGCCAGGGCCGCTTGACTGATGCATTTTTAATTTTTTTTAGTCCACGACGCCCAGGGACGTCAAATGTAGGCACCCATTGCCAGCGTCTTCACCATATGGTGCAGGACTACCTAGGGGCAAGGGCAGACCTGGATACGTTTCCAGCAGATGATCCACTGGCTTACTGGGTGTTGAGATTGGATCACTGGCCAGAACTTAGCCAATATGCTATGCAGCTACTCGGTTGCCCTTCATCTAGCATGCTTTCTGAAAGGACGTTCAGTGCCACTGGAGGTTTTGTCACAGACAAAAGAGTGCGTCTGTCCACCGACTCTGTAGACCGGCTGACATTTATAAAAATGAATCCGTCCTGGATCAGCAGCTATCAATCCCCTGATGCTGAAGTAACGGAATAGATTGGGGATGTCTTCTGCATTCACAAAACCTCCAGCACTGAACTCTTCCACAATACCACAAAAGGGTTACGGTGTGAAGGCACTTGCTGCCATGAAAGGCACAATATTTGGCTGCACTGCCGCCTGTGCCACATTTATATCATTCTAATTTTTTGAACCGCAGGGTCCAACCCTGCACTCTTCCACAATACTACAGAGGGGTTACTGTATGATAGTACTTGCTGGCCTGGCAGTCTGGCACCAAAAGCACAATATCTGGGTGGACTGACGCCCATTACCAGTGTAGCGCTGTGTTTAAAAAGACTGTTCTGATGCATTTATTTGAAATGGCCACCAGGGGGAGACTGACCCATGGTTCATTTTCAGCGGCTCCTCCGGGAGTGAGCGCTACACGTGGGGGCTCGTTTCCGGGATCTCAGTCTCTGGAAAAACCGCATTTAAAGGGTTAAATATGGACCCAGACGAAGCAGCAGAGTGGTGTAAAGCACAGGGTGGCCAGTTAGAGTTGAGTGTAGTAATGGATATTCCTCTAGACACCTGGGCAGAAGAGCAGATCCGCTTGGCCGTGGCAGCATTGGCACCTGACCAGCGGGGGTTTCTAGCGACATCAAATTGAACCCAGAGACTTCTCACACGTATGTTCTTTTCGAGTGGAGAAAGGGTGTTCCTGTGTGTTTTCAGGGCGTGGGTATACAGCTAACCGACGACGTGGAAGTTCGTCTGATCCAGCCAAGTAAGCCACGTGGTGATTCAGCGAACATTCCTGCATCCAACCCGCTGGCCATGATCGGGCCGGAGTTCATTGCTGCTATTGGAGACCTCGTGGTTAAGTGTCAGAGGGCTCACCCTTCTTACATCAGCTTCGGATATCGGAAGTTGGAAAAATTTTCAGGAAACTTGCCAACTCCGGCGGGAGAAGAAACCTTCGAAGAATGGGTAGAACAAGCGATGCAGGCTCTGGATGAGTGGGACGTCTCTGAAGCGCAGAAGAAGCAAAGAATTACTGAGAGCTTAAAGGGACCTGCGTCAGAGGCTGTCAGGAATCTGAAGCTGAGTAAGAGAGACTGTACTGCTCTAGATTACCTGAACATATTACAGGAAGTCTTCGGGCGAACGGAAAAGGCTGCTGAGCTAATGTACCAATATGAGCATACTTACCAGAAAAGGGGTGAGAAGATGACAGAATACATGAGGCGCCTGGATAAGATACTGTACCAAGTACTGTTGAAGAAAGAAACAGACACCACTACAGTAGATCAGGTTAGAATGAGTCAGATATTGAAGAGTGCCTTACCTTTAGATCCTGTGATGTTGCAGCTGAGGACTCGAGAAGGTAATAAAGAGTTAAATTACCTAGAACTGATTCGAGTTGTTCGGGAGGAAGAAGCCCTTCTGGAAGAGAAGCTTGGAAGAAGGGGAGAAAAGGTCTATGCGCAACCCATAGAGTATAACGAGTGTTCATCAGATGAAGAAGATCCGGAAGAGACATATGAGCCGGAGATAACTCCAAAGTCGTCAAACCAGGTGTATGGTGAGATACAAAAGACTCTCGCGAGAGTACAAGAAGCCCAAGTCAAGATGGAACAGACACACACGGACCTATGCCGGGCAATCTTGAAAGTAGTAGAAATGCAGACTGAAATACAGAAGTCTCTCTCAGATATACGAACAGCAGCGGTTGCTGTGGTCTCCGACAGAGGATTTTCAAATGAGCCACAGGAAGAAAGTGTGCCCTCATCCTCGTGGGGAAGATGTTTCACCTGTAGAGAATTCGGCCATTTCAAGGCTCAGTGCCCAGAAAGGAGACAGGGAGGGTCTCTATATGTGCCTGCTAGACCTAGGAGATCCTCTCCCTGGAGGTCTGGTCCTATGTCACAAGAAGACAATGTATGCCCGCAGTCACCACGTATGAGAACAAGGGTTAGAGTACAACAGACTGGGTCTACCTCTCCTGCTGCTGCGAGAAAGTTCCCTGACAAGTTGATAGGTCCTTCGCCCATCATCCCGGTTCAAGTGGAAGGAGTCTATACTAAGGCTCTTCTAGATTCGGGTGCTCAAGTAACGCTGATTTACCGAGACTTCTATCAGAAATATTAGAAGCATATACCCCTGAAGAAATTGAAGGATCTCAAAATCTGGGGTATGGGAATGGAGAAGTTTCCCTATGATGGATATATACAGGTGAAACTAGAATTCAGTTCGGAAATCACTGGACAACCGGGAGTATGTGACACATTGGCAATTGTGTGTCCTCGTCCCTCGGGAGCTAATCGAAGTTCTATGATAGTGGGGATGAACGCTGATGTGTTGAGACACCTCTGGTCACGGAACCTCTGGTTAACCCCACTGGTCACGGAAGAGAGTCCTGCTCCTAAGAAGGCACACTCGATGTCACTTCGGGCCTGTCCACGGAGGGTCAAAGAACAGAGAGCCACTACAGAAGTAAGAAGGCTGAGGAGAACGGAAGGGACAGAGAAGGTCCTACGGTCAGGAGAGACTGTACAAGTACCGATTGGAGACAAATTCTCTGTGCCTGGTCTGCCTATATCTCGTCCGACTTCTATTACTCGGTCTCGGCAGTTACGTCCCATCGGGGAGAGTGAAGAAGACAGTGAAGAGGAAGGCTGGAGTCTGAGCTGGGTGTGGACACCTGAGTCTCAGGGCGTCAAGCCAGTCTCTGACCGGAGTGAGAGTGATTTAGAACCTGATATTTCTGAAGTTATGACTCAAGCACGGGAAGTTTCTGAAGTTCTGGAGGAAATATCCATAGATTACAGTTCTATGCCTTCACTGGAAGGCTCGTATTCCGAGGAAGATGTATCTACTCGGTCTACAGGAGAGAGAATTGAGCCTGTGGAGTCAGCTCTCCCGACTGAAGAGGACCCTGGAGAATTTGAACGACCCCCTCAGAGACTCACGTATGATTCACCAGGACATAGCACAGAGTAAGCTGTAACAACTGTCCGGAGGTTTCCTGGAGTGTCAGCCCTACTTACAGAGGTGTCTAGGGGTTTGGGTGAGATTGAGGATATTTGCTGCCTGTTTTCAACCCTGAATATATAGGCTAAAGTTAGAAATGTAATGCAACTGTTATGTTATGATGTGTTATGTATGACCGTTACATGTACCCGTTACACGTTCTTGGGAGGACCCAAGAGTTTAAGGGGGGGAGAGTGTAGTGCTGTGTTTAAAAAGACTGTTCTGATGCATTTATTTGAAATGGCCACCAGGGGGAGACTGACCCGTGGTTCATTTTCAGCGGCTCCTCCGGGAGTGAGAGCTACACCAGATTCATATATTTTTAATATAGGACCACATGGTCCATCCCTGCATTCTTCCACAATACCACAGAGGGGTTACTGTATGAATGCACTTGCTGACCTGGCACCAAAAGCACAATATCTGGGTGCACTGACGCCTTTAACAGATGCATATCTTTTTAATATAGGACCGCAAGGTCCGCCCCTGCATTCTTCCACAATACTACAGAGGGGTTACTGTATGATAGTACTTGCAGGCCTGGCACCAAAAGCACAATATTTGGGTGCACTGCCACTGACGCCTGTATCAGATTCATATCCTCAGAGGGGTTACGGTGTGACGGCACTGTTGCCGACGCTAAAGGCCCAATTTTAAAGCACCTATTGTTACTTTCATCCAAAGCCTGCATAAATTTCACAATAATTTAGCCAAAAAAATCACTAAACTTTTTCTACGTGTCTGAAAATGTCTCCTCTTTTCATAGACTGCCGCCCCAAGCAGTGGTTTATGGATAGATTAAAGGAAGAGCATTTACCGTCTTTTGAAACGTAATTTTCAAGTGTTTCTATACATCCTAGAAATCCGCCACTTCATGGGCAGGTTATGGGGACCTCCTAGGCACGATATTTGAAGGAATTTTTCGTTTTTATTTTTAACCCTTGTTTCATGGAAAACTCATTGTCCCTTTAAAAACTTTTTTTTTTTACTTTTTGTCCTTATTTCCTGTCCCCCAGGGCACTACCCGGACCCCCATACACCTTTTATGGCAAATATCTAGCATATATGCTCTCTTGGAGGGCACTCTAAAAATCAAATTTTCAGCCCCATTGACTTGTATTGAGTTCGAGTTCGGATTCGAACATTTGGAAAGTTCAGGTTCGAATACGAACCAAACTCGGGGGTGTTCGGCTCATCCCTATTGAAGACCAGCATGATCCAGAAACCTGCTCCATCTGTCTAATGGAAAAAGAGAAAGGCCAGGACATCTACAGCCTGCCTGTAAACACAAATTCCACATGCAGTGCATCATGACATGGCTACAAGAGAAGATGACCTGCCCGCTCTGTCGTCACCGGCTTTAAGACAAAAATGGCAGTTTTAAGAATTTGGGTTAAATGTAAACTCGCATTCCACCTAAGTAATCACCGAGACCCCAAACTTGTTCAATTATGGACAAAGAGACCTTCACTTAGTGAAGAGAGATTTCCCCTACACAAAAGGGATCGCTGATGACACTCAGATCTACCTCTCTACCCCTGATCTCTCTCCCCCTGTCCTTTCCAAAGTCAGTGACTGCTTATCTGGCATCTCCTCCTGGATGGCCTCCCACCACCTAAAGATCAACATGTCAAAGACTGAGCTTCTACTTATTCCTCCCTCCAATGCCTCCCCACCTCCTGACTTCTCTATCACGGTGGAGGGTATCACCATCTCCCCATCAAACCAAGTGTGCTGTCTTGGAGTTACACTTGACTCTGCTCTTTCCTTCATCCCCCACATCAAGTCTCTTTCCTCCTCCTGCCGATACCAACTGCGTAATATTTCCAGAATTCGGCCATTTCTTACCGCTGTCACCACAAAACAACTCATACACGCCCTGGTAATCTCCCGACTCGACTATTGCAATAATCTCTTATCTGGCCTCCCTCTGTCCCGCCTCTCCCCCCTACAATCCATCCTGAACGCCTCCGCCAGGCTAATTCACCTCACCTGCCGCTCTGTCTCTGCCACTCCCCTCTGCGAGTCCCTTCACTGGCTCCCCATGCACTGCAGAATTAAGTTCAAAATCCTTATCCTTACCTACAAAACCCTCACTAACTCAGCTCCCCACTACCTATCCTCACTAATCACCAAATACCCCCCAGCCCGCTCCCTAAGGTCAAACATTGACCTGCGCCTAGCTTCTCACCGCATCACCTCTTGCCATGATAGACTGCAGGATTTCTCACGCGCAGCCCCCACTCTCTGGAACGCTCTCCCTCATACTGTCAGACTTTCCCCTAACTTCTCTTCCTTCAAACGCTCCCTTAAAACGTTCCTATTTAGGGAAGCCTACCACCCAACTCACTGACGCAACCATCAATCACTCTCACCTTGCAGTCCTCTCCTCCTGTTTCCAACCCCAACCCTCCTAGATTGTGAGTTCCTACGGGAATAGGGCCTGATCTCCTCCTGTACTGTTTGTCAAATGTTGTTCAAAGTATTGTATTGTAACCCTGTCTATACTGTGCCTATTGTACAGCGCTGCAGAATATGCTGGCGCTTTATAAATAAAGAATAATAATAATAAATCTTAGTTGAAGGTCTTTTAATTAATAAATTGTTAGACGGTTATGGTCATGTCATTATTACGGTTTTGTACGGGTCAATATTGGTTTCTGAAACAGGTACTTAATAAAAGGTATTCTGCTCTGATGGACCAAAGAACCAAACGTAGGATGCTTGGCTTGCCTTCCCAGAGAGAGCTCCGTAAGGCTAGTGGAAAAGTCCATTGCAACGCCGCAAGGTCCGCCCGTACCTCAGAAATATTCACAAATCCACCAAGGCGTGCAACACTGATGTATCCAACGGAATATTTATTGAAAACGAATGGACAGCAGACGAAATAAATGCGACATTTCGGCCCTAACAGACCTTAATCATACTCTGATGGAACAAATATATGGGTGACTAAGAGCCCACGTTTTCAAAGTTTATTACTATAGCAATCTACTCAATTCATTTAAAGGCTGGGAGGAATAACAGCATGGGGAGCCATGAACAAACTACAGTCTTGTGTCTCGGGATGACCAACACACACACGTGTAAAAAAGATCTACACACAAGAGTCAACCAAATAATTCTGAACAAGTTAAATTTTAAACAATTAGGGCCCTATTACAATCTTCACGCAAACGTTTGCGTGCGCGCAAAAACGCATTGACGCGAGGGGCAAAACCCTTGCGCTAAACGTCGTATTACAATGTCAGCGCAACAAACGCACGTAATAGTCTACCGCGGGTGAACCTGCGCGAACGCGTACTGTACTGCACGTGTCCTATATTTAACATATTGAGCGCAAATGCGTTTGTAATACCATCCGCATACCAGCGCACAATCTATGCGTAAAATTTAACGGCCAGCGTTTCCGCGCATAATTTTAACGACTTCTAAAACCTGGTGTTAACGGCAAATCTGAACGTCCTGGCCGAACCCAAATACACCAGCCCAGAAAAAATAAAATACAGCAAAGTATAGTTACACATTCTACGCATACCCCAACAATAAAATTGAGAAGTTGTGCCTGTTTTTATTATTGCTGCAGCATATATACTCAGATTGATTTTGGCAGGCGCAAAAACTTAACGGGAGATAATTGTGGTTCTTAATTCTGATTGCACACCGATTTCTGCGCGCAACATTTTTGCGCGAGTTATTTTTTGACGGATGAAATAATGCGCGAGGATTGTAATACCAGCGTTAATTTACGCACATTAACATTTAACGCTTCGCGCAAAAATTCACGCGTTTACCGTGCATTTTTGCGTGAAGAATGTAATAGAAAGTCTTCAAAATGAAACCGACATTCTCTGAATACTCACGCTATTAGTAATAGGCTTGAAGGGTTATCCAGGATTACTAAAAAGAAAAACCTAAATGGAAAAGGAGGTCACACACTAAAACAAAATATATACAGATATATATAAATCTGAGGAGAGGATCCGTGTGAGGATGGCTCAAGTCTTCAGTGAGATACAATCAAATGGTAGAGGGATCACTCTACACGAGACAGATTAAAATACACATAGGGTAATATTGCACCTGCAAGTGGCTGTAAATACCCCTGCTATAGAAAATGCTCACAAGATGTAAGAAATACAGTATGCACAGCAAGTATTCTCATAGCCTCCAACGGTGCTGGATCTGCTGGAACGGACACTGTAAGGAAAAAGAACCACATAATAAAATGCAGCAATTAAAAATAAACTGTCTGGATAGTGGAAAGAAAATTACTGGCTTTAATAAGAGAACAAATTAAATGTGGACAAAGTTCCTACGCGTTTCGTCACACTAAGTGACTTTCTCAAGGAAAGAAAGTCCATCCGAATAGCAGGGGTATTTACAGCCACCTGTAGTTGCGCTATTACCCCATGTGTATTTTACCTAATGTAGAGTGATCCCTGTACCATTTGATTTTATGACTGTCCAGGATTACACCCCAGGGCTTGTTTAGCGTTAGACAAATTACGTTTTATTACAAATCTACATAGTTCTGAGCACAGACTTCAAACAGCATTAAAAAGAATTCTCTAGTGTCCCAAGATATTTTAATCCTAAATAACTGTATAAAAGGTTAACTCATTAAACGGCTCCGGCTTGTTAATAATAAAAATACCTTGGGTTTGTCAGCCGAAGTAGTGCTGCGGAGATAGGGTCCTCCAATCCTACTGTATGATCCTTGCTGCCGGGAGGCATAGCATGCCCTGCGGCTTTCTGGAAACTCCTACAGTCGATTGACCACAGGGAAAGGAGTCAGACATCATTGCTGGCAGTGGGATTGCCTGAAGTCAGCCAGTCCCTCTGCAGCCAATGACGTTGATTGACCACAGGGAAAGGAGGCGGGCCCTAGGAGTTGCTAGAAAGCCACTGGGCATGCTATGCCACCATACAGTGTTTAAGCCCAGCCACCGCGAGGACGACATAAGTCGTGTGCTTTGTGTTCAAATGTATTACCCACTTGACTTCTTCTGCCCTGCAGAATTCACAGGTGTTATAAAGTATAATCGTAACGCATTTGGTAGGATAGGGTTCATTGGTGAGGGGTTAAGGGTTAAATTGAGAGATTAGGTACTGGAAGGGTTTAGTGGGGTACCTGGGAAGGTGGGTCCTCAGTTACATGTTTTAGAGATCTCTGGATTTGTAAATGCCTTAAACAATCTGCCGGTCCTACATTAATAAATGTGCATGGGGGAAGGGGAAGGGGGACAGACACACACACACATCATTGCTTGAATAACAGTTAACCACCAGGATGGTCTGACACGTTCACAGCCGCATCCTGATTTCTAAACGCCACCGTACACATGTCTGTCCTGCCGGACACTGGCTCGCAATCAAAAAATAAGTTCATTAATTGCTATTAGATTATTTACCGGGGGGGGGGGGATATGGATTTTATTTACATGGAGTGTCCCTTTAAGCCAATTTAAGTGGCCATGCAGTCCTGGTAGTAGAGGTTTAATTTATTTGTAAAATTGTTAATAAATAGTCCATGCAAACAGTTTCATCTGTTAAGAAGAAATAGAATTGGAGGGATTGTTAAATTCGACATTTACTGTCATTACATTTTGTTTTTAGGCCAAGGATCAATTCCACTGAAGCGAAGATTGTTTTTAATAGTGGAAGTTAAGGACGATACCAGATGTTTAAAAAAAGAATGTTATTGAAATGTATTTCGGGGTTCCTTTGGGGGACTACAAACGGAATATAACATTAAGAGAGAGACTTGGCCCTGGAGCAGTTGTAGATTTTCCAAAACAGGTTTCGTGCCCGGGATGCCAAGCTGCTACTTGAACAGACTTTGACATTCACGAGGCAGTAAACAAAACAAAGACCAGAGCCGGTTAAGCGATTGTGGATTCCGAATGGTATTTTAGATGAAATGTTACATTATGAGACTGGTGTGAAATACAGTAAACACCATGAAGTTACAACATCACCCCACTGATTATCTGCTACAGGTTCCCCGCTATCTGTCTTACGCTGAGCATGCAGGCATTCTCAGTTACCGTAGGCCCTAGAGCAGGGGTCAGCAATCTTTGACTCCAGATGTTTTGGAGCTACATCTCCCACAATGCCGAATGACTCATTAGGTTGGCTCAAACATCTGGAGGGCCGACGTTGTTGACCCCTGCCCTACAGGGTGTGGAGACCGCTACTTTGATTGCAGACAGTTTAGCTGTCAGCAGCAGCAAGTCCATGACAAGCGCAGAGTCACAGCAACACCAATACGAAACCATCTACAAATGAGGTCATGAGCAATAGTTTTAGTTGTCCCTACATTGTACCAACAGCCTTACCTTTCAAAGCTCTACAACATTGACAGCAGTTTGGGCTCCACCTCTAGGGGCGCATGGGCACAAGTACAGTGACTTGGATGCTGAATGTATAGCTTTTCATGGCTTACAGGATGTACACACACACACACACACACGAGCGCTCCAATCAACTACAGTAAAAGAATAGGGACTTGAGCTAATCACCAAGGTTATCTACAAGAAATCCCTTGTTAATTACTGACAATAATATTAAGAACACATTAGATAAGACATTGGAAAGTAATATATAAGCGAGAGTAGTAAAAGAATCAAGGGCAAGAACACAAAAAAAGCAAAAGGACCAATGTGTCTATTCACTAAACCAGTAGTTGCTGCAGAGTTACACTTGTCAGCACTGGCATGGGCAAATGAGCAAGGCAGTGGCCCCCAACCGCGGTCCTCAAGTCCCCCCAACAGGCCAGGTTTTAAGGATCACTTTGGGGAAATGCAGACCTGGAATCCCTGAGCAGCAAATCATATCACCTGTGCTGTGCTTCAGCTATCTGGAAAACCTGACCTGTTGGGGGTACTTAAGAAGTGTGGTTGGGAACCACTGGAGTAAGAAAATGTTGGATAATAGAGGCCTACGCTCTGTGGTAATGGATTATTTAGTAAACAGATAGCAGAATATTTTGTTCTACTAGAAGTCTGTATACGTGACCACAATCTCATTATAGAGGAAAGCATTCTATTAGCACCTGCAAAGACAGGCCAGGTCCTCAGATAATTGCCTTTGGCACTTAAGGCCCCGTTCCCACTGTGCGATTTATCGCGCGGATTTTGCCATAACGTCGCGCTGTGTAGCTTCTCCAATGCATTTCAATGGAGCTGTTCACATCTTGCCGCGCGATGTCGCTGGAAAATGACCCTTTTTCTTGCGATTTGCTATCTGCGATTTTGCAATTTGCATTGGTGGTGCTTTGCAAAAAAATAATGATAAATCACACAAAACCGCGACGTCAAGCGTCATTATCGCACTATGTCGCGAAAATATGAAAATCGCAGTGTGTGAACGGGGCCTAAGAGACGTGCAGGACATTTGTGGAGAAACCCAATAATGTAAAGGCAGCAATGAAAACAAAGGCTGCTATGGTCAAAACATCATGAGCGGCAGATGGGGCAATTTGAAGGAAAAAGGAATACTGTGAATCCAGTAATGAAGCGACTTTAGAGAGCAAAATAAGAAGGAAGATATTGAATGTCATTTTTTCCTATTAAAATAAATTTTTTTAAAAAAAATGAAGGAATGGCTTAGGTTTAGGCTATATAGATGAACATGCCAACAATAGTCATCAGGATCGCTTGGAGAAAGGGATAAAAGCAATTCCAGAAAAGTAGAAGTTTGTAAAGACGTGGCAGTGACACAGGGAAGATCTGGATTCGGGAAAACTGCCATCGCAAAAATAAAAAAATAAAAAAACACCAAAGTGATGCAATCAGTCCTTTATAGTTGAATTGCAAGTAGTGGCAAATATAAGGTGAACACCAACGCAGGGATCTGGCACTCCAATGGTAGGTATTTTTAGTTGGAGAACAGCAACATTTCCGCTGCCTTCAAAGATGGTACCAAGCTTGATAACAGCTGTGAAAGCAGCCAAAACGTTGCGGTCCTCCAAATATAAATACCCACCATTGGAGTGGCAGGTCCCTACATAGGTCACTATTCTAAAAATCACGATAACAGAGACACCGACAGGGAAAACCTGCAGATTTTGCTGTAGCATCCCCAGGTTACCACGATATTCCAGGGCAGGTGCTGAGCACCTCACCCCGGAACGCAGCGCTGTCCATAGTGATACAGTAGCACTTCTGTGAGTATCATGTCCTGAAGTCCATAGCACTCCATGGAGGCTTGCGCTTTTGGCCCACGAGTCCTACGAAATTGCGCAGCTCCGCAGAGTGATTGTGGAGGGAGAATCGGAACCATTTGTTGTGTCTCACACTGCTCGCGACCAGAATAAGTGGCGGATCAGGTCACCATTCTTCCTGTGGGAGAAGGGGTGAGATTGCAATATTTTTTGGGGGGGGTTAGAGGAGAGCGTTAAATGATTTTGCACTCCAAGAATCATGTAGCGTCAGATTTTAGAAGGTGCGACAATTTTGCTTTGCGCGTCCCAACTGTAATCAACGCTAGCACTTTGTAATACCTTACTTATTGAAACGCTAACGTACGTTTGCGCTCTCCATGTTAGGTATAGGATGTGCAAAGTACAGTAAACTCGCGGAAGCTAGCGCAATCACCGATGCGCCGATTACGAACATGGGTAGCATCAGGAATGTAAAATGGATAGCATGTGTTAAACACCATTATGTAAGCATTGGCGACAGGATATCGAAAAAGCCCATAGCGTTTTAACCTCCCTGGCGGTATTCCCGAGTGTGACTCGAGGTTACATTTCAGTACCGTGAACGATAACCCCAAGCCACACTCGGGCTGGATGTTTACGGACCTCCTCCTGGCTCCCTCGCTGACCCCCGCAGTGTGATCGCGGCGAGCTGCGTCCTGGAAGGCTCCCTGCGAGTCACACGATGCAGGCTGAGCGGGACCAGCAGCAAATTTATAAACAATTCATAAAACACTGTAATCCAAAGTGCAATGTTTATGAAGGATAAGAAACAGACCATACAGCCTCCTCAGATTCAGTGTTTTTTGTTGTATTTTATTGAATATCATTTATTTGCATTATTTTGGATAATTATTTTTGGGATAATAAATTATTATTTCGTGTTTCAAAACTTTATAAATAAAATAGTAAATACACTATAAAGGATTTTAGCAGTAAGGACTCTTGATTGCACGGATTTCAGTGCGTGATTCCTAATTATTACAGGCTAACTATGTACAAAAACACGGTTCCTTTAAAAAAAAAAAAAATTGAGACGCTATTAGACACGAAATTTTGAAAAAATTAGACCGCCAGGGAGGTTAACAGATCCAGGGCTGCCAAACGCCCCCCCCCCCTAAGATGTTTCTGAACTATAACGCTCACGAATCTTTGCCATCTATTAAATTCTGGGAAATGCAGACAATGTGGGGGGGGGGCAGGAGTCTGACATACCTGATCTAAACAAATCATAAAAGGGAGGACAAGTAACATATCCAACGCTTATTAGTTTGGCCTTAATCAGTAAAGCAGCCTGGGGAGTTTAATTCACGGTCACCTTAGATGATTTTTTTTGTGCTGCGCTTCTGAGAATACATGTACATCTTATTGAGTCGTCAATTTCCATTCATAAATCTATAAAAGGCGGCTGCTCACTTTTACAGTTATATTAATACTATTACATAAAATGCTTTATACAACTTATAAGATTACTTTATGGACTCGAATACACTTAAAAAGGAGTTCATATTTTTATATTCTGTGGAATTTGGCCGTCATATTCCAGCCGTTGAAAAGCAGACAGTCCCTGTAAAATAAAATATTTAAAACCGGTCTTACTTTTATTTTTCTTCTTTATTGAGGAAAAATAAAAGTTCACCCTTTCACTGCTGAGGACGTGTGGGGAACGTCCTCATTGACTCCTGAGGAAAGATAAGGGTTCCTTTGAACCCCAATATCTCCTGACTGTTTTCAGCTAGCAGGGTCATATTTGGTATCATTAGAAAGGCCAGATCATCAGATCATGGCCTTTCTAATGATATCAAACATGACCATGATTAAAGTAAACAAATAATACAAAAAAGAAAAATTGGATTTTTAAGCCGTGAAATGGCTCAGCACTGAAGGGGTTAAACATAGTAAATAACCTCTAAAACGTAGGTCCTCAGCGTGGAACGACCAGTACAGGGACAAAGAATGCATCAGGTAAAACCAGCAGAGATACACTGTATAAACAAGGAAATAAAAGAACCGAAATTGAGTGATCTGTGAAACAGTGACTAGCACCAAGAAAAGCAGAAAAAAAATACACAACAGACATCATGCACAATGTTGCAGTATACACCACCAAATGATGCAAGGTATATAGTAAGAAATGCAAAACCATCGCAGCGAAATAGTTTTGTATGTGTTCTACATTGCATTATATCGTTGTAAGAGTAGAACATGGATGTCAAGCTCCGGCTTCCCCCAGATGTTGCTGGAATACTATTCCCATGACTGTTGGATTCATAGAATTCTGGGAACTGTAGGCTATAAATTTATGGAGTGCAAGAGGTGGACATCCCTTTAGTAGAAATATACGCTTTTAAATTAATGCCCTAGGGGCAGGGGGTCGGCAATCTTGCTCCAGATGTTTTGAAACTACATTTACCATGATACGCAACCACATATTAGATCGTCTAAGAGTCTCATGGGAATGTAGTTCCAAATCATCTGGAGGGCCAAGATCCAAGGCCATAAAGCGTTCAGTGAAACAAAACCAGGGTATGCTTCGCGTTTATAAACACAAGTTTATATATGCATTTACGTAATTGCCACAGAAGCAGCATGTTTTAAATATTGTCATTTCAGCCAACATGGGTTAAAAGCAGCTAACATGTTACAACTTTATTATGGATCAACAACATTCAGAGTGATGCCACTATGCTCGGGTTTGAGGGTTGATGGGGTTAGAGATAGGTCTGACATTATTCAGAGGTAGGAAGGTGGTTCACGGTTGCAGACATAATTCCCATATATAGACAGAGCTATAGAATATCAGCATTTTTTTTATTGAATCAGCATTGCCCATATAACATGCTGTAACATTTTTTGTTTGTGTTTTTAGGCACTGATTGACTGTAAAAGCAATCTTAGTCACTGTTGGCCAAGTGGCGGTTATGTGGCAACCACTAAATGGTCATGTGGCTTGAGAATCCCTTCAAAGGCTGTGACAGTCAAGACCTCCAATTTGAAGGATGATGCTCAAAATTTGTAACTCAAAACCTTGATCAGCATGCTGCAAGGGTTACATTTTCTATTGCATCATAAAAGGCTTACGTTTTCTGTGCCTACGCCTTTTTATCTGCCCAAGACAGGACGGAAAGCGTCATCTTTTGAACAGCCTTGAGAGAGGACAGGATGTGGCCCTGTCAGCATCAAATATCCGTTATCCAACTTGTCATTTCTTTTTGAAACCTTGTATTTGAGTACATTCCAGGAGATGTGTGCGTGAATTGTTTGTGATTGGCCAGCTGGTACCTATGCTCTATAAACTTGCAAGTATATAATCATGAATACGTTTACAGCTCGTTGAAGCAGCTCGAATATCCACAAGTTCGTGTACTGTGTTGACTTGCACTTCCCAGGTAGTGAGGCCGCTGACTGAGAACCAGAGACAAGGAGCCAAGTCTGCAGCCATAATAACCACCCGGGTGGAGAAAAAGTTGTCCAACACATATGATCTGTACTTTAATAGTAAGCAGCTAATGAATAATTGCTATAGCACAGTTTATTCATTAGCAAGCTGCAATTAACAGCTGAGCCAGAATAAGGAGTCTCATCTTGCTATACTGCAAACAACTTCTAAAATCAGGTTTATGCATTACTATATAAGCACAGTTAGGATAATACTGCAGTTTCATTTGGCACCGTGTATCCCCACCTACAGCTCGGTGCCCTGGTAGTCATCCACATCAGTGTCTGGTGGCCATTTCTGCTCCAAATGGTGACAGGGCCAATGGTCAAAGAGGATTCACTTATGTCTGTCAGGAAACAGGGGAGGAACCAAGGCTTGCTCCACCTATAAAAGGACCTACTTCTTCATTGCTTCATTGCCCCAACCCTCCCAGATTGTGAGTTCATACGGGAATAGGGCCCTCATCTCCTCCTGTACTGTTTGTCAAATGTTGTTCAATGTATTGTAACCCTGTCTATACTGTGCTTATTGTACAGCGCTGCGGAATATGCTGGCGCTTTATAAATAAAGAATAATAATAATAATAAAATAATTGCTTGATTATTCTCAATTAGGGCTGGGCAACATCTACGATTTAAAAATCGCGGTCGACCATGATTTTACACGTGAAAAACAGGACTGCACCTGTGGAACCAGTACTACTGTCGGAAGCTATTTGACCTCTGGATTAACCATCAATATAAATGGATTCATTTTTCACGTTGAGAAAATAACTTCTACTAAAGCAAGTGTTCCTAGGCACGAGAGATGTCAGAATCCAAAGCAGCAGAACAAAACAAAATATATAAAACGGCTCAAAATGTACTGCATTATACATATGGCCTCACTAGAAATATAAATTGATCTAGGACTTTATTACTTCCAAAAGGGAGGGGGGGGGGCAGCAAAGATTGAGAAATTTAATAACAGTCTAATATCAAGCCGATATAAATAACCACACGTAAAACATAGCAGAAATGTAAAATCATGGTATAATTAAACGAATGAATCATATAAATAGACAACATAATACAATTATTAACATCTTCGCTCAAATATACAAACGGAAGTTATTGACACTGAAAGAGGGAAAGCAAATTAACATCAAGAGAAACCGGTTTAATTCGTATAGCAGAAACAATCTCAAAAGCCTACATTAGTGTCAGTGCAAAGTCTACTCGTTAGGCTTGAACTACTGGAAGGCTTGGTAGTGCCACTCAAAGACAATTTTAATCTTTAAGTTAGTGTATAGGGGCAAGAGGTTTTGAAACTTCATGTCCCATGATGCACTGACAGCCTTAAGGATGGCTAGGCATCATGGAACATGTAGTTCTGAAAACAATCTGGGGTGTCAGGTTCACCATCACCGGGAGAGGGGATTAGGGTGGAATTAGAATGCAGTATTTGAAAATATAGCCGTTTCTGGGCACCTCTGTGCCAGGCTTTAGTAATGTGTGCAGCCATAATATTCAGCAGCTGTTAAAAAAAACAGATACACTGGGGTTCGGAAAAGTAAAGCATTCCAGGCGGAAAAACCACTATATGCAAAGAGAAAGTTAAAGTACAGAAACATGTACATAAATATGCTCCTTCAGTACATATGTATGGATGTAAATTGGCAGCATTTGCAATCAATACATTCACATAAAAAAGGGACACTCCAGGAGGCAGAACACCTTTTCATTTTCAAAAGTATATTTCATAATGTACACTTAAAATATAATAAAAACAGAAAATCCACAAATTGTGATCATTTTGCAATGAGAGCTTTTGGAATCAGGAAATAGTGTTATGGAAAGAATAGAATTGTCTGATAAGTTTCCACGCGAGTGCGAAGATTTCCCACAAAACCCAGTTGACTCAACTCCGATTTAAGCAAAGGTTATCCCATCAAGAACATACACCCCGGATCCCATGCGTCTTGGCCAGTCCTCATACACCCCTCACAGCCCTATAAAGTCCCCTTTAACCTCTAGATCCCATGCAAGTCACCATACACCCCATGTCAGGACCAATGCTCCTCTACCCCCCCCCCCATTTTTGATGTCTGTGTGCACGTTAAAGAACAGATCAGCATTAAAACGTACCTAGCACTTAAGAGGAAAGGCTGTGGAGGGCCGTTTTTAAATAATTTTTGTTCCCCAAAAACCTCTGGAATCAAAGTAAAGCTCTATCAAAGACATGGAGTGCCTGGAGTGCCCCTTTAATTCACAAAGCCTCTAACAGTAGAAACTGCGGTAATATGAATTCAATGTATTCAAAATGTGGCATTAAGAACTCAGAATCATTTAACAAGTCCATGGAATCCTAAAAGAAGTTCTGCTGGGACCCACAATGCATTGTCACTTTATCTTGCAGTGGAATTCTTCCAGGCTCAAAACGGTCCGACTTTTCACTCAATGTTTTGATGCATGTTCTCCGGGTCCGCATACCCAGACATGTATTTGGAATGATTTGACAGAATATGAAATACTACTCACCCAATTCTATTCTGTCCTAACTTCTTGGACCTAAATTCCTATTATTCTCTGAAACGTGAAATATCAGATCAAGACAGAAGGGTGCCTGAGCCTAAACACAACTTCGGCCAAAACAAAAGCCCAAAAATTATGAAAGAAAGGCTTTGTAGAAAAAAAAAAGTGGTAATTTATTGGTAAAAAGTTGCAAGCTGGGTGATTGGACCAGACCGTTGCACATCTTAGATGTATTAGTAGTCTGATTAAATGACGGCGTGGACAGTACTGTAGTTTACAAAGCAACACACAAAATATAAATTACAAATTATGTGCAAATTAAATGACAGCCTCAATCTTACTAATGCAGCACAGACACAGCATAGGGTAATCTTTAAACAGGCATGGTAAAAAAACACAGGTAAAATCATAAATTGTGAAGAACAGATGTGGGAGATTACATAGGGCTGGGAAAATAATGCTGTTTGGGCAAACTGCATATTTTAGAGATTTTTGAGCCTAAAATTCCCTAAATCATTTCTCCCTCCTTGCTAATTAAGTCAATGAAACCAGTAGTAAAGCCAAGGGAAGGGATGTCAAACTCAGCCCCCCCCCCCCAGATGTTCCTGAACTACAACTCCTATGACTCTCTGGCCATCTATTGCATTCGATGAATTCAAGGAATTGTAAGCCATTAACATGTGGGGGTGAGGTCAGAGTGTGACAGTACCGTTTCTTGAGAAAGCCAGTGACACCAGCAGCATTGCTATACCTAACCGATAGGAAAGCAAAGTCCAACCACATCAGGATTTTTGAGACAGTTTGTCTCACGCCGGAGCAGACGCATTACATAAAAATGGTAAATAAATAGAATGATGGAGGAGTTTCCGGACATAAAACTTCTTGATCATTTACATAAATTTCTTTTTTTACAAAATGTCCATGAGGAAAGTTTGTCCTGCCCCAACCCCTTCTGCTTGAGCAGCAATGCGTCACAACACAATACTCGGCACGTTCATCAGGCAGGAAGGGGTTAAACTGACCAAAAATGTAAGAAGAAAAATTACACCGTTCTGTACAGTGAATCCATTGGCTCTTTATAAGTTTCGGAGTGAAGGTTCCCGTCCTTAGGAGCGGTACTTCAGGATTATGGGAACTGTAAAAGAAGCAAAAAGTAAAGTTACACTAGATCATACTGACAAGCAAATGGACACCCGTGGTGAAGTGCAGCAGGGAACTCAAGAAGTCCCTGAAAGCAACAGTGACTAGATAAGCTAAATAAGTGGCTACGCTGGCAAGACTTCCTGCGGATGAGTCTGAAGGGCATCTGAATGGCTACATGTGTTCTAGTTGCAGCACCTAGTTCCCCCCCCCCTTTATGCTTTGTCTTAAGCAGTGGTTCCCAACCGCGGTCCTCAAGTACCCACTAACAGGTCAGGTTTTAAGGATCACCTTGGGGAAATGAAGACTGAATCCTTCAATCACTGAGCAGCAAATCATATCACCTGTGCTGTGCTTCACAAATTTGACAAACCTGGCCTGTTAGTGGGTCCTGAGGACAAGCTTGGCAAGCAATGGCCTAGAGAGTTTCAGTACCAAACCCTATAGTAACGCCAGAACTTGACTATTTACCCATATTTTATTGTGACAAGCTTTATCAATGCATGCAAGGACAACATATCCACTTCCTATACACACACCATCAAACAGTATGCCTGTGTTACTGGTGAAGTACTTCAAGTATTCATCATATGATCCTGGACCTGTTAATGGTGTAGAATTTGGCCTAACCACATTCCACTTTGAGGAGGAATGACATACATATAGATCTATCTAACACCATGGCCAGGTCCTGATGCACCGATCGCCACGGTAAAGGTTTTGAATTTAAAGACGACGTGCCCACTTAGAAGCAGCAAGAGATAACAACGATCTGATATTGTTATAGATTGAAAGAAATGATACGTACTGATTATCACTAGCAGGATGAGAAGGATCACCAAAGCCACGATTGCCTTCATCTGAAAAAGAATCATAAAATTATTCACATTGTAGCTGCTCAGAAATTCTGGGTGATCAACAATAATCAAAACCAAAGATCCTTTTACTGTAGATGTAACTGCAGAATAATATGGAAACACACACAGATAGGCAAATAGCCAATCAGTGACAAGCGGTCCAGTATTCGTGGGATACAGAAGACTCAAGCACTGACTGGCTATGTGGTGATCACAACTCACTGCGCGAGGCTAAAAACACGCTTCCTCTTGTCATTTGTGGTAAAATGACACTTTAACCTCCCTGGGTGTGGCTCAAGGTTAACTTTCATTGCCAAAAGCGGTAACCGAGTCACATTCTGGCTGTACACATACCTGTCCCTGCGCTCCCTCGCTGACCTCCGCAATCTCATTCTCCTCCGGCGATCGCGGCATTCTGTTCCTGGTTCCCTTCCCGCGAGAAGAGAACCAGGAAGTAAGATGTCGCGATCGCTGGAGAATGCGGGGGACAGCGAGGGAGTGTAGGGACAGGTATGTATCCAGCGGCAGCCCAAGTGTGGCTCGGGGTTAACGCTTTCTGCAATGCATTTAACCCTGAACTAGAGGGCCAAATAAATTGTTCCGATTCTGACATCTAAAATATGTCAGAATTGGAATGCTAGGGAGGTTAATCTAAAAATAAGGCACGTCATTTTTTTCACCATCTGCATTTGGAGAATCTCTGGAGTTATAGGGGCAGCATGTTTGCCAGTACCTATTCGCCATGAGGATTCTCTATCGATCAGTGGTCTTTGAAATCAGTGAAATTTGGGTCACCCCCTTGCACCATCTGGATACCTAATTACATATAGCTGAAGTTGATTTGGCTGTTATCCATCAGTAAGTGTCACACATGTACCGGATTCTCTGTATCGCATGGTTCTGTAAATAACGTGAAATGTATCACATGCTTAAAAATCAGATGAAGAAAGTGCAAGAACATTTTAAAGTGGTAAACTAACCGCTCAATGAGTCTGTATTTCAAGTGGAATATCCAAAGCAAAAAAGGAGGAACAGCTCTCGCCTACCAAAGAGTCAAAATCATTGGTGCCACACAGACTGGGGTGGCTCAAACACCATATCATGTAGAGAAAACCGGTATGACGAGGCACAGGATGGACCACGGAGGCTATCACAACGTTTTGGCTCAGGCATGAGCCTTTAAGTGTACCTCATGCAGAGACTTATTACCCCTTATGTAAGAAGACATCTCAAGCTGCTCGGTTCTCTCAGCCAGTTGCCAATGAGATGCTCCAGTGACCAACAGCAAACATTTGTGAGAGACACCATGCCCAGGTCTATCATCACATACGTCAGAGTTTGGTTGTGTGTCTCAGAGATTCTATTAAACATGGAGGGACGTTAACACAACTGGGCCAAGTCTCTGATAACTAGTAGAAAGAAAAGGTTTGAACAGGTATCTCCCCATTAAAGAGCCCTGGGGAGGATTCTAAACATGGACCCTCCAAGCATAAGTGAATACATTGCAAACAATCTGCATAATTGTAATGTATGAAATAAGGAATGCAGAATTCAATAGGACGCAACAAATGGAGCTGATCATAACACTGTACCGGCTGGATGGAGTAGAGGTAACATCACCGCTCTGTAACAGTGGAGACCTATGTTCGAATCTCAGCCAGAGCACCTCTCCAGTAAGTGTCCTTGGGTACTAACGGTACATACTTGCCTACCACACAATATCAACTTGAGTCCAGTGGTAGCAGCTCTGCTCTTTGACTATGGTGAAGCAAGTCGAATCCCATTCAGCACATCGCTCTATACAACTGGAGAAGCAAGTCTCGACTTTACAAGACTTTACCAGGTCGCTGCTCTACAGTCATGGAAAGCCGACCCGATCCCACTCAGAAGACGCCACCAGTGAGTGTCCTTGGGCAAGACACTTGATATGGATGCGCCTACCTCACAAAATACTTGTAGATCTCATAGATTGTAAATTCCCTTGGGAACAGGGTCCCCTGAATCAGGCCGTATCATCCATGTGTGGTTATTCGAATATATCAACTCCTTGTACACTGATCTTGTAAAGCGCTGCGGAATATGTGGCGCTATATAAAAGGACGAGGATAACAACAACAGCTTGGAATACATCAGACTGTGGTATTATTTAACATAAACACAGTAATGTAAGGGACAGGACTGAATAAATGGGCTCCTTCCTTTCTCCTACCTTGAACTCTCTCCACCACATTTGTCTTCTGAGTTGTCTTGATCTGCTGCCGAATGCTGTAGCATTGTCTGATAAACTTTCTGTAATGGATAAAAAGAGATTAGAGAAAACAAGAGTCTTAAGTGGGAAAATTGGCAATACATGCGCCAAGAAAAATTAGACTGGGACATTGCAAGTGGAAAACAGCTCAAGAGACAAAACAAAAAAAACAAGTTGCATATTGAATAACTGACCACAAAAGGGGGGTCATTTGATAAGCCGTAGCTAAACGATGAACACATCTGTGAAAAAAAAAAATCGCTGGTTGTACAACGCCAGCATATGTCGGCATTTTGCGAAAGTAAAATCCAACCACAGGCAGAAGACACTTCACAATATAGCTTCTCCTACAGATGGGCAGTTTGGAGTCTTCTTTGGTGAAACACCAAAATTTGTCATTAATGGCGATTTTTGCAGGTGTCTGAAGCTTCAGTAAACACTGCCACATTATAGGATAAGCTCCTGGATATTTATTTCAGCATCTATAAAAGATTTCCACTTGCGGCTTCGCCCAAACACCAGGCACTGTGCTCCTCGAAACTTTTCTGCAGATGAAAACGTTTTCAAAACTGACAGTTGTGTTCATTTAAGGCCCGTGTCAGACGAACGCAGTGATCATCCGTGTTGCCGCATAGTTTAACGTCAGTCGTAGCATAGAATCAGGAGCAAGAGACCCACACACGAAGTCCGTGCGCACCGAACTGCGCACGCACAATGCACGTGGCAAACGGATGCAAGTTAGGCAAGAACGTAAAACCGCTACCACAGAAGCGCAGAGTGCACCACGTCCGCGTAGCGTTCTGTGTGAGTGATGAGAGGTCAGACGCAGCGCATTTGCGACGTCCAGCACCTTGACGCACAAAATGGCTTTTCATATTAATTTTGTTTCCCATAATTCTTTTTTTTTTTCTATGTCCGTCAACAAAAACAGACCGTGTGGTGTCTACAGTATCTTCCATCAGTACGTTCGTCCGTTGTGCACGCACACAGAGTGCGCTCTGACAGCCTAAAACCACCGGTCACAGACCGCAGGGCAAGCAATAAGGGAAGAGGGGCGAAGTCTTGCTGAGACAGATATTTTCACCCCTGACACAGGAAATGAAATGTGAAGTTAAGTTGCCTTTCTCACCAAAACTCACAGCTCATCAACAAACCCACCCATAAAAGACATGATGGCAACGGATACAAAAGGAATAAAAAAAAAAGCTTAAAAACTATAGAATGTTAGCTGGTTACTTTAGCACCTAAATCTTCGCGAGGATTAGAACTGAAAACCAAAATTTGGAAAAATTCAAATGGCAAGAGCCAGAAACATCAGCAAAAGTCACATGAAGACTTGTGGAGCTGTCACTGGAAAAAACCTGAGACGGTGTATATGAGAAAAAGTAGTAAAGAGGAGCTCATGAAAAGACGTTAAAAGTCAGAACTACTGGAAGATATCTTCATTAAAGGTCTACCTGATTTGTCCTGCAGCTCATCCAGTCGTTCCCCTCTTTCTATCACTTTGGTGATATTTTCCTGCATAACATCAATTACTTCATCCACCTGGTTCTGGACCCTGGAAGAAAATGACAAGGTTTACTGGCAGACACATGTATGTAACTTCAAAGAATAGTCAAGAGGCCACTTGCAAATACTTTAATACGTTACTAACGTCTTCATTATTATATGTAATACGTTTTGAATTTAAAAATAATTAGTATCAAACAAAAAAGCAGGACTAAAACACTGTCAACGGCAACAAATATCAAACAACATACTGGTAATACAGAGAAATGCAGCAAAAGGAGAAGACGACAGCGCTTTTTCAACCAAAATAGCCATGTTGGGGGATTGTTTGAGTTTGGTTTTCATACATGCAAATCCACTTGTGAATGCTTAATACCCAATCCTTTGGATAGCACAGTATTCGCAGGTCCTAGACTCTGTAGACGTGACGTTCCATGAACTATAGAACAGATGACCAGTAACCAAAAGGTCAAAAACCATCTTAAGAAACAAAGGAATACAGTAACCGGCCGATGATCTGCCCTCCTAGGCTTTCCTTTGAAATGTGCAACAGCACCAACTGCTGTCAATCAGCCAGACATACAATATTATGCATGCAGAACAAGAAATGTGACCACTCCCATTTATGTATCTGCGGACTTCAGAAAACAGCACTGTCCCCCCAATGCTGGCAAGATATGTATGAAACTGGAAACGTCACACCGGAAATGGACAGAAGATGGAAGGGGATTACCATCGAAAGGAACGGAAATGCGTTCCTCTGTGGGATGCAACAAACTCCGCTTATCCGGACTAAATGGGGACAGATTACGAGTATTGTCTTAACTAATTATGTGTCAGCTGTAAGGTTTTAGGAATTTCATGAAAGTATATAACTGCGATGTCTCAAGTGAACACATTATCCCTGATGAAGTCTTTTTTGCTTAAGACGAAATGCGTTGGATTGTATTCCAACCCTTTTTATTCATTTATGTTATTTTAATAAATTCTTTTTAATTTGAGAGCACCTGGCTTGCAGTTTATTTTCTAAGCCCGAATCCTGTACTACCGATCGGTGACCAGATCCGAAGGATTTCTTTGGCGGTGTTCCAGACGGTTGGATTTCTGGAGTCATTTTATCCTAGCCAGGAGAGGGTAACAAAGAACTCGCTATATGCCTAATTTGTTTTTACATCTTGTGAGTGCCATTCTAGCGGGGGCTCATTATGTAACTCTTGTATCTGTGGTCTGCACTATGCTTGTTTAAAATTTCTCCCTTGCAGATCTTACTTCACTTTTTTTCATACATACAATATTATGCAGCATGTTCCGCTGGGTTTGGGTCGAAATCCCTACAACCAGGTTCCCTAATGCCAAAATCCCGACGGCCAACTTCCTTACACAGACAACTCCCTGATGGCCAACTTCCAGACATCCAAAATCCCAGCGGCTAACGCTAACCCTACTCCCTAACCACCTAAACCTAGCCCTACCGCCCTAATCCTAACCCCCCTAAACCTAGGACTAACCCCCCTAAACCTAGCCCTAACCCCCCCTAAACCTAGCCCTAACCCCCCCTCTCTAACCTAGCCCTAACCCCCCCTCTCTAAACCTAGCCCTAACCCCCCCTCTCTAAACCTAGCCCTAACCCCCCCTCTCTAAACCTAGCCCTAACCCCCCCCTCTCTAAACCTAGCCTAACCCCCCCTCTCTAAACCTAGCCCTAACCCCCCCTCTAAACCTAGCCCTAACCCCCCTCTCTAAACCTAGCCCTAACCCCCCCCCCTCTAAACCTAGCCCTAACCCCCCCTCTAAACCTAGCCCTAACCCCCCCTCTAAACCTAGCCCTAACCCCCCCTCTAAACCTAGCCCTAACCCCCCCTCTCTAAACCTAGCCCTAACCCCCCCTCTCTAAACCTAGCCCTAACCCCCCCTCTAAACCTAGCCCT
Source organism: Leptobrachium leishanense (assembly GCA_009667805.1). NCBI lineage: Eukaryota > Metazoa > Chordata > Amphibia > Anura > Megophryidae > Leptobrachium > Leptobrachium leishanense. Next base: position 59,824,936 of record CM019070.1, on the reverse strand, counting down.
AACCCCCCCTCTAAACCTAGCCCTAACCCCCCCTCTAAACCTAGCCCTAACCCCCCCTCTAAACCTAGCCCTAACCCCCCCTCTAAACCTAGCCCTAACCCCCCCTCTAAACCTAGCCCTAACCCCCCCTCTAAACCTAGCCCTAACCCCCCCCCTCTAAACCTAGCCCTAACCCCCCCTCTAAACCTAGCCCTAACCCCCCCTCTAAACCTAGCCCTAACCCCCCCCTCTAAACCTAGCCCTAACCCCCCCCTCTAAACCTAGCCCTAACCCCCCCTCTCTAAACCTAGCCCTAACCCCCCCCCTCTAAACCTAGCCCTAACCCCCCCTCTCTAAACCTAGCCCTAACCCCCCCTCTCTAAACCTAGCCCTAACCCCCCCTCTCTAAACCTAGCCCTAACCCCCCCTCTCTAAACCTAGCCCTAACCCCCCTCCTCTAAAACCTAGCCCTAATCCCCCCTCTCTAAACCTAGCCCTAATCCCCCCTCTCTAAACCTAGCCCTAATCCCCCCTCTCTAAACCTAGCCCTAACCCCCCCTAAACCTAGCCCTAACCCCAAACCTAGCCCTAACCCCCCCCTAAACCTAGCCCTAACCCCCCCTAAACCTAGCCCTAACCCCCCCTAAACCTAGCCCTAACCCCCCCTAAACCTAGGGTTAGGGTGTTAGTATTAGGGTTAGCCGCTGGGATTATGGATGCCTGGAAGTTGGCCGTGTAAGGAACTTGGGATGTCCAGCACTTGTTCTGTCTGGAAGTTGGCCGTCGGGATGTTGGCATTAGGGAGCCTGGCTGTAGGGATTTTGTCCGGCACCCGTAAAGATAGTGTGTGGGGCAGTTTACAACACAAAACATCACACAGTGGATGCACCCAGTGACACACTATAATATTTTCTTAAAATAAACATACGAGAGAAAAACAAAAAGCACATGTAAGATATCAGCAACATAAAATAAAACATTTTTTTTTTGCTGGTAGTGGCCCTTTTACGCCTGTATCTTGCAAAGAGGGGGGGGGGGGTGAACATAATCCTTCAAAACGCAGAATTATACCTTCTTGCTTCAGTTCCTTGTTAAAAAAAATTAAGAAGAAAAAAAAAGGAAAAGGAAAAACAAAATATAAGAAACAATCAAATTTCAACTTAAATCTGGCATTAAAGGTTTGCCTAGCGGTCCCTTCCACACTTTTTCCGTCAAGGTGACGGTGGGACTGAAGAGGTTACAGGCAGCACAGATGTTTTGGAACATAGTATTATTCACAGCTTTATGATTGAAAAAACATCCTGCAATGACTCAGCCTTAGAAGGGATTTTATGTGCATTCCAGTGTACAGCTTCCAAAATGACACACGTGAGGACAGATGCGATGTGGAGGGACTGGTGACAGAGGTTTGCTGGCACTGCTAGTAGGAACAAAAATTTTAAATGGTCAGACAAGAGTCATAGCCATGCACGATCAGCCTCGTTACAGCTATATACAGGGTTATCCAAAGAGATTCGAATTGCTTGAGAAAGGTAACCTAACGCTGAAAATCAGCGTTCGGTTACCTTTCCTGGCCATTCGGCTATCCAGAGAGCAGGCAATTCGCCAAATCCTGTCGAATTGCCTGCACATACGGTGACTGTTCGGTCCCTGTTCGAGGGCAGTGAAATCCCCATGAAAAAGCACTGCTTCGGCTATTCAGAGAACACAAACCAGCAGTGAAAGGTTCCCCTAATGCCCTGCCATTCGGTGGTTTAATACGGCAAATTTATTCAGGAGAATCCCATAGACTTCCATGTTAAAAATATTCCTGTTTTAATTCAATATCTAATAAACCGTTCATTATAAAATTCTGCAGCAAAAAGTCTCTTTATTTATAGATTTTTTAGGATACTTTTAATTTTTTTTTTAAAAATTCAGAAAAATGCTTAAAGTCCGATTTTTTTTTTTTTTTTTCAGTTTGCTTATTTTTTTGTAACAGCCCTCTTTATTATCATTCCCTGGACCTCCTGTGAAAATTTCAGACATTTTCGCTCAGTAGTTTCTTTGCAAACAGCGTTTCATTTTCCCAGATTCATACAAATGGTTTTTCTAATTTATTCACTGCCTCCTCTACGTCACAGCTGCTTCGGCTCTGTGTGATTTGGCTCCCGTTCGGCTCCTGTTCGGGTTTTTCGAAGGTTAATCCAGATGTTTTTGCTTGTTTTCAGCATGCATTCGGTTAGTTTTCGTCAGGTTTGCGGCAGCTTTTCCCTGCAATTCGGGGACCCTGTGGTGCTTGCTGAATACACCGCAGGGTCACCGAAATGCAATCGGCAAAAGGGACCGAATTGAAGAGAACGAAAAGTCACCGAACGTGCGGTGACTTTTCGAATCTCTTTGGATAACCCTGATAGTCGTGTGAGGGACCGAATAAGCAGCTTTGGCGCATTAATTCTGTCAGATGTCAACTGTAAGCGGTAACCATTAATGTTATGATATTAGCAATGATTTGACAGTTAGCATACTGTACATTGCATCATATTGATTATGATCATGTGTATTTGAAAAGCCAATGTTTAAAGGGTTCGGTGTGAAATACTTTATGCCTCGAGAGCCATTTATCGAAAAACTGATACTTTTTGTATTTTCCACTATTGATGTCATGCCAGAAAAAGCTGCCATTTCCATATCCGAGTATAAATGCGAGTACTGATAAATGAGCTGATATTTCAAAAATGGGAAAAATAAATCACGGTATGTCCTAAAAATAAAATTATTTTTTTTAAAAAAACAAAAATGGCCAAATTGGTGCGGGAAATCCTTTAAATTAGATCAAGCCCTTAATCGGATGTCATGGTTTACTGTGCCGCCTGATAAATGTGGGTAAATAAAACAAAAATGTTCTTCTTGAGGAATGCTTACTATTTCAGTGTATGAAAAACTCCCTGCATAAGGATAGGAGATTAAAAAAAAAAAAAAAATCAGTGTAAGTCAAGTGGTATAGAACACCCACTTTGCATTGACAAAAGTCACCAAGGCAAGTGTCAAGTAACAACCCAACCAAAAAGAATGATTGCCTTCAGAGCATTTACACAGCTGTGGAGGAGTTACTGATCTATGAAAAGCGCCATGAATATTGTCATATATACTAATCAGGTGGCGTAGCAAAGCCATTTCATACCTATAGGGGGCTCACAAGAAAGCTAAATTCCATTTACTAAAGTACAATGTGCTAAAGGCATCACAGACAAGGCTGAAGATTGAGGATCCGTTACATATTACAGATAAGTGAAACCTAGCGTCATGTGAATACAATAAAAACAACAGGCGATTGCACTGGATACACTTCAACCACTAGAGCGTAACAAATGCAACAGCTCTTTCCTCTTTGGGCTCTCAGCAGACAATGATGTTATCTCTCGATACTAGAATTCGGTCCCAGAAAAATATTTTTCACGGTAAATGCTGGCAGTATTTGAATAAGGACGTTGTGGAAATGAATAAACCTTCTGGGCTTTCAGAGGACGGCAGTCATGCCACAAGAATCCTGATCCGTGGCACACTGGTCCAACAAGGAAGAAACGACTTTAAAGAATAAAATGGTCATTCACAAAGTGCTGGTGTTGTAGCGACTGGTAAACGCCAGAGTAACAGATCTCCGTACCCCAACTGGGTCACATCTGTTAATGCCGCTTCCTTGCAGGACCCCGTTCAAGCCCTTAGCCAAAGCTTAAGAACAGGCACACTGAAAGAACGTTGATAGCATTCCCCAGAAATGAGGCACGTGCAGATCTTTGGGTTACAACAGTCAGCCTGGAACTGAGCCTTTAAGGAGATAAATATATACGAGGCCCAGCGGCCAATGGAATATGACACCATGGTGTTTTACTGCACCTCATGATTAATCCCTCCCCTGGCATATTAATGCGACGGCTCAGCAATTGCTGCCTGGCTTCTTGGTATCTGCGACATAATTAGATCAGGGACAGATAATGGGATAAACTCTGGCCACCAAGACCAGTGGCACAACATTCCAAAAAACAATAGTAGAATGTGAGGATAAACAGGGAATTCAGATTATACAGTATCTGATAATGGGACAGTGTTTGCCAAATAAAGACCACTCCAACCTTTAACAGATGTAAACACATTCCAGTTAGGAGGGAGTTGGAAAGGACTACAGGGACCCACACAGTAATCCTATTAGCCAATAGCAACAGAGACAATGATAATAACAGTATGCATACGTAAACACAGACAATAAATAACCTGCAACTCAAATTTTAGGTACAGGGTGACTTGAACATAGGAAAGGGCAGGGAAACAAAATAGAACATCAGGCCTGCACCTCCCAAATGCATCTCTAGGTCCATTTACCCCAAGTGACTCTCGTCACAGTCGACATTTCCCAAACTACAATGCAGAGAGTGACAGAAGAAGCTGCACTGTGACACTTCTCTTGTTGCTCTTTGGATTTTAGTTTTGGGAAATACCGGCGATTTTTACCAGTGTAAGCAACACCAACAAACACTGGCAATTTATGAATAATATCAAGTTCTGCTGTATTAAAATATGAAAGCCCTGCCTCTAAGGCTGGGGTCAGACCAGCGCACTTTTAACGGGCGCACATAATTACAGCCGCACTAGCAGCAGATGACGGGCAATGACGACCAATATACGATGTACGGCCACACAAGTCCGGCCGTGCAACGCAAGTGGAATTTGAACGCATTTTTCTGAGAACGCTGAACCGCTAGTACTGACGTACTGAGTGCGCAGCTGCGGCATGTTTGCGTGATTAGGAGATGTCAGACACTGCTAATGTCCGGCCTACATAACGTCCAGACGCAAAAAGAGTTTTATTGACGATCCGTACAAAATCACGCCCGAAAATGCGCGCTGTCTGACCGTTTTTGTGCATTTCGTGAAAAAAATACGTCAATGCGTTCGGACGCACTTTCACGTTCGCGGGGAAAAATGCTTTCGTCTGACCCTAGCCTTAGAGATCAGAATAAAGGAATGGAGAGGCATTCACTCCATGCAGTGAAAATGCAATAAATGTATTGTAGGAGGCATCATAAACTGGTCAACTTTAGAAAGCCTGGGGTTTCAGTCAAAAGTTGCCAGCCTTTTTCCCATGGTTTTTCAAAAAAAATTTACCGCTTTTTCTTCTTTGCATAGAGTGCCTGGTTTTTAATTCCATTTTTCTGACCTTTCCCAGGAAGGTGACCACCCATAAGCAAAGGTCACAAGCCTTAGTATCAGTGGGAGAAATTAATAGAGGAGCAACAATATTTTAGGCCCTAATCATAAAACCTTTCAAGACACAGACACACAAAGATCCCAGGGCTAAAACGTTGCTGCTCCTCTAATAGATGCTCACATGAAGCTGAGCCCACAGTATCCTGAAGGCTGCTGAATAAATAGAACTTACTCATTAGGCGGGACATAAATAAATAATTTCAAATTGCAAAAAGGCTAACTTTACCATACTGAAATAATTGAGGCTTAAATTAAAAGAATAAAAAAGAAAAATCATCAGTAAGTGCCTTTAACACACATTGTAAGATTTATGGGTCAGCAGAAAAAAAAAGTCAGTATAACAGGTTCACTTCCCAGCTGTCTCCCAGACTTACTGTCTGATCTTGTCATTCCTCGGTCCAAACTTAGGTGCAGAAGGTCCCCTCCTGTGAAGAAAGAGCATTCATTCATTCAGCAGCGTATCGTGTGACTGCAGAATCAAAATGTGAGATTAGGTGAACATGTATTGTATAGCATGTAGAAATATATATATATATATATATCTCTTTGTGTGTGCACTATATAAAACAGGTCTACTGAAGGTGAAACTCAGAAGTGAAAATTCTAGGTCAAAATAGCCAAACCAGAAGATTTTTGTTCCCCATTTATCTCACTTTCCAAATCGGCTATTTGGTCTAGATTATTCTCTTCTCCGGAGTTTCACCCTTTAGTGAATAGACCTGCAAGTATAATAATATACATACCTAACCCACCCCTTAAATGTCACTCTGTAAGGAGTAGTGGGCTGAAACAGTCAGGCAGCAAACCTGTGACGATTTAATTTCCTAGTTAGAATAATTGACTCCCTCTCGACTCCTTACAATAAGGAAATCCCTGGTTTGATTGTGTTTTCTGCCGCAAACATCCACTGACAGAGCTAAAGAGGAATTAGAAAGTGCTACACCAGGGCTTGACAAGTCCAGGGGCCAGGTAGCCATTGACCTCAACATTTTACTGAGACTCCTACATTTTTAGCTTATTGCATGCATCCTATACATGACTGACTTGTGCCTGGCTCTTAAAAAGGTATCAGTATGTTTTCATACAGACTCCCGGGTTGAGATTTTGTTGAATGGCAACATAAGCAATACCGTACTTGTTCAGTGGAATTAGAGGGATTTACCCCTATTTCTGAGTAAGTTCGGGGTCAGACGAGCGGTAGTGAGAGTGAAAGGAACGTCCGTGAGAGTGGATGCTCCTTCCACTCGACGCCCATCTGGCCACCTCGCTGAGCGTAGTTCGTGCACTCAGCGCTGCAAGGTTCGAGCCTCCTATGGAGGATCACACTTTGCAGCCCCGTCAACATGCATCCTAGCGCTTCGACGTGGAGACTGCACGGACGCTTGTAGAGCACTCGTGCGACAGCATGTGACCGGCACAGAAGCGTTGCAACGGATGCCAGGAGACACGTCAGTACGGGCGCACCTAGTGAGCTCGCCTGACCCCGGCCTAAGTGAACCAGTGTAGCCTACACTAGAGGTTTATTGATTAGACCTCCTGGTGCAAGGCTTGACAAATTTATTCCAGGGTAGCCAAAGAAGGACATAAAAAAAAGGAGCCACATACGCAGATAAAATTATAAAGAATACCCCTCAACATTTAGAAGCCACAAGTAAAATTCCAATGCAAGACCATTTAACTACCTAGAGATGAATCCCTCTCTTCTATTTGTAGCATCCTCTACACCTGAGCCCCGTTCAATACCTCAGCAGCTGCTGAATTGCTGCAGCGCAGCAATTCAGTTTGCTGCAGCAGTGTCATTGAACGCTTTGGACGCGAATTTTGAATCCAAAATGGCCACCGATTTTTTTAATGAAAGATTGATTTTCTCATCACTCGGACAAAATATGATAAAGAAAAGCAGTCAGCACAATTCCGTTTTGTACGCACACACCACAAATGAGAGTTTTTATTGAATAAACGTTAGGTTTACTTCTGAAACAAGATATAATTGAACTGTAATATATGTCTAAGTGCAGGGGGAAATAATAAATAAATATTTTGTGCTTTGGTGAACAAAAACCTCAAAATTAACATTGCTGTACGGAATTGTTACTTGCTTCATGGCGGCGGCCATCTTTAATACGTCACACTCAGCTACTCGCAGCATCTCCTCGGGTCGCTGCAAGTGCCAAGTTAGCAGTGCTGAGCGCTGAGTGGCTGAACGGCGTTCAATGGCAAGTTGCTAACTTAGCACTTGCAGCGGCTGAGGTATTGAACGCGCCTCTGGCTGTACCAAACCTGCCATGCTTTTTGGAGTGCAGTTATTCCTTGCATGTTGGAGTCATGTTACCCTATCATAGGACCATGGGGGTCCTGGTACACCCGCTGTATAAGGATTTGCAGGTGGTTTACAGTTTTCTTAATATCATACTGAATTAAAATGATTAAGAAAAAAAAATTCCTAATAATAATATACAGAGTTCAAAAACACTAGAATGTCCCATTAAGTATAAATAATAAAGCCAAAACCATGGCGCTTACCAACATCTAGAAATCCAAGTCCTGTATCACAGACATACAAGGCTCCTTACATTCCTTGGATGAGGTTACCCCCTCAAATTACACAATAGTGTCACTTTGAAGAGATACTCGTGACACCAAAACATCAGCATTTGGCCCCCGTGGCCTGTTGGACATTGCCCGGCACCAAAATATTTTTATAGAGCAGTAAAAAAGAATTGGCAGAACTAGTTAATTCAGCCTGAATAAGGCACATGGTGTTTACTTTGATAGACCTGTTACATGAGAACATCAGGAGAACTTTTATGGAACCCAATTACAGATTCCAACGTAGTAAAGCTCTTTAAAAACGACAATGATTAGGTTCATCCTGCACGAGAAATGCGAGAACTGTAAAAACATCCTAATTAAATTCACGATTTTTTTATTGGTGTTTTCGAAATTTAACTTGGCAGCAAAACCCCAAAATAACTGTATGAAAAAAAAAGAAAAATAAGCTCTTTCCGATTTCCACCTTTATTTAAATCCCGGATGGAATAAAACAAAACATTGAACAGATGTAGAACGTAGCAAAGATACCAAATGTGCACATTTTGTAAGTAAAAAAAAAATTATTTCGTAAGGTGATTGTATGCAACATTTTAGTTTATGATCGTGAAAGCACAATAGTATAAAGTCTAAGGGGGTCATTCACAAAATGCAGTAGTTTATCAAGGTTCTAAAAAGCATAAATCAAAACAGACGGACACGAACAGAGACCCCCCCCCCCACACACACACACGGATACAAACAGAAAGAACGATGCTGAATATTGTGGTTATTCGAGTTTGAGGTCGATCTCAATTCCACCATAACGAAAATGGAGACCGCTAGATTTTTTTTTTTTTTTTTTTAATTGCCTTGCGAATCAGGTACAAAACACAATGACAGAGGTTTGGTCAAAGCCAGGATACAACACACTATAAAATAGAATGCCCTCCATTGGCACTCCTATGTGGTCACTGACAGAGCGTCTGTCCTAGCATTGGCAGAGCAGATACGACAGGTCCAGCTGTCTGTTGAAGCGGTCGGCTCTGCTCAGTTGATGCCCGGACAGGGGCTCTGCAAAAATCCAAATCCTTCAATTTTCATAAGAGCAAAAACCTTGTCAAATAATTGGAACAAAAAAAACAGTATGATTGTTTTCCTTTAAAACCATTGTCAAAAGAAATAAATAAAAAGTAACAATTTCCCCTTCAAGCATTTCTATGTTCCCATGTTTAAAATGTAATCTTTACTTACAAGAAGAAATCCTCCTCTTCAGAGTCATCCTCCAAAAGGTTCCGCTGTAATAAATAATGAAATATTGTCACCAGGAAAGAGTCATTACTGTGATAACAGTTACGATTAGGAAAACATTAACCCTTTCACTAATAAAAAGTGTATACACCATTTTTCTTTGAATGAGAAACAAAAATTAGCATGTATAACCCCATTTGTATACCTTTTTAAAGGAATCCTCACTGTCACAAAACGTTTAACATAATTTACTGCTGTATTATAACAGCCAGGGAGAGGGCAAAATATAGTGAGCGCTCTGAGGCCACTCACTACTGTGCAGGGATAAGATTCCATGGGTTAAAATTACTGGAAATCCCTGTACAGTACAGATACAAAGTGTTACTGTAATTTCCATACACCGTCAATATGACACAGATAATATTTTAAATTCTAAATGGTTTTTTGGAAGCTGAATTGCTAATAATCTCCCATAAGCAGGAGATCTGACCATTTTTATTATCCATCATTTTCACATTTACCCTATTTATTATTATTTATTATTCTTTATTTATAAAGCGCCAGCATATTCCGCAGCGCTGTACAATAAGCACAGTATAGCCAGGGTTACAATACATTGAACAACATTTGACAAACAGTACAGGAGGAGATGAGGGCCCTATTCCCGTAGGAACTCACAATCTAGGTTATGGCTTCCTGTATGTGAACGGTGTAGACCGCATTTCACATTTTTCCAAGAAAAAGGGACACCATCCAGTGTCTAGAACTTTTCATTCTAACAATATTTCTGCAAAGGATAAATCATGTTACTTTAATCTTTTAGTTATATGCACATTTACGGTCACCTTACATTCAAGAGTTAACGCCGGATCCAAGGTTTCAAATGTTATTTTAATACTTTTCAACAAAACGCACATTGTAGTGAAAGATTTCATCAAGTTGTCACTGTGGCTGGACCTTGTCCCTCTTCCTTTGTCCTGCCATTAGCTGCCATTTATTGGATGATGTTCTGCACCAGAAATATTTTACTGTATACGACTAATGGAGCTGGGAGACCACCAGCCAAAAAGGTGAGCTTTGATGCTCTACTCCCCAGTAGTGGGTGATCATTGGGGGGTTAATATTTAACCTTTCTGTTGCCTAGAAGAGTGCACCTTTAGGCTAGGGTCAGACGAGCGCATTTTGTACAGACTGTGCGTCCATGCAGTACGGACGTACTTACTGACTGACGACAAGGTAGTGGCCACACAGTCCGTTTTTTTCACTGACGGATTTTTTGACTGATGTAGCAGGGAAAATAAATAAAAATGAAAAAAACATTCTGTCCGTCAAAAATGCTGGACGTATAAAGCAGTCCGCCTGACCATGCTCCATCACTCACACACAAAGCTATGCGGACGTTGTGGACGTGGCGCACTCTGCACGTCCGTTCTAGCAGTATTACGTTCTTGCCTAACCTGCGTCCGTTTGCAGCGTCCGTCAGCCCCCGCACTTCTGTGCGGACGTACTTCGTGTGTGGGGCTCCATTTAACACAATTGTATGCTATCACGGACGTACTTATGTGCGGCAACACGGACGTTAACACTGCGTTCATCTGACCCCAGCCTTAAACGACATCGGTTCCTCATACCCATACCCTAAATCCCACCTTCATGACTTCTCCTGATCTGCCCATTTCTATGGAACTCCCGTCTCTCCAGTCCTTCAAGAAGTCTCTGAAAACACATTACTTTAGAGAAACCTATGGGCTCACTCCATAATCCCCCATGGTTCATTTCTTGCTCCATCTTCCCACCCAGCCCACATGCACCCCAATACTTCATGCCCTCTACTCAACCTCACCTAGCGTGTCACCACTCTCTTCTAGATTGTAAGCTCTCGAGCAGGGTCTCCTCTCCTGCTGTTCTGTGTATGCACATTTGTTAATCTGTCTCTCCCATTGTACAGCGCTACAGAACTTGTTGGCGCTTTATAAATTGCTTGTAACTCTAAAGGGATGTTCTACAGTAAAAAAAATAGAAGGGGGGGGGGGGTAGAGAAGGAATCTATAGCATCAGATTCCTTTCAAGCTTCAAGCAGTTAAGTGAAGCTGAGGGACACGGACGCTCATTTGAGCATCCGGTGACTACTGAGCATTCACTCGCTCAAACAGCTCTCAATCCAAGTAGTACATTTAGAGCTAGTAATGATCAGGCATCCACTGAACTGAACTTAGAATAGCTAGTGCCACCATACACAGGACATCAACAGCCACCCATGACCATTTAATGATATCAATGGCCCTTTAAAAATGGCAGCTCCAGAGCAAGAACGAACATGTGGAAGCACTGAGAAGAGGCATTTTCTTCTATGGAGGCATTACAGAACAACACCCCAAAAGATCAGTTATTGTCAGTAAAAAAAGAAATGACACATTTATCCTTCTAGTCTTAAGAGTTTGAAGGTAAAGGAGGTTACATTTCCTTCCATCATAACAATCGGCAACTTACTCTTTCACTTTTGAAGGAACCGGTGACTTCTTCGTCATGGAGGTGCCGCTTGAACTTCGGGGGCATGATTTTGTTTTGAGGCGCAGAAAGAATACCTTCAAGTTGCTGTAGAATAGGTGAAGTCTATCTCCTGCAATGCAAGGAATACATCATGTTAGGGCTGAAACAACTAATCGATGATTAAAATAGTTGTCAACTATTTCCATTACCGATTAATCGTCTTGTGTACAGCACACACTGTTTAGAGTCAAACTGCGTTAAACGTAAATAACCTCAGCTTCGGAGCTGATTGGAGAAGACGCGCGGCTGCTTTACTAGGTATGATTTAGTTCTAGGGTTATGTCAGACACAACCAGTTTGTTTTTATTCCGTTTACAACAGTAGCAGACCAGTGCTTTTTCCCCCTGGAAAAATAGGTGGGGGTACTCTCATGCTCGGGGAAAAACTGATTATTAGGACAGAAAATAGTCATAATAAACAATAGTTGTAGCTCACTTAAAGGAAGACACTATAAAAGGGAACCATATTCGTTAATACTGTGTTCCTTTAAATGAACTACAACTATTGTTGAAACCCTATGGGGGGGGGGGGGTTATCCACGAAGTGCCTCTGTTGCAAGAAAAATCTGTATTGCAGGGCAGTTAGGTGTTTTTTTTTGTGGGTTTTTTGGAACGATGGCACTGAGTGGATAATTCCCTAGCATTTGTGAGCAGCAGAGCAGTGAAACTCAGTTTTGCTGAGTATGTATGAACTCCACAGCAATAAAACTCAGTAATGTGCAGTGTGTATGAGCTCCACAGCAATGAAACTCACTACCACCTTACAGTGCCAGCTCCTCTGATCCCACCGCTTGCCTGACAATCCGCAGCTCTAGCAGATGTGTGTAAACATGCTGCACCCCCCCCCCATGCTGTTCAAAGTTTCAGCGGCTGCAGAGAGAGGGGTGAGCAGCCCTCCCTTGTCGCTTACTGGGGGAGGGGGGTTATCAGTCCCTACATACACTCCTGACAAACGGAAGCGTTCAGGAGCTGCAGATCGCTTCCAATTATCTGCCTGCCAATGCAGGAGGAGGGAGGAGCATCATGCTGTTAGTTCTGGCTGGTGGTGAGGTGCCGTTACTGCGTACCCCCGAGTACCCCCTGAAAAAAAGCCCTGAGCAGAACTATAACAAACAATAGGATACTGCCACTGGGTGAAGGAGCTGTATGCCTGTGTTTTATCCTTACTTGAAGCTGGAGTCCTGTGCCACCACCCCACCCTCCCTGCCACACCCTCCCTTTGGTCCGGTCCCTTTCCCCAAACTCACTCTGACACTCAGATCCAGTCTTTTGTCCATACCCACTCCCTCTCACACTCAGGTCAAGTCACTTGAGTAAAGTCACTCCCTTCCATTTTAAGTAAACATGATTTTTACATTTAATTTTTATCCGATGAAGCGATTATTCGAAATAATAATCGTTAGTTGCAGCTCTACATTATGTGGTTGCACAGAATTACTAATGGTTCCAAATCCAAGGTTTGGGTCAATCTCAAACATCACCTTGACACGCTGCCAAGCTGCAAACGCAGCGGGTTTGTCAATCTGTTCATTTAGTACTAAAAAATATCCAGGTCGCTCGTACTGACGTGCCTCTCTGCGTCCGTCGCAGCATTGTGGCCGGTCACATGCTGTAGCATGCGTACGAATTGCGTGCGCAACAGAGGCCGTGCTGAAAGCCTCCCCGCTGAAGCGTTACAACGCACGATCGACGGCGCTGCAAAGTGTGATTATTCCATAGGAGGATCAAGCCTTGCAGTGCTGAGCGCACTAACTGCACTCAGCGAGATGGCCAGATGGATGTCGTCCACTCTCCGATGTTCCTTCTGCTCTTAAAAACGCACGTCTGATTAAACATTAACCCCCTCTTGACCTGCTCCTGTTTTAACCAGCTTTCAAAGCTCCCCTTAATCCATCGCTGGTCTCCCCCTGATGCCAGCAGGATGGGACAGACTGCCAGTCACTTCATGGTACATGGAGGATGGGGGCCTGGATGCTCAAGCCAATCCATTGAATGGGACTTTCCCCCCCAAAGATCCAGGAACCCTATAACCTGAACTCCAGTTCTGGGCAGGACTAAAACCGTGCATTCCAGGGGGGCTGAATTAGCCTCCCCAGACATCCCTCAGTCGGCAGGGAGAACACAGGGATCTTGCAGCGGAGTGTACACTCAGATAACATTCAGTGGTCAGACTGTGCAGTGACCCTTTAAATCAAGTAATATATTACCCACACTAAATGGAAAAAAATTATTTGCGTTGACTGCGGTAAGAGGCCCAGGAGGAAGCACAGCCACTACCAAACGTCTATCTGCGCTGAAGGAAGCTGACACATTGCAAAATCATACCTCTCCTTGTTCCCATTGTGTTCTATACAGTCCGATACATATAGGAGGCAGGATTAGTTCATCACACAGCTTTAGCATTTTTTGCACCATATTATACTACCTGTGTTTCTTCCCATACAGGGCATTGCTGTGCCGTGTCAGATTTGTGCATCTACAATAAGGTGACCAATAGAAAGAAATCCAGGTTTGAGAACAAATACCATGATACACTGCCGGATGTTGGGTTGTCAGCCCCCCCGCCCCCGAACTTTACTAAAAGCACTTCAAAATTAAATGAAAAAGCACGCATTTCCCATTTGCATCCGTTATTTATCCTATAGCAAGATTCTTATTTAAAAAAAGGGACATTCTACACACTGGCCACTATGTAAATCAAGTGGTCACAGTGCTGAGCATCCTCAGCTCTCTTCCCTACATGGGAGGATCCTGCAGGGCTGATTTCCTTCCATTCTTTTAACCGTAAAAAAAATAGAGATAGATGTCTGCAGACATCTCCATCCTGAACTGGACTCGTGCGCTTTACTTACCAGCGATGTCCCAGCCCAAAGTTCTGCTCCCGGATATCTGACTCTAGCATGGCAAAATCATGGGTCAGTGCAGGGACTTTGATGGCAAGTAAAGCACAGGTAGGTGGGGGGGGGGGGTCCGCGGGTTCCTTAAACTAGAATAACTTTCTAATCGTTGGAAATTAGCAAAATGCTTGTTATAACTTCGTTAAAAAAGGTCAAAATCCATTAGAATAATCCCATAAAAGCAATGTACTACTATCCTTGGATTAACCCTAATGTGAGGTTTCCTGGTGATCTTAGGAGAGAGCAGTTATTAACCCCTTCACTGCTGAGCCATTTCAAGTCTTAAAAAAAAAAAAAAAAGTTTTTTTATATATTTTTTCGTTACTTTAAACATCGTCATGTTTGGTATTAGGGATGCACCGATACTAGTATCGGTGCTGATACTGCCGTTTGCACAAGTACTTAGTACTCGTTCAAATGGCCCAATACACCCCCCCCCCTCCGATACCGGAAGCCAGCGCTGGTTCGGCTCGCCAGTATCCGCGGGGCTGGGGAAGCTGGCCGCGTGCATGAAAAGCCGAGCGGTTGCTGGAGGCAGCATCACAGAAGCGCCGGCGGCCACGTGATCGCGCCACAGCAGCGGGACCCGGACCTCCGGAAGCAGGGGAGTATTGCAGCCGCCGGAGCGGAATTCTGGCCATGTGCTTTTCATACACGCGGCCAGCATTCGATGGGGGCATATCCATGTGAGCTGGGGGTAAATCCAAGAGAGCTGGGGGCAAACTGTGATATATATAATACATGTGAACTGGGGGGCATTTTTATATGAGGTCTGTTCTTATTGAAAAGTGGTCACATGACATAAAATAAAAGTATCGGTACATGGTATCGGTGAGTACTCTAAAAAGTATCGGTACTCGTACTTAAAGTGGTATCGGTGCATCCCTATTTGGTATCATTGGAAAGGCCATGCTCTGGCCTAATGATACCAAAGAGGACCCTGCTAGCTGCCAAGAGTCAGGAGATATCGGGGTTCAAAAGGAACCCCTATCTTTCCTTAGGAGTCAATGAGGACATTCCCCACAAGTCTTCAGCAGTGACAGGGTTAAAAATCCTCTGTGCCAGTGTTTGTGCCCTACCTGCTGATCTGCCGGCTATGTGCTTACATTCCTGCTTACATGCATTGGGAAATCAATAACGGTAATAGCAGCGATGAAGCCATTACTCTACATTCTGCCCATGGAATCATACGAGCATTTGCTGACTAAAACTGAAAATAGGTCACTGTACATCCATACCACAAACAAGCAGGGTATAAACAGCAGTATATTGAAAATGCAGTCTGACCTAATGTGTATCCAAAAATCTCCACCAAAACAATAAACATGATACACGGTTTATGAAGACTGGCTACAACTAGTGGTCTTGTGGATGCGGACTACATTTCCCAGCATACCTGAGGAAAGAAAATGTAGGTAGTAACAAGGTCCAGTTTCCTACTACACATCCAAAAAGCAACACTGACCAGCAGATCAAGAAACCAATCCTGAAACAGACCTCAGGAGCAGGGGGGGGGGGGGCCAGAAACCTTGAACCCGCAGGAGGTTTTGAAACCACTTATCCCAGGAAGCCTAGTCAGCTTAAAACAGGGCTGACTAACGCCACGATCCCCCTCCCTGATGTTTCTGAACTACAACTCCCATGATTCCCTGGCCATCTATGACATTTAATGGGATACAGTTCCCCAATTCTTTAATATCTGAGGGGGTGGGGTTTCACAGCCCTGTCTTAAAGAGAGTCTGAGCATTAAAAGGAAATTAAGTCCCAAACAAAAACAAAACCAAAGTAGTCTGGGGTGGGGTGGAGGGGTTAAAGGTTGTGCTGACAGCCTATTTAGGTGTAACAAAATGCCAACAGACACCAGCATTCCACACAAAAAAACCCAAAGATCCATTCCGAGCTGTTCGTTAGTTTTCCTGTAAACACCAGCACTTTGTGAAGACCCCTTTAGTGTTTTTTCCCCAGATCCACCATATCTTCATAGACCAGGGCTTGATAAATCCAGGGAGCAGGTAGCCGCAGGCTCATAGTTCTTTATGGCATTATTCTGGACACAAAACACAATTTTACACAGATATTAGCATTTTGTGGCCTCCTGCTAAATGTGCATTTGTCTCCTTGATGTAAATTTGTCAAGCCCTGTCCTAGACTGAAACAAATTCAACCAGCAATGCATGAAAAGTGCTGCCCTGCAAAACAGGAATCGAGTAAATACACAAAAGGCAAACTCATAAACCAGGGCTCAGCAGCCTTGGCCCTTCAGATATCTCAGAACTACATTTCCCACGAAGCTTAGCCTCTGAATACCTCAGCATCAAGGGAGATGTAGTTTTAAAACACGCGGAGGGTTAAGGTTGCTGACCCCCTCCCCTAAACGAATATCCATGTTAACAGGCGGGGTGTGAGGTGCAGGTGCTGCCCTGCAGCCTGTGGAAATCATGTCTGCCCAGGAGAACACGGCGGATCTGTTCACCATGAATGTATATAGGAGGGGGGGGGGGGGAATCTCATTTGTGAATGGCTCCTGGTTTCTTCCTTCAGGGAAGCGGTTAAAGGTTGATTTTTTTTTTAAATAAAAAAAAAAAAATGGTGGATCGGGTAACCCCAATGATAGAGTATTGTCATTGGGACTAGATTTAGGAACAGCCCAACTAAACCCTGCTACTCTCGGTTCTTTACCTGTATGGTGGCCGAGCAGATCCCGATACACACATCCGCAACTAAATGTACATCATACGATCTGCTGCTCTTTTTTTCCTAGTCCTTTCCGGTTCAGGTGGCGCATACGCATCGCGCAGTCGCAGTGAAGCAAAGGAAGCCGGCTAGCCGCCATCTTTGTACACTCACATCGACAAACCATAACCACGCGCAGTGCCAGGAACTCGCTATTTAATTTATCGGCTAGGGCAGAGTGGGTCGAATGGCAAGACTTTATTTATTCATCCGTTTATATGCCAAAATTTACACTTCACGCACCAGAAAGAAATACACCGTTGGTTTCCATGATAATCTGTGCGCGTCGCGCTATGATGATGCGACAAGAAGCAGGAGATGCAGGGGAACCATAAAGTAGATGGTGGTTTGCCAGTAGTTTTGTGGGCAAGTCAGATAAAAGATTGCATCTAGGAGAGGGTCCATGTCGTTCAATCCTTTTAAACAATTATTTGTGGAGAAGGGGAAACGTGTAGTTTTGTCTAGGAAATAGCTGTCTCCCCACCTGTATCCTATGGGAATTATGTGAGTTAAAAAAGGATTAAAAAAAATCTAGCACTATAAAACAATGAAGGAACCAGTTAGGGTTTGGATTATATTTAAAGTTAACCCTAAAATTGTTTGCCACCGTACTGCACCGAAGATGGAGTCGCTGAAGCCTCATGAAAAAGCTGGAGAACGTCTCTGAAGACTGCCGAACTGCGCCAAATTGGCATCGGCAAAATCCACTGAACTGCAAAAAAAAAAACGGAACTCTCCTAATAGTTTTATTGGTTTAAACACCTAATTAAGATATGTCTAAATCATAAAAAAGGTTCCTTTAAAAAAGTAATGAAAAGGTCTGATGCAGAATTTAAAAAAACGCCTTTTAAATAAAATGGGAAACAAAAATTTCGTCCCAAAAGTACAAGGGGTTCTAAAAAACAAATACACTATATTGCCAAAAGTACTCGCTCACCTGCCTTGACTCGCATATGAATTTAAGTGACATCCCATTCCTAATCCATAGGGTTCAATATGACGTTGGTCCACCCTTTGCAGCTATACCAGCTTCAACTCTTCTGGGAAGGCTGTCCACAAGGTTTAGGAGTGTGTTTATGGGAATTTTTGACCATTCTTCCAGAAGCGCATTTGTGAGGTCACACACTGATGTTGGACGAGAAGGCCTGGCTCTCAGTCTCCGCTCAAATTCATCCCAAAGGTGTTCTATCGGGTTGAGGTCAGGACTCTGTGCAGGCCAGTCAAGTTCATCCACACCAGACTCTGTCATCCATGTCTTTATGGACCTTGCTTTGTGCACTGGTGCACAGTCATGTTGGAAGAGGAAGGGGCCAGCTCCAAACTGTTCCCACAAAGTTGGGAGCATGGAATTGTCCAAAATGTCTTGGTATGCTGAAGCATTCAGAGTTCCTTTCACTGGAACTAAGGGGCCAAGCCCAGCTTCTGAAAAACAACCCCACACCATAATCCCCCCTCCACCAAACTTTACACTTGGCACAATGCAGTCAGACAAGTACCATTCTCCTGGCAACTGCCAAACCCAGACTTGTCCATCAGATTGCCAGATGGAAAAGCGTGATTCATCACTCCAGAGAACGTGTCTCCACTGCTCTAGAGTCCAGTGGCGGCATGCTTTACACCACTGCATCCAACGCTTTGCATTGCACTTGGTGATGTATGGCTTGGATGCAGCTGCTCGGCCATGGAAACCCATTCCATGAAGCTCTCTGCGCACTGTTCTTGAGCTAATCTGAAGGCCACATGAAGTTTGGAGGTCTGTAGCGATTGACTCTGCAGAAAGTTGGCGACCTCTTCGCACTATGCACCTCAGCATCCGCTGAACCCGCTCCGTCAGTTTACGTGGCCTACCACTTCGTGGCTGAGTTGCTGTTGTTCCGAAACACCTCCACGTTCTTATAATACAGCTGACAGTTGACTGTGGGATATTTAGAAGCGAGGAAATTTCACGACTGGATTTGTTTTTGTTGCACAGGTGGCATCCTATCACAGTTCCACGCTGGAATTCACTGAGCTCCTGAGAGCGACCCATTCTTTCACAAATGTTTGTAAAAACAGTCTGCATGCCTAGGTGCTTGATTTTATATACCTGTGGCCATGGAAGTGATTGGAACACCTGATTCTGATTGTTTGGATGGGTGAGCGAATACTTTTGGCAATATAGTGTATATAAAAAGACTTTGCTGACAATGAAAAAGAATAAACGTTCTTTTTAAAAAAATTTAAAAATTATGTTATTCTTTTACATTGAAACCTATGGGATTCGGCTGGTTAAACTTGAACTGAATCACCAAAAATCAGGTAATTTTGCTGACACATCTTTGTAGTTTGGCGTTCTGTGAATAGATTAGCCAATACTTCTCTATGGGACAATTTCGCTGCTGCCGATCTGCGGCGAACCACATCGTATATCGCCGTCATTTTGCCAGTATTTGTGAATAGACAAACCCATGGAATTGCATCGTACTGTGATATTCACCATTCGGCGCTTTAGTACATTATTAAAGTTTGGTGAACTGCCTGCTGTCTGAATACCCGAATGACCCCAAAATGTCACCGTACGTTGAATTTCAGTGTCCTCTGAATAACCCTGATAATGTGGTGCTGTAGTATAGGGTTTAAAGTCAGAATATATGGTTCTGAAATTTTTTGGGAGCCCATTTATTCATAGAAGCAAAATTCAACAACACCACCGTACCACTGTCATTCAACCGTAAAAGGTGTCAACGGTAGCTATTCTCCATTTACAGTTCCACTGTTATTTGTAAAAGCAGTGTATATATGTAGGTGAATTTAACCCTTTCCTGCCGCAGGGCGTACTATGCCCGCTGGCTCCTATTGCTTGCCTCCCAACCCACCCCCAAGCCAGCGAGCAGCGTTGTGTCATTGGCTGTTGCAGGACGGCCAGAACTCAGGCCGTATCCCTGCAGCCAATGCCGCATGTCACACGTCAGCTGTTAGGCAGGCCGTTAAGTGGTGGCGTGCTAGTACGCCCCGCTGGCGTTAACTCTGTCCCGCCGGGCACAACCCGCCAGGTGGCAAAGGGTTAAAGTGTCCATCTTCATTTAACTACTGTTGAAATAATGGTGAAAACAATAGTGAAATCTATGTTGGAAACAATGGCTGAAATCAAACTGAATAGTGCCCTAAAACTTAAGATGGATAACTTTGGTGGAAACAATGTAGAAAACCATGGCAGGCCATGGTAGAAGCCCACCAAATAGTTAATTTACTTTGGTTCGCCAAGTAAATCCGCCATTATTTCAATAAAACAACAGTGGTTAATGATTAACCTGTTATATCTTGCCTTACCACAATCTGCAAGTTTATTAAGGGTCAATAACAGAATTCTGCTATTCTATCTGCGAACAAATGCGTAAAGTTCCAACATTCAAACAAATGTCTGCCTCATTTAACCCCTTAGTGACCGGGCGGTTTTACACAAATCCGTCCTTTAGTGACCGCTGCTGTTTTTACGTTTCTGCGCTGCTCGTGTTTAGATCAAATTTTCCTCTTACTCGTTTATTCAACCCACACATATTATACACCCTTTTTCCCGCCATTAAATGGACTTTCTAGAAATACCATTATTTCCATCATATCCAATAATTTAATATAAAAAAAATATGAAATATGATGAAAAAAATGGTAAAAACACACTTTTTCGTAATTTAATCCCCTAAAGCTATAACCACCAATAAAGACCCCGGCTAAATAGTTTCCAAATTTTATCCCGAGTATAGAAATACCCAATTTTTACATGTTTTTACCTTTTAACCCTTTCACTGCTGAGCCAGTTCACCTATGTGCGCTGCGCTCATTCTGACCATTTTGTGCTAATTATTTTTAGATGACAGCCTAGGTCCTATTTAATTAAACTCCCCCCAGACAAAAAAAACTTTAAAAAAAAAAACATTTTTTTATTTTATTTAATTATTTTTTTATTTTATTTTTTTTTTATTTTTTTTTACATTTTTTTTAAAACCAAACCTGGTCATGTTTGGTATCATTTGAAAGGCCATAATCAGGCCTTTCAAATGATGGCAAATATGACCATCTAGCTGCCATGGATCGGGAGATAAAGGGATCCTTAGGATCCCCTTATCTCTACATGGCAGCTAGAGGGTTAACTGGCCACTGACATCCTCACACATATGGTGAGGTTGTCAGTGGGTGGGGGGGGACCTGGAGGCTTGGCTGACATCCAAGATGTCAGCCCCCCTCCAGGTTTGAATCACGTTTTGGCGCCAATTGGCGCCGCAACGTGATCCGGCGGCGAAATGGTTAATGCCATACACCGCTGGAAAGGGGAGGCTCTCCCCTCTCCAGCGGTGCAAACGGCATCTCCCTAGCTTCAATGGTTGGGGAGATAGAGGGCTCCGAATGAGCCCCCCCCTCCATTGAAACACATGGGGGCACCTTCTGATGACGTCACCACGCAGCGTGGCGACGTCATCAGCCTCGCCTGCCCATGTAAATCACATGGGCAGGCTTCCTCCCTGCCAGATCGCCGTGGGATCCGACGAGGGAGGTGAGTATCGGGCGGGAGGGGGATTTGGCGCCGGTGACGTACCCTGTACGTCCGCAGGTCTAAGGGAGACCCGAGGACAGGACGTACAGGGTACGTCAGCGGCCCTTAAGGGGTTAATGGCACAGGATTGTGTAGAGCAGTGTTTCCCAACCCAGGACCCTCAACCAGGCCAGATTTTGCAGATCACCTTGGAGAAATGCAGACTGAATCCTGCAATCGCTGAGTAGCAAATCATATCACCTGTGCTGTGCTTCAGATATCTGGAAAACCTGGCGAGGCGGAGGGTCCTGAATACAGGTTTGGGAAACACTAGTGTAGAGCTTTGTCTAATTATCAGGATATTCCATAGAAGCACAGAGTTTATCCCATGTATGTAAACCAGTGGTTCCCAACCGTGGTCTTCAAATACCCCTAACAGGATAGGTTTTGAGGATTGCCTTGGGGAAATGCAGACTGAATCCTGCAATCACTGAGCAGCAAATCCTATCACCTGTGCTGTGCTTCACATATCTGGAAAATCTGACCTGTTTGGGTTACTTGAGGACCACGGTTGGGAACCAGTGATGTATACTATGGAACATTACTACCAACCTATAGGTTCTGAGCACCAGAAACATTATTACGAACACAGATATCCTGCTTGAAGACTATGGAGAGAGACTCATTGGAAATATATTGTGAGATTACGGTTACAGTAACACTTTGCTCCCTTGTAATATAACTTGGATTGCTCACGTGTTGATGAGGATAGGATGCCTACTCTATAAATTAAATAAGTTCAAAATTTCTGTCTAGCAGTAACTGTCCAGAGAGCAATGTGTATTTAGAGCCATGGGCCCCGTCAAAAACCGTATCCCTGGCTGGCTCCAAAAGGTTATATTTTTGTATCTTCCACGTCCAGTTCAGCGATGCCTGCCAAGTCAACTTGGAAAAGTATAATGGTAAAAACATTCCATCTTCCGGAAAACCTGAGAAAGTAATCAGTTTGAAGAAACACAACACTAGGTGAAGCCAGTAACGAATTCTAACGCATGAATTGGTTTTCTGTTATTCAATATTACTTTGCGTTGCAAGGCTGGACTGGAGAAAAAAAAAAAAACGGTCCCGGACTTCATCCAGGCCGGCCCACTCCAATTATGCAAAAATGGAGGGCCAGATTAACCCTTTACCGCCGGATGGGTTGTGCCCTGCAGGAAGGCTTTAACTGGTAGTACACCCACTAGCCGGCTGCTTTCTCAGGCCCCTCCTCAGGCCATGTCATTGGCTGCAGGGGGACGGCCTGAAGCAGGCCATCCTGCAGCAATATATGACGCACACCAACTAGTAGGCAGGGCCATCGCATCCCATTAACACTAGCAAGGCATGCTACACCGCCGCCGCATTTAGTCCTACCCGCCGCAGGGATGGCATAGTAGGCCCCGTAGCGGGAAAGGTTTAAGATGGGCTTGGAGATAAAGATTTTGTTTGTATTTTTTGGCATTAAATGAATTGATCCAATTTTGCCGAAAATATGGTGAACTCACTATTTAGTGAACGTTCACCGTGTTTTGCTGAAAAGAAATCACTGAAGAAGTTATCTGAATCACGCCGAATTGGCATCGGCAAATTCCTCTGAACTGAAAAAAAAAAAGTCCACTATTCTCCTAATATAAGCTTAAATCAATAAAAATGTGTATAAATAATAAAAAAGTTCCTTTAATAAAATAATATAAAGATTTGTTGCAAAGGTAAAAAAAAGTCTTTTATAAATAAAACACAAAAAAAGGCTAAAAAAAAATACAAAACTATCTTTAAAGAAACAAAAAGGTTTTTTTCAAAATATAAAAAGAATAAATAAAAATAAATCTTTAAAAAAGGCCTAGGCGAGCCCCAGGTAGCCGCCCGGCCTAAGAAAGTCCCAGGCAGCCGATCACACCGGCTCAGTGAGCTATCGGCCCACCGGGAATAGTCCAGATGGTCAGTACATGCTTCTTGCATTGGCAATGTTGTCCCCCATAGAATAGTGAAAGGTCAAATTCCTCAAGTTGTATAAATAAAACAAGATGTTTGTAATAGATGGATGGTTACAGTTGATTTAAACTTGTGGATAGATAGATTACATTTTTATTCAAAATATAGCAGGAGCCTCTTCTTCCCTCCATATTCTGGCAATAGATTACAGATGTAAAGTAGGAGAGGAATGTGCAGCTAAATGATGTAGGTGTGCATAGTGATAAAGAATAGTTCGGGGTGTAGAGTTCCAACCTGACCAATGTCTCAGATGTGATGGACAGCTTGATATGAGTTTATTTGCTCAATAAATAACAATGGTATGTCATGTAATTGTTATGTACCCAACCCATGAAATGTTGTACAAAATTAAACAACTTTTTATATCTTCAGAGTTGTATCTAAATCTACAAAGTGAGACTTGTAGATCGTACATTTCTTATTCGCTCGTTTTGCAAGATTGTATTGGATTAACTTCAATGAATAACATCTTCTTTAAAAGATTCAGCAGCTTCAGTTTTGCTTTATTGACCTATAACAATTAATCCACCAAAACCTTTTTTAGAGAGGGCATTTATTGAATACTATCAGGGTTATTCAAAGAGATCCGAATTGCTGGCGAAAGTAACCGAATGCTGAAATTCAGCGTTCGGTTACCTTTCCTGGCCATTCGGCTATCCAGAGAGCAGGCAGTTCGCTAAATGTTGGCGTTTGCCTGTTCGGTGCCTGTTCGAGGGCAGTGAAATCCCCATAGCTTCGTCTATTCAGAGAACAAAAAACAGCAGTGAAAAGTTGCCGAAATGCCCTGCCATTCGGTTGCTTCATTCGACAGGTTTATTCAGGAGAATCCCATAGGCTTCAATGTTAAAAATATTCCTGGTTTCAATATCTAATAAACCGTTTAGACTTTTTACTGCAGAATATTATAATATTTATTTATAGATGTTTTAGGATCTGTTAAGCATTTTTTGGGATTTTTTTGCAAAAAAAGTTCCTGATTTTTTTTTCTGTCACAGACCTTTTTATAATACTGACAAAACTGTAACGATGCTCTTTGGAACAGCACCTAAACTACACAAATTGCAAAATCCCCATCTATGTGTTGGGACAATATCAAATGGCACACTGACCACAGTCACTTCTCTCAAATATCTAGGTATGTGGTTGGACCCTAATCTATCCTTTGGCCCCCACATCGAAAAACTCTCATCTAAACTTTACCCCAAACTAGGTGCCCTGTACAGAAACAAATCCTGCCTGAGTCCCGCGGTAAGAAAGCAGATTGTACAGCAAATGCTTATGCCGGCTATTGATTACGGAGATGTAGTGTATGCAGCCGCCCCGCAAACACACCTTCATAAACTTACTACACTGTATAACTCATTCTGCCGCTTTGCGCTACAATGTAACTACATGACCCACCATTGTGACATGTTAAAACAGCTAAACTGGCCATCGCTAGAATCCAGACGCACCCTTCACCTTTCCAGCCTGGTGTTTAAGAGCATCTCTGGGAAGCTGCCACCCTACCTGAATAGACTGCTTCCCCCAGCAGCTCCCTCATCCTATAACCTCCGATCCAGGACCAGCACCTTACTTGCAATACCACAATACAAAAAGACAGTGGCTCGGTCCTCATTTTCCTACAGAGCACCACAATTATGGAATAACCTCCCAGACACCATCAAATCTTCCACCAGTCTTAAGTCACTCAAAATTTCCCTGTTAACATACCTCAATACAGAATGCACCTGTAAACATGTAACCTAGTGACTATATTTCCTACATATTTATTTTCTGTTAATCTGTATATTTGTGTTGTTAATATCTTACATTTACAGAAATACAAAGTAATACAATGTAACACTTCAATGTACTTGAACCCAGGACATACTTGAAAACGAGAGAAATCTCAATGTATCCTTCCTGGTAAAATCCTTTATAAATAAATAAAAATAAATAAATAAATAAATTATCATTCATTGGACCTCATATGTAAATTTCAGACTTTTTCGCTCAGTAGTTTGTTTGCAAACAGCGTTTCACTTTTCAAACATTCAAGCGTATGTGAGATATCCCGAAGATGCGTGCCGATCTGGCAATGATTTGGGGCTTTTCCCACATCAGTCTGTCAACTTGGCAGACGATTCTATCTTGCTGTAGGACTTCCCCTGCCCACTGATGGTATTGCACGAGTGTGATGACAACATAAATGCCCCCTCCCATCTGGCAGGGAATTCTCTTTCCAGGATACACAGGGATCTATTAGTCCCCTGTATTTCCGGTAGCTATATCCCACAGCAGGGGTCGGCATCATTGGCCCTCTAGATATTTTGGAACTACATTTCCAATAAGGCTTTAAGTACCTGAAGAATAGCTGAACATCACGGGAGATGTAAATGTGGGTGTTTGTGAGGGTCCTGAGAACGAGCAACAGCACTAATGGCCTGCTCTACGGTGGGGCCCGCTCAGGTCTCACAAACAAGGTTTTAGCTTGATTGTGCCATTACAGGGATGAATGCTCCATATGCAAATCAGTCTGCTCTCACCCAGAAAGGGTGGCCAGCACTGATTGGCAAGGGACGTCATCCCTGCACGAGAGGTGCAGCAACCCCCGACGATCGTTTCGGCCTTGTTAGGCATCGTCAGGAGGGTATAGCGGACACCCCTCTAGGCACATCAAGCAAGGGGTCCACGTCTGGATGACCCTTTACACTTACAGTGAGTAAAGGGGGGTGCTTGTGAGGGTCCTGAGAGATGTAGTTCCAAAACATCTAGAGGGCCAAGGTTGCTGAACCTTTACCTACAGGGTTATATATAGAGGCATCATTACAAAGGTCAGAGTCTGGACATGACCATGCGGTTTGTAAAAATTAAAGCTTAAATAAAAATTGCTTTTCTTATTAAATTGAATAAATGAACTGGACATGGTGCAATGTTTAAACACATTCAGTTAACAGCATAACAGATTTATGTTTTTTTGCCACAACTTTAAATTTTCAGAATATCGGCATCGGATATAAGCCATCGGCCGGAATGGCTGCTAATAATCGGCATTTGTATCGGCTCTGAAAAAATGATATCGGTCTATCCATAATTTAAATCTCCAATAACAGATAGTTATGCTTTTTTTCTCTTTTGACAAAAGTGATTGGTATCAAAAGGGTTAATATATCACCTTGGTCCCTATTGACTTGCCTGTCTCTAATTTCAAACTATTATCCTTTGTTTTGTTTTCTCCTAACATTGCTCAACGTGTCTGCTACCATCTAACCAGACCCATGCTAGAGGCTTGTTGGCTGTGCTCAAAATGCTGCACTTACGTAAAAAGGAAATAAATATTTAAATACTGTACCTTCTTTTTTATGATGGCAGTATGTCCTCTTTATTAATGTGTTTATGGATTTAAACAAGTTACTACTTTTATTTGAAACAGTAAAATGTTGGCAATTCATGCAGATTACTGAATGTAAGCGGGAATTTCTTGCAGCCAGGGCCTCGTTGCTGTGCCTGGAAAAATTATTCATCGTCTTACAATAAGAGGGTGATTTTCGTATTGTTACTCCAGATTTTGGCTTCTCGCACTCCCTTGTGTAAGTTTGTCATCACGAAGATGTTGACACAAAATATAATGGGAAAAATAAGAATACAGAGGCAGAAAGCAATCAAAACAACATAATTACATACGTAGAAAAAAACAGGATAACGAGAGTTCCATGCTAGAGTTATGCAACAGGCATATAAATGTACCAGGCAATGCTTCGCTGCCAGGCTACTAATGGAGATCAGCTACTCAGAGCAGATATTGGACAAAGGTTATAGAGACACTCTAAAAAATGCTCACCCACCCATTTTATGTCCTTAAATAAATGTCCAGATGCTGCTGACAGTATCTGCATAATCATTCTTTTTCTATTTAGTTTAGGTGAAAATACTCACCCTTTCTCCCACAGCACTCACTCCTTGTCCCAATCAGCGCAGGGTTTCCTAAAATGCGGAAGTTCCAGAATTTGTTTACACAAATTGCATAGTATAGGACAGTGGTTCCCAACCGCAGTCCTCAAGTACCCCCAACAGGCCAGGTTTTCCAGATATCTGAAGCACAGCCCAGGTGATATGATTTGCTGCTCAGTGATTGCAGGATTCAGTCTGCATTTCCCCAAAGTAATCTTTAAAATATGACCTGTTAGGGGGACTTGAGGACCGCGGTTGGGAACCACTGGTATAGGATAAGAAGACTGCACATTGCTTGGGAGTTGTGTACACACATACAGATGCAATCCATTGGTTGTATTTTTTCAGGACATTCGCTATTGTGGGAGTTCGGATAGAGAAGGATGTCAGCACGCTGATATCATTGGTCACCAGCAGCCAGGAAATCCAAAATCCCAGCTGCCTAATAAAGCTTGTGTGAGCGGATGAAGCTCCTCTGCTACACAGTGATTTCTGCCAAAGGATGGAGGGGCACTCCACACAACATGGTCACTTTAACTCCTTACCATTGGGTGTGTTGTGCCCAGCCAGTGGGTCTGAAAGCTGGCAGGACGTACTAGAACATCCCGCGGCTCTCCAACAACTCCTCCAGAGCGCCTACCTAGCCGATGCAGGTCATTGGCTGCAGGGGAACGGCCTGTGAGGTGTACAATAGTAGGCAGTGGGGCATGCTATGCCGCCCTGCAGTGTCAGGTTCATCTGCCTCCAGGATGCATTAAGAGGTTAAAAAGATAAGGTGGTCAGGGAGTGTAGCATGTCCCTTTTAAGTGTGGACGATAATTCCTTCCTTCCCCAAGCGGTCCTATACAAGTCCACATCAAACTATTCATCCAGTCAGAGGCCCAGTCCAGACATGAATGTTGCCATGATGCGGTAGATTTAATTTTCTTGTGCTGAAATGTCAAGGGTATATTACTAGTGCTGTTGCTCGTCCTCAGGATCCTCACACCCCCCTTCCTTTCCCTCACTATAAGTTTACAGGGTCATCCAGACGTGGACCCCTTGCTTGATGTGCCTAGAGGGGTGTCAGCTATACCCTCCTGACGATGCCTAACAAGGCCAAAACGATCGTTGGGGTACTGGCCACCCTCATTGGGTGAGAGCAGGCTGATTTGCATATGGAGCATTCATCCCTGTAATGGCACAAGCAAGCTAAAACCTTGTGAGACCTGAGCGGTCCCACCGTAGAGCAGGCCACTAGTGCTGTTGCTTGTCCTCAGGAATCTCACCCCCCCCCCCTTTCGTTCACTACAGGGTATATTACCTGGAGCTTGTTGACAATTTTTTTTTCTTTTTTAAGAAGAAAAAAACACACACACACACCAATAAAAACATTTGATATGGACACGGCTTCATCCAGGTGGATCTGAGAAAGTGGCAATCCATTCAGAATAAAGTCATATGTATACAGACTTTTCTGCACATTTTATTACCTTTTACCAGTTCTGACCAGAGGGAGAAGAGAATAATTTCCAGCATAATGGAATGTGGGAATTCACTCTTATCCGCAATATTTGCTCGACTGTAGAGATCGCAAACTCCCATTGCAGAATCCTTTAAACTCTGATCCAATTTCAAGATAGTTAACTCGGAAATAAACTGAAAAATATGCAAGTAATACTTTTTCCAAGGCTTGTGCCTGAGCTGTAACATTGTGAAGACATTCATGTAATAAAGCTCCTTCATGGTCCATCGGGAGTGCCCGGTCCTGTTTTCTCTACATTATACGGGGTTTGACCCACCCTGGTCTGTGTGGCACCAGTGATTTGGACCCTTTGGTAGGCGAGCATGCTCCTCCTCTTTGCTTTGGATACTTTGCACTTGCAAATTGTCACTGTTGTTCTGTACATGTTTGTTCCTTAATAATGCTACCGTGCAAGCAGCACACGGAGGCAATGCTGTGGTTTGTGTGTTATTATTACCATAGCTTTTCTAACGATTCCAATAAAATGCTTTATTGGCATGTATTGGAATGAGGAACTGCTATTCCTAAACGAATGGTACTTCCTCTTTAAATCTATTGGTCCAGTGCTAAGGTTAACAAAGAACTCGCTTAACATCAGCAATCCATGAAGAAAATAAACATCAATGGTAAAGAAAACTAGGAAAATGCTGGTGAAAACCAGGTTGCACAGATACCACTTTTTAAAACGGAGTACCAGTATACATCCCCCCCCCCCCCAGGTACTCCCCAATACCGATACTTTTACAGGTGAAACTCGAAAAATTTGAATATCGTGCAAAAGTTAATTTATTTCAGTAATGCAACTTAAAAGGTGAAACTAAATTCAAGCTGTGATTTGTCATAATTGTGATGATTATGGTTACAGCTCATGAAAACCCCAAATCCACAATCTCAGAAAATTAGAATATTCCATGCAATCAATAAAACAAGGATTGTACATAGAACAATATGGGACCTCTGAAAAGTATAAGCATGCATATGTACTCAGTACTTGGTTTGGGCCCCTTTTGCAGCAATTAGCTTCCATGCCACACCGCATTGAGGCAGTATCAGCCTGTGGCATTGCTGAGGTGTTATGGAAGACCAGGATGCTTCAATAGCGGCCTTCAGCTCTTCTGCATTGTTCGGTCTCATGTCTCTCATCTTTCTCTTGGCAATGCCCCATAGATTCTCTATGGGGTTCAGGTCAGGCGAGTTTGCTGGCCAATCAAGCACAGTAATCCCATGATCATTGAATCAGGTTTTGGTGCTTTTGGCAGTGTGGGCAGGTGCCAAGTTCTGCTGGAAAATGAAGTCAGCATCCCCAAAAAGCTCGTCTGCGGAAGGAAGCATGAAGTGCTCCAATCTCCTGGTAGACGGCTGCATTGACCCTGGACTTAATGAAGCACAGTGGACGAACACCAGCAGATGACATGGTTCCCCAAAGCAACACAGACTGTGGAAACTTCACACTGGACTTCAAGCATCTTGCAGTGTGTGCCTCTCAATTCTTCCTCCATACTCTGAGTCCTTGGTTTCCAAATGAGATGCAAAAGTTGCTCTCATCAGAAAAGAGGACTTTGGACCACTGAGCAACAGACCAGGTCTGTTTTTCTTTAGCTCAGGTAAGACGCTTCTGACGTTGTTTGTTGTTCAGGAGCGGCTTGACAAGAGGAATACGACATTTGAAGCTCATGTCCAGGATCCGGCTGTGTGTGGTGGCTCTTGATTCACTGACTCCAGCCTCAGTCCACTCCTTGTGAAAGTCCCCAACACTTTTGAATGGTCTTTTCCTGACAATCCTCTCCAGGCTGCGGTCATCCCTGCTGCTTGTGCACCATTTTCTTCCACACTTTTCCCTTCCACATAACTTTCTATTAATGTGCTTTGATACAGCACTTTGGGAACATCCAACTTCTTTTGCAATTACCTTTTGAGGCTTTATGGAGGGTGTCAATGATGGTTTTCTGCACAACTGGTTTTCTGCACAAGGTCATGATTGTGATTCCTACTGAACCAGACTGAGAGACCATTTAAAGGCTCAGGAACCCTTTGCAGGTGTTATGGCTTAATTAGCTGATTAGAGTGGGACACTTTGAGCCTAGAATATTGCACCTTTTCACAATATTCTAATTTTCTGAGATTGTGGATTTGGGGTTTTCATGAGCTGTAAGCAATAATCATCACAATTATGACAAATCACGGCTTGAACTATCTCATATATATTAGCTTCACCTTTTAAGTTGCATTACTGAAATAAATGAACTTTTGCACGATATTCAAATTTTTCGAGTGTCACCTGTATTTAAAGTCATGTGTCCGCTTGCCAATAAATAATTTAGGATTTTGCTGAAAGCCTGTCCAGCTTATGATAATATTGAAATGTATGGCCAGACACCCCATTTACCCCTACACAGACCCCAGATAGATATATATATAGCCACAGACACCAGACCTCAAACTCAGGTATATCCACACAGACCACTGTATACCCCACTGGTAGCAGAATGCATTAAGAGCATTCCAACAGCATTCCTCTCTGGCTGTGTTTGTGATATCACGACTGGAGTCCGCGTCGCAGACCGGCGACCGCTTGGAGGACCCAAAGACGCGGCCAGCCAGTGCCCGGACTACAGGGCCAGCTGGAGGGGAATGCTAGCAGAGTGCTTTTAATATAGCCCCAGTCCCTCAGATAACAGCAAGCCAGCCCAGTGCTGGCTTCCGGGTAACGGGGGCATTTGCACGAGTACAAAGTACTTGTGCTAATGCCGGTGTCAGTACCAATATGATAATAGTATTGGTGCAACCCTAGTAAAAACCAACATACCTGCAAAGTAACAACGGTCTCTTACTAGACAATGATAATAACTGGAAACAAATTATACACTCATACTATCATGGGTTTAATAAAAAAAAAAATGTTTATTTAGTATGAGTCCTTAATTCCACCACTTGCAGATAACTTTTGTAGGAATTCAACCAAGGAGCCTGGGACTTCACACAACATTGTAACAGGTCACGGGGAGTGAGAACTGCAGCTGCTATATATGTAAGAGGAGAAAAAGTAATGTTAAAACAAGAAACAAAATAAAACAACTAACCGATTAATTGACACCTAATCGTTAATGAAAATAGTTGGCAACTATTCTTGGCTAGTCGATTAAACAGTGTGTGCTGTACACAGACCAATTAGTCAGACGAAGTTAAACATTATTCATTTCAGATACTACTCTGGAGCGGATTGGAGAAGACATGTATATTACTCTGTAGGATTTTGTTCTAGGGTTATATTGGACGTCGGCAGTTTGTTTTTATTTAGTTTACAACAATAGTAGAACTATCACACAGACCGCGGGATACTGCCACTGGGTGGAGGAGCTGTACTGCCAGTGTTTCAACCTTAGAGCTGGAGGCCTGTGCCACCACCACTCCCGATGGTCCTTGTCCCTACGCCACAAACGCCCTTCCAAACCCAGGTTCAGTCTTTTGCCCAAACTCACTCTTTCTCATCTCCAGTCCACCCCCCACTCAGCTTGTTCATGAAATTAAAAAAAAAAAAAGGGACACACTACGCACCCTGACCACTTTAGCAAATTAACATGGTCAGGCTGCAGAGTGCCCCCCCTCCCACTTTGCATGCTGACATCATATCTACGCGAGATACATAACTGGAGTATGTGAATACAAAAGTTATGTACACTGCGTAAATTGCAAAACAAAACTCACATTTTTTTATTATACAATGAATTAATTGGAGGAAACCCCCCCCCCCCCAAAAAAAACGACCAACTAATCGATTATGAAAATAATAGTTAGTTGCAGACCTATAAAACTTTAGACCATCCATCTTCAAGCAATACACAAATCCACTGTGGCAACTATAGAATTTGTTATTCTACTCAGTAAAATGCTTTAAAAGGACATTATAACCACAAATATAGCGGCACCACTAATTACAATTACAAGCATTTTTAAAGTGCCAACAAATTCCCTAGCGCTGTTCAATGGATAGAAGAAAACAAGCCAAACAAACGAGTTTGACACATTGAACAATGGGAGACATGGACTCTGCTTACAATCTACTAGGAGTGGGGGTGACACGCAGAGGTGAGGGTAAATAGCTGAGTATGGAAAGTAGTGTCATTTTACATGGTCAAAAGACTACGTTAATACCGTGTGCAAAATGTTAATATGTTCTATGTAGTGATTATTAATCCCCTCACCACCATTTAGTGCCAAGTACAGTCCATCTTACATGAGCAAATCCTGCTAAAATATTGTAGCATTTAGAAGAAATGTTACAAATGAGCTGAAAATGGTTTCATGCCTCTGGCTAGGCAATGTCCTAGGATTTAGCACAATTTATTAGTGCCCCAGGTCAGTCTTGTTTTTCCTTTTTGGAAAAAAAAAAAAATCGAGTAAATTGTATTTTTCAATTGATTTAGGGTCCGTCTGAGTATTAACAGAGCAGCACTGATAGACGCCTGTAGGACATATCACTGCTGCTCTATTGATACTCAGACAGATCCTCTGTCAATTAAAAAATACGATGTCCTCGATTTTCCAAAAAGTTAAATCAAGGTTGAAGAATGGCGGTCTGTTAGTACCTCAGTGTTTTAATCTCATGATAAAGAGGCTCCAGAAGAGCTGTTCTGGGTGAAGTAGTCAGACATTTCCTTCAGGGCACGGTACCGGTGCGAAATCGTATTCTTTACTTGCTTAGGAAGTTCTGCATATCTACAAAGAGAGAGAACTCATAATGCAGCTATAAAATAGGAGCCTTAACCAGTAAATCTGTGCTTGATATAGATCTGTTCTGTCTAGCTACAATATTATTATTATCATTTATATAGCGCCAACAGTTTCCGCAGCGCTTTACAATAACCAAAGCAAACGAGATAAACAAACATAGGATGGAAACACTAGGGGCCCTATTACATTCTGCGCACAAACGTTAACGCGTGCGCAAAAACGCATTAAGGCGAGGGGCAAAACCCTTTGTGCTGAACGTCGTATTACAATCTCAGCACAACAAACGCACGTATACGTCTACTGCGGGTGAACCTGCGTGAGCTTAATGTACTTTGCACATCCTATACTTAACATTGTGTGCGCAAATGCGTTTGTGCGCTGGTACACGGATGGTATTACAATCTATGCGCAGTTTGTAGAGCACAGCCTTTGCGCACATAATTTTAGCAACTCCTAAAAGCTGGTGTTAATGGCAAATCTGACGGACCTGGCCGAAACCAAATACATCAGCCCAAAAAAAATACAGCAAAGTATAGTTACACATTCTACACATACCAAAGCAATAAATTTGTTGTGTAGTTGTGTGTGTGTTTTTTTTTATTGATGCAGCATATATGCGCAGATTGACTTTGACAGGCGCAAAAACTTAACAAGAGACAATTGTGGTTCTTAATTCTGATTGGCTGAATTGCGTGAAAAAAACAGTCCACACACTGATTTCTGCACGCAATGTTACTGCGATCGCGTTTATGCGCGTCCGTTTTACGAGCGTTATTTTTTTTGACGGCTGAAAAAATGCGCAAGGATTGTAATACCAGCCTTGATTTACGCGCGTTAACGTTTGACCGCATTTACCGTGCATTTTTGAGTGAAGAATGTAACAGGGCCCTAGGTGTATAGGGCCCTGCTCATAGGAGTTTACAGTCTAGAGCAGTGGTTCCCAAATCTGTCCTCGGGACCCTCAGCCTAGCCAGATTTTAAGGATCACCTTGGGGAAATGCAGACTGAATCCTGCAATCACTGAGCAGCAAATCATATCACCTGTGCTGTGCTTCAGATATATGGAAAACCTGGTGTGTCAGCAGGTCCTGAGGACAGGTTTGGGAAACGCTGGTCTAGAGGGATTGGGGTTGAGGAAGACAAGGGGAATTTTACTGGGCGGCAGGATCATTAGTGCCAGTGGTTCGGGAATGGTGGGGCCATTGAAGCAGCTTCCATCATGTGTGAGTCGATGAGCAGAGGGATGAGTTACATCAGTGATGCAGTACGCTAATTTGAAACGATGGATTTTGAGGGATTTCTTGAAGGCCTGAAGATCAGGGTATAGTTTGATAGGGCGAGGCAAGTCATTCCACAGGACTGGAGTTGCCCTTGAAGTCTTGGAGGCGAGCGTTGGCCGTGCGGGTGTAGACAGATGACAGGTGGAGATCGCCCTGGACTGGTATATTGACCTAGAACCACTGGTTCTAAAAGGCTGGGCTCCAGATTGCTCAAGCAGCAGCAATTTAGGGAAATGCGATAAACAATTTATTACCTGAGTCCAGAAAATTGTAAAAAAAGGGATCATTTAAGGATTTGTATGAAACTGGTAAGGACCTCGTCAGGAAGATTATGCATTATCCAGAAGACATATGCAGGAAAACCCTGGCCCAGAGAGGTAAATGTGTCCACAGTCGCTGGATTTTATTCAATATAAGCCCAAGCGCTTACGTCTGTTCATAGCCATCTGGCTGGAAGCATGGATCCCATCCAAAGTCCCTAGGCCCACGTGGATCCACAATTTTCCCCTGTAAAGGATAAAAACATGAATAGAAGTTAAAGCAGGCGATATGATTAAGATAAACAAGTACCTTGATGGATCCATCAAGATTCAAGCAATTGTTCACCTATATTCTATATTTATCTAGATTACACATCATGTGTTAAACGCTCAGGCAAATTAACCAACTCATTAAACATTAATGAAGATGATTAAAAAGAAGATGATACTGTAAGTGAATGCAAAGTCACCTGGACTCCCGCAACGAGACGCGTAGCGTCTTCCCTGCCTTTTCCGTGACTCGCTAGCAGGCCGGGAAGATGCTGCGTGTGACTGTCGAGGCTGCACGGCTCCAGCTGGGAGTCACACTGATAGTCAGACCCGACTTGAGAATTGGATCGGGATGAAAAAGCCAGTTACCGTAAAATGCAGCAATCGGGTCCCGAACCTAGGTTTCAGATTAGGACATTCCTAAAGATACTCGCTCTCAAAAAAAAAAAAAAAAAAAAAGGATGGCGTTAACCCCTACTTAATAGTGAACCTCCCGTAATAGTCTCTTTATTCAGAGCGCGCCTCTCTACCAATTATTTACCCTAACGCTAATCATTAATGACTTTAATCCAAACATATCAATTGGTAACTTGGTTTAGATCTAGTATTTGAAGTAAGACTCATGTTTGTATCCAAGGAGCATAAAGCAAAGAGCCAGATATGTAAAGGTTTTATGTAGCATTAACATTGTGGTCCTAAATCTCAATCATAAGATGGAATAAAACATTACTGTATTTATGACAACAGAATTAAAATATGTTCTGGTGGACTTACAACTTAAATCTCACCCATAGGTAGATTGCAAAATCGGCGTCTTAAGGAAGTGCGTTTTCAAGGGCACTATTAAAGACCTTATGATTAGCCAAATGGACAACGTAACGTATATTTCAGATCTTAAAAAGCCAAGTACATTCATAAGATACAAACTAAATTGTTCAACAAACCAGAGTTTTGCCTCTAAATAAAAGAACTGGGTCTTCTGGATGTCCGGTGCTGAAGGCGAAGGTGCATAGGGCATAGGCAGATTTGTCTTCAAATCCAGCCAGCAAACGGTGCAGACCTGAGCAGACAGACCACATGTTACCACGGTATAGTATTTTGTATTTTAGGGTCAAAAGAAAAATGGATAGAGCATGCGTGATGCAAAAAACTGATTTTAATTTATACCTTCTGGCTTAAGTTTTTCAAGAAACCATTTTCTGGAAGAAGAAAAAAAAAGGATTGAGATTTAAAAGATCTTTAAACATGCCGTTAAACCAAAATCTGCTGATCCTACGTGTGTGCCAAGCCGTTAAAAGCAATTGCGATAGAATTCTCAATATTGTCTTTTACACCATAGTGTTTGTGCTACTAGCCTACTCCTACCCATTCATTACTCTTGTGGCATCACTCCTGCTGCAGAAACCGACTGCAGTTACATTATCATGGTAAATATAAACAACTTACGTACAACAAGTCCAGAATGTATGGATAGAGGATGGAAAGGAACACAATGTACAAGAGTAGACAAGATTTTTTTTTTTTCTTAATAAGTAGCCATCACCAAGGAAAATAGACGGACAGAGATTGTGCGCAAGCACTGGTACGCAGGAAATAACTTTAATGTGCACCACAAGTGACCAGATGCACGTTTGCTGCCATAACACATTGGTCTTAAAG
Source organism: Leptobrachium leishanense (assembly GCA_009667805.1). Lineage (NCBI taxonomy): Eukaryota > Metazoa > Chordata > Amphibia > Anura > Megophryidae > Leptobrachium > Leptobrachium leishanense. Next base: position 59,787,579 of record CM019070.1, on the reverse strand, counting down.
TTAATATATTTCCTCCCTTGAGATGTTGCAGTTTGTACTCACCCTGATTCAACACCAGCTTTTAAAAGACGTTAAAATTATGCGCGCAAAGGCTATGTGTTAAATTTTTCACATAGATTGTAATACCATCCGCGTACCAGCGCACAAGTGCATTTGCACTCACAATGTTAAGTATAGGACGCGCAAAGTACATTATGCTCGAGCAGGTTCACCCGTGGTAGACCGTAACGTGCATTTTTTGCACGGACATTGTAATAGGACGTTCAGCTCAAAGGGTTTTGCCCCTTACGGTAATGCACACTCGTTAGCGTTTGCATGAAGAATGTAATAGGGTCCATAAAGTATTAAGGGAGTGATTCTTTGTCAAACGAGCCAAACTTGTTTTGGGCATGACAGTGTCACCGTAATAGTCAACCCTGTATTCAATTCATAGGGAAATATTTAATTTGGTTAATGGACCAGAACCTCACAAGCAGCATTAGAACGAGGAACCTTGTATACACACATATAAATAACAGCCACATCATAAACTAAATTGAAGGTGTTCAAGCACATGTAGCATATAGATTTCACTTTTGCAAAGATCGCTTATACTCACATATATGGACCAGGGAGACCACCCAATGCATTGAAACACAAACAAGTGTCTTCCACTATAACTGGACCTTTAATCTGGAAACATGGAGGCAAAAGCATTAAGCATCAGTACAAAAGGAAAGCTAGAAGAATAAAAACATTTGTTTCTAATGCAACTATGCAGCAGTTACAAGGACTGCAGACAATCAATTTCAGAACGTGCTTCAACCGACCTAGACCCTCTATTTCATGATGAAAGTCACCCATCTATACAAAGATAGGAGGGGGTATCCACTTTGAGAAAGCAGGTGACTAGGCAAAACGTGTCAGCTGACTTTTTTCACTTCAAGGCTATATCTAAAGACACAGGACTCTAGCGAAGATCTGATCCACAACTTAGTGGGAACTACGTGGGGGCACCTGCTACTTGGTGTGATATAGCCACCGCAGAGACCATTTAGGCTAAAGTCAGACGAACGCAGTCTGAGCGAACTCTACATGCGTGCATAACAGACGTACTGACGGAAGATACTGTAGACCCCACACGGTCTGTTTTTGTTGACTGATGTAGAAAAAAAAAAGGGGGAATTATGGGAAATAAAATTAATCTGAAAAATAAGAATTTGAAAAGGATATGAAAAGCCATTTTGTGCGTCAAGGTGCTGGACGTCGCAAATGCGCTGCGTCTGACATCACTCACACAGAACGCTACGCGGACGTGGCGCACTCTGCGTGTCTGTCCAGTGGTTTTACGCTCTTGCCTAACTTGCGTCCGTTTGCCACGTGCGTAGTTCGGTGCGCACGTACTTCGTGTGTGGGTCTCTATTGCTCATGATTCTATGCTACGACGGACGTTAAACTGTGCGGCGACACGGACGTGATCACTGCGTTCGTCTGACACGGGCCTTATTGTTTGAAGGTTCTCTTTACTTTCCAGCAATTGTTGCAGAGTGTCCACATGAAATGAAACCAAGCATAAATCCTGGACTCACCTGTCTAACAGCCTCCTTGCATTTCTGAATTGAAATCTCATCAGGTTCTCCCTGATACTCTGGCACTACATAGAAAAAGAAGAAGGGAAGAAAAAAAAAAAAAAGCATCCATCATCAATTAGCAAATATTTTTTAACTAAAGAACAACATAACAATAATAAAGACTTACAGTCAATTTTCTTGGCAACTAACTTGCATGGAAATTTATCACCGAGGATCTGAACCACCTTTATAAAATGAAAAAAAGAAAAATTACACCAAAATGAAACGTGCAGTTTTATCTCAGAACTTGTATTAGACATACATATAAGCATCTCATGAAGAAGTTCACACACTATAATAAAAATAAACATTATGTAAACATAGCAAACTATTTCATATCCCACACAGCACAGAATACATTACAAAAGCCAGCAGGTTTCCTTTGAAAACAATTGCAATAATGAGAAAAATTAAAACAGCCTACAAACATGCAGCGTTATTTCTTACTATGGTCCCTATTACGCTCTTAGCGTTAAAACGCGGGCGCAGGGGAGGAAAAACTGCGCCCGCAGTTTCCCCCCTTGCGCCTGCGTTTTAACGCCAGATTATAATGCAGACGCAAACAATGCTGCCTGCATTGTTATCGAGCGTTAAAAATCTGGATACTCGCGGCAGCGCTGAGCGCAGCCACGAGCGTCCACAGGACTCCATTGAGGTCCTCTCTGCCGGCCACGTGACCAGCCGGATCTCGCATCGCCAGATCCGGCCGGTCGGCATAGTGATATGCAGGGAGAGACAGGTGGGACTTTTTCCCCCTGTCTTTCCCTGCTCCCGCCAGCCGGAGGAGACGACCGGAGCTGCGGTCCTCGCCGCGGGAAAGAGGGCGAGTATATGATGCGTTTTTTTTCAAGGTGGTGTTAACGGATTCTGCACCAGCGGAATCCGTTAACACCAGGTCCTGGCTCTGGTTAACTTTTCGTTGACCAGAGCCAGGCGTTAATCAGCGCTGGGACATTGTAATCCAGTGCTGATTAACACTTTGCGCTCCCCATGTTAAGTATAGGGAGCGCAAAGTGCACTAACCTCGCGCAGAGGAGCGCAAGGTCCCAAACTTTTTTTTTTTAACCCGTTTGCATTTGGATTGTAATATGCCCTGAATACCACAGCTAACGGTAGTGCTCACGCAGGTGAGCGCTACCGTTAGCGTGCAGAGTGTAATAGGGCCCTATATGTTTAGTTTTACACAAATATATATAAAGAATCTAAAGTCCTGACAGCACTCAAGTGTTAATAAAAATAGTAAATATTTATTAAACAATTCTGTAAAACACAGACTGATGTTTCATATCACCCGGAGACATTGGGTAAGCCAAAATATTGGTCTGTCTTTCACAAAATGATTTAATGAATAATTTACCTTTTTTATTAACAGTTCACTGCAGTCAGGACTCTGGATTCATATTTAACTGCATCAATGGACGAGCAATGAGATTTTTTTTAGATTCTGTTATTAAGGCAGGTGCTGGATTAATATATTATATTGGTTGCTTGCAGGGTTTGGGGACAAGGTCCCTTTAGTATGTGGCCCTATTGATATGGTTTCTGACCTTGTAGCTTGTGTTTAGTTTGCCTTTTATTATTGCAATTTCCCATACAGGCTTTTTATTTTTTGCATGTGCCGGTCACGTGTTTTATTTTGGGTTGATCGCAGGCTTTGGGGACAAAGTCAATTCGTTATATAACAAATCAATCTTGAGTGATTCATTATATATGGATTCAGTTTGTTTTAGGCTAGTGTCAGACGAATGCATTTTTCACGTTGACCGTCAAAAAGTGCGTCCATGCGTCCGGACGCACTTTTTCACAGAAGACTCGATAGCGGTCATACGGTGCGCAATTACGGCCGTGATTTTAGACAGAGCTATTAAAAACAAATATAGATTCCTCTACGTACAGATTACCGATGTGCAGGAAAATGCATCGTTTTTCGCTGTCCATTGCTGAATGGATCTGAATTGTTCAGAAATATGAAATTAAATTTCAGATTAAACAAAACATTATTTAACGAAATTTCGTTTTGATGATTTTTTTTTTTTTTTCCGAAACTAAACGAAAATGAATTTTTACAGCATGCACACTTCTACTGTGGACAAGATTGAAATTTGTACCTTGGAGAGCGACGGCACAAAGATAGAAGGTGTTTGGTTATCATACACAAACTCAATATGAAGTTTTTGTTATTTTTTTACAAGATTAGAACGCCCCTTTCACTGTATATAAAGCATGCAGGGTTATTCAAAGAGAATCGAAAAGTCACCGCACGTTCGGCGACTTTTCGTTCTCCTCAATTCGGTACGATTTGGCGATCCCATTTCGGCGACCCTGCGGTGTATTCAGCAAGCACCACAGGGCCGCCGTAATGCAGGGAAACGTCGCTGCAAACCCGACGAAAACTCACCGCAAAACGAGGGCGAACGCTCACCGAAACCCGCAAAGCATCTGGATTAACCCGCCGAAAACCCCAGAAAAACCCGAGCAGGAGCCGATGACATGCAGCGCAGCCGCTGGAAAAAGCCGACACCGCAGACGAAGAAGGTGAAGAGAAAAAAAAACAAAAAACAGTACGCTTGAATGTTTGAAAAGTGAAACGCTGTTTGCAAACAAACTACTGAACGAAAATGTCTGAAATTTACATAGAAGATCCAATGAATGATAATAAAAAGGTCTGTTACAGAAAAAACGATACTGCAGAATATAATGAACTGTTTATTAGATATTGAATTAAAATGGGAATATTTTTAACATTGAAGCCTATGGGATTCGCCTGAATAAACCTGCCGAATTAAACCGCCGAATGGCAGGGCATTTCGGCAACTATTCACTGCTGGTTTTTGCTCTCGGAGTAGCCAAAGCATTGCGTCTCTATGGGGGAATTCACTGCCCTCGAACAGGCACTGTATGTGCAGGCAATTCGGCAAGATTTGATGAATTGCCTGCTCTCTGAATAGCCGAATGGCCAGGAAAGGTAACCGAATGCGGAATTTCTTCAGCAATTCGGATCTCTTTGATGGAGAAATATGGGCTGAGGATAGGGAATGCTCCCTTTAAATAGGGATGACTGAGAGGTTTAGGTTCTCACTCAAGGAAGCCATAGAACACCATGCTCTCTTAAAATCCCATGAAGGCCTATAGGATGAATATATAATCTGTGTAAATGAAAATATACATTATGGAAACAGTGTAAGACACGCAGATATCTATGCAGCCTTTGCGTTACACAGATCAAAGTAAATCGCCGGTTTCTACCTCTTCAAGCTTCTTCGCGTTTCCTGTTACAAAGACAATACTCCTACCCGCAACAACCGCCATCCCGGCTTTCCCTTTAACTAGCGCACAGCGTGCAGTGGACAGACATCCTCTGCCTTCACTTCCGGGTTTACACCTACAACATAGACCAATGAGAAGACAGCACTCTTTCCACCAATCGACAATGACCTAGTCGTGTCAGCTGACGCTGCCAACCCCGGAAGAGGATGTTGTTTTGACAGCACGTGTGAGCGAGGAAAGCTCGCAGGGAAAATTGATTTGTAAAATGAATCTCCTGCCGAAGAGCTCCAGGGAGTTCGCGTCAACAGAGTACTGGGAGCAGTTCTTCAAGAAGAGAGGGGAGAGGTCTTTTGAGTGGTATGGCGGGTACCTGGACCTCTGCGGAGTGCTGCACAAGTACATCAAACCTAAAGACAAGGTTTGTGCTCTCTGCCATCACTTTAAGTACAAAGCGACGTGAAAAGAGAAATAAAAACTAGAGATACCAGAACATGAAATCTAACGGGAAGGTCTGTCTGTGATTGGATCTATTCATGTTTTAAACTTGATAATCTGGAAGATCTATTGGGATCAAGTGACACCAATACCATGTAATGGATATAAACAGGACAGGCGCGGAGTCCAGAAGCCCGCTCTGTAGCAGTCGCTAGGCTCCGGGGATACTCTGGGCAGCGCTAAAGTGCTGTCCCGAGCCTCCCTTCAAGGAGTTCATAGGACTCCATGGAGGCTTCTGCTGCTGGGTCATATGACCGGCAGGCTCTCGCCTCTCGTGAGAACCTGCAGGTTGGCGGAGCGAGACTGGGGACTTTTTTCCTTCAGTCTCACTCTGCTCCTTGCGGCCAGAAGCAGTGGATCAGGCCGCTATTCTCGCTGCAGGTTGAGAGGTGAGCATTTGATTCTATTGGGGAGGGGGGGGGGTCCCAGCTGCAGCAGATTCTGCAGAAGCAGAATCCGTTAGCATCAGCTCTTAAATTGTAGCAAACTTTTTTTAGTTAGTGACAGCGGGGAGTAACTAGCGTTAGGACTTTGTGATCCTAATGCCATTTACTGATTCCTTACGCTTTGCGTTCCCATGTTTAAGTATAGGGAGTTAAAAGTCCAGTAAGCTCGCACTAATACCAATGCGCTAATGGATTTTTTTTTTTTTTTTAACCCGTTGGCTTGCTGCTATCACCGGTCGCTATCACCTCAACCTAGCGCTAACATTTATGTGAGCGGTAGCGTTAAGGAGATGATAGGGCCCTTTGTCTTCTTTAAAGACCGTTCTGATTCTCGGGCACATAGAAAATTATTCTCATAGATGATGACCTCATATGTACCAAACAAATCTTTGTATACAATATTAGAACAAGATATGAAAGTATGTGAAATGTTCATCTTACAGAAAAAATCTATATAATTCTCAACCTATTTATACTCAATTGCTCATAACACTCTTGTATAATAATAATAATTCGGCTTTTCTGGGTGTTATAATTAATTTTGCCCCTTTTTGCATGAATACAGAGAGTGCTACAGTAGATTTATTCATTGAGCTAAAGGGTCACCAGAAGTGGCCAGATCTAGAATGTGTGGCTGTTTAGCTGGTAACGTGGATTTAGCTTTTAGAAAACTGGTTGTTTGTTACTAAGTTCGTTTGTTCATATTTTTCTCTTCTTGCAGGTTTTGGTGGTGGGCTGTGGAAACTCTGAGCTGAGTGAACATCTCTATGACGCTGGATGTCAAAACTTGACTAATATAGACACTAGTGAGATCGTTATCCGTCAGATGAGTGAGCGGAATGCTGGAAAGAGACCTCAGATGACATTCCAGCTCATGGATGCCACCAAAACTACATTTAGTGACTCTCACTTCCAAGCAGTTCTGGATAAGGGGACGTTGGATGCTATTCTGACTGATACAGAAGAAGGAACCCTGAAAACCGTCAGCAACATGTTGTCTGAAATATCTAGGCTCCTACAGATTGGAGGACGTTACTTGTGTGTCACTCTAGCCCAATCCCATGTGTTGGAGAAGCTGGTAAGACACTTCTCTGAGGGTGGGTGGATGGTTAGAGTTCACCAAGTCTTGGAGGGTAGCAGTCCCGAATCTGGCAACAGGTTTCCCATGCCAGTCTTTGTGTTTGTCATGACCAGAGTACGGCAGATGCCTGGCTTCCCTCAGGTTTTTGAGATGATGCCTGATGAGGAGGGAGGGAAGCCGTTACGATGGGCAAATCCAGACGAACTGATGGAAGCAGTGAAGGAACGTCAGAGGTACGCACTGCTCAAAAACAGACTGAAGCAGAACCAAAGCTCCCAGGAGGTTTCACTGGACTTATGTGATGGAGAGTCTGGCAAGAGTCGCTACACTTTCTACATTGTGGACAGTCCAACAATAAAACTGTCTCACAACAATCCTTTTGCTATATTTATCAGTGAGTATATTTGGTGCGTTTCAGCTATAGGATAGTTTGAACATCACAAGGGTATTTAGTAGAAAATCTTATTTGCTTGTAAAAGTCGCTTAACGTTTTAATGCTGTTCTTTTTTTTTTTTTTTCTTTCTTAGTCTGTAAAATAACTTGCAGCCATAATATCCTAGGGTTTGCCCTGCATTTAATTTCATTGCATTGTTCTGTGCATCTTTATAACTGATGGGGTTATTCAAAGAGAGCCCAACTTGCCATCAAATTGCACCGAACGGTGAATTTTCCCGTACGGTGCAATTTTGTGGCAATTCAGCGATTCAAAAAGCCAGCGATTCGCCAAATATTGGCAAATTGCCAGCAAAATACTGTGTAATTCAACGGCAGTGAAATTCCCCATAGAGAAGTAACGGTTAATCTATTCAGAGAACGCCGAACTGCCCAGATTTTCGGTATTTTCATTCGACCGCTTTAGGCTAGGGACAGATGAGCGCATTTTCTGCAGCCACCGTCAAAATGTACGTCGATGCGTGCGCACGCATTTTTTCACGGAATACGCTTAAGTGGTCAGACGATGCGCAATTCTGGACGTATTTCATGACGGTGGGGTAAAAAGAAGTCTAGGGAAATCCGGCTGTTTGAACGTTATGTTGGCCGCACACTAGCAGCGTCTGACATCTCCTAATCACGCACACACGCTGCTATGCGGCCGCAGCGCACTTTGTACGTCAGTAGCAGCGGTTTCACGTTCTGATAAAAATGCGTTCATTTGCTGGTTGCGTGGTGTCGGCGCACTTTCGTACGCACGTACTGCGTATATTGGCCGTCATTGGCCGTTATGTGCTGCTACTGCCGCCGTGATTTAGTGCGCCTGCACGCGCGTTCCGACTGCCCCACTCTGACCCTAGCCTTAAACAGGCGAATCCCATAGGTTTTTGAGTAAAAAAAATACTCCGTCTTTTTTTACTCAAACATTTATTCTTTTTGTAATTTGCAGCAAAAAGTCTTTTATTGATTTTTATTCTTTTAATATTGTAGCCATTTTTCGGCAATATTTTTGATTCCAATTTTTTTTAACCCATTTGGCAGCTGGTAGGAGTTGTTCGGCGATTCGTCAGCTGCGTTCGGTTTTGTGGATCGATTTTGGGTGGTTTAGCTAATTGAATCGGCGGATTATTGGATGCTTTTCGGCAGCTCAATTCGGTGCCCTTCGTGGACACTTTGACTGCTGAATTCACTGCAGGGTTGGCAAATTGGACTCTACCTAGTGAGCCGAACAAGAGAGCACCGAAATGTCGGTGACATTTCGGTGCTCTCTGAATAACCTCTTACATTTTAGTGAAGTTTGGGGCATCTATGTCCTTGAGTGTCCTTTTAACTCTTTCACTAATAAAAAAGATGAATACATGATTTAACATTGCAGTACAATGTAAAACCTATTTGCATACCTTTAATTTCTCACCCTGGGGGAGAAACAAATTATCGGTGTGATCTCACTCTGTCACCCTGTGTTACTGTAAAGAAGCTAAAGGAAGCAGCCCCCCACCCTCACTGTAAAAATATATTAGGCAAACTTTACTGCTTCATTACAACAGCCAGGTAGAGGGCAGACTACAGGGAGAGCTCTGGGGTCACTCACTACTGTACAGAAATAAGATTGAGGGAGTCATAATTGCTGAAAATCTACATACAGCGCAGATACAAGGCGGTCCTGTAATTTTCATATACAGACATTATGCCCACATCACTTATTTGCACTGTTTGTCGGGGTATGTAACAGCAGTGTTGCAAATTCCTTTTATTTTTTTTATTTCTTTAATCCTGACATGTTGATCGGTTATTACTGTTATTATTTTTAGTTGCGGTCTTTATTTTAATTGGTCAATGCGCTCTTCTCTAAAATGTTTGTATTTTGTAGTCCCACAAGGCAGGGAAACAGAGTGGCTTTTTGGTTCGGAACCAGGCCGGAAGCAGCTTGCGGGAAGCGTTGGATTTCGCCGTGCGGTAATCGTGGCTTTGCACAGAGATCAGCAGTATGGCGGCATGCAAGCTATCCAGGCAGAGCTGTCTGCCAAAGTCCTAGAATTTGCTCCCACAGGAATGCCTGATAACCAACAGGTAGATCACATCGTTCGAGGACTATCGTGTTATTGTGTAGTGTTCCAAGTTTCCTACTTCTTATTTCATATGAAATGAAATGGAAGCTTTTTATGTATTAAAGGGACACTCTAGGCACCATGACTGTTCACTGTAATTAGAAAGGTCATGGTGACACCTTACTTGCAAGACGTCAATACAAAAAGAAAGTGTCTCGATCCTCATTTTCCTACAGAGCAGCGCAGTTATGGAACAACTTCCCAGACACCATCAAATCTTCCCCCAGTCTAAAGTCACTGAAGAGCTCCCTATTAACATACCTTGATACAGAATGCACCTGTAATCATGTAACCTAATGACTATATTACTTACATATTTATTTTCTGTGTTAATCTGTATGTTTGTGTTATTTTTAATAACTTGCATTTATTACTTTTATATTGTGGTACCTACTATAAAAATTCAATGTTGTTTAATCCAGGACATACTTGAAAATGAGAGAAGTCTCAATGTATCCTTCCTGGTAAAATACTTTTATAAATAGATTGTAAACCAACAAAATCTTTGTCTTGGCGTTTCTTTTAATTATGTTAATGAATTATTTGTTAATTTTGCTTTTAAATAAACAAACATATTTGATGGAACAACCTCTGATTCAATGTTGTTTCACAAAAATAAAGGAATGTGACTAGAGTACGGTGCAGGTGTGGTTTGCATGGGATAATGGATGGCAGTGGCGTGTACTTTTTAAGTTGTGCACAGACCTAGCAGGCTTATATTTGATTCAATTTGGCCATAGTCTCTCTCACATTTCTTAGTATTGTTGAGTATTGCTACACAATAATTACAGTGTTGTCATTTTATTTACTATTCAGGTTCCATTTCTTTCAACGGGTTCAGACATCGGAAACCGTACAGTGCAGCACCGGGGAAAGAGTGATCTAAGTGGAGAGTATGTGGTTGAGGATGTCAAAGGAGATGGGGCGAGCTATTTCCGACGTCTTATATTTCTCAGCAATCAAAACGTTGTCCAGTCTGAGGCCAGGTTGCTTCCAAGCAACGCGAGCAGTGGTAAGAGCATACTGGAATATTTGTCAACAGTGCAGAAACTGTTCTGTATGTGGCAAAATAAGGAAATTTAAATACAAAAATGTCAATGCAGGGTGTATTTTACAAATGATCAGTATATTTAAAGGTCCGCATTATAGGGGCATACTTGTGGATTGTAAAGCAAGCCCAAATAATTTCTGTTTGGTAAATAGTATTTTAGCAGTTATTACTGTTTTCTACCTACATGGAGTCAATCCTTCTTCTTCCAGGGAACGGTGACTTTTTCATGCTGGTTCACAGTACAGTGTGGCCGTTTGCATCGCTTCTTTGTTCAGTGTTTGGGAGGAGAAAGATATTGATTGGATCACCTTACAGTCTTGTTGGTGTTCCTTGGAACGCCATAAGTTTCTGAGGTTTTTGTTCCCTTGATGCTTAGCCAGCCTAATGTGTGACTGCGCAACCTGGGACATGTAATTCCCAAACACTTGGGGTGTCAAGGTTCACCATCACGGTCTTAGAGTCAGAGGGTGGCAGGCAACCAGCTAAGTGCAGGATATTTACTCAAGCGATCTCTACACTGAAAGGTGCATGATTTTTTTTTTTGTATTCAAATAAAAAGTTATAATTTTAATTATTTTATATCCTTTCTAAATCTATAAAGAGAATTCTGATGCCGCTTGATACATCGGTTGAATCTAGGCCCATAACCTAACTGACTTGTGCTTGCTTTTCTTAATGTTTCCATTATTCAGGTCAGAAAAAGAAAAAGAAGAAAAAGGATCAGAAGAACATTTCACAGTCCAAGCCATCAGAACAATCGGCTCCACCACTTTCGCATCCAGCAATCGACAAGAGCTACCTGTGCTGTGAGCATCACAAGGCCATGATATCTGGACTTGCCTTACTATGTAACAAGGGAATCCTACCAGGTACTGTAATATCCATATGGGATTGAAGCATAGTCCTTCCATAAACCAAAGCCGAATAGGTACTTGCCAGGTTTCCTGAATACACTGCTACACTACAGTTTATCTTGAGTACAGATATGATTATTATTTTTTTTGAGTGAAGGATTTTACCAGGAAGGATACATTGAGATTTCTCTCATTTTCAAGCATGTCCTGGGTGGCGAGTATGTACCGTTAGGTGTCTTGCCCAAGGACACTTACTGGAGGAATGCTCTGGCCGGGATCGAACCGGTGTCTCCACAGTCTCTCTCCACGGTTATAGAGCAGTGATGTTACCTCTACTCCACCCAGCCGGTTAATTTATATATTATTGGAATAAAGGGTTTGGAGGTTACTCCATTCCCAGTTTTACTTCTTTGTGTGAAATCAGTTTTTATTGGGTCAGTAAAAAAGTCAAGTACTATCAACCACCCAAGCATACAATCTTACTGCAAAATCACATGGAACCAATAAGGACGCCATTTTTCACAGAAATAAAAATGATATAGAGAAAATGAAAAATAAGAAAAGCACCACCTATATAAACTGATATACATTGAACGTTATACTCAAAGCATTTCAATACATTTTGACACGCCTTTAATGTTCGTCAATCACAGTCAGGGAAGCGGACACTACTGCGATCCCTCAGACTCCGTCACAGACAAAGCCAGGGTCAAGCAAACCCGTTGCTTTGCGAAAAATTCCCTGGACGCATGATGTCCATTCGTGGCAGCGACCAGGAATGGTCTGCAAGATCTTATGACCTCAGACCTTGCGACTTCTTTTCATGGTGTTATGTAAAGTCACAAGTTTACGTGAACAAACCTAAAATAATTCCCGAACTAAAGAGCTTCAACGGGTCATGGGCGAAATCAATAGAGACGTCTGTGAAAGGGTCATTTGTGAACTTCACCGATCGAGAAAGTGAAGGTGGACATGTGCCAGATGTCGTTATTCACTAGTAATTCCGAGTGTATGTAGAAGGAAACCAAATAAATGGCGTAACCCAGTTTCATCCCTGGTCACACCCTTACTACTACCATTTGTAATACCAATAATTTCAGTTTTAAAATCTTAAATTCTCAAGCTCTCTCGCTGTATCATCTCATTTATCACAGTTTTATTCCTACAGATGTCCCTGGCCTGTATTCCAAACATAGTGTAAACTTAACCAGAGCTGGTGTAAACATAACAATTACGTAGACTTTAATGGCTCCTGGTGAGTTTACAACAGCTCTAGTAAGTTAACACCAGGCTTTTAACTTGTGTGTGAGCTGCTTCCCTGGTAATGGAGATTCAGAATGGTCTGTACCTTCGGCACTGCACACGGCTTCATGGCTCCACTGTATCTCCAGTGTTTGCATTCACTCTGCTGCCATATCGTAGTTGTCATACTCTCACTGTACACAACTGCAACGTGAGCGCACATAACCCTAAAGGTGTGTGCTGCTTGTTTGCAGTGAGAGCACCTGGCTGGACGGGATGATGAGCACACCTTGTAGTGTTTTGTTTTTTTTCTCTTCCTCTTCTATAATGTTATTTGGTAGCCTACCTGTAAAGGATTTGCATGTTTCAAAGAGTTTAGAAAAAATAAGTTATTTTCCTGTTCTATATATATATATATTATATAATATGTATATTGTCACTCTACCCTTTTTGTCTCCAGAGAATCCAGTATCCGTTCTGGTGATTGGTCTTGGTGGTGGCAGTTTGTCTCTCTTTATCCATGACTATGTTGTGAATTCAAGAGTGGAGGCTGTTGAAATCGACCCATCTGTGCTCGACGTGGCATGCCAGTGGTTTGGTTTTTCCCAGGATGATCGCATGACCGTGCACCTTGGTGATGGCCTGGCACATATTAACGATCTGGCAAAACAAGGTGAGTGTTAGATGGAACTGATGGGCTCGTCCGTTGAAAAGCAACGTTTGATGTAATGCCTAATATCGCCATAAACATTTAATAGACCGTAATGTTTTATGTCGTAGCACTCGGGGCTTTACATATGTGTGTCAAACCTAGGAGCCAGTAAGAATAACTAACTCAGGCGAGTTTTAGGAACAAGGCAAAGGTTTGTAGAGATCTGCATAAACGAACCAATGACTTGGGATCCAGGGGTAACATTCTCGGAGCCGGTGGCTACCAGGACCCTGAGATCACATCTGTATTTACCGCAAGAGCATTCTGCTACTTCTCTGCGCTAAGGCCAGTGTCAGACGTGCGTTTTTCAGAGCAGAAGGAACGTCCGTGAGAGTCGCCGTTCCTGCCACTCTGACGCCGCCTGGTCATCTCGCTGAGCGTAGTTAGTGCGCTCAGCGCTGCAAGGGTCAGACCCTTTTGACTTCGTAACCATCCTTTTTCAGGGAAAACTGTATATGATGTGGTGATGTTTGATGTGGACAGCAAGGACACCAGTGTTGGAATGAGCTGCCCACCATCTGCGTTTGTAGAAAAGGATTTCCTTCAAAATGTCCACAAGATCCTAAAAACTGAGGGTAAGATTAACCGGTGGGAATGAAAAGTGCTTTAACAGTAGGACTTTCTGTTGGTGAATATTTGGGTTTATGTGCGTGCGTCTACAGTATGTCTGTAATGTTCAATAGTTTGAGTTTTCTGTATTTCTTTTGCCAAAGTCTTACATAAAATGTATAAAACAGGGACAGCGGTACCTCACGTGCCGACAATCTAGACTAGACGTCCTGTGATTCTCAGACCGCAAGCAACCATGTGACCGTTAAATTAATTTTTATTAAACAGATTGGAGGTCAGGGGCATCTTCCAATGTTCATTCAAAATATTTTATCTTCAAGCATCTGAATGGTTTGCCATGTGTGCTCTCAGAATGTGCACTTACCGCCTGAACATGCATGTTTCATAAGGGCGCTACAGAGGTCCGTTCCAAGTATTTATAAAGCGGTAACAAGTTCCGTAGCGCTGTACAATGGTTCAGACCATAAGAGCAGTCATTAGATTATGAAGGATAGGACCTGCCACGTTGGGGTACATTAAATTAACACTGGCATGTTTATGCTTGGTATGATCATATTTTGTAAACCAATTCCCAGTTTAGGTGTTTTCCAACAGCTTTGTTCATGGATTTAAGATTGTAAACTCTCAAGCAGGGTCCTCTCTCCTCTCCTACTGTTCTGAGATTGTATGTCACTAGTGAGGGAGTTCTACTTCGGGGGGTCCCGCCAGACCAAAGTATGTGCCTTACTAGATTCCAGATAAGGCTGGGTCAGACGAACGCAGTGCGAACGCGCGTGCAGCCGCACTTTATCACAGCCGTAGTAGCACCAAATGACGGCCAATATACAAAGTGCGGCCGCACAAAAGCAGCAAACGAACGCATTTTTTCGAGAACGTGATACCGCTAGTACTGACGTACAGAGTGCGCTGCATCCGCTAGCGGCGTGATTAGGAGACGTCAGACGCTGCTAATGTCCGGCCAACATAACGTCCAGACGCAAAAAGTGTTTTATTGATGATCCGTACAAAATCACGGACGACAATGCGCAGCGTATGACCGCTATCGCGTATTCCGTGAAAAAATACATCCATTCGTTCGAACGCACTTTTTTCACGGACGACGCAAAAAATGCGTTCCTCTGACCCTAGCCTTAATGTGTGTAGCGCCGATGCTGGTCTTTTTTATAATGTATTATTGTTGCAATAAGATATTGCCACATATTGCATTTACTTGCCCTATATAGGGATCGTTCTGTAAATGAATTGCCACCACCCTGTATTTTGTCCATGACAAGTTGGCGTCAGACTTGTAGTTCCCGGCTGGCTAACAGCATGTCCAACATGTGTTTATATTCTGCAGGCGTCTTCATTTTGAATTTGGTATGCCGCGACCCAGTGATGAGGGGTGACGTGATGAAGGTTCTCCATGACGTGTTCCCCCTGATTTATAGAACAAAAATCGAGGAAGAGGTAAATGAGATTCTGTTTTGCCGGCCAGTCTTGGAAAAAAGCCGCAGTCCCAAGGAATTAATAGAATCCGCAAAAAACTTGGAAACGCATCTGAGGAGACCTGGTGTTCACTGGGACGAAACCTATGATCTGGCTGACATGTTGAAGAACGTGAAGGTCGTTTGAAATGGTGGAGGATAAACGGAATGATTTTAATTGCGTAAAAGTGGAGTGCACTGAATGTTTTGTGCCAAATTGTTTGATGCCGGAAAGCATGGAGAGCGTGCTGGTGGACTATTAGAGTTGCTGGAGAAAGGCCCGCTAGACTTTCAGATATGCTGTACTTGGAGAAATAAATGGATTGTTTGTCATTTATGAGCCTAAAGCATACAAACTTAGTTTTACAGATCATTATTTGTGCTGTTATCGTGGATTATGCTGATGAGGCTTATCCTTTTGTCTTACATTTATAAATACAAAAAAACAGCAGCACTCAATTACGATTATTGGTGGTGAAGGCAGTGGTTCACTATTGTGTTTTGTAAATTGATTTTCAAGCACTGCAATAGCAGAACAGCAGATGGTACCATCAGACTGAACCCTGTTCTCCTGCATTAGGGACCTTATTCCCACTGAGACTGGGGGTCAGACGAACGCAGTGCGAACGTGCGTTGCGCCGCACTTTATTACGGCCATAGTAGCGGCCAATATACGAAGTATGGCCACACGAAAGTTCGGCTGCGCAACGCACGCGGCAAACAAACGCATTTTTTTTGAGAACGTCGAACCGCTAGTACTGATGGAGAGTGCGCTGCGTCGGCATAGCGGCGTGTGTGCGTGATTAGGAGACATCAGATGCTGGACATGTCTGGCCTACATCACGTCCATCTGTTTTTTTATAGCTCCGTCAAAAAATACGGCCAAAATTGCGCATCGTATGACCGCTATCGCGTCTTCCGTGAAAAAATGCGATGGACGCATCAACGCACTTTTTGACGGTAGACGTAAAAAAATGCGTTCGTCTGACCCTAGCCTTAGTAATGGAGGCCACTAAAGCAGGGATCAGACTCCAGCCCCTCTCACGTTGATCACCTACACTCCCAGAATTCTTTGAATGGAATAGATGGGCAGAGAATCTTTGGAGTTGTAGAAACCTCTGCACGGCCTGTGTTTGAGATCGCTGCGCTGAAGGGTAAATGCACTGCAGTTATAATTTTCCTTCAGGCTGCTGAATAAGAGAATAACACTTCCTATACAAAGTATAAGCAGCATTAAGTTACAGAAACCCACCAAGCAGGATGGTTTGACAGGACAGCTAAGGTGCTAGAACAGCTGAGACTCTGTTTAAAATATAGGAATTTATTACTGTAAAAAGGGACAAGCCATAGAAATGATAGGAAGAAAATAAAACCAATGCAGCAGCGACGTGTCCCCAATGCAGCGGGAATGGGTGTTGGTAAGTAGAGCGAACAAATTGGAAACGTTTGTTGCATTGACTCTCTTTATTGGGAAAGCATGCAGGATACACCAGCGATACTTGTTCTAATGGGTTGTGCTAAGGCGGGCTGGTTCCTCGGTCCTTCATGGATGTGTTAATTTAGGAATGTTGTGTCCTCTCCGGACCTCCTATTTTGGCCAAACATCCAGGTCCTGCATCTTTCAAACCTTTCCTTTATATACTGGAGGCTGGGCCTGGTGTTTCGAAGAGGATGGCCTCGGAAGTACAGGGCCGCTAGCATGATGAGCCATCCAGTTATAATCATTCCTAAAAGAAGATGAAACAAAAGCTGCTCAGCTGCTGCGCATATTTATATCTAGTACAACCGTTTAATAAGAGGGAGCACTTACTGCTCCTCAGAAACACCGACTCTATCGATCAAGCGCAAATGTACAAATTCTGGGAGAAGAGTGGTGACCAGGCCATGCATATTGACCACACGCTAAGCTGAAATCAACCAACGGCACTTTATTCACAAAGTGTCAACATTGATAAACACCGGCATTTCACAAAGCTAAAATCCAAAGCGCAGCAGCAGACACCTCACAGTGCAGCATCACCTGTCACTCTGTAGATTTTCTGAAATGTCGTTGTTTGTCAACGCTGCAATACTGTCGATTTGCGAATAACTTCACATTTTAGGCCAAGCTAGTTGGAATGTAAGATTCTTGTGTATCCACCTGCATTTTCAATTCCTGGTTCAGTGAATCACCCTGTTATAGAATCAGGCTAGGGTCAGAGTGGGGCAGTCGGAACGCGCGTGCAGACGCACTAAATCACGGCGGCAGTAGCAGCACATAACGGCCAATGACGGCCAATATACGCAGTACGTGCGTACAAAAGTGCGCCGACACCACGCAACCAGCAAATGAACGCATTTTTCTCAGAACGTGAAACCGCTGCTACTGACGTACAGAGTGTGCTGCGGCCGCATAGCAGCGTGTGTGCGTGATTAGGAGACGTCAGACGCTGCTAGTGTGCGGCCTACATAACGTTCAAACAGCCGGATTTCCCTAGACTTCTTTTTACCCCACCGTCATGAAATACGTCCAGAATTGCGCATCGTCTGACCACTTAAGCGTATTCCGTGAAAAAATGCGTGCGCACGCATCGACGTACATTTTGACGGTGGCCGCAGAAAATGCGCTCATCTGTCCCTAGCCTTAGGGCTGCAACTAATGATTCTTTTCATAATGTAATTGAAAAAATGCATTAGACAACTAATAATCGATTCATCAGATTTTTTTTACATAAACGCTATATAAAAATCAACCCCTCCCTCCATTTTTCCTTACGCAATTTCGACCATAAATATACAAACTGCATAACTTGCGTACCTTTCACACACAAGGTACGCAAGCGCCTGATCAGAGAGATGGATTGATGCTGCGTGCATAGCTCAAGCCCATGTCTGCTTTCTACGAGAATGAACACTACTACAAGTGCTCTGATAGAGATGAAAATGATGGCACACAAAGTGGGAGGGATGGTAGGGGTGGCCCAGGACACCAGTGGTACAGCTCCTTCACCTATTGGCAGTACCCCAGGGTCCATGCGATAGTTCTGCCATTGCTGTAAACTAAATATAAACAAACTGGTTATGTCTAACATAACCCTAGAACTAATCCACACGGAGTAAAGCAGTGGCACACCTGCAATCAGCTCCGAAGTAGCATCTGAGGTTATTAAGGTTTAACTCAAACTGACTCTACCAGGGTTTCTCAACTCCTGTCCTCAGGACCCAATACAGGCCATGTTTGCCAGATATCTGAAGCACAGCACAGGTGATCTGATTTGCTGCTCAGTGATTGCAGGATTCAGTCTGCATTTCCCCAAGGTGATCCTTAAAATCTGGTCTGTTAGGGGGCCCTGACGACTGGAGTTGAGAAACACTGTATTAAAGAATATATCTACAATGAAAAAAAAACATTAGCCAAGACTTCTGTGCACTATAACACCCACGATCCGTTTGAGAATTACAAGTTGCTGATACTCAATGACAGCTAAATTATGTCTGACCAGTTATCCCAAATGTCAGAGCAATCTGATGGACATGGTCATTTTACTAATGCTTTCTGGTCAAAGTGGTGATGGAGGGGACTGACCAGTCCACAAAAAATATTAAATACCAGCTGCTCCGGTGCTCGAATGCCCTGGTCCCTCTGGCTGTATGTAAATATCCAGCTTGCAAGACGAAGGCCAAGAGCGCTAGGTCCACTTGTGAAACCCTGAGACCATGATGCATTGAAGAAGGGGTTGCTTACCCTGAATCGCCTGCGTTTGCAAATGCTCTTCAGTTGAATAAAGAGGGTTTCCTGAGTGGACCCAACAGTACCTGGAGCTCCTACTCTCTTTACTGCAAACTTTCCGTTGCTGCAATTTAATACCTGACGCCCTAAAGCAGAGAAGCGCAACCTTGGCACTCCAGATGTCTTGGAACTGTATATCCCACAAGGCTTAGCCAACCTGATGAGAGATGGAATTTCAAAACACCTGAAGGGCCAAGGTTGCTGACCACCTGCTCTAAAGCAGGGATCTCAAACGTGAGCCTCCCCCCAGATGTTTACTGCCTGCATTTTCCAGAATTCTTTGCAATAAATGACCAGGGAATCATTTGAGGTGTAGTTCATAATCATCTGGGGCCAGAGTTTTAGGGAGGTGGCACACGAGCATACTGTACTGCGTCCGTCATGGACGCTCTTTTTCACGGGAGATATTGTGAATACTGCGTAAAGTGCGTCCGTAACGTCTGATTTCTCCACACCCTAGGAAAATACATGGCGGCGTTGTTTCTGCGTCCGTTTAGCTTTTTCACGTCAATGTTATTTTTGCGTCCATGACTTTATGCTTTGCCCGTCGGTGAACAAGTGCGCAGGGGCTTTGTGTGGTGTGTTTAATTGACTCCTTTATAAAGCTATGACTGTACGGTTTGACGTCTGTCAAACGGACGCAAAATGTTTGCTCGTGTGCCGCCTCCCTTAAGGCTACGCTTTTACTATAGTTCTGTGACACATCCTGTGAGGGGTGGCCCATGGCATGAAGATTTGTCATGTTTGATGCAGTTTGATATTTGCTCACTAGGTGGTGCAGCACAACAACAAATTAAAGAGACACTACCCCCAAAAAATGAAATGTCTTTTGTTTATTTGATGTTGCTGATATCTTACATGTGCTTTGTTTTCGGAATCTCTGTAGGGTCACCCAAAGCCACTGCATGGGACATATTATTTGCAGGTTCCTCCTTAAAGTTCAGTATTGTTAATTCCTAATATCGAGGATTATCTTGGTGATTTTTAACGTCTGGGAGCCACATATTTGCTAAAATCTACAGAAACATTCAGTGTTAGGGTTCTCAGCCCTCGTTAAGATAAATCCCCTTATCAGAGATCGATTAGCAGCACTGAATTATACACATTTCTTATAGATTTTATTACCACATATATTTTTGGGCAGTTAAGGCTAGGGTCAGCCGAACGCAGTATTAACATGCGTTTAGCCGCACTTAATCACGGCCGCGCTAGCAGCAAATGACGTCCAAGGCCGGGCAACATACTAAGAATGCGCAACGCAAGTGGCAAACGAACGCATTTTTTCGAGAACGTCAAACCGCTAGTACTGACGTACAGAGTGCGCTGCGTCCGCTAGCGGTGTGTGTGCGTGATTAGGAGATGTCAGACGCTGCTAATGTCCGGCCAACATAACGTCCAGACGCAAAAAGTGTTTTATTAATGATCCGTACAAAATCACGGACGAAAATACGCATCGTATGACCGTTATCGCGTATTCCATGAAAAAATACGTCCATTCGTTCGAACGCACTTTTTCACGGACGACGCGAAAAATGTGTTCGTCTGACCCTACCCTTAGCTATTCCTGTTCTCATCTGTATGTGGGACAATGTTTACAGGGCAGGTTGAGAGCTGAGATGTGTGTGTTTATATATATATATATGTGTTTTGAAAAAGGAATTGGAAACCAGTTGATTGATTAGAAAGCTCAGGACTATCACCTTCCTCAATGGATGAGGTTTTGAGCTTTTTGGAGCAGCTCATCATCAAACACCCATAGGGTTACAGCCTTGCAATGCACTCACTTTTTTGCTATATGTTTATCTGGTATGTGCCAGATTGAGCAGTGCCCCCCAACCTTTGGTTTTTGGGGTGGCAATCACAGATCAGGTCCTTTTTGTTTTGCTTTCACGACAGATTTCCGTCCAGCTCTGCTTTCTGGGATTGTTCTGGGGCCCCTCTGTATGGAGTGACAGCTCTCTGGTGAAATCTGACAGTTTGCTCACTCATACTGCACGCCACTCGGAGGCACTCGTGTGTTTCCGGACAGTGTTCGGCTGCGGGGCTGCCGCGCATGCGCTGTGCCGTGAGCATGTAGGGGCTGGGGGAAACGTGCTGCATGCATTCGCCTTCCAGCACCTGAGACAGCGCCCGGGTCTCCGTGTGCGACCAGGCGGAGGTAGAGCGAGCACGGCCACACGGGGAGGGAGTCGCACCCATGCTTACCCGGGACATGGAGGACTTGATCCCGCTGGTGAACCGGCTGCAAGACGCATTCAGCGCCATCGGACAGAGCTGTAACCTGGACCTGCCGCAGGTAGCCGTGGTGGGCGGCCAGAGCGCGGGCAAGAGCTCAGTGCTGGAGAACTTCGTGGGCAGGTAATGGTGGGCGTGGCCGGGGGACTCCCCTGGCGCGCTGTGCTGCTCGGGGGCGGGGCCAGATTTAGATTCTTTAAAAACTTTTTGCCTTTTTTTTCCTTCCATCTTTTATTAATGATTGGGCTGAGGTTACATCAAAAGATTCTGAAATAGAGATATAGATTGCTGTAACAGAACATTTCCCAGGTGTGTGTGTGTGCGTATATATACACTGCCAGGCCACAAAAAGGTCACAAATTCTAATATTTCATTCAACCCCCGCCGTTTTGCTTTGATTACGGCACACATTCCCCGTGGCATCGTTTCGATAAGCTCGTGCAATGTCACAGCATTTATTTCCGTCCAGGGTTTCATTAATTTGTGGCCAAGTTCTTGTATTGATGATGGGAGAGTCGCGGCGCTGCGTAAAGTCTTCTCCAGCACATTATCCCAAAGATTCTCAATGGAGTTAAGGACTCTGGAGGCCAATCCATGTGTGGAAATGATGTCTCATGCTCCCTGAACCACTCGTGCACAATTTGGCCTCGATGAATCCTGGCATTGCCACCTTGGAATATGCCCGCTGTGCCACCATGGAGGAAAAACCCATTGATGGAAAAATTAGCTCATTCAGTATATTCAGGGAGTCACATGACCTCATTTTTTTGACACATAATGTTGCTGAACCTAGACCTGACCATCTGAAGCAACCCCAGATCACTGTGGGTTTGTACGGTAGGTGGTGACTTTTTTTTGCCCAGGCAGTGTGTAATATATATATATATATATATGCCCTGTGCAATACTGAGGAGTATACACTATAGAATTCCCTTTTATATCAGAGTGTCAACAAGGCATACAATATATTTTGCATGAGGCTGCATGCTTGTGAATAAGTTACAGGATCAGGCAAATAATGACACTTCAAACACAATACACAATATTTATATGTATATATAATATACACAATATTTCACTCTTATAATAAGCAGAACAAGCACCAAGGAATCTGGGTTAACTGATCAGAAAGCAACAAGACGCTCTATACAACTCAAGGCATCCTGTAACCCTGGGGTCGGCAACCTTGGCCCTCCAGATGTTTTGGAACTACACTTCCTATGATGCTCAGCCACTCATTAGGTTGGTGGAGAGACTCATGGGACGTGTAGTTCCCAGACATCTGGAGTGTCAAGGTTGCCGACCCCTGCCTTACAGTATGGGCTGCACGCACCACCTGTTCCTTGTTTAGTGTGTGCGAGCCTTGGTTTATCGCCTGATTAACATACCCCTTCCCATCCACACAGACTCCCATTTGTGAAGTCTGATTTATTCCGCGGTTCATTGAAACATTTCCGAGATACGCAATCACAAACAGCTAATTCATGGTGCTCGCTGCTGGCGGCGGAAAATACAAGGCATTGTCCAGCACACTACAAGACAACGAAGGGTTTATTTGTGCAAGATTGCTGCTCAGCATGAAACGCCGAATATTTGGCGTCCTAGATTGATATTTGTTTTTTTAGTCTGCTGCCAGCTCTGTAATGCTACAACATTCTTTTAACCCCTTCACTTCCATTAAGACGTATACACAGGGGGCTGTATTCCACCCCTGGTTGTGTAAAGCTGTTGTAAACATCCCAGAGCCTATATGGTCTATGGAATTGGTAAGTTTACAACATCTCTGTTTAAGTTTACACCAGGGTTGGAATAGAGCCCAGAGAGACAGGTACACACAACTTCTCAAGGTAAATGACACACAACCTAATGAATTGTGTCCTCTAAGACATTCTGGGCATAACTACAGTTGTGTTCAAAATTATTTAACCCCCACTGAAATTGAGTGTTTTGGTCAGTTTGACATTGATTTTGATCATTGAGTCATCTTGCTTACAATTAAATCAAAGAGGCACGTGTAGGTCAGACAAATATAACATAACATTTATAATGAAATAACCACAAATGTCTTTTCTGTGCTCACATCATTATCAGTTTTATTCAACCCCCAAGTGACATTCAATCTTAGTACTTAGTACAACATCCTTTTACAGTTATAACAGCTTTTAAACGTGAAGCATAGCTTGACACAAGTGTCTTGCAGCGATCTACGGGTATCTTCGCCCATTCGTCATGGGCAAAAGCCTCCAGTTCAGTCACATTCTTAGGCTTGCGCACTGCAACTGCTTTCTTTAAGTCCCACCAGAGGTTCTCAATTGGATTTAAGTCAGGTGACTGCGATGGCCACTCCAAAATGTTCCAGCCTTTAATCTGTAACCATGCTCTAGTGGACTTGGAGGTATGCTTGGGATCATTGTCCTGTTGAAAGGTCCAACGTCTCCCAAGCCTCAGGTTTGTGACGGACTGCATCACATTGTCATCCAATATCTCCTGGTACTGAAGAGAATTCATGGTACCTTGCACACGCTGAAGCTTCCCTGTACCTGCAGAAGCAAAACAGCCCCAAAGCATGATTGACCCCCCGCCATGCTTCACAGTAGGCAAGGTGTTCTTTTCTTCATAGGTCTTGTTCTTCCTCCTCCAAACATAGCGTTGATCCATGGGCCCAAACAGTTCTAATTTTGTTTCATCAGTCCACAGAACACTATCCCAAAACTTCTGTGGTTTGTCCACATGACTTTTGGCATACTGCAGTCGACTCTTCTTATTCTTTGGAAACAGCAAGGGGGTGCGCCTGGGAGTTCTGGCATGGAGGCCTTCATTACGCAGTGTGCGCCGTATTGTCTGAGCTGAAACTTCAGTACCCACATCTGACAAATCTTTTCTCAGTTCCTCAGCAGTCACACGGGGACTTTTCTCCACTCTACGCTTCAGGTAGCGCACAGCAGTCGAAGTCAGCATCTTCTTTCTGCCACGACCAGGTAGCGTTTCAACAGTGCCCTTTGCCTTGAATTTGCGAATGATGCTTCCTATGGTCTCTCTTGGTATGTTTAACATCTTTGCAATCTTCTTATAGCCATTGCCCTTCCTGTGAAGAGTAATCACCTCTTCTCTTGTCTTCCTGGACCATTCTCTTGACTTCACCATGTTTGTAACCACACCAGTAAATGTCTAGAAGGAGCTGAGTATCACAGTCATTTTAAAGCTGCCTAATTGGTGCTTATTATGCTTTATTGCTGCTCCGTGACATCCACAGGTGTTTCCAATATCTGATTGAAAACACTTGAATGAACCTCTGTTCTTCAGAGTGGTAGTCTTTAAGGGGTTGAATAATTGTGTCAATGAAGAATTCACAAAAGAAACCTTTACTACTGTATTACAAAACCAATTGATGTCATTTTAGTTGCATATGGTTCTTTAAAAAGTCCTTGTAGGATTTCATTCTGAATACAATTACAAATGTACACTAAATTCCCTAAAACCCTTTACAGCATTGGGGGTTGAATAATTTTGAACACAACTGTAAATGGGAGTGTTGGGGATATCACAATGTGATTGTCTAAGGGCCAGAGTTTGGGATTCTAATAAGAGCGTTTTCGGAGTTGCCTCTATGTGGGAGTGGGGATTCTTGTGAGTCTGTGTGTGTGTTCATATATCTGGTTGGGAGTTCTTATGAGACTATTTGTTGTATGCGGTGGACTGTATATAAGTTTACTTTTTCCTTATTTTAAACCCCGCTTCCATATTTTCTAGCATTTAATGAAAGTAGTGGATCCCATCCTTGGTCCTCAAGTCACCCTAACAGGCCAGGTTTTGAGTATAACACTTGGGAAATGCAGATTGAATTCTGCAAATCATATCACCTGTGCTGTGCTTCAGCTATCTGGAAAACCTGGTCTGTTAGGGGTACTTGAGGACCAGGTTTGGGAACCGCTGTTCTAGGTGAACAGTATGTTTGCCTAAATGTAGCATCAGTCTTCATTGTGCCTCACGGAGATCCAGGGCTAGGCATGCACAGATCAAGGACTGGATGTCACGAAACCCCTTGATCTCTACACGCAGACAGTGCCTATTCTGCCAGACAGTGCCAGACATTGCCGTTCTTTAGAATAGCCAGAAAAGCTAAACACAGGACAGACACCCAGAATGAACAATGTCAAAACAAGCCGAAGATAGGAACCAGAGCAAATAATCATACAAAACCAGTGGTCAGTAATGGAATGGGTATTCATACAAAGACAGGAGTCAGAACCAAAATGGATAGTCAGAAGGAGACGGTAAAGAAGAAGATCAAGGAGAGCAAGGGTAAACACTAGAGAGTAGTCAGTAAACAAAGCCAAAGTCCATACACCGTATACCATACATATTAGAACAGGAATCGCACTGATCAGGTTAAACCACGACAGGGTAAGGAGACTTACTCAACGCTAGGTTTTTAAATCTGGCGGGTGTCGCGTCACCACGCCTTACCCTGCCTGCGTCACTGACCCGCCATCACCGGCAATATCACTTGGTGGCCGGCCAGTGAGCAACGAGGACGATGCTGCCAGCCACCGAGGACCAGGGGGAGCTGTGACACAGGAGCCCCTAAAGCGTCCCCTAGTGATGCCTATAGCGTTTTTGACTTGCCCTCCATATGAAAATGTGTGCAATATGAACTCAAAAGGCCATTTAATTTCTTTATCTGTACCTCCTGTGAGTTATGCATTGAGCTGGGGTTTCCATGCCGATGCTCAGACCTGCAACAGGGAGTAAATTATCTGTCAAACTGTGAAAAAGAGGTTAAGAGAAACATCTAATTTGAGAAATGTAGACAATACAAGAAACAATGAACAGAGTGATCCTGCAGCTATTCTTTTTCCAAATCTAAGGGAGTTCCTTCCACGGGGATCTGGTATTGTGACAAGACGCCCCTTGGTCCTTCAGCTCATCAATTCTACAACAGGTGAGACAGTGCGTTTGTGTTTTCTAAAGTCAAACCAAGAAAAGTAGAATCTAGTATTCCCTTCTTTTATGAAGAAGGTTTCTTATCGTTATTTTTTTATCTCATTCTCATTTTATTTTGGATGAAGTAGAAATATCGTTTCATCATTAGAAACTGTTCTCTACTTTTGTATGTTTCTATACTCTCTCTACCACACATTCATCAGGTATTTAACCTCTTCACTACCAAGGGACTTTGTAGAAAACCACTGGCAGGAGCCAGTGGTTTATGGGAACACCACTTTTGATTAATTATACAGTTAGACATATCTGGAAATCTTCCTAATGTATTCCTTACTGTAATAACCTATTTGGCAGGAAGTTGTCGCCATCTGCTGGCCAACGGGAGTGGCTGGAGTTCAGGTCTCTGTGCAGGATCAGCCGGGGAGATGTCATTAAGAAACATTCCTAGCTGCTTTTAAAAAGTGATAGTATCGCGGGCATCGTGCCCACAGTGCTAAAACTGTAAGAGCATGTTCTGGAGTCCAAATGCATTCAAATTTAATTTGCAATAACAAAATTAATTAGCATTGCTCCTCTGGAACAACATTTCGACTTTAGGAGGAGGTCCCATGCAAATAAAGTCCTTTTAAAAAAATCTCCAATCTTTATTGCTGCATTGTGTGTATCTCTTCAGTTTGTGAGGGTAATGGTATGTGTGGATGGAAAGGTCAACTTTGGATGAAATTGTGAGTATAACGTCCAAAAAACATTTTTTTTGAAAAAATGGCACAGATAAAGATTTGTTAAAGAAAACTATCCAAACGCATGTTCTTTGTTCTGCAGAGTACGCAGAGTTCCTTCACTGCAAAGGGATCAAGTACACTGATTTCAATGACGTACGTCTAGAAATTGAGTCAGAAACCGATAGAGCGACAGGAGTGAATAAAGGGATTTCTCCAATTCCTATTAATCTGAGGATATACTCACCACATGGTATGTGCTATAACAGTTCTGTTACGGGTATATATGGTCGGATTATTTCCAAACTAAATTGTATTCAGACATATGGTTGTGTCGGAGGTCTACTGTGTGGCTCTGGACCTCTGGATCACCACTCAAACGTCTGGTTGTGCAAGCACTCCATAATAGCTTCTTTTACCGTTGACCTGACTCGATGCTTCCATGTACTCGCACAGGAAAATATCTTAACAAAAACAGATATTATACTGATTATTTTTCTCTTTTTAGCCTCGCACATGGTTATATACAACTCAACATCACTACAAAACAGCAGAAATGTATTTTCAAGTCTATTACATACATATGGCTGTATTCCAACCCTAGGGTAAACTTAACCAGAGCTAGGGCCCTGTTCAATAGTGGTTAATAAGATAATCGCTATTCTACTCGTGCCACAAACCTGGCTTGCAGCTTGAGTTTTGCGTTTCCCTTTGTGAGGTTCCTGTAAATTAATGTCTCCTGTACTTAAAGGGATATTCGACTCACCCTGACCACTTTAGCTTTTTATAGCTGCCACGGTGTATGGAGAATCCTCCCCCCCCTCCCCCTCTGAGGTCCCCCAAACTCTTTAAAATTCGAGGTGAAGTAGAGGGATTTATCCTCCCACAGGACCAGGCAGCTGGGAGGTGTGAACTTCCTGGCTGTCGGTCACTAGTTCAGTCGCTCAAGACATCAGCACGCTCAAGCGTGTTGATGTCTCCTCCCTGAGACCGCCCACAAAGCCGATGGTGGTCACAGAGAAAGCTGATGGATCGGATTTGCGTGTGCGCGCTCAGCCCCGATCCAAAGTTGTGCGCAAGCGCTACAGGACTTGTGTACACCAAGAGTGTAGGCTGTTTTTGGCTACGCAATTTGCCCAACGGGCACAACTTGGGTAGAAAAGCTCGGAGTCTTCCAGGGTTCAAAGTTTCCGACCTGGAGAGGAGGAGCTGCACGCGGCAAGGGAGAAAGAGGTAAGTAAAAAAACTGTAAAAGGGGAAAGAAGAACCTCCAAAATAATGGGTCAGAGGCTGCCAGCAGCCCAATGCTTTAAAGGAAATAAAAGGGAACTCCTATCTTCTAATTAAATATTCCTTTAGAATTTATCAGTATGCCGATTTCCAAAAAGATTTCAAATGTTAAAAGGTAAATGGATCTTCAGGCAGAAATATAGAGGGAATTAAACTGAAATCTATTTTTAGACTTTAGAATTTTCTAATAGTCATGTTTAAAGACAAATCTGTATGATGTGGCCGAAAATAAGCCAGAAAGGGGGGGGGGGTTCTTTCCAGCCGACCTTTCTTGGGACCAGCAGCATTTTTCGAATATAGGTTCTGGTAGACTTTTTTAAACTGAATCAACCGATATTTAGAGAACGAGAAAAAAAATAATCGACCAATGGAATTAAATTGAGCCCTGTGTTTTATTTTCTATGGTCCCAGGCCTAGTTGCATACACATAGAATATTTAATGGCTTAATGACTGAGTCCAGGGGCAAGTAGTATGCCAGATATGCCAAGGCTTCTCTAAGATTTGAATGAGGAAGATGGAAGTATAGACATCTTTCTTTGGGTTTCTAATACATTAACCCCTTTGCGACAGGTGGGTGTCGCCCATCAGACAGGGGTTAACACTGGCAAGGTCTACAGGTCTCTAATATGGCCTGCCCATGCAGCCGACGTGCAGCGAGCGTCATTGGCAGCAGGGGGATGGCCTGAGTTCAGGCTGTCTCTCTGCAGCCAATGATGCACGGCACACACTGGCTGCGGGGAGGGGCCGAGGCAACTAATTGAAGACAGCGAGGCGTACTTACCTGTACGCCCTGCGTCTTGAAGGCCCACCCACTGCATGGATGGCATCAAACGTCCTGCTGTGAGAAAGGGTTAAGTACTTTATACAAATCAGAGTAGATATACATCCTTACACTGTACCGTGCGTAAAATAACATAACTTGTAGTGTCCTCTCATAGAGGGAAAATATGGTTGACTAAAAATAGGGGGGGGGGTGGTACTATTTGTGACCATGTTGATTTGTAGGGAGTCAATATTATAAAGAATGTTAAAAATCTAAGCCTAACAATGTCCTACTCATATTACAGAAATTGTAAAATAGGGGTTTTGGTTAAATCAGAGGTGTTTCTATCTTTTATATTCCAACACAGTGTTGAACCTGACACTGATTGATCTACCAGGCATTACAAAAGTTCCAGTTGGGGACCAACCTCCAGACATCGAATCTCAAATCCGTGAAATGATTATGCAGTTCATCAAGCGAGAAAATTGTCTGATCCTTGCCGTCACCCCAGCCAACACAGACCTTGCAAACTCTGACGCGCTGAAACTGGCGAAAGATGTAGATCCACAAGGTATACAGCATAACCACAAGTAACAAAAGTACCATCACATTTTATGTTGGTGATCGCTTTTTGTGTTTTTTTTTTTTATTGATGGGAGATAATGTAAAAGAGGTAAAGGGGATTGTAACATGATCAGACTTAACTTGTACAAGATGTTATAAATGAGATAGTAGCAAAGAAAAGAGTAGCAATGGAAATTAAAGCTGAAACAACTAATCGACAACTAATCGATAATGAGAATAGTTGACAACTGTTCTCATCGATTAATCGGGTGGTCGATTGATCGGCCTGTGTACAGCACACACTGTTTAAAGTAAAATAAAAAACCGAAAGAACAGCGCTCCCTTTCAAATGATG
Organism: Leptobrachium leishanense; assembly: GCA_009667805.1. Classification (NCBI taxonomy): domain Eukaryota; kingdom Metazoa; phylum Chordata; class Amphibia; order Anura; family Megophryidae; genus Leptobrachium; species Leptobrachium leishanense. The sequence continues at coordinate 59,757,605 of CM019070.1, read as the reverse complement.
ATAGTATAACAAAACACGCCACCACCAAAGTGTATAATAGGGTAGCAGTATCTTACGTTTTGAAATATATTTGAAGAAAGAATGATTCCCAAGATAATTGATGTACTTAAAATTGTAGCGTCACGTGGGTCAATACAGATCTCAAAAGGGTAAACAAAACAAAAAAATATAATAGTGCAGATCAATTGATAGCATACAGTGTATATATTATAGCCAGAGTTCGATATGGTGATAAACTCACACTTTTCGAGAGCTCCCTAGCTCTATTTTAATTCGCCTTACGGACTGTTTCAGGCCAGTCCGTCAGCCAAACTTCTTTTATGGGTCCCCTCTTTCTTCAGTAGTTGGACCTCTTTAGATCTCAAGACATAAGATGAAGAAAGTTCTCATGGTGTAGTATCGTAACTCAAAGTGATAATCTGACCAACCCACAGGGGGAATGTTACTCACCCTTTTGGGGGCTACACCGAGCTCTAGGGTTCCAAAGCGTACAAATTGTTTCCGAGGCACAATTTGGGAAAGCCACCTTCAGTAAAGGAGTAAAGTGAAACTTCCACAATTTCAAAAAGTAAATAATGAAATTTAATCGGTTAAAAAAAAAAAATGATAAAAATTCAATATAAAATATATTGGTCAAAATAAAACAATAAATTGTTTGGCCTCATTTTATTTTTTTTATTTTGACCAATATATTTTATATTGAATTTTTATCATTTTTTTTTTTTAACCGATTAAATTTCATTATTTACTTTTTGAAATTGTGGAAGTTTCACTTTACTCCTTTACTGAAGGTGGTTTTCCCAAATTGTGCCTCAGAAACAATTTGTACGCTTTGGAACCCTAGAGCTCGGTGTAGCCCCCAAAAGGGTGAGTAACATTCCCCCTGTGGGTTGGTCAGATTATCACTTTGAATTACGATACTACACCATGAGAACTTTCTTCATCTTATGTCTTGAGATCTAAAGAGGTCCAACTACTGAAGAAAGAGGGGACCCATAAAAGAAGTTTGGCTGACGAACTGGCCTGAAACTGTCCGTAAGGCGAATTAAAATAGAGCTAGGGAGCTCTCGAAAAGTGTGAGTTTATCACCATATCGAACTCTGGCTATAATATATACACTGTATGCTATCAATTGATCTGCACTATTATATTTCTTTGTTTTGTTTACCCTTTTGAGATCTGTATTGACCCACGTGACGCTACAATTTTAAGTACATCAATTATCTTGGGAATCATTCTTTCTTCAAATATATTTCAAAACGTAAGATACTGCTACCCTATTATACACTTTGGTGGTGGTGTGTTTTGTTATACTATCATCATTTGAAAGGGAGCGCTGTTCTTTCGTTTTTTATTCTACTGTTTATTCCTTGAGGTGAAGGGAACACCACACCTGTGAGAACGTGTAGCGATCCCTAATACCATCTAAGCGCCACATATACATCCAAGCCTTTTTATTACTGTTTAAAGTAAGACTGAGTTAAACGGTAATAACCTCAGACACTACACTGGACCTAATTGGAGAAGACTTGTTGACTGATCTAGTTCTAGGGTTATGTTAGACAAAACCACTTTGTTTCTATTTAGTTTACATCAGTAGCAGAACTATAGCACAGACCCTGGGGTGCTGCCACTTGGTGGAGTAGCTGTAACGCTGGTGTATTATCCTTACTTAGGGCTGCAGTCCTGTGCCACCCCCACCCTCCATGCAACACTCTCTCCGTTCAGGAGCTGCCATCTCTCCCTTTTGTCCAGTTCCTTCACCCAAACTCCTCCCCACACTTGGGTCCAGTCTCTTGCCCAAACTCACTCCCGCTCACACTTGGGCCAGTTCCTTGCCCAGACTCCCTTCTCCCCCCCCCCATTCAGTTTGTCCATGATATCATTTTAAAAGGACAGTCTTCGCACCCTGACAACTTTAGCTTATTAAAAGTGTTCAGGCTGCGTGGAGTGTCCCCCACGTTCTCACCCCACTTTGCATTCTGACATCATCATGTTTATCTGAGCACTTGTAGCAGCGTGTGTTCGGGGAAAAAGCAGACATGTGCTTGAGCTGCGCATGCAGCATCCATCCATCACTCTGAACAGACGCTCGCGTGCCTTGTGTGTGAAAAGTACAAAAGTTACGCACGGTACGCAATTTGCATATGTACATATGAAAGTTACATACACTATGCAAACTGCGTAAGAAAAAATCTTTACATAGTGTTCCTTTACGTAAAAAAAATAAAAATAAAAAAATGTTTTTGGCCGATGAATCAATTAATCGAAAAAATAATCAACCAACTATTCAATTATGAAAATAATCGTTAGTTGCAGCCCTAATGTAAATACATAGTCGCAGACAGGTAAATAGGCTTTTTTTAAATAACCTCATGGTGTTTTGTCTCTGTGTCCAGTGGCGTCGTAACGTGGGGGCGGTGGGTGCGGCCCGCACCAGGTGACACCCGCCTTTAGGGTGACACCGTCACCCTAAGGGCGGGTGTCTCACCCACCGCCCGCCACCGCTGCGTATTCGCTCCGTGCGAGCGTCCGAAGCATGCAGCTTCGGCGCTCGCCTGGAGGAAATACGTCACCAGCCAATCGCGGCTGGTCACGTGGCTCCCCCAGACGAGCGCCCAAGCTGCGCGCCGCCGGACGCTCAGAAGGAGCGAAAAACGCGGCGGAGAGGTGCTGCCTGGGCCGCTATCCATGTGCTGGGACCAGGACCAGGAGGTGAGCTGGGGCAAATCCATGGGGGCCTGGGGCAAATCCATGAGCTGCTGGGGCATATCCATGAGCTGCTGGGGCAAATCCATGAGGAGCTGGGGCAAATCCATGAGGAGCTGGGGCATATCCATGAGCTGCTGGGGCATATCCATAAGCTGCTGGGGCAAATCCATGAGCTGCTGGGGCAAATCCATAAGCTGCTGGGGCAAATCCATGAGCTGCTGGGGCAAATCCATGAGGAGCTGGGGCAAATCCATGAGGAGCTGGGGCAAATCCATAAGCTGCTGGGGCAAATCCATGGGGGCCTGGGGCAAATCCATAACCTGCTGGGGCAAATCCATAACCTGCTGGGGCATATCCATGAGGAGCTGGGGCAAATCCATAACCTGCTGGGGCAAATCCATGAGCTGCTGGGGCATATCCATGAGGAGCTGGGGCAAATCCATAAGCTGCTGGGGCAAATCCATAAGCTGCTGGGGCAAATCCATGAGGAGCTGGGGCAAATCCATGAGGAGCTGGGGCAAATCCATAAACTGCTGGGGCAAATCCATAAACTGCTGGGGCAAATCCATGAGGTGCTGGGGCATATCCATGAGGAGCTGGGGCAAATCCATGAGGAGCTGGGGCAAATCCATGAGCTGCTGGGGCAAATCCATGAGGAGCTGGGGCAAATCCATGAGCTGCTGGGGCAAATCCATGAGCTGCTGGGGCAAATCCATGGGGGCCTGGGGCATATCCATGAGGAGCTGGGGCAAATCCATGAGGTGCTGGGGCAAATCCATGAGGTGCTGGGGCATATCCATGAGGTGCTGGGGCATATCCATGAGGAGCTGGGGCATATCCATGAGGAACTGGGGGCATATCAATGAGCTGGGGGCATATCCATGAGCTGCTGGGGCATATCCATGAGCTGCTGGGGCAGTATATCCATGAGCTGCTGGGGCAGTATATCCATGAGCTGCTGGGGCAGTATATCCATGAGCTGGGGCAAATCCATGAGAGCAGCTGGAGCATTATCAATGAGAGCAGCTGGGGCAGTATATACATGAGAGGAGCTGGGGCAATATCCATGAGAGGAGCTGGGGCATATCCATGTGTGCTGGGGGCAATATCCATGAGAGCTGGGGCAATATCCATGTGTGAGCTGGTCTGGGGCAATATATCCATGTGTGAGCTGGTCTGGGGCAATATATCCATGTGTGAGCTGGTCTGGGGCAATATATCCATGTGTGAGCTGGTCTGGGGCAATATATCCATGTGTGAGCTGAGGCGCAATATATCCATATGTGAGCTGAGGCGCAATATATCCATATGTGAGCTGGTCTGGGGCAATATATCCATGTGTGAGCTGAGGCGCAATATATCCATATGTGAGCTGAGGCGCAATATATCCATATGTGAGCTGGGGCAATATATATCCATGGGTGAGCTGCTGGGGGCAATATATATCCATGTGTGCTTTCACTGCCTTCGAACAGGCAACGTACTTGCTGGCAGTTGGCAAAAAGTTGTGTGAGCATATGAGAGAGCTCCACAGCAATAAACCTCACAGTAATGTGCGCTGTGTGTATGAGCATTCAGTGTTATATGGGAGTACTGCTTTAGGAGTAAGAGTAGTTAAAGAAAAAAATCTGAAAAACTCGGGGGGGGGGGTGACACCATAAATTACCGCACCGGGTGACACCGACCCTAGTGACGCCACTGTCTGTGTCCTTGGATTTGGTTGTTGTAGTGTCTTAGCTATTATATCTTTTCAGATAAGCAGCGTTGGAGATTATCAGGTGTATTCAATAAAGGTGAAACTCAAGAGAATTGACTGGAGTGAAAAATTCTAGGTCAAAATAGCCAAACCAGAAAAAATCTCCCATTTATCTCACTTTCCAAATCGGCTATTTGGTCCAGATTGTTCTCTTCTACTGCCAATTCTCCCAAGTTTCACCTTTTAGTGAATAGACCCATTACTAAACTCAATGTGTGTCATAACCAAGGGAGCACAGGATGCATATCTTGCTCCCATTGGGTACCAGTTTCATTCTGCTCACGGATCAGAAAAGAGCATTTATGAGTTAAGTTCAAAGATTCATTTACTTTTTTCTGTTGATCCACCTGAGCTGGGAGGACAGCAGAGCTCAAGCTGTGTGACTGAGTCCAATCTGCAACAAAGGAGGCAACGGCCAAGAAATGATAAGGGGGACACTGATCGTTGAGTTTTGGGGTCCTTTTTCATTTGCTAACTCACCCTCAATTATTATCACTAGTGTTTTGTCTCCAAGAAATTAACATCTCTGCATTTAGTTCCGTATGATTCTTCTAACTTTCATTATTTTAAATGTGTCATGAAAGTTAAATTGTGCTATAAATATTAATAATGAATATTTCTTTCTCTTGTTTTATGCAAATGTAACATTTAATTGCTATTGTTTTTTTCTCCTGTGTCCTGTGTATATCTACGCGGCTTTTCATTAATATTTCTTTCATTCTGTTTATTTAAATGATGCCGTTTAGCTACATGAGAAGTAATGTATTCAGCATCGTATACTGACAGTTGTGGAACAAGAAGCATTTTGTCCCTCGGTCTCTCTAATGACAGACATGGCATTTAAATGCAGATGCCGTTCCTTTGACCTAAAACTGAAATTAGTCTTGGCAAAAACTCCTGCGATTTTCCCTTTGCTAGCAGAGATAATATGCTTATAGTAACTCAATAACCATGTGACAGATATTATGTATGTATGAAGACACAGATCAGACACAACATTAAAACCACTGACAGGGGAAGTGAGTAACATTGATTAATTGGTTACAATGGCACCTGTTAAGGGGTGGGATATATTAGGCAGCAGGTGAACAGTCAGTTCTTGAATTTCATGTGTTGGAAACAGGAGAAATGGACAAGTGAAAAGATCTGAGTGACTGACAAGGGCCAAACAGTGATTGCTAGACAACTGGATCAGAGCATCTCCAAAACAGCAAGGCTTGTGGGGTGTTTCCAATCGTTAGTACCTGTCAAAAGTGGTGCAAGGAAGAAAAAACAGTAAACTGGCACCAAGGCTATATCAAAAGGAAATCACTAAAGAATGCTGGCATCCTGTAAATTCATATATGCGTGCATTTATATTCTGTATTTTTTGGGTAAATTACAATTTATTTATTATTTAGTGATAGCAGTGGGGCGGGGTCAGAATTGTTGATGGGAACTCAATTTTGGCAACTCTATTTTATTCCTTGTGTTTGCTGTTGATAGTATGAATGTTGTAAACGTATCATAAGTTATATCTTTTAATATTTCTTTATTTCATTCGCTCATTATCTTACACTAGTCTGTACATGTACAAGTATGCAATATTATTAACCCTGGAGTTCCTGGGAGTTAATGTAATGTGTGACAAATAGGCCAAAGAGCCAGTTTAGAATGCATTCAGTGGACAATAGCGGCATTCAAGCTGCAAAGATTGGAACACTGACATGCGTTATGTGAACCTTAGTTCTAGAAAGGGCAGAGTTATAGACGTTCTGCTGGAACAAAATGGGATGACTGAGATGATTTTTTTTCTAATGTTGTAATTTTAGTTGAATAATAAAGGTTTATTGGAGGACAATAATCTATGATTATTATAATACAATGTTGTTTGATACTGAGTATTTTAATTTATCCTTGGCATCTCCTTGCACTGTTTGTACAGTAAATTTCAGTACTTATTGTCATTATGGGCCGAATGCTCCCACCTTTGCATTGTCTTGATGAATTTAATTTATCTATTGCATTAGTATATTGTTTCTTGTTTTTTTTTTTTTCTCCAAGTGTTGGGATATGGTGATCTATAGCTTGTTTTCATTAAATTGTTCAAAATTGTCTAATATTTGTCTCAGATGTAATACTAGTAAGGTTTTTGCAGTCTGCTAGCTAGTCATGTCTTTGCCTCTTTTGTAGGTGCCTGACTCTGGCCTGCCTCAGGTTTAAGTATTCTACTGGTGGATTGTTGGTGTAAGATTTCCATTTTATTCCCGTGACTCTGTACAGCTAGTAGAAAACACACCTTAAACCTAGAAACCATAAATGTAATATGTTTTGCACTATTTTTGTATAAGGTAGAAAGAGATGTCATGATACATAAGTTTTATTCTGATGAGCTCTCAATGACAATAAAGTTCCTTCCAGTGACAGACTCTGTCTAAAGTTATGTGTCCCATCTTGGAACAGCATCAAAAGAACACGTAGTTCCATTTCAGTTTCTTTCATCATGTGCAGAGTCTTAAATGGGATTGTACTGTGGAATTTACTTATAAAAACACCACTAATCAATAATATTGCGATGAACAAAGAGGCATCGTAAAGTTCTTGTAATGCAATTTATATATAAATGTTGCATTTTCAGCAGTCACATTTTAAATACATACGTTTTTTGACAACTTTTCTTTTTGGATGAAAGGGACAGCAATGGGCTCTGACTTGGCACTAATATTCAACAACACCTTCATGGAAAGATTTGAGGAGATACATATCTGCAGATGAAACTTCCTTAGGGCCAGATTTTTTAATTTGATACAATGTAGATGTTATGGCTATGTGGGATGGCCAAGACTCTTCAAAGAGTTGGGAAACAACTCCACAAGTGTTCCTTCTGGCACGCTACCCACAAATACATACTGTATATATTGAGTCCCACATAATTATTTCATTTAATTTTTATAATACATCTAATTAGTACGTTATGTATTAAATACTGTTATATTATGGTTTGATTTCAAGGTTTAAGAACCATTGGAGTGATCACAAAGCTGGACCTGATGGATGAAGGAACAGATGCACGGGACATCTTGGAAAACAAGTTGCTTCCTCTTCGAAGGGGTATGGTTGCTTAATGTCATTTTTCTACAGATCTGGGGATGTCTAGAAATTTTCCTAAGATCATTTTTAACCACGTAAATATAGTATATGAGAATCTGCGCCATGATTTTTGGCAGAGAATTACTTATTTTGTGCCGAGTTAAAAAATGCACTAAAATGTGTACATGACCTGCAATGATTTACCAATTATTGCAATTAAAAATGAGAAAAAGTAAATTTAGAAAATACACCATAATCCTGTTGCTAATAAGAGATGTAGTAACTGTTGGGTTTTCCGACGTTATTAAGATGCTCAACTAATCTTGAAAGGAATAGTTTTAATTGGAATTGCTTTTTTTTATCCAAGGCTATGTTGGAGTTGTGAACAGGAGTCAGAAAGATATTGATGGGAAAAAAGATATACAAGCTGCCTTGCAGGCAGAAAAGAAGTTTTTCCTGTCTCATCCAGCTTACCGCCACATGGCAGAGCGTATGGGCACCCCTCCTCTTCAGAAAGTTTTAAATCAGGTATTAGACATCTCCTTATATTGCTACCTAGTTACAGTCATATATGTGTTAGTTATAAAATGTTTTATAACACTCCCCCACTTAAATAATGTCAACATTGATTTATTATCCACTTGTAGCACTGATTATTTTTTTAACTAAAAGTATATAATTTTACTTACACACAGAGTGCATGTTAGATTGATGTGTTCAAGGGTCATGTTGGATGGGAACACTTAGGGACGTAGTCTCATTACTATTTTATTCAGATTGAACAGAGCTCTCATTTGGCCTGTAAACTGTTTGCTTGTTTAGTCTGAATACATATAATGATGGTTTTCAGTATTATTTTCATTATAATAATTATCTAAAACCCAGAAAGAAAATAAATATATATAACATTAGTTTGGCGGTGAGGTTGAACCTTCTTCCCACGGTTGTAGGGCCTAAATCTGCTGTCCGGGTATTCTGACCATGATTCAAATCTACTTTTCATGGTTGTAGAGCAAAGACATGGCGGTGAGGTTGAACCTTCTTCCCACGGCTGTAGGGCATAGATCTGCCGTTCGGGTATTCTGAGCTGGATTCAAATCTGCTTTCCATGGTTGTAGAGCAGAGACATGGTGGAGAGGTTGAAACCGTTTTACCTCAGATGTAGACCAGAGACGTTACCCCAAAAGTACACAGCTGATATTGTGTCGAAGTAGAATATATGAAGATAGATGTGTTGTCCATCAACATTTGCTAGAGAGGTTTTCTGGGACACAAATCTGCATCTCCGCAGTTGTATCAAATTTGATTATGGGTAAGTAGGTTAAGACGACAATTTTTGGTGGGGGGGAGTAGAAATCCTGATGAATTCCCACACATATTTTTTTAGAACACGACCCCTGAGTAGGTTTAATTATGCTATACATAAAATATAACTAAAGGTAGAAGCAGGAATTTTGAATTACTTTTCAAATTTACTATTTTTGACAAAATGTACTTTTCCTTTCAAAGCAACTAACCAACCACATACGGGATACTTTGCCAGACCTCAGGAACAAAATACAAAGTCAGCTTCAATCTATAGAACATGAAGTAGAGATTTTCAAAAACTTCAAACCTGAGGATCCTTCTAGGAAGACAAAAGCATTACTTCAGTAAGTGTCTATTTTACATTTGCCTCTCTGTGTTTCAGTTTGTGTTTGAAAATCAGAATTTACATAGAAACATAGAAAATGTCGGCAGATAAGAACCTTTCGGCCCATCTAGTCTGCCCAATTACATGGATTCTTTACCTGGATTTATCTTTTGTTTAGGATAGCCTTATGCCTATCCCATGCTTGTTTAAATTCAATTACTGTTTTGGCCTCTACCACTTCAACTGGAAGACTGTTCCATGTATCCACCACCCTCTCAGTGAAATAATGCTTCCTGATGTTACTTTTAAACCTTTGCCCCTCTAATCTAAGACTATGTCCTCTTGTCTTGCTACTTTGTTTCCTTTTAAATATACTCCCTTCCTCTACCTTGTGGATTCCCTTTACGTATTTAAATGTTTCTATCATATCCCCTCTGTCTCGTCTTTTTTCCAAGCTGTACATGTTAAGATCATTAAGCCTTTCCTGGTAACTTTTCTCCTTCAAGCCGTACACCATTTTAGTAGCCCTTCTCTGAACTCTCTCTAAGATGTCTATATCCTTCTGGAGATACTGTCTCCAGTACTGCACACAGTACTCCAAGTGAGGTCTCACCAGTACTCTGTACAGTGGCATGAGCACTTCCCTTTTCCTACTGCTAATACCTCTCCCTACACAACCAAGCATTCTTTTAGCATTTCCTGCTGCTCTATTACATTGACTACTTACCCTTAGATCCTCTGAAATAATAACCCCTAAATCCCTTTCCTTAGATGTTGAGGTTGGGACTGTATCAAATATTCTATATTCAGCCCTTGGGTTCTTACGACCCAGGTGCATTATCTTGCACTTATCCTCATTAAAACTCAATTGCCACAGCTTCGACCATTTTTTTAGTTTGTCATTTGGCTGATCCCTCCAGGAACGTCAACCCTGTTGCAAATCTTTGTGTCATCAGCAAAAAGACATACTTTACCATTAATAACTTCTACAATATCACTAATAAAAATATTAAAGAGAATGGGTCCAAGTACTGACCCCTGAGGTACCCACTGGTAACAAGACCTTGCGTCGAATAAACTCCATTTACCACAACCCTCTGTTGCCTGTCACTCAGCCACTGCCTAATCCATTCAACAATATTGGAATTCAAGCTCAAAGATTGCAATTTATTGATAAGCCTTCTATGCGGAACAGTATCAAAAGCCTTACTGAAATCTAAATAAGCAATGTCTACTGCACCACCTTTGTCTATTATTTTTGTTACCCAATCAAAAAAAATCAATAAGATTAGTTTGGCATGATCTCCCTGAGGTAAACCCATGTTGTTTCTGATTCTGTAATCTATGTGTTTTTAGATGTTCAACAATCCTTTCCTTTAACATGGTTTCCATTAATTTCCCCACTACTGACGTAAGACTAACTGGCCTATAGTTCCGATTCCTCCCTACTACCCTTCTTGTAAATGGGCACCACATTTGCTAATTTCCAGACTTCTGGGATGACTCCCGTTAACGGTTTTGCTATTACACCACTGAGCTCTTTTAATAACTTAAGGTGGATCCCATCAGGCCCCATTGACTTATTTGTCTTTACTTTAGACAGCTGCTGTAGAACCTCCTCCTCTGTAAACTCATATGTAAATGTCTCTTTAGTGTTTCCTCCTGAGGTCCCTTTCCTTCCTTTTCTTCTGCAAAGACTGAACAAAAATATTCATTGAGGCAGTCAGCGAGACTTTTATCCTCTTCTACATACCTTCCTTCCTTTGTTTTTAATCTAACTAATCCTTATTTTACTTTTCTTTTCTCGTTTATGTATCTAAAAAATGTTTTGTCCCCCTTTTTTACTGACTGAGCTATTTTCTCTTCTGCGTGTGCTTTGGAAGCTCTTATAAATTGCTTTGCCTCTTTCTGCCTAATCTTATAGGTTTGCCTATCTTCTTCACTCTGAGTTGTTTTATAATTATTGAATGCTATCTTTCTGTTCTACACTATTTTGGCCACTTCTGCAGAGTACCACAGTGGTTTCTTCCCTTTTTTTCCGAATGCAATTGCCGAATGCAATTGCCTGTGGCCTTCAATAATGCCTCTTTTAAATAATCCCATTTCTCCTGGACTCCCTTTAAACTCCTCCAGTCTGATAATGACTCATTCACACAAAATCTCATTTTAGAAAAATCTGTTTTTTAAAGTCTAAAACTTTTGTTTTTGTGTGGTGCGGCTCCATCCCTGTTCTTATATTAAACCACACTGACTGGTGATCACTAGATCCCAAATTTTCACCTACAACATCGTCTGATACCAAACCTCGATTTGTGAGTATTAAATCCAATATGGCCTCTTTACGGGTCGGCTCCTCAACTACTTGTGTTAGAGGTAATCCCAGTAGAGAGTTTAGAATATTTGTACTCCTGGTGCACCCAGCTATTTTGGTTTTCCAGTTCACATCAGGAAGATTAAAGTCCCCCATGATAATAACTTCCCCCTTCATTGTCATTTTGGCTATTTCCTCACACAGCAGATTATCTAGCTCTTCTACTTATCCAGGGTAGGGCTGTGCAATTAATTGCAATCGCAATCGAATCGCGATTTCTGACCCTGCAATTTCTAAATCGCATAAGGCTGCAATTTTCGGCTCCCTGTTAACTTCCGGCGGCATGGTGCTTTGGGCGCTCGCAGGGGGAACCACGTGACGAGCCGCGTTCTCGCGGCTCGTCACATGCTTCCCCCAGGCGAGCGCTCAAGCTCCATGCCGCCGGAAGTTAACAGGGAGCCGAACACGTTGCGCACAGTGTGCTGGGCAGTATTTCCGTGTGCTGGGCAGTATTTCCGTGTGCTGGGGCAGTATTTCCGTGTGCTGGGGCAGTATTTCCGTGTGCTGGGGCAGTATTTCCGTGTGCTGGGGCAGTATTTCCGTGTGCTGGGGCAGTATTTCCATGTGCTGGGGCAGTATCCATGTGCTGAATACTGAATTCATTTAGAATGTATGTAGCATGTTTTGAAAAAGCAAAAACAATTGGCTAAATCGCAAATAAAATCGCAATCGCAATATTCATTCAAGAAATCGCAATATGATTATTTTGTCAATATTGCACAGCCCTAATCCAGGGGGGTCTATAGATCACACCTACACGAGCTACTGTATGATTGTCAAATGTTAGCGTAACCCAAACTGACTCTATGTTCACCTCGCTCACTTTTATTTGGTTTGTTTTTTATGTTGTTTTTCACATACAGGGCCACTCCTCCTTTTCTACCTTCTGTCTTTTCTATATAAAGAGTACCCCGGTATTGTTATGTCCCAGTTATGTTTCTCACTGAACCATGTCTCAGTAACCGCCACTAAATCTACTTTTTCAGCTGCCATCATTGCCTCCAGTTCATTGATTTTATTGACTAAACTGCGAGCACTTATAGACACGACTCTGAGCTTGTCATTTTTTACCCCGCATGTTGCTTGCACCCTCAGATTTAGTTTTGGGGGACAATCGGGCAGATTGTTTTTTTACCCTTTTGTCCCCCCTCCTAGTTGTAATATTCCTTTGTGAAACCTTTGAAGTTCTCACTGAGAACATATGTTCCCCTATGAGTAAGATGCAAACCATCTTTTTTATACAGTTCCTTTCTGCTCCAATTAGAGCTATCATGGGACACACAGCCAAATCCTTGCTCCCGACACCATTCCCGAAGCCACAAATGAAATTCCCTAGTGCGCATCTGCCTAGCCTGAATGTTATGCACAGGCAGAACTTCAGAGAATGACACAGTGGACGCAATCTGCTGTATTTCACCTCCAAGAACACAAAAATCTTCCTTAATCTCAGAAACCTCATTGCTATCTAAGTCATTTGTCCCTAGATGGACTAGAACGTACACTTCCCCTTCCTGCTTTGCTTGTTTGACAATATTGAGAATGCATCTCCTGTCTCTACAAGCAGTAGCCCCAGGAAGACATCTCACCAAACCACTACTCTCCAGCTCAACACCTCTTATGATAGAATCACCCAGCAACAATTTCCTTCTATCAAGTCCCACCTTTTCCTTTTCGTCCTTTGTTGCAGTCTTGCATACCTTAGGCATAGGGGATGGTGGTTCCTCAACTATGGTGTCTGAGCCTACTTCCGTCTTACCTCTACACTCTGAAAGTGCCTCAAAAGAATTAAGAAGAGCCACAGACTATGGGACGTGCCTTCTATCCACAACTCTAAGTCTACCAGATCCTACAGTAGTCCATCTGCCGCTCCTAAGAGGCCTCTGTGGCAGTGGCTTTGTAACAGTCATAGCCTGAGTTTGTCTAACAGATAATTTACAAATCTCAGACTTCAAACAGGCAATTTCCTGCTGCAATAATGAGAACTGCCTACATATCAGGCACACTCCAAACCTCCAAAAATTGGATCTAAAAACAAATGCATGACAGCTCTTACACTGGACCAAGCCTGCCATTATAAAATGAAAGAATGGATTTAAAACCAGCAAATCTTACCTTTTTGTAGGTTTTCTACCTCCTGTCTAACCTCAGACTACCTCCAGAGTATCTCCAGAATATCTCAAAGTGCCTCACTTGGAAGGCTTGCACTTAGAAGGCTTCACAAGCTCTATTAGACAAGCTAATATCAGCAATCTTTATACAGTCACCTAAGAACACCTCCCCCAGCAAGGCGTGGACAAGCTTAACCTCTTAGCAAATAGCACCCAATTGATTTGAATGGGATTTAGTGCTAATGTGTTTTCCCATACCGACAAACTCATTGATGTATTTTTTTCCTTATTAAAAACCCATATATATTTTTTTTATGTTTTATTTTTTCCTGATGGCTTTTATAAAACATAAATTATGACAGTTGTAAGTTTGGACGTATTGGTTATTTTTTGTAAGTAATGAATGCTAAACTCATAGAAAGTGAATTGATTTTAATAACAGGAAGAAGTGAGTTTCAGGGAGGGAGGCGCAAATCTTAATTCGATACACATCAGAATTATTGAGCCAAACATTGCGCAAGATAAAAGAACACTTTAACCCCTTCCCAACTGATGACGGCATTATCCGTCATGATTTTTTTTAAATAGTTAACGACTGTTGCTGGAAAAACTCCTGTAAGGAGACGTAGCAAAAGAAGTAATACCTCTTTCTTAGAAAGAAAGTGTTTTCATTTTGATTGTATCAGGGTGTTTTCATTATAAAGTGTTCGTGTACAGAAACATGAGCTGCCTGTTCCTTAGGTACAGAACATTCAGATAAGCTACTCACAATAACAATTTGTTTCTAGGTCATATTTTATGTATGAATTTTCCGGGGTCTTCTTACATAATGACCCCTCCCTTTCTCTCTTACGTTTCAATAAAAGATGTGTGCAAGCTCTAAGCAGTGCGCAGAGATGATAACATAATTGTGTGTGTGTCATTTATGCTCCCTGATATCCATGTCACGTTTCCTCCAAGAACTCGGTATCTGATCTTTATACGCAGCACGTCTATCCTAACCCTCTGATCCTTAGAATTGTTGGTAAGCTTACTATACCCTAGACCCAGTATACAGCAACCAAGTACCCAATGATATAAACAGGGATACTGATAATATGTCAATCGTAGCCAGGGGTCAGTAATGCCAGAGAGTAATGCAGGAAAACAGAATACAAATGTACAGCACTGAGAGGAGGTGAAAACCACATCAGAGCAGTGAGAAGATAGACTGCTAGTGGTTTTAAACCCGGCGGTGCCATGTCATCATGCCAGGCTCCGCCCCGGCATCCCACGTGACCACCGCGATTCCTTTCATCACTCGGTGCCCAACTAGCGAGCAGCAAAGACGATGCTGCCGGGTAAGTCCAGCGTGGGACGTAACTGTCACGTTCAGCCACTATGGCGGTACCCGGCATGCGCCAAGTAGGGCCCAGGTATGAGGAAAAGCCGCTATATGCAGAGATGCGTGACACAACAATCAGGATAAGGAAATAAACCACAGTAGACACTGGGGACCTCTGCACGGCTAATACCGAAGGAGCCCTATACTGTTAGATCGGTCCTTAGAGTGGCCGAATCTGCACTAATAGAAAAAGGTTACCTTTGTAGCCGTGCAGAGTCCTGGGGAAAACACAGACACCTGAAGGAGTGTACTCAACAACTTGCAGGGAAGGACTTCAATATACAAAAGCCGTGGTCTACAGGGATACACAACATATAATACAATATGCACAGAACAGCTAGGGATGTCCAGAAGAGTCGTTAATAAATAAATAAGCCAGGGGTCAAAACCAAAACGTATACCTTGAGCCAAAGCGGGGATATAGCACCAAAGAAAATCCGTCAGCCAGGCCAGAGGGTCAATAACAGGAAGTCAATCAGAACATAAAACTCAGACAAGGGGGAAACACTGAAATAGAACTAGGACGGAATAACAGGGAGCTCTCAGGAACAAATCTGTAGCTGAAGTGAACCAGGATGCAAGAGCATGGTGATATGGGCCCATGGCTTTATATAGGGGAGTAATCAGCCCATATCACCAGCAGAAGCTCAACGAGCAATGAACTTAACCCCTGAGCTGCATGACAGGGAAAGCAGCACAGGGAACCACATGGAAACACAGACATAAGGAATACAGAGGGCAGGGAGACAGGGTTGGAACGTGGGAACGTGACAGTAGCCCCCTCCAAAAAAGGTGACCTCAGGGCACCTAAAACAACAAACATGACAGACAGAATCAGGAAACCAGATTACGAACACCAATCACCAAAGTCCTTTGAGGTCCCACTCAGAGTCGTCATCCTCCTCCTCAAGACGCCCCCGACTATGAGGGTTCCTTTGAATGGCAACCCAGTGGTCCTTCCTGAACACCAGTCCAAGGGGCGACTGCACATAGCCCTCAGGGACATGACGGGGTAGGGGGATCTTGGCATCAGTTAGACTGGACATAGAATCAGTGGGACTAGGGTTAGACACCTTTTCCCGTCTTCTCCTTGAACGAGATCTAGAACTGGTGACCACCCCACACGACACGGCAACAGTGGGAGTAGGCTCGCCTAACTGTGCCTTACCATGAGGTTTGGAAACCCCGGACTCTCTGTGGGGCATGGGTACAGTGGTGTTGCAATGTAGCTCTGGTACTGCTGACACACAGCTTGACTGGGTTTCTGGCACCGCTGACACACAGCTTGGGACTGGCACACAGCTTGGGACTGGCACACAGCTTGGGACTGGCACCGCTGGCACACAGCTTGACTGGGTTTCTGGCACTGCTGACACACAGCTTGGGACTGGCACTGCTGACACACAGCTTGACTGGGTTTCTGGCACCGCTGACACACAGCTTGACTGGGTTTCTGGCACCGCTGACACACAGCTTGACTGGGTTTCTGGCACTGCTGACACACAGCTTGACTGGGTTTCTGGCACCGCTGACATACAGCTTGGGACTGGCACACAGCTTGGGACTGGCACCGCTGGCACACAGCTTGACTGGGTTTCTGGCACTGCTGACACACAGCTTGGGACTGGCACTGCTGACACACAGCTTGACTGGGTTTTTGGAACCGCTGACACACAGCTTGACTGGGTTTCTGGCACCGCTGACACACAGCTTGACTGGGTTTCTGGCACCGCTGACACACAGCTTGACTGGGTTTCTGGCACCGCTGACACACAGCTTGGGACTGGCACCGCTGGCACACAGCTTGACTGGGTTTCTGGCACTGCTGGCACACAGCTTGGGACTGGCACTGCTGGCACACAGCTTGGGACTGGCACCGCTGGCACACAGCTTGGGACTGGCACCGCTGGCACACAGCTTGGGACTGGCACCGCTGGCACACAGCTTGGGACTGGCACCGCTGGCTTGACTGGAAGCTTGCCAGCCACGGGCGTGACAACTTCACTGTCAGACAAAGACAACATGATAGCAGTTCTCCCACCAAAGTCCTTGGCTGTGACCCCATCGCCAGACCCCATAATTGTGGCCTTGCTACCTGGCACTATGAGTGCGGTGGGTGATGCAGATAAGCGTACAGCACCGCAGGTAATACAGCCTGTAACAATCTTACGCCCTGGACCACCATTAGGGTGTCTGGCCATTTGGCGAGGCCACATACGAGAGGCACTAATGGGAATAACCTCCATGGCTTCATCCTTTGACTCCTTCTCGGCCAGGGAGTTAAAGTCCATTTGTGCCTCGGGATCAGAAGAAGGGGAATACTCGACTGGGTCTGAGATGTCAGTTACCCCCTCCACAGACCTGGTTACCCCTGGAAGGGCTCTCCTAGGCCTGGACGGTAAAGGGGGTCTGACCTCGGATACATGACAGGGACTGATACCATCTGACCCAGTACGGGGCCTGGCACCATCTGACCCATCGTCAGAATATTCAGCAAGGTCAGTAACATCAGTTGCCCCCTCCACAGGTCTGGTTACCCTAGGAAGGGCTCTCCTAAACCTGGACGGTACAAGGGGTCTGATTACTTTGGATTTATAATGGGACCTGGCTTTGGTGACCCGACTGTGGGTCGTGGGCACAGCGGGCACCTTGCCAGCCTCAGCGCGCACTGGCATCTTGCCAGCCTCAGCGCGCACTGGCTTGAGTGGGCACCATGATATAAAATGCAATGAACTGGCACAATAGAAACAGAGCTTGTCAGTTCGCCTTCTATTCATTTCCTCAGGGGAAAGTGAACCACGTACCCTGCTTTCTAGAACAGCTTGATCATTAGAAGGGAGAAAAGTTGTGTCCATTAACCCCTTCCACTTAGACATGAAATAACCAAACAGGCGCAGCATGGATTCAAACAATTTACGCAACTCTGCGGGTTTTATGGTTGGCTCTTGCATTATGTCACGTTCAGCCACTATGGCGGTACCCGGCATGCGGCAAGTAGGGCCCAGGTATGAGGAAAAGCCGCTATATGCAGAGATGCGTGACACAACAATCAGGATAAGGAAATAAACCACAGTAGACACTGGGGACCTCTGCACGGCTATTACCGAAGGAGCCCTATACTGATAGATCGGTCCTTAGAGTGGCCGAATCTGCACTAATAGAAAAAGGTTACCTTTGTAGCCATGCAGAGTCCTGGGGAAAACACAGACACCTGAAGGAGTGTACTCAACAACTTGCAGGGAAGGACTTCAATATACAAAAGCCGTGGTCTACAGGGATACACAACATATAATACAATATGCACAGAACAGCTAGGGATGTCCAGAAGAGTCGTTAATAAATAAATAAATAAGCCAGGGGTCAAAACCAAAACGTATACCTTGAGCCAAAGCGGGGATATAGCACCAAAGAAAATCCGTCAGCCAGGCCAGAGGGTCAATAACAGGAAGTCAATCAGAACATAAAACTCAGACAAGGGGGAAACACTGAAATAGAACTAGGACGGAATAACAGGGAGCTCTCAGGAACAAATCTGTAGCTGAAGTGAACCAGGATGCAAGAGCATGGTGATATGGGCCCATGGCTTTATATAGGGGAGTAATCAGCCCATATCACCAGCAGAAGCTCAACGAGCAATGAACTTAACCCCTGAGCTGCATGACAGGGAAAACAGCACAGGGAACCACATGGAAACACAGACATAAGGAATACAGAGGGCAGGGAGACAGGGTTGGAACGTGGGAACGTGACAGTAACAATCTGCAACTCAATCAGCGGGGCCTAGGTGGATAGAGTTCCCACGACCCAGAAAACAGATAATGCATAGATGTTCCTATGTTTGCTGTCGATTTCAATAGAGGTTCCCCTTTAAGGGATGTCTCCTATTATCTATCAACTCCAGTATGCAGAAAAATCAGTGCCTGTCCGTGATGGGACCAAAAAACTTGAAGTAAATGCTGTTTCTTGATCCCTTGGTTTCTGATGCCGACCTGCGACACGAAAATCCCAGGGTCCACTTCCAGCACATGTGATCATTGTCACAACCAATGACGGTTCTGTTAAAGAACCTGCACTGGCAGTCAGCCAAAATTGCTTGGGTCCTTAAGTAGCTAAAAAAAATTACCTGGAGCTGCGTCATTAAGAGGTTAAGCTAAAGAGCAGAAATATTTTATTACTAATTAATTCATATTTTCACTTTTATACAATAATACATTTTATTTGTTTTCCTAAAGGTTAATAATCAGCTTTTTAGCAAAGGCAAATTAATATTAATTAACCGTGCTTTTGAATGCAATGTTTTAACACACGTGTTTTTCCTATGTGCTTCTAGTTTTTTTTCCTAACATAATTGTTAATCATTTAAAGAATGGTCCAGCATGTTGCTGTGGATTTTGAGAAGAGGATAGAAGGATCGGGTGATCAGGTGGATACCCGAGAGCTCTCAGGTGGCGCCAAAATCAATCGCGTTTTCCATGAGCGTTTCCCATTTGAACTAGTAAAGGTGAGGTTTGCTTTCTCTTTCAGACAGAACAGTGATATATTAAATTACAGTATATTTATTAGTAATGTCTAACTACTGTAATTTGCCTGTTATGTTTTTATATCACAATTTTTAAGATAACCTTTAAATTCAATATATTTGTACCAGCAGGTGGAGCTCTTTTTGTGTGTAGTCGTTGACTATAGGCTTCCGGTTTCAGGGATACTGTTTAAAGTAGTGATTTTGAAACTTTTCATTTCACAGCACAGTGATGGGAGCAAAACACTATAAAAATTTCAAGACAAACTAGCAGTTTTTTCGAAAGATTTAAGGGGTTATTCAGAGAGCACCGAAATGTCACCGGCATTTCAGTGCTCTCTCGTTCGGCACACTTCGGTGAGTTCAATTCACCGACCCTGCGGGGAATTCAGCATTCAACACAGAGTCCCCGAAGTGTGCAGAATCTACACGCCTAACGCATCCAAAAAACCGCCGAATCAATCGGATAAACCGTCGAAAAAACCACCGAAGTATCCTCAAACCGCCGAAAAAACACTGAATCGATCCGATAACCCGCCGAAAAACCACTGAACGCATCCAATAAACCGCCGAATGCATCCGGCCCATCCATCGAACAGACCGCCAAACACCTCCAAACAAAGCCAACCAGCCGTCGAACAGGGGGAAGAAAAAAAAAATAATGAAACTTTTAAAAGGCTTTTAAAACAAAACAAAAAAAAATAGTGCATGAAAATGCCTGGAAATAATATATAAGGTCCTATGAATAACAATAAAAAGGTCTGTTATGGAATAAAAAGAACAAAAAACCCACGCTATTTAACAAAAAATCAGAATCAAAAATTTCGGCCAAAAAATCCTGAAAAAGTGTAATTTTTTTCTAAATAAATATGCTTTTTGCTGCAAATGAAAACAATAAACAGTTGAATAAATATTTAATAAAAACGGGGAACTTTTTTTTACAATAAAACCTATGGGGTTCGCCTGCTTAAGCCTGTCAAATGAAACCACTGAAAATCAGGGCAATACAACAACTTTTCGGTGTTGTTCTCTGAATAGATTAACCATTACTTCTCTGTGGGGAATGTCACTGCCCCGAAGGTCAATTTTTGAATGGCCGAATGGCCAAGAAATTGCACCGTATGGGGAATTTCACCGTTCGGTGAAATTAGGTGGCCAATTTGGTACTCTTTGAATAACCCCTATAGTTTCCCATGTAAAAAAATAATAATTTTACGAACCTGATTTTTTTATTTTGGCCAATTTGTTTTTTAACTTAAAGCTTTTATTTACAGTTTCAGTCAATAGGCCCATGCACAGCAAATTACCAGAGGGACACATCAGTTGGCCATGGCAACGTGATTGAAAATCACTGTGCTAATGTATATTTGGGAAATTATTTATTTTAAAACAAGCCATTACGCTTGGCTTTGCTTTCGCTTCTTATGCTGGAATCTGACAACAGGTGAGGGCTCACAGAGCTCGAGTAAACCTCTCTGCCTCCGGTGTGAGCTGCTTGTTGAACAACATAGTGCCCGTGCCCCTCTTGTTGAATGGACATCTGTCTGTAAGTATGGAGGCCCGGGTCACAAGATAGGATCTATATGATTGTAGCAGTAACTTTCTTTCCTGCTTGGAACAGTGGGCTCGGAGCTGGGTTTTTCAGGCACAAAATAAAATACCAATTCATTAAAACATCACTTCACAGATCGAACACATTAGATAATCTTGGTAAACCACATATTTTGATTCTTTATATCTCATGGTTCTCTACTAACCCTATTGCTGGGTGCGCATCATGGAAAATGTGGTTCTGAGATACATTAGATGCCAAGGACAGCTGCCATTGCATTAGGGATCAAAAGCTGTACCATAGATCAGTGTTTCCCAACCATGGTCCTCAGGTCCCCCTAACAGGCCAGGTTTGCCAGATATCTGAAGCACAGCACCGGTGATATGATTTGCTGCTCAGTGATTTCAGGATTATAAATAATCCTTAAAATCTGGCCTGTAAGGGGTACTTGAGATCAGGGTTGGGAAACACAGTCCTAGATCTAAGCTATTTATCACTGCATCCTGTGGGACATAGACCACGCTTAAAATTGTAGGCGTTTGTGCCATTTTTGTTGCCATTGAGCTTTTAAGAGTTGTGGTTGTCTTTGTAGTCGTCCTATACCACCTGTTGCTTGGGTGGCACAGGGAATGTCATACTTTCTGTCCTGTCGCTTGTTTCTGTCCCAAACTCCATAGGGGTTATTCAGAGAGGTCCGAAATGTAACCGGACACTGAAATTCAGCATATGTTGACATTCGGGGCCGTTCGGCTATTCAGAGAGCAGGCAGTTCGCCAATTTTTTTCCAGAAGCTGCTCCGTACTCTGTTCAGCGGCTCGTCAGCATTTTCCAGACATGTTCGGCGTGTTTTTTGCGGCGGTTTGAGTGATCTGAAACTTCAGCGGCTTTTCGGCCAGGGACCCTGCGTTGAATGCTGAATTCACCGCAGGGTGGGGAACTTTGATTTGCCAAAGTGCAGGGAACGAGAGAACACCAAAATGTCGGTGACATTTCGCCACTCTCTGAATAACCCCTCATATGAAACATTTGCTGCAAGTTGACATTTAAAATTATTTACTATACTATATATTATACTATATTATCATATTTTGTCAGATGGAATTTGAAGAAAAAGACCTAAGGAAGGAAATTAGCTACGCTATCAAAAATATTCATGGCATCAGGTATATTCACTTCATATTATTGTGGTTTTTTTTCCCGTGATCAGAAGTACATACAACAAATGTTATTGTTCTTTATTAAAATGGATATTTCTGCAAGTTTAAGCCTGTTCTTTGTGGGTCCTCCATGCTTGGCATCATTCCAGCAACGTCTCTTCAGTCCTGTGTCCTTCATTTGACAACTCCTCAGTCTGGTGTCATTCCAGCAACATCTCTTCGTTCCAGTGGCCGCTCCTCAGTCCAGCGTAATGTGGGCGATGCCCCTCTAGTCCAGTGTCATTCCAGCAACATCTCTTCGTTCCAGTGGCGCTCCTCAGTCCAGCGTAATGTGGGCGATGCCCCTCTAGTCCAGTGTCATTCCAGCAACGTCCCCTTAGTACGGCTATGAGTGATAAAATCATTCATGTTTTGACAGTCCACCTCTCGTTGGACCAATCCACATCCTCCATCATCCATTTATTCTCTTCATGCACCCATACTTGTTGCCCTGTTGCAGTTCATTCTCACCCCTCAGTTCCTTCTCTTTGTGTTTAAGTTGTTTTCCTGATTTTTTACGTCTTCTCTTTTTTGACTGCGAGCATCTCTCTTGCCTGACCTTGGCTCTGTAGTCTGGTTTCTCTGTTTTCTTTGGTCGTTATTCCTCCACTGTCTTTTATCTCTTTGTTTAGTTAACTGCCATTATGATAGTAATGGCAAACCTTGAAACTCCAGATGTTTCTGAACTACATGTTCCGTAATGCTCAGCCAGCCTTATGCGTGATTAAGCAACATGGGGCATGTACTTCTGATACATATGGGGTGCCAAGGTTCACTATCACTGCATTATAAGGACCGTTCCTCTTCAGGATTTCTACTTTTTCCTTTTTTTAGGTCTATGTGCTTCATGTAGCAATCTTGAGACTGCTGCTTCCGGATCACATGTGATTAACTGGTTATCACAAATACAGTGAAATTTAGGCCCTTGTAAGTGTACATTATGTGGGCTAAATTCCGATCCTAGCGCTAAAACGCGGGCGCAAGGGAGTTTTCCCCCTAGCGCCCGCGTTTTAGCGCTAGATTACAATGCAGGCGCTAAAAAAGCTGGCTGCATTGTTTGCGGGCGCTAAGCCCCAGGATACGCGCGGCAGCGCTAAGCACAGCCGCGTGCATCCTCTCAATGGAGTCCATAGGACTCCATTGAAGCAGATGCCGGCGGTCACATGACCAGCCGGATCTCGCCTTGCGAGATTCGGCCGGTCAGCATTGTGATACGCAGGGGGAGACTGGGGGAACTTTTTCCCCCAGTCTTTCCCTGCTCCAGTCGGATGGAGGAGGCTGACAGAGGCGGTCCTCGCCGTGGGACAGGAGGTGAGTATCTTGATGTTTTTGGGGGGTTTCTGGATGGTGCTAACGGATTCTGCAGAAGCGGAATCCGTTAGCACCAAGTCCTGAGTCTGGTTAACTTTTTGTTAACTGCAGCCGGACGTTAATCAGCATTAGGACTTTATAATCCTAATGCTGATTAACACTTTGCACTCCCCATGTTAAGTATAGGGAGCGCAAAGTACAGTAACCTGGCGCTGAAAAGCGCAAGATACCAAACGCTAACGGGTTACTTAACCCATTAGCATTTGGATTGAAATATGCGGTAAATACTTGGGCTAACATTAACGCTCATCGAGATTTCTCAACCAAAACTGACATAATATTAAACCATTGTAAATTCTATTTGGTTCACAGAGCAAATGTGATTTTAATCCTCTTGGGTGCCCAAGTTAAGTTTGGAACTTACAAAAATAAGCATATAGCCTATGTTTGTTCTTTGTTTCCCCATTTCACATCTAAGACCTCAAGGTCTTATCCGGTGAATTGTATCCCCTGTCTACTAGAGTAGAAAATAGTTTGTGGAAATCAAGCCTTTTGCTTTGATAATCTTGACCCACCGCAGTGGATATATACACTGTCTGGCCAAAAAAATAAGTCACCACCAACCATACCAGCCTTTTATGATTTGGGGTTGCTTCATTTGATCAGGTCTAGGTTCAGCAACATTATGTGGCCAAAAAATTAAAGGGACACTCTACTCATCCTGACCACTTTATGGTTTCCTCAACCTAGCGTCACCAGCAGTCGGGATTGTTGAATTTCTCGGCTGTAGGTCTCCAGATCGGTCATTAGTGACGTCAGCACGCAGAGAGCATGAGAATGTCACCCTCTGAGGCCAACCCCGAAAGCTACACAGAGGCAGCCTATGGGTCGGATCTGTGCATGCACGCGCAGCTTCAATCCATCGTTCTGCGCAGGCGCTACTGAACTTACGGACGTAAAGTGGAGCACAGAAAAGCTTTCAGGGACTTCCGTGTTTGGGAGTCTCTGAGCTGAAGAGGAGGAGCAATGCACAGCGTGGGACAAAAAGTAAGTAAAATAACCTAAAATAGAAAAAAAACATTAAAAAAATTAATTGGGCAGATGCTATCAGCAGCATCTGCCCAATTATCCAATGGCAAGAAGGGAACTCTATTTTCCATATCCCTTTAACTCAGCTGACTCCCTGAATATACTGAATGAGCAGGTTTATCCATCAATGGATTTTTTCTTCTCTGTTGGCGCGGCCATATATTCCAATGCCAGGATTTATTGGGCTTAAATTGTGCAAGAGTGGTTCCGGGAGCATGACACATCATTTTCACACATGGATTGGTCAACACAGAGTCCAGACCTTAACCCCATTGAGAATTTTTTTGGGATGTGCTGGAGAAGAGTTTTGCAGCTCTCCCATCATCAATACAAGATCTTAGCTGCTAAAGTCTGTCTGTTGTAATTCTTTGATTCTCGCAGCAGGGGACGCTAAAGAGTAGCAGTAGGATATTGAACTTACAGAGTGCTGCATTCTCGCTAAAAGAATCCAACGCCTTTCCCACTTTCTCACTTAACTTTGCGGTAGGAGAGATTGATTCCACACGTTGATGGAATTCTAGAAAGGAATAAAATAATAAACAAAAAGCTTCATCCTTAAAGTGGCAGAATGCAGTAGAATAAAGTTGTGTAGGGAAAACCCTCATCTTGTCTCCATAAATAAAATCAAACATTTAATTCAAAACCCGTGAATCTGTGGAGAATTCCAAGAGAAATGCATGTGCTGGGTTAAATAGATGATTTTGAAGATTTAACTCTGGTATTCCTTATTCCTGTTATATGATAATATTTTCAATTCTCTTCCTTGCAATTCTTCATCGTTTCATTGTTTAGTGAATATTCCCCTCTATTTCTTTGCTAAAATTAACAAGCAAACACTAAGCCTTGGATCACCCCATATACATATTTATTTTCAAATGACAAATTTGCTCTAGATTTAGGAAATGGCCCAAAATACACAAAAGAACATGCTGCATCACCAATTGTAAGCATTACACACATTGGGCCTTCCTCCAAGACGAGCAGTAATTGCTGTGTGTGGCATGGTGATTACTGCTGTGCTTCACCCACTGATTACCGTTAGACTTGCTATTCCAAGTCAAGCCTCAGGGCCGGCTGTAATGTTACTGAGGATTTTAGAAAATATTTCAAATGATAATTTCAAGAGACAAGTAATTAATCAGTGAATGTATATATATATATATATATATATATACATATATATACACACTGCAATATAAAAAAAAATTCCACACACAATAATTATTTATTTATAAAGGATTTTACCAGGAAGGATACATTGAGATTTCTCTCATTTTCAAGTACAATACATTGCACATACTAAATATACAGTACACATACGCAGGTACATACATTCTGCCCGCAGGACAAGCTGCACATATACTGCTACACACACTACACATACTACATATACATACACGTTGCCCGCAGGACAAGCTGCACATACAGTATACAGCTACATACACACAATATGCTCTAGATAATCTATACATACTGCATACACAACACACTGCACACAAAGTGCCCACTGCACATACACAACACACAGCTAGCTAATGCTGACTTCATACAGCCTGCAAGTACATAGGTACATACAGAGCACTCAGAGATAGTAATACGTGTACTGTGTTGGAATTAGTATGTGTTCAGTGTGTATGTACACTATGCACCACATACAGCAAACAGTATTCTTTACATATAAAACACACATAACACAGCACACACAAGCACGTATCTATACTATAAAACAGTAAGACAGCGGCGTGTCCGTTGCCACGCCGCCGTCTTCGAATACGCGCGCACCCAGCGTACTGCTGGGTGCGTGCGCATCCAACCGCTGCACCACGAGAAAATATTGCCGGCGGTCGCGAGATCGCGGCTGGCTGGTGAATAGATCCCACCC
The DNA here is from genome assembly GCA_009667805.1 of Leptobrachium leishanense. Lineage (NCBI taxonomy): Eukaryota > Metazoa > Chordata > Amphibia > Anura > Megophryidae > Leptobrachium > Leptobrachium leishanense. Next base: position 59,731,023 of record CM019070.1, on the reverse strand, counting down.
AGACGAGCGAGCGGCAGAGTTTATGCCTGCGGCCGCTCGAAGTAGGTAAAGCACGCGGCCGCCGGCAATATATCTAGGTGAGCTGGGGCAATATATCCAGGTGAACTGGGGCAATATATCCATGTGAGCTGGGGCAATATATCCAGGTGAGCTGGGGCAATATATCCATGTGAACTGAGGCAATATATCCATGTGAGCTGGGGCAATATATCCATGTGAGCTGGGGCAATATGTCCATGTGAGCTGGGGCAATATATCCATGTGAGCTGGGGTAATATATCCATGGGAGCTGTGGGCAAATATATCCCGCGCGCGCACACATCACAGCTGCTCACTTGGCCCTCCTGTTGCGGATGGGATGGCGCCAGACGTGTTACAAACACATTTATATATGGAGATACTCATCTGGATCGTGTGTAAAAAAAAAAAAAAACTTGCCTCGCTCTGGATCCCAAGTTTCCCGGGAGTTCCGGTAGTCTCGCTGAAGTGAATGTGGGCTCCCTGATGCCCGCAAACACTTCAGGGACTCCTGGATTCGGAAGAGGTGGGATCGATCATGGCCAGAGGGCACACTCAGTTTAAGCCAATCATTAACTTCGCTCGCCACCACCAGGCCATTTAATCGCTAGTAAAGAAGACGGGTGGCCGGTGGCTTCATACTTAGTAACAACTACAATCATTCTAGAGCAGAGCACCCTGGCCTGAGGGGTATCCTGACTGTGTTACGAGAACCTGGAAGGATTTTAATTGTTTACGGTACAGTAACAAATTTTTCCTAGGTGTTATATTCGAGTCTTGAGTATTCTCTCATTTCCATAATAAATCTCTATCCATCGCATTATATTCGGGTCGCGCTATACTCGAGTATCTACGGTACACATAACATAGTGCCTTATACACACTTGTGAACTCCCAAAATTAAAGATGACATGCAAACATCCCCATTGTCTTTTCCACCTCACCCATTCCTTGTCCCTCTGCTCCCTTACCTGCCGAGTGTGGGAGGTGGTGTCAGGGTCACAAGGTCAGCATAGTACCGTGTGGGGAAATAGGAGGTTCTCTGCGCAAGGTGTAGGCACTACAGCCTCCTGTCCATTGCAGCATGGTGTGGCAGCAACTGGCAGCGCAGAACAACCTGCAGCCCATTTTGGGCAGTATATTACTGATCATCCTTGATGCAGGCTGAGACACTTGGAGGTGGCAGCACCTGATGAAAATTGAGGATGCTGTAGGCTAATTCTTGCAACAGGACTAGTCCTACACTCTCCAGAGGAAGGCACCACTATGCTCAGGTTGCCAGATATTGCGCTGTGCTATGGAGCAACTTAATGGGCTGCTGGACCTGCCTTATGAGGTTGCAAGCCTTGCTTTGTGAGGCCGGATGAAGGACAGACGGGTGCAGCGCACCTCTTGCACCTGCCAAGAGCAACCCCTGACGAGCATTAACCAAAGCTACTTTTCATTTTGTAATAGTGCTGTGCTTATTGCACATACTACACATTCTCTGCTATAATATAGGATCTTTGTATTTGTAGTGGTTGAATAATGAGCAATTACAAGTCACTGATTATTCTTGTCATTAATGCAAAAAGTAAAATTAGTAAATTTATATTGTGGCCCAATACCTATTAAAGGCTGATCCCCCCCCCTCAAATTCTAACAAGGTACAGTGATATCCCTTGTAAACTTTGCATTTTTTTTTCTCCATTTGATGAATAATATCAATATTATGTTTGTATCTTCAGAACAGGACTGTTCACTCCAGACATGGCGTTTGAAGCAATTGTGAAGAAACAGATCGTGAAGCTGAAAGGCCCAGCATTGAAATGCGTGGATCTAGTGATGCAGGAGTTAATTGATACTGTTAGGAAGTGCACAGCCAAGGTAGACATCAAACCCTTGTGTGTGTATATATATTTATAAAACTGTATGCTAAGCAAGCATATGGGTTCTCCCTACTTTGTATCGCTGCAGGTTGTTTTATTTGTATTTTCAGGTGTCTTAAGACTTCTCTTACTATTCCATTGTAAGATGAAAGAAAAGGAAGAAAAAAGCCTTATACATTAAAGAAATTTATTTTCTTGTCCGCCATAACGTTTAAGGGGTGATTGTGGTTACATATATACATAAAAACACACATTTTCTGAAAACAAATAGAATTATTTTGTCGTGTACATATTACCTCTTTTAAATACATAGGCTTACATGCCAAGTGTGCCATTAATGCTTTGTGAGAAGCTCTAATATCTGCAAATGTCAAACCCTTGTTACCTGGAGCTTACTGTACATATATTTGTACATGATTTATATTGCCTGTGCTGCCAGGAAAAAATGGAAAAAATAAAATAAATAATGAGCTGACATGTGTATCCCAATTGAATTTCAGATGAAATATGAAATATTGGCATTTCAGAGATTCAGGAGTATCTAAAATTCGGAATCGCTGAAATGCCTGAAAATGATAAAATGTGTTTGAATTGATCTGAAAACCTTCAAATCAATTCAGAATCATTTAAAAAAAAATGCTCTTTTTTTTGCAATACTAACCCTAATCCTTGCCCTAACCCTAAAACATGCAGGAATAGTAACTGTAACCCTAACGGTAACTCTATTCCTAACACAAACAGAACCTGTAAGCCTAAAAGTAACTCAGTCCTGGAAGTAACCTGTAACTGTCACATAACCCTAATGCTAACTCTTACATGTAGAAGGGGGTTTGTGTCACCTACCTCCTAGATATAATGTCTGATCCCTACACGCAGACAGGCTATCCTACACTGCCAATCCTTTGAATGGTCGGTAATACTACCTATTTCCAGAAACAGACAAAACCAAAAGGTATACGTGAACAGATAAACAGACACCGGGGTTAAATCAGGGTTGCTTGCGAGCTAATGACCTGATCATGGCCTTTCCAATGATACCAAACATGACTAGGTTGGGTGTAAAACTAAATAAAATAATAACAAGGTTTTTTTAAAAAAAAAATATATATATATGTTGTCCGGGGGTATAATAGAATAGGACTTCGATTGACGTTTAAACATGATGAGCATAAAACGGTCATAATGAGCTCAGCGCACAGAGGTGAAATCGCTCAGCAGTGAAGGGGTTAAAAAGCAAAACCATGTAAAAATTGGCTATTTCTAATCTCAGGAAAAAAATTCTTTTTTGGCGGTTGTAGATTTTGGGGATTCACTTTTGAAAAAGTGTGTTTTTTCCCATTTTTTTTCATCATATTTCATATTTTATTTATTTTATTATTTTTGCTTAAAGCCTTGCGTTAACTATCGCTGAACGTAATAAGCTCTTGTGATTAATCCAAGCGTTCGCCGCGTTCTCCTGGCATTTTTATGCTCACTGGCCCTTTCAAGTGGGTGCAAACAATTCAGTAGCAATGATAAATGAGCGAAGCCTATCTTCTGTTAGGAGACGTGCCAACCTTCATAAAATGAACCAGGATAAGACAGAGGTAATTATAGTGTAGGATACCACCTGATGACAGCAAGTCTGCAGCAAGATCAACCTACTGGCCTGGAAAGCGTAGGATTACTATTACATCATTCACAGCATGTGTGGTCGCTCGGTCCGGTGCACGGTCATACATTCCCTCTTAAAATATCATTTGCTTTTGTTTTGATAGGTCGTAATTTGGTGGTCATTTCCTACATGTCTCATGCTTTGAATCCTGCATACTCAAAATTTAACCGATGGAAGATTGTTGAAAATGAGGGTTGGGGGCATCCAGATCTCGTGGCTTTAATTTTTGGGGAAATTCAAATAATTTCGTATTTTTTGTTCTGAATAAAATTGGTGTAGTCTAGATTTAAAATGGCTTGTGAATGAGTGTTACATCATTTCTGAATCAATTCAATGTTAAATAACCAAGAGCCAACACTATAGTATCCTTCCCTCCCTTGTGCTTGAGTGATGTATTGGAGTGACAGAACTACGTATGTCCATTTAGGCTGAAGCTACTCATAATGCCCTTTGCTAGCAGATAGAATATATTTAGAGTATGTTTGAATGTCAGAAGAACATCCCTTAACCAGGGGTCAAGTCCTGAGAAAAAAGTGAGGGAACTCACCCACAAATTCCACAACCCCTATTACCTGCAGAAAAAATATATATATCACGAGCATAGCCGTACGTGGTGATACCATTTTTATTGGGTTAACATTACATTTAAAAGACAAGCTTTCAAGAGTGTAACGCTCTTGTTCAGGTCTTGAAAGTATACTGATCAGTGAAAGGTATCACTACATACTGGTATACTTGTGATTTTGGCAACTGGACTAACACGTGTTATATAATATATATATATATCTCTATCCAGGCACAGACCCCCAGAATTATATACACAGGCACAGATACAGACCCCCCCGAATTATATACACAGGCACAGACCCCCCCAGAATTATATACACAGGCACAGACCCCCCAGAATTATATACACAGGCATTGGATCCCCAGAATAATATACACAGTACTGAGCCCCAAGAATAATATGCACAGCACTGAGCCCCAAGAATAATATACACAGCACTGAGCCCCCAGAATATTATGAACAGCACTGGACCCCCAGAATAATATACACATCACTGAGCCACCAGAATAATATGCACAGCATTTGCCCCCAACTCACGTGGATGGATTTGCCCCCAGCTCACGTGGATATATTTGCCCCCAGCTCATGTGGATATATTTGCCCCCAGCTCATGTGGATATATTTTCCCCCAGCTCACATGGTTTATTGCCCCAGCTCACATGGATATATTGCCCCCAGCTCATATGGATATATTTGCCCCAGGCCTGCTCACGTGGATATATTTTCCCCCAGCTCATGTGGATATATTTGCCCCCAACTCACATGGTTTATTGCCCCAGCTCACATGGATATATTGCCCCCAGCTCAAATGGATATATTTGTCCCAGGCCAGCTGACATGAATATATTGCCCCCAGCTCACATGGATATATTGCCCCCAGCTCATATGGATATATTTGCCCCAGGCCAGCTCACATGGATATATTGCCCCCAGCTCATATGGATATATTTGCCCCAGGCCAGCTCACATGGATATATTGCCCCCAGCTCATATGGATATATTTGCCCCAGGCCAGCTCACATGGATATATTGCCCCCAGCTCACACATGGATATATTTGCCCCAGCTCACACATGGATATATTTGCCCCAGCTCACACATGGATATATTGCCCCAGCTCACACATGGATATATTGCCCCAGGCCAGCTCACACATGGATATATTTTCCCCAGCTCACACATGGATATATTGCCCCCAGCTCACACATGGATATATTTGCCTCAGCTCACACATGGATATATTGTCCCAGCTCACACATGGATATATTGCCCCAGCTCACACATGGATATATTGCCCCCAGCTCACACATGGATATAATTGCCCCAGCTCACACATGGATATAATTGCCTCCAGCAGCTCACACATGAATATAATTGCCCCAGCAGTGCACACATAGATATAATTGCCCCAGCTCACACATGGGTATATATTGTCCCAGTTCACATGGGTATATATTGCCCCTAGCTCACACATGGATATATTGCCCCAGCTCACACATGGATATATTTCCCCAGCTCACACATGGATATATTTGCCACAGATCACCTCTCCTCTCCGCCATCCCCGACACAATTTAGCTGGCCGCACATTGCCAGCGGCCGCGTGTTTTACCTCCTACGAGCGGCTGCTGGCAAGAAGCGCGGCCGCTCGCCTGGGATCGATCCAACAGCCAGCAGCGATCTCGCGAGAGCTCCGCGAGATCGCGGCTGGCTGTTGGATCTCAGGCGAGCGTCCGCGCTTCGTGCCAGCGGCCGCTCGTAGGAGGTAAAACACGCGGCCGCTGGCAAAGTGCAGCCAGCTAAATTGTTTTGGGCTCAGGCCACAGCGGGTACCTGCATTCCCGCAGCGTTCCTGCTGTGGGAGAAGTGCGGGAACGCCGTTCCTGTGCGTTCCCGTAGGACTCAAGCCCTGCCCTTAACCCCTTCACTACCAAGCAATTTTTGTTGATTTTTTTTTTTTTTTTTTTAATCAGAACATTTATTTGAAACATGAGATGTGAAGTTAACAATTACATATAGGGTAAAATACAAGTTTCCCAGAGAAATTGTTATTCCGAGATAGTTAAAAGATTATAATAATGTTAATTTGCTCATTTTTACTTTTTATCATGTATTCATTTATCCTTTACAGAAATATTGTTGAAATGTAAGATTCTGAGCTCTAGATGGTGTCCTTTATCTTACACAATTTCAAACGCGGTATGCATTACTATCATACAGGCAGGAAAAACACTCTGTAGTCCATAAGGCAACCTTGGCCTCAAGGTTTTGAGACTACATTTCTCATAATTCTCAGATGCTCTTTGAGCTGACTAAGCATCATGGGATATGTAGTAATTATTATTATTATTATTATTCTTTATAAAGCGCCAGCATATTCCGCAGCGCTGTACAATAGGTTACAGTATAGACAGGGTTACAATACATTGAACAACATTTGACAAACAGTACAGGAGGAGATGAGGCCCTATTCCCGTAGGAACTCACAATCTAGAGGGGTTGGGGTTGGAAACAGGAGGAGAGGACTGCAAGGTGCGAGTGATTGATGATTGCGTCAGTGAGTTGGGTGGTAGGCTTCCCTAAATAGGAATGTTTTAAGGGAGCGTTTGAAGGAAGAGAAGTTAGGGGAAAGTCTAACTGTACGAGGGATAGCGTTCCAGAGAATGGGGGCTGCGCGTGTGAAGTCCTGCAGTCTATCATGGGAAGAGGTGATGCGGGGAGAAGCTAGGCGCAGGTCGCTGTTTGACCTTAGGGAACGGGCTGGGGTGTATTTGGTGATTAGTGAGGACAGGTAGTGGGGAGCTGAGTTAGTGAGGGTTTTGTAGGTAAGGATAAGGATTTTGAACTTAATTCTGCAGTGGATGGGGAGCCAGTGAAGGGACTCGCAGAGGGGAGCGGCAGAGACAGAGCGGCAGGTGAGGTGAATTAGCCTGGCGGAGGCGTTCAGGATTGATTGTAGGGGGGAGAGGCGGGACAGAGGGAGGCCAGATAAGAGATTATTGCAATAGTCAAATCGGGAGATTACCAGGGCGTGTATGAGTTGTTTTGTGGTGACAGCGGTAAGAAATGGCCGAATTCTGGAAATATTACGCAGTTGGTATCGGCAGGAGGAGGAAAGAGACTGGATGTGGGGGATGAAGGAAAGAGCAGAGTCAAGTGTAACTCCAAGACAGCGAACTTGGTTTGATGGGGAGATGGTGATACCCTCCACCGTGATAGGTAGTTCCAAAACATCTGGAGAGCCAAGGTTCTTGACCACTGGCAGAAGGAACCAAGGAACTATTTCAACTCTGCATATATCTTGGGAAGATGGCAGACTGGCACAAGGATTTCAGGGGGTAGAGGGGGCCTTTAAATGTTATGGATGTAGGTGGTCAGTTTTTGGCCCATTGCAAGGTGATTGTGACCATGAAATCTCTTTACACCAGACTTTGGGTGGTGCTATTAGTTGATCTTTTTTGCACTTTTAGAAGCAACAATAATGAGTGATTCACATGAGTCATTATCCAAGCACCAGTGTACAAAGTACAAGACGCACATAAACACAGTATCCGTGCTGTAACGCTCAACCTGGAAAAGCAAGTGCGGAGTAATGACTGTATGAGGTCCATAGGTAATTACCAAACCCCATGCAATTGATTGTTACTGCTGGAATACGGCCCATTATGGTTTCAGGCTACAAAATGTTCACATGTTTGTTGTCAGACTAAGGTTGGGGTCAGACGAACGCAGTGTTAACGTCCGTGTAGCCACACTTTAGTACGTCCGTGGTAGCAGATAATCATGACCAATGAAGGCCCACACACGAAGTACGTCCACACGGAATGTGGACGCACTACGGACGCGCAAATGGCCGCAGGTTAGCAAGAACGTCGAACTGCTAGCACGGACGTGCGGAGTGCACCACGTCCGCAACCTCCGCATAGCTTTGTGTGTGAGTGATGGAACGTGGTCAGACGGACTGCATTTATACGTCCAGCATTTATACGTCCAGCATTTTTGACAGACAAAAGGTTTTTTCATTTTAATTTATTTTGCTACATCTGTCAAAAAATAACGTCAGTCACAAAAACGGACTGTGTGGCCACTACTGCGTCTTCCGTGAAAAAGTGCATCTGTACTGCACGGGCGCACAGTCCATAGAAAACGCGCTCGTCTGACCCTAGCCTTAATAAGTAGGAGTAATGTAAATATTTACTAGTCATTAAAAACATTTTGTTGCAGCTTTCAGACTATCCTAAACTCTGTGAAGAGACTGAAAAGATTGTCACCATGTACATTCGTGAAAGGGAAGGAAAAACCAAAGATCAAGTGAGTGTACTTATTGGAAAGAGTTTAAACAATGTTTCCCAAGCTTGTTCAATAAACCATAAACAATTGGTTCTCTTGCACCTGTTGCGTGGTCGTTAAGAAAGTCAGAGTGTGCAGGTAGACAGTTAAGGTCACAGCAGACACTGTGCCGACGTCACCTTCTCTGAGACCCAATCTCGGCAGTGAGGCAGCCTATGGAACGGATCTGCGCGTGTGTACAGCTCTGATCCATCGTTCTGCACAGGCGCTAAGGAACTTGTATATGAAGGTGCGCAATCTCGTAGCACTGGGCAATTTGTGGTTCCTAGGAGCACAAATTGCACAGAAAGGCCTGAAGGACGTCCGGGTTTGGGTTTCAGGAATCATCTGAACAGAAAATATAACTGGGCAGAGGCTGTGCTTAGGCCTCTGCCCAATTATTTAAGGGCAAAAGAAGGAACTCAATTTTTTAAGACAGCGTTCTTTTGATTTCATATTAACAAATGTATTTGATGCAGAAAAAAAGGTAAACGCAAACTTTGCGAAAAAAAAAGTATTTTTCGTTTCTATTTATAGTTTTTTTTTATCTCTGAAGGTGCTTCTTTTGATTGATATCCAGCTTTCGTATATTAACACCAATCATGAAGACTTCATTGGTTTTGCCAAGTGAGTGGTCTTAACTGGGACACGTTATTGTGTGTCTCTACTGTTGTAGAAGTATCATTCAATCCACAGACCTCCTGTCTGAACCAGAAAGTTTCTGATGCAAACAAAAAAACAGACGCTCTTCTAAAGAGTAAACGTTATATTCTGTGAGAGTGCTATTTTCGTGGCTGTGCTGCAAACAAGTGGCCTCTTCTAGCACTTGCTGTGCTTAACATACGAGGAGGTACATTTCCTGAAACTCTCATTAAATTCCATTCATTCGTTTAGGATCTGTAGCTTTCAGATCTATATGAATCACAATGTATATATACAGAAAGAGCTCATTGACCAGAGATAACATTGACATAATTAGCTTTTTTTTCATCTTTTTAGTGCCCAACAAAGATGCAATCCACTAAAGAAGAAGAATTTAATAGGTAACATGGTAAGAAATCAATAACGTTTATTTAATGCATGTGCTGATTTCGAATTCATAGATATGTTTTTATCACCATGATAAACCTGATGTTATCAAACTGTCAACAACTAACATGTCTGTATATGCTTTAGTTTATGTAATATAATTCTGGATTAGTCATCAAGACATTTCTTTGCTGAGTGTCATAGAATTTACTCACATAGTAGAAATATATAGTGTAAGATGACAATTTTGTCCATAATCCCTAACCCCAACCACTTGACCATCTAAACTTAACCCCAAACCTAACCTAGACCCATAACCACGAACCATAACCAATGGATTCTTCTCAGCTTGACACAAGCATCGCTACAATTCTATGATGCTCATGTCATTTTTAGACAACAGATTTTGCTCGATATTTGACGCTCGTATCACTTTGCACTGTATATTTCTACAACATGCTTCCATTTTTTACCATTTTTCGAAGCACATTAACATTTAGCTGGTCTCCTCTAGGTTTCTTTTATTGATGTGCAACATTTTATAATTATCATTTTGACGTGCAAGAAAAAACACGCATCATTCAAGTGGGGCAGTGATTCCCAACCCTGGTCCGCAAGTCCCTCTAACAGGTCAGGTTTGCCAGATATCTGAAGCACGGCACAGGTGATATGATTTGCTACTCAGTGATTGCAGAATTCAGTCTGCATTTCCCCAAGGTGATCCTTAAAACCTGGCCTGTTAGTGGGAGTTGAGGACCTGGGTTGCGAACTACTGCTCTATTATATACATTTTTTAGTAGAGCTTTTCAAAATTATGAAGGCCCTATTACACGCCTCGCGCACTATTTTGCGCGTGCGCAAAAACGCATTAACGCGAGGGGAAAAACCCTTCGCGCTGAACGTCGTATTGCGACATTCGCACACAAAATGTGTGTTAACGTCTAACAAGAGTTACCCTGCGCGAGTGAAGGTTCGTGCACGCATCCCATACTTAACATTGTGAGCGCAAATGCGTTCGTGCGCTGGTATGCGGATGGTATTACAATCGATGCGCAAATTTTTACAAACTACGTTTGCACGCATAATTTTAACGTCTTTGAAAAGCTGGTGGTAACTGCAAATCTGAACGTCCTGGCCGAAACGAAATACACCAGCCCAATAAAAAAAATACAGCACAGTACAGTTACACATTCTACACATACCCATACATATTTAAAAGGAAACAAAGTAGCAAAACAAGAGGACATAGTCTTAGATTAGAGGGGCAAAGGTTTAAAAGTAACATCAGAAAGCATTATTTTACTGAGACGGTGGTGGATACATGGAACAGCCTTCCAGTTGAAGTGGTAGAGGCCAAAACAGTAATTGAATTTAAGCAAGCATGGGATAGGCATAAGGCTATCCTAAATAAAAGATAAATCCAGGTAAAGTATCCATGTAATTGGGCAGACTAGATGGGCCGAAAGGTTCTTATCTGCCGACATTTTTCTATGTTTCTATACCCAAACAATAAAACTGAGAGGTTGTGCGTGTTTTTATTATTGCTGCAACATATACAGTTGTGTTCAAAATTATTCAACCCCCACCGAAATTGAGTGTTTTGGCCAGTTTGACATTGATTTTGATCATTCAGTCATCTTGCTTACAATTAAATCAAAGAGGCACGTGTAGGTCAGACAAATATAACATAACATTTATAATGAAATAACCACAAATGTCTTTTCTGTGCTCACATCATTATCAGTTTTATTCAACCCCCAAGTGACATTCAATCTTAGTACTTAGTACAACATCCTTTTACAGTTATAACAGCTTTTAAACGTGAAGCATAGCTTGACACAAGTTCTTGCAGCCATCTACGGGTATCTTCGCCATTCGTCATGGGCAAAAGCCTCCAGTTCAGTCACATTCTTAGGCTTGCGCACTGCAACTGCTTTCTTTTGTCATCTCTTCTCTTGTCTTCCTGGACCATTCTCTTGACTTCACCATGTTTGTAACCACACCAGTAAATGTCTAGAAGGAGCTGAGTATCACAGTCATTTTTAAAGCTGCCTAATTGGTGCTTATTATGCTTTATTGCTGCTCCGTGACATCCACAGGTGTTTTCAATACCTGATTAAAACACTTGAATGAACCTCTGTTCTTCAGAGTGGTAGTCTTTAAGGGGTTGAATAATTGTGTCAATGAAGAATTCACAAAAGAAACATTTACTACTGTATTACAAAACCAATTGATGTCATTTTAGTTGCATATGGTTCTTTAAAAAGTCCTTGTAGGATTTCATTCTGAATACAATTACAAATGTACACTAAATTCCTAAAAACCCTTTACAGCATTGGGGGTTGAATAATTTTGAACACAACTGTATACTCAGATTGATTTTGACAGGCGCAAAAACTGAACGGGAGACAATTGTGGTTCTTAATTCTAAATGGCTGAATCGCGTGAAAAAACAGTCTGCCCACCGATTTCTGCGCAGCGTTAATTTGCTCTCGTTTTCGCGCGTATATTTTATGCGCGATATTTTCGGACGGATGAAAAGATGCGCTCGGATCGTAATACCAGCGTTAATTTACGCGTGTTAACGTTTAACGCTGCGCGCAAAAAAAAATTGCGCTGCGCGAGCGTTTTTGTGCAAGGAAGGTAATAGAGCCCTGAGTCTCTTAGTCTGCAATAAGCATAGTGGGATGAAAATCTGACAACACCTTTTGTTATCTGTTCCCTCTTGTGCATCTTAACTAACGTTGCATTTTGGTTTCACTTGCATTAGGATATAAACAAAGTTCCTTCTAGTTGCTTGAAGTAAGTAAATAGCTTTTGAAACACTAAATTTCCTTTATATTTTTATCGCTTTTGAAACGCTACATTTACTTTTTATTTTTAGAATTCTTAAATATATTCAGCAATAAAAGATGGAAAATAGTAAACAAATAATTGTTATGTTTATAAAAATGATTACAGATTGTTTCTTTGTAATGTTCACTCATAAATAACTTTTTTCAGTAAATCTTTTGGCTTACCTTTGATTTGTGGGAGTTGCCTTATATAAGTCGTCTTTGGTCGATATTGATTAAATGACAATTTTAATTGCTGTGTGTAATATGTATAAAATATATAATAGATAGAGATGTATATATATCAGAAGAAACGCTTATAAAATGAATTGCCTTTGATTGACATGTAGACTAGACCTACTAATAATACAAGTTTTGTTAATAGGAGGTGTTTTTTAATTTGTTTCATGAATATTTGTAATACAGAAATCATTTTATTTGCAGAAAAATTGATTCATTAATACATTTCTGGATTATAGTCAGTTTTCAAGATACCAATTTGGCGGCAGTAAAATTCCCCATAGAGAAGTAATGGTTAATCTATTCAGAGAACACCGAACAGTAGAGAAACGTTGGCGAATTGCCCAGATTTTCGGTGGTTTCAGTTAGCAGGTTTAAACCGGTGAATCCCATAGGTTTCAATGAAAAAAAAAAAAATCCCATTTTTATTCAACTGTTTATTCTTTTCCTTTGCAGCCTATTTTATAGGCATTTCTCTGGATTTTTTCAGCAACATTTTCAATTCCCAACAAACTTTTTTATCATAGGATCTTATATGTTTCCTATGCATTATTTTTTTTTAAAACGCCTTTTATTGCATGGTGTGTTTTAATTTTATTGATTTATTTTTTTACTCCTGTTCGGCAGCTGCTCGGCTTTTTGGCGGCTGATCGGTGGTGTTCGGCAGTTCGTCAGTTGAGGCTGCATTCATCGGTTTATCGGATGCATTCGGTGGTTTTTCGGCGGATCCATTCAGCCCTGCCGTGAATGTTAGAGGATCTTGCAGGGAATGCTGAATTCACCGCAGGGTCGGTAAATTGAGCTCGCTGAAGAGTGCCGAACGAAAGAGCACAGGAATTTCAGGGCTCTTTGAATAACCCCTCCAGTTTGATGACTATACGATATAATTTCCCTGCTAGTGGGAGGCTGCCGAATGGATAATGCTGTAGCAGCAAATTTTTAATAATACTGAATCTAATGCTTACCCATCGATATGTAAACTCTTTGACAATTCCAACAAGCAGAGAATGAGTTGTTTTCCTTTATTGCAAAGCATACCTAGCAGGTTATGTCAATCCGTCCATTCTAACAGTGCCTATAATTGTTGCTCTTTGTATCATTTTGTGCTGCAATGTGACGCTTTTACCCATCACAATGGTTTCTTCTTAAAAGTCACAGGTTAGTCCTGTTGAGCGTCTAAAATAACCATTGATACAATTTATATTTTGTCCAGCACTTCTAGCAAGACATTGGATGCTGAAGATCTCCCTCGTGCTTCTCTTAACCGCGTATTCTGTGTGGTGAGATACTTTTTGTGGGACAGTATGATTCTCTATTGTTTTTTTTTTGTGTTTGTTTGTTTGTTTACAACGATATAGCGGAAGTAAAAACTTCCAGAGGTAGGGGATAACCCAAGGATCAATTAGAAAAAACAATATTTCGACAACTTTATTATAACAATGAAACAATTAAATCACACAACAAAACTTTGTTGTGTGATTTAATTGTTTCATTGTTATAATAAAGTTGTCGAAATATTGTTTTTTCTTGTTTGTTTGTTTGTTTGTTTTAGTCTCAAAATAATTACATTATTGAACTCTCTTAACCTTTTCACTACCAAGTGTCACTAGTGAGAAAAGCAATTGCAGAGAGCACTATTATACACTTTTCTTTGTATTTCAATACAATATCGTATTTATAGATGGTTTAACTCCACGGCACTAAGTATAGTAGGAATTCCAAACTCCCAAAAAGGTGCTTCCCGTCACCTGAACGAAATCCAATAAACAGAGAAACGGGGCAGCGCTCACAGGAAATCCGTGTGGATCACCATACGTTAAAAGGGATCTTACATACGGACGTTAATATGTCAAATCTTCCTGAACAGTAGAATAGAATCTTTTTTTTCTTTGATAGCACAGAGAATTATTCTCAATCCATGAGTGAATCCTCAAATAGAGAAAAACACTAACAGGTTTATTCAAAGCTCTCCGAATTGTGGCCAAAAGGTAAACGAACAGTGAAATTCAGCGTACGGTTACCTTTCTTGGCCATTCGGCTATTCAGAGAGCAGGCAGTTCGCAAAATGTTGGCGAATTGCCTGCACATACGGTGCCTGTTCGGTGCCTGTTCGAGGGCAGTGAAATTCCCTTTAGAGAAGCAATGCTTCGTCTACTCAGAGAACAAAAAACCAGCAGTGAAAATTTGCCGAAATGCACTGCTGTTCGGTGGTTTCATTCGACAGGTTTATTCAGGCGAATCCCATAGGCTTCAATGTTAAAAATATTCCCCTTTTAATTCAATATCTAATAAACCGTTTATTATTTTATTATGCGGTAAAAAGTTTTATTTATTTATTTATTTATTAGGATCTTTTAGGCATTTTTTCGGGATTTTTTAGCAAAACATTTTTTCATTTTTTTTAATCGTTCGTTCTTTTTTCTGTAACAGCCCTTTTTATTATCATTCATTGGATCTTATATGTAAATTTCAGACATTTTCGTTCAGTAGTTTCTTTGGAAACAGCGTTTCACTTTTCAAACATTCAAGCGTACGTTTTTTTTTTCACTCCATTCGTCTGCGGTGTCGGGTTTCTCCGGCGGCTGCTCTGCGCTGTGAGCGGCTCCTGGTTTCTCCGGCGTGTTCGGCGGGGTTAATCCCGATGTTTTTGCGGGTTTCGATGTACGTTCGCCGGGTTTTGCGGTTAGTGTCCATCAGATTTGCGGCGGCTTTTCCCTGCACTAACGACGGCCCTGTGGTGCTTGCTGAATACACCGCAGGGTCGCCGAAATGGGATTGCCGAATCGTACCGAATTGAAGAGAACGAAAGTCACCGAACGTGCAGTGACTTTTTGATTCTCTTTGAATAACCCGATAGGTTTCATATATCACACATCTCAATCCAATAAAATGGACAAGGAAACAGTGGTGAAAACGGCTTCCCTGTCAAAACAGAATTATTGATTGGAAACTCTAACATCACAACCCTCTATATCTTCCCTGACATTGCCGTAAGTCTGCTTGAGTGCCTGAGGGTCACGCAAAACCTTTTTATATTATCATTAGATATTTAAATTGACATTCCGTTTACCAGTATTTTCTGGTCATCAAAAACCACATACCCGGTAATTCAATCCTACAGCATTTTCATTGGATGATTTATATACTGTATGTATATATATATATATAATTTATTTTTCTATTGTTTCATATTTATTAACATGTTCTCTTTAGTATTTTATTTTGTTTGGAATGAAAATACAAACTGTCACCATTCAGGTTTCTTTTATAGAGTTATCAAAAATATGAAATCTGCAAGTTTGCAATCCATTAAATGTTCTGGGTGGGGGGGGTCTAGGGTCTGTTCAGGTTTGTTTGATTATTCAACAGTGTTTTCTAGGCCTTCGTCAGTATTCAGTGAATAGCGTTATAAAGGACTGATTTATCATCCTACCATAGCATTTTTGCATTTTTTCTGAGTTTGGCAAAATTGTCAGATTTTTCCCTTTTGTAAAGACCTTTTGTTCCCCAGTATGGAATCCTTATGCATGGACAGCTGATATCAGAAAACCTATACGTAGCCAAACATGCAATATATTATATCACCACTGGGTGCTCAATGGGCTTCTGGAATAACAAATTCATCAGTAGATACAGTCTGATAAAAGGCACTCTTGCGTAACGTTAAGAAAATAAATGAGCACCAGATTATAATCCTTAACCCCTTCAAGATTTTCCAGAAAACTACTGTCAGGAGCTAGTGTTTTCTGGAAAATCATTTTTAATTAATTATAGAGTAAGAAAGATTTGGAAAAATTCCCAATCTGGCAGGCAGATGTCGCCATCTGCTGCCTAAAAGGAGTTTGTGCAGTTCTGGTCTCCATGGAGGATCATCTGGGGAGATGTCAGTCAGGTGCATTCTCAGATGATTTTTAAAAGTGTTAGCATCTTCGGCATCATGCCCACAGTGCTAAAATTTTAGGGTCATGTTCTGGAGCCCAAATGCCTAGGAATTTCATTTGCAATAAACAAAATTCCTTTGCATTGGTCCTGTGGACCATCTTATCGACTACAGTGGCAAGAAAAAGTATGTGAACCCTTTGAGATTAGAAACATAGAAACATAGAAAAATGTCGGCAGATAAGAACCTTTCGGCCCATCTAGTCTGCCCAATTACATGGATACTTTACCTGGATTTATCTTTTGTTTAGGATAGCCTTATGCCTATCCCATGCTTGCTTAAATTCAATTACTGTTTTGGCCTCTACGTGGATTACGTGGAGTTTTGCATGAATTGGTCATAAAATGTTCTCTGATCTTCATCTAAGTCACAACAATTTGAAAAACACAGTCTGCTTAAAATAATACAACACAAACATTATATGTTTTCATGTTTTTATTGAACAGAACATGTAAACATTCACAGTGCAGGGTGGAAAAAGTATGTGAACCTTTGGACTTAATAACTGGTTGACCCTCCTTTGGCAGCAATAACCTCAACCAAACGTTTCCTGTAGTTGCAGATCAGACCTGCACAATGATCAGGAGTAATTTTGGACCACTCCTCTTCATAAAACTGTTTCAGTGTAGCAATATTCTTGGGATATCTGGTGTGAATCACTCTCTTAAGGTCATGCCACAGCATTTCAATCGGGTTGAGGTCAGGACTCTGACTGGGCCACTCCAGAAGGCTTATTTTGTTTTGCTGAAGCCATTCTTTTGTTGAATTACTTGTAAGCTTTGGGAGATTGTCCTGTTGCATCACCCATCCTCTCCGGAGCTTCAGTTGGCGGACAGATGGTCTTACGTTTTCCTGCAAAATGTCTTGATAAACTCTGGAATTCATTTTTCCATCAATGACAACAATCCATCCAGGCCCTGAGGCAGCAAAGCAGCCCCAAACCATGATGCTCCCTCCGCCATGTTTTACAGTGGGGATGAGGTTTTGATGTTGGTGTGCTGTGCCTTTTTTTCTCCACACATAGTGTTGTGTGTTTTTTCCAAACAACTAAATTTTGGTTTCATCTGACCACAGAATATTTTGCCAGTAGTGCTGTGGAACATCCAGGTGCTCTTTTGCAAACTTCAAAATGTGCTGCAATATTCTATTTGGACAGCAATGGCTTCCTCCATGGTGTCCTTCCATGTACTCCATTCTTGTTTAATGTTTTCTTTATTGTAGATGTGTCAACAAAAATGTTAGCATGTGCAGAGATTTCTGTAGGTCTTTAGCTGACACTCTAGGATTCTTCTTTACCTCATTAAGCATTCTGCGCTGTGCTCTTGCAGTCATCTTTACAGGACGACCACACCTAGGGAGAGTAGCAACAGTGCTGAACTTTCTCCATTTGTAGACAGTCTGTCTTACCGTGGACACATGAACATCAAGGCTTTTGAAGATACTTTTGTAACCCTTTCCAGCTTCATGCAAGTCAACAATTCTTGATCGTAGGTCTTCTGAGAGCTCTTTTCTGTGAGGCATGGTTCACATCAGGCAGTGCTTCTTGAAACCAGTAAACCCAAAACTGGTGTGTTTTTATAGGGCAGGACAGCTTTCAGCAACACATCCAATAATATCACACTGATTGGACTCAAGGTTGGCTCACTCCTGGCTCCAATTAGCTCTTAGAGAAGTCATTAGGCTAGGGGTTCACATACTTTTTCCACCCTGCACTGTGAATGTTTACATGTTATGTTCAATAAACACATGAAAACATATAATGTTTGTGTTGTATTATTTTAAGCAGACTGTGTTTTTCAAATTGTTGTGACTTAGATGAGGATCAGAGCACATTTTATGACCAATTCATGCAAAACTCCACGTAATCCTAAAGGGTTCACATACTTTTTCTTGCCACTGTATACTTGACAAGAGAGCACCAGGAGGTGTCTTGCAGAATGAATGTAGGTGATCTTGGTATTTTTTTTTGTTTTGAGAAAGTATTTTACCAGGAAGGAAACATTGAGATTTCTCTCGTTTTCAAGTATGTCCTGGGTGGCGAGTATGTACTGTTAGGGGTCTTGCCCAAGGACACTTACTGGAGAGGTGCTCTTGCCGGGATTGAACCTGCGTCTCCACAGTCTCTCTCCATGGTTATAGAGCAGCAATGTTACCTCTACTCCACCCAGCCGGGACAGCATTGAAGGGGTTAACATCAATGTAAAATTGCACATATTGGGCTACATAGAAACTTCCTCAAGAGTATTGAAATAATGGAAAAGGACTTACAGTCATCAAACACGCAAAAAATAATTCATATAGTTCATTATCAGGTTCTATTGAAAGAAAGGTGAAACTCAGGAGAATTGGCAGGAGAAGAGAACAATCTAGACCAAATAGCAGATTTGGAAAATGAGGTAAATGGGAGAATTTTTCTGGTTTGGCTATTTTGAAATAGAATTCTCACTTCTCCTGCCAATTCTCCTGAGTTTCACCTTTCTTTGAATAGACCTGAAGGTCTATTTATTCTGTTGCATAACTGCTGATTGTTTACAGTGAAATCTGTTCAGAAAACAAAACATATCAATATTTTAGGTTTTTTTGCAGTTAGGTGTAATCAAACATAATGACTTGCTTTTATGTCGTGGGAAGATGAAATAAATACATTTGTCAGTACTTAAGATGCCATGCTCAGAACGCCCAGCAGAAACCGGGGACCTCAGAAACCTCTGCTTGTTGTTCTTTCATAGTGAGGAAAAGTAAAACAAACATAAAAAAGGCAAACAAAAAAAGCCGTAATCAAGACATTACACTGTGGTTTCATATTAACATGGGTTAAGATCTACTCTGTGTTAGATTAACTGGGCAATACTGTAATGAACTCAAGCAATGAATCCTTATGATTAACGAGTGAACTGTTATGTATAATGGCCCGACTTGTTAATAGTAATGGCTCCTATTGTATTCCAGCCGAGCTGCAAATTTTGCATGTGGCTCGGCTGTTACGGCAGGTAACCATAAATTGATGACTCCTTTGCTTTGTATGGAAAGTGCTAGTTTGCAGCCGGACTACAAATGACAAGCAATTCCAAGGTCACCCATTATTTTCGTCTCATGCCGGTATTTAAAGAAAAGAAAACATTCTCTCAGAACCTGGTGTTATATAATTCTGCATCCACAAAATCCCTTATCACAAAATATAAAACTATTAAAAAATCTATACTTACCTTTATTCTCCCAAGACATTTCACCAAATAGTTCCTACAACTGCCTAGCATCCCTCCTGCTGACACTGCATGACCATGTTTACTTGGGTTTATGCGGGCTTGTCTAAGTCTCCATGTAGAATTATGATGGTGCAAATGGTGGCATGCTGCACCACCATTGGCTTTCACTAGGGAATAGTTAGCATTCGGATGTGTAAGCGTTACTGCCAGGATAAGTGACTTTAACGCTTGCCCCCCTATATTACCTTCCTGAGGCTAAACCCGTTAGCACATCGGTTGTTGCACGAGCTTAGTGTACTTTGAACATCCTATACTTAACATGGGGAGCGCAAACATCCATTAGTATTTCGATAAGTAAGGTATTGCAATTTACAAAGTCCTAGCGCTAATTACCATTGGGATGCTCAAGACACCCCTTAAAACCCCCCAATAAATCCCATACTCACATCTCATCCCGTAGCGAGAAGAAAGGCCCATTTCGCTACACTTCTGGCCGCGAACAGAGTGAGACTGGTAACAATAGTTCCCAGTCTCCCTCCGTAATCACTCTGCGGCGTTGCGCGATCTTGTCAGAGCGAGATTATGCAGTGCGCGTAGCCCAGAAGCGCAATCATCCATGGACTCCTTTGGACTCCGGAATGTGATACTTGCAGCGGTGCTGAAGCGGTACTGCGAGTATCCCAGCGGTTAGCGCTGCATTCTGGGACACGTTGCCGACTTGGCGCATTCCCCGGAATATTGTGCTAAAATGGGGATGCTAAGGGGAAGCCTACAGGTGCAGATTTTCCATGTTAGTGTCCCCATTTTAGCACAAACTACAGAATAGGGCCCAGTATTTGTTTGCTGCTCCCTAATATGAGTCAAGCCGCTGATATAGCAGCTCACACATAGAAGAGCCAGAAAATAGGGAGGCACTAGTGATTATCGTCTCATGGTGCATTTCTCCATTAACTAGTCCCTATTAAGGTTCAGACACAATAAGGGCTTTTGGCTCTTTTTATTTGTGATGGTGGAAAGAGCTCCCCTTTCCCTATTGCCTCCACACAGTGTCTATACTGGGCCATGAATTGGACTGGACTTTGGGCAAGGCTAATGATGGAAAAAACTAAAAGTTGAACATGGGAGGTGTCACAGGAGGTTTGGTGGCGGAATAAATGGCGATTTACCATGGACCAGAGAGCATATCCCTATCTATAAATAACGTTTTCCGTTCTATTGACCAACTGAAGGGGTCCATAAAGGTGGTCAATTAAGCAGAATAGTCAAGATAGCAGGAGTCATGACAGAAATCAGGGCAGAAGACCAAATGCTTTTATGGGTTGATAGATTGAGAAGACACTTAGGAGAAAGCTGAGCGATGTTTATATAGCAACTGGATGCTGTTGACATCAGTCAATGAAGGGAGGCCAGGCAACCAGAAAAGGAGATTTAAAGAATAATGTCTCAGTGAAAAGCTTATTAACTTAATAAAACTTTCCAACTCCGTAGACTTAAATGGCTCTGGTTAGGTCCAACAACCCTGGTTACGTTTTCACTTAATTCTGAATTTAGCCCTCCACATTGCCCCATATGTGTATGGTCTTGAATATTTCCATCTGCACAGAGACAGGCCATTCAATTCATTCAAAGCATCTTGGTAGTATTACGTGTTAATAAACATGCGTTCTTATCTGGGTGTCCGCTTTTGTTTGGCACACCAGTGACTTCACCCATATGTGAAAATGTTAGGATTTGGTTCTTCCTCTGTTTGCTTCATTCCATGTGATCATGTTTCATTGCCGTAAGAGGCATTGCAGCTGGCAAAAATCCTGGGAATATGACTCGCTGTCTGTTTCCCAACGTTACTATCACTAGATATTTTTTTTTTTTTTAGAACCTCCTGTTGATCCGTGCCTCTAATTGTCAAAGTTACGCTCCTCCTTGCCCAGTGTAAAACCGTTATGCGTATGTGTTCCTAATACTAAGGAATTCATTCAACAGTGAGTTGCACATGTTAAGAACTGATTTGTAAACTTATGTTAAAATAGTCTGTCAGTTGAGAATTTTTTTAAAAAAAAATTTGACAGCTGACATTCTAAAATTCAGGCTAAAATCTCAAAAATGTGAAAATTTTGTTCTTCTAAACTGAGAGAATTCCTATTGTGACATGAGTTACTTTGCACATGTTGTTAAAAAATACATATATTATAGTTCCTTTGTGTATTATTTAGGGCTGCAACTAATGATTCTCATAATCGATTAGTCGGTCGATTATTGTTTCGATTAATCGATTCATCGCATAAAAAAAAGAGAAAAATTTGTTTACTTAAAAGGAATTTTATGTAAAAAAATAAATAACCACAACCCCTTCCCCTTTTCATAAGCAACTTATGTAGTGTAGGTAACTTTCGTACGTAAATACGCAAATTGCGTATCTTGCGTACTTTTCACACAAGGTATGCGAGTGTTGGTCAGAGGGATGGGTTGATGCTGCATGCGCAGCTTAAGCCCATGTTTGCTTTCTCAAATGAACGCGGCACCAAGCACTTGGTCAGAGATGATGACAGCATGAAATCAGGGGGTTAATAAGCTAAAGTGGTTAGGGTGCGTAGAGTGTCCCTTTTTTAAATAAATAGTGGGAGGAGGGACTGGAGGTGGAAGGGAGTGACTTTGCTCAAGTGACTTGACCTGAGTGTGAGAGGGAGTGGGTATGGACAAAAGACCAGATCTGCGTGTGGGAGTGAGTTTGGGGAAAGGGACCAGACCAAAGGGAGGGAATGGCAGTTCCCGACCAAAGAGGGTGTGGCAGGGAGGGTGGGGTGGGGTGGTGGCACAGTACTCCAGCTTCAAGTAAGTATAAAATTCAGGCATACAGCTCCTTCACCCAGTGGCAGTATCCTATTGTTTGTGTTATTGTTCTACTGTTGTAAATGGAATAAAAACAAACTGGTTGTGTCTGACATAACCTAGAACTAAATCAACAAGTTGACAACTATTTTAATCATCGATTAGTTGTCGATTAATCAATTAGTTGTTTCAGCCCTAGTATTATTTTGTTCTTTACTCTAAATAATAATAAATCCCTATTTTCATTGAGTCCTAGTTCTGTCTGTGAGAGAGTCCTCGCTTTAAGAGAGTGACCATCTTTATTTCCTCTTTGGTCGCAAGCATCATTAGTCCAACAGACCTACCATGTGTAATTTATATACCTCCTTAAAGCTAACGCTACCGCTCACATAAATTCATAAAGATGCTCTGAGAAAAAGGATTTACGTGTATGTAACTGGGCTTTTAAAGATTCCAAATAATATACTGTACAGACGCATTGGTACATTGATATTTAATTTCTTATAAATAACAAAAATATGTGAGTTTGTTTTCAGTTTCAAACTGAGCTCTAGAAATGGCTAGGGTAAGGGATTGGCATTGGGTAGAGTGTTTGGATTTAAGCTTACTCCTGGGCAAGGCTAGAGGGTATTCTATTCGGAAGCCACTGGATGAAGGCAATGATCTGTTGGCCATGGAGACTAGACATGTGCACAGCACAAAATTTTGTTTTGAACTAATGGATTAGTCCTAAAATGCAATTTATTTAGTTGCTAAAGAAATTCGTTTTCAGTTCTTTAGTATGAAAACTAATTTCATTCATCCGAAAACCAGTGGATACAATTACTATTGTAGTGGCTCCTCAGAGGGCTGAGATCGCTGCTTGTTACAGTATCTCTCACTCTCAGCACAATGTGGGCCATATTACATAGTTGGTGCTAACTTAACCAGAACTGTTGTAAACTTCCCAGAGTCATTATAGCCTATGGAGGTTTTCAGTTTACAACAGCTCTTGTTAAGTTAGCACCAACATTGTAATACTGCCCCGTGTCAGGCAAAGCTGTTACAGTAACTGACTGCTGCTCATCACAGCGCTCAGAGTTTCAGTAAAACTAGTAAATAATATTGTTCTAACCGCTTATATATAAAAATATTATTTCCTTGCTTTACTGAAACTCTGAGCGCTGTTACAGTCAGTTACTGTAACAGCTGAGCCTGATACATTGTACTGAGAGATAATATAACAAGCAGCCGATCTCAGCGCTCACAGCCACTGGATTTAAAGGGCTAAAAAAAAAAGGCTCCTCTCTGTATAATGTTTAGAACATCCTCCTGCATTAATTAATACCCCTCTCTGTATAATGTATAGAACATCCTCCTGAATTAATTAATATCCCTCTCTGTATAGAACATCCTCCTCAATTTATACCTTTCTCTGTATAATGTATATAACATCCTCCTGCATTAATACCCCTCTCTGTATAATGTATAGAACATCTTCCTGCATTAATTAATGCCCCTCTCTGTATAGAACATCCTACTGCATTGTCATGTAGAGGGTGCAGAACTTCAGATGTTGCGCTCTTCATTGCTGGTCTCCTTCACTCAATGTAATATCACAAAAAGGACTGAAACTAAAATGTAGTGCATTTTATTTTAGTTTCTTTCGTTTTTTGTACTGAGCAGTTTCGTATCTCTTGAGTCATACGAAAACTAAATTATCCCAAAATTCGGACTAAATCGTTTTAGTACTAAAACGAATGCACATGTCTAATGGAGACTTTTCTTTAACATAACAAAAGCAAAGCCACAGATAAAAGTATGGTATTTCATATTTGTTCATCGAACTGCAATTATTTGATTGACTCTTAGGCTAAAGTCAGACGAACGCATTAATCACGTCCATGTTGCCACACTGTTTCACGTCCGTCGTAGCATTGTTTTGTGATCAATAGAGACCAACACACGAAGTTCGTGTGCACGCACAGCGCAGGTGGCAATGGACGCAATATAGGCCTCGGCGTAAAAGCGCTCGGACGGACGCACAGAGTGCGCCGCGTCCACGTAGCGCCCGGTGTGCGTGATGACAGGACGTCAGATGCAGGGCATTTGCGACGTCCATCACGTTGACGCTCTGAAGTTTTTTTTTCGGTCTGACTGACTGTACCTGTCTTTTAATTTTTATTAATTCTGTTTCCCATATTTCCTTTTTTGTTCTACATCCGTCAACAAAAACGGACTGTGTGGTGTCTACAGTATCTTCTGTCAGTACGTCCGTCCGTCCGTTATGCACGCACGCAGAGTGCGCTCCGACTGCGTTCGTCTGACTTTAGCCTTAATATCCCAACCAATCTTGCAGACATGACTAATAATCATCGTCCTCATCATTCTATTAAACAGAAATCCCCAAGTTTAATTTTTCCTTGTTCCGGTCGGGGTATAACAATAGAAAGCTGCAGAAGGGAAATAGCTGTATGAGCCGATTCCCATTTGTGACTTACCATTGAGATTTTATTCTAGCTCAGCCATTGTATCAGCAGCTCAAATCAGAATAGTTTCCAGCTACTGACGGATACTTGTAGCGGTGCGTGCCCCCGCGGTTATCGACTCCTGTAGGGCATAGGACTTCATGGAGCCCAGTACAACTCTGCTTGATTTCTATGAGAGTTTGCTTGAGAGTCGACGTGCAGCAGCCACAGAAGGAGCCGCGGGAGAACAATGGAAATTATTAGTTTGTCTTCCTCTGCTTGTGGCCAGAGGACGTGGCACATCATGCCACCATCTGAATTTAGGGATCTCAGATATGTAATAACTTTTTTAATCCCTATAGATTGACGTGTTAACTGATTTTGCAAAATCACTTAACACCAACTTCTGAAAGCCGGTATTTTTTATTTTTTATTTTTTAAATACTAGCTCCAAAGGAGAAGAGCTACGATGGAATAGCTTTTTCTTCTCCTTCTAGGAGCAATTTAACAGGATACTTTATTAAAAATAGAGTTCCCTTTCTGTGCCCTTAAATAGTTGGGCAGATGATGCTTACAGCCTCTGTCCACTTTAAAAAAAAAAAAATGGGGGGGTGATTTTACTTACATTTTCTCTTTCATTGTGCTCAGCTGTTCCTCTTCAGCTCAGCGAATTCCAAACCCAAAAATCTCAGAAAATTTATTATGTAATTTGCTCTCCTACCCAACTAGCACGAATTGGGCAATGTTACGAGATTTACGCACTTTGCAAATTACGATGGATTGGAGCTGCGCGCATGCGCATATCTGATCCTTCGACTGCTTCTCTGATACTGCTCGCTATTGTGGGCGGTCTCAGAGGGTGACGTCAGCACGCTCTCTGTGTGCTGACATCAAAAGTGACTGATCTGGTTACCACAAAATTCTGGCTGATGGTGACTCTGGGTGGGGTGGAGAAAAATCTACTTCACCCAGTGTTTTTTTCCAGATTGGGGCAAGAGTGAGGGTGAGGGGGTAGGGGTAGATCTGCAGCCCAAAAGCTAATGAAATTTGTTTGCTGCAAACAAATTTAGTTTTCTTCTGGGCTGCAGAAGGTGCCCCCAAAGTTTTAGCTCTGTTGGCACAATGTCCAAAGAGCTAAAACTGTAAAATCAGCTGCTGAATGCTGTGATATATCGGGCTTTCATCAGACGATGCAGGGAGAAAAAAAGAAAATAGACCTGCAGCTCAGATCTCTGTAACTCAATTTGGCAGTAGATGGTGCCATCAACTGGCCAAATGGGTTATTTACAGTAATAGCTATTTATTATTGTAAAATTAATTAAAAATGATTTTAAAAAAAAACCCCCACTGGTTTCTGACCATGGTTTTTTTTTTGCAAAATCACTTGGTAGTAAAGGGGTTAACGTGTTAGTTGTGATCTAACCCAAATTATTTTTACTTTGTGTTATCTCACACAATAGACCCTTTCCCAAACATGGCGTAAACTTACCTAGAGCTGTTGTAAACTCACCAGAGCCGTTAAACTCTGTGGAGCTGGTAAGTTTGCAATAGCTCTGCTTAAGTTTACACCGGGGTTGGAATCCAGTCCTCAATCGCCTTTTCCCAGCGATCCCTTTAAAAATCCATGCTACACAGCAAATAATTTATGATATCAAACAACAGTTATTTTGTGACTGATCAATTTGCCCAGAAATTGAAAATTGTATGTACAGTTTATTCCTTGTAGAATCATGTCTTATACAAACACTTAAAGGGACACTCTAGACAACATGACCACCTAAGCTTTTTTAGGTGGTCATGATGCCCAGAGTATGCCGCCCTCTGTCCCCCCTCCCTCCGCTCAGCGGTTCAGCAGAAAATGCTGAAAACAGCTGAGAGAGGCGGAGAAGTTTACTCCGCCCTCCCAGCTGTCAGTCAGCAGAGCGGGAATCATATTTCCCGCTTCTGCCGACTTTTGCCGAGTAGGAGACGTCATCGCGCTTTCAGAGCGATGACATCTCCTACTCACCGCAGAAGCTGGCGGCTCCCTCTGAGGGTTAGTGTTGCGCGCATCCTCTTGCGCGCAACACTAATCCTCAGAGGGAGCCGGGAGGAAGCCTGCCGATTGGCTGGCTTACGTGAGAGGCGCGCATGCGCGCTTCTCACGTAAACCAGAAGGCAAGAAGACGCAAGAAGGACGGGAGCGGAAGAGGAGGGAGGTGAGTATGAAAAAAAAAAAGACGCCGCTGGAAACAAGAGGATTTTAGGGTAAGTACTACAGTTACAAAAAAAACAAAAAAAAAACGAACGATTTATTAAGGGAGTAGGGATGGGTTAAGGTTAAAAAACGGGGGGGGGGTGATTTTTTATTAGAGTGTCCCTTTAAACGCGAGCCGGTGGGATGCACCGTTGTTTTTGTGCCAGATTGTATGTTCTAGCCTGAAGTGGCCAATGATTGTCATTGATAAAAATGACAGAACTGTGCTGTTATGACAATTGAACTGCATTTTTAGAAAACAAAAGTGGATTTTCCTGTTGACCTGTACTTCATGGGAAGGAGGGAAAGGGTGTTTTTACAAGCCCAAGTAATCCTTCAAAGTCGCTTCCTCCTGTTACTTTATTTCATGGAGAAACGGCAGGCGTTCCAACCGGCTAACCCGTTACATTTCTCTAAAACCTGACCGGAAGGAACTGCGTCGTCCTTCATTCATCCTGTCAAGAGAACCTCGCTGACAGTTGCAATATTATCTTCTATCCTTGATACTTGCGCACGTGTTTCCCTTCTTCCTGGTTTGTTCTATTTAATGCCAGCAAATTTCCCAAGCTGGTTGCTGGCACATGAATCACTGCAGCTAGATCTCAGAGATTTGAAACATGAGGATGTTTAATAGAAGGACAATGTAAGGAATGTAATCCTGTAAATGCCGCTATACTAGGATGCCACATTTGAATAAAGCCACTATAATAAATTATGCAAGATATGCAAAACTAGTAAAAGTGATACAATGTGAGCAGGATGCTACTTCGCTGCAGAGGGATTTAGATAGATTGGGGGACTGGGCACTTAAATGGCAGATGAAATTTAATGTAGATAAATGCAAAGTTATGCTCTTTGGAGTGAAGAACATCCAAGCAATTTACACCCTAAATAGTACCGTGTTAGGGAAAACAAAGCAGGAGAAGGATTTGGGAATAATCATAGACTTCAAACTAACCGGGTTATTCAGAGAGCGGTGAAAATCAGGAGAATGACTGGAGAATGGAAAATTCTAGGTTAAATTAGCCAAACCAGAAAAATTCTCCCATTCGTCTCACTTTCCAAATTGGCTATTTTGACCTAGAATTTTCCATTCTCCAGTCATTCTCCTGCTTTTCACCGCACTCTGAATAACCCTGTAAGTAACACTGTCCAATGTCAAACAGCAGCCGCCAAGACCAGTAAGGTATTGGCATGCATTAAAAGGGGAGTTCACTCTCGGGATGAAAACATAATTTTGCTCTTTATAAATCAATGGTCAGACCGCACCATGAATATGCTGTGCAATTTTGGGCACCTGTCTTAAGAAAAGGTTTTATAGCTTTGTAGCAGAGACGGGCGACTAAATTAATAAGGGGAATGGAAGGTTTAAGTTATGAATAAAGGCCAACAAACTTAAACCTGTTTAGTTTAGAGAAACGGCGCCTTAGAGGGGATCTGATAACCTTATATAAATATATACGGGCCATTATAAACCATTGTCTGGAAACCTATTCATTAACAGGACTATACACAGGACACACACAAGGTCACCCATTTAGACTGGACGAAAGGGAATTCAGCCTAAAGTATAGGAAGAGTTATTTTACGGTGAGAACAATAAAGCTGTGGAATTCTCTGCCTGTTGAGGTGGTTGGGTCAGAGACTGTACAGACTTTTAAAAAACGACTGGATGACTTCCTGCAGACACAGAATATTAAGGGAAATAATATTTAATATGTGGGTAAAAGCTTCTTGATCCAAGGAGAAATCTGATTAACATCTAGGGTCAAGAAAGATTTTTTTCCCAGTGTGTTGCATATTGGCGAGCATTTCAGACTGGGTTTTTTTTGCCTTCTTTTGAATCAACAGCAGTAGGTGGTGTGTGAAAGGCTGAACCCGATGGACGCATGTCTTTTTTCAGCCTATGTAACTATGTTTCTAGTGCTGGGAGCACTGGGATATTCAGGTTGAGTGCAAGCTATTCTGGTTTTGTATATTACTTTGATTTTTCTGTCCTCTTGGTCACAGGAGGCTCGTTGCACGATGTATTTAAACCTTGATCTGCTCTGAATCCCTGGAGTATGCATATCTCATGTAAAAAGAGCAGTCTTTAGGTTGACATAGGACCTGCTGTGGTGGAGCACACTGACATTGTGGCTTGCTCAAATGGAATATATGATCATATCTTCTAAATCTCCATCAGTCAGGTGTTCTTAAAATCTTTAAAAAAACACTCTGAAAATATACCCCCACCCTTTGTTTTTTCTTCTTAAATAATTCGGCAGATACTGCTTGCTACTGCGAGGACTTAGAGACAAGATGATGTTGTCAGCACATCATCGGTCCCCAAGTTGGATCCCAACAGGTGGGATTTTCAAAATAATGTCTACTCAATGACAGCTGTGTGGATCGAAGAAGATGGGAGGAGGTTCTCCATGCAGCCTGACCACTTTAATAATCTAAAGAGGTCAGGGTGCATAGAGTATCCCTTTTAGACAATATTACAGTGGAGAGCTCTGAGCCTTGTATATTTAGTATGTTGGAAGCTAAGATAACACAGAGCAATTTGGAGGATTGCAGATAGCACTGTAAATATTTGCAGAACCATCTAAAAAAAAAGAGGAAAAATTGACACTATGAAAAATGTGAAAGTTTTTTGTTTCTTTTTAAGGAAGAATTGTAAACAAGCAATTGGTGATAGGAGAAATGTAGTTACTTATCTTGGAGTTGAAATTCTGAAATGGTTCCCAGGAGATGGTCCTTTGCTCCACACAGAAATAAGAAAAAATAAGGGAACTTCAGCGTCTGGAGAAATCCCCGTTACGTCTAGTAATTAAACCAGTAGGGGTACTGGAATCACAAACAAATGGAATGATAAGCAATTAAATGAATAAAACTTTTATTCCAAAATAAAATCTTAACAGATAAAAGCCCAACGCTTTTCGTCTAAAAAGTAGACTTTTTTAAAGGGCAATAATAATACACAATGCATCAAATAAAGTGATATCACTTTATTTGATGCATTGTGTATTATTATTGCCCTTGAAAAAGTCTAATTTTTAGATGAAACGCGTTGGACTTTTATCTGTTGAGATTTTATGTTGGAATTAAAGTTTTATTCATTTAATTGCTCATCATTCCGTTTGTTGGCGATTGCAGTACCCCTACTGGTTTAATTACCAGACTTAACAGGGATTTCTCCAGACGCTGAAGTTCCCTTATTTTTTCCTAAGGAAGAATTGTATCTGCTTTCTGAGAATTTGGTGAAAATGGAATCTTGGGGATAGGTCACCCTTCCTTTTGACATGTTTGATTTATGTTTCATGAATTTAGCTGCAATATTACTGAATTCAGGGTACTGCTAAGTAAATTCTGAGATTGTTAATCAGCTCAAAATAATGTCATTATAGATGCTCTGGCTAGTTGTCAATAAAGTAGGAATGCAGTAGGGCACAGTAATCCTGCATCAAGAGTGTTGAGGATGTTGCCCTTCACGCTTACTATAGTTACAATTTAACATTATCATTAACACATCTGACATGTTTTTTACTTATTTATATTTTCTTGCATGTTAATTCTACAATTCTTCACCTGATTTCGATATATTATCCTTTTACTGTTCTGCCTTTTCAGATTTTCGAGTTATGGTGTAAATGTTGGGAAAAGTTTTTTCCGATGCTCTTTCTCATGGTTTTGTGAGGCTCAATTTAAATGTTATTAAACCCTTCTTGCTTATGCTTAGACCTCCTTTCCTTTTCCTAGCAGTTCACTTACAGTAACTTTGTTACTGCTACTTTAACTTCCAATCAATTTCATCACAACGTTAAATAAAGTTTTATGTTACAAAAAAACTGCAGGACATATTCATTTTAAATTACGATTAGCATTTCTTCCATTTAGTTATTAATATAATTACATGTATGCTTTGCAGATCATTCGGAAGGGATGGTTGACCATAAGTAACATCAGCATCATGAAAGGAGGTTCCAAGGACTATTGGTTCATTCTTACTGCTGAAAGTCTGTCCTGGTATAAAGATGATGAGGTAAGAATAAGGAGAAAAAGAAAAACCTTCTTGTTGCCTGCATTGATAGGATGCATGATTAAAAATATACATGATAATAATCCATCAGATATATATCCACGCCAGACCTCAGATATATATGTGTACCCAAAGACGCCAGACCTCAGATACATGTATACCCACAGACACCAGACCTCAGATACATGTATACCCACAGACACCAGACCTCAGATATATATGTGTACCCAAAGACGCCAGACCTCAGATACATGTGTACCCACAGACACCAGACCTCAGATACACACACATCCCAGACCTCAGATACAGACACTGGGGCAGCTGGCAGAATGCATTCCAGCGAGCGGCCATCAGTAAAGGTTGTAATGCGGCTGTTTGCCTGTGTAGTGTAGTTGACAGCCCTTAGGCATTAAACGCACGAGGTCCCACATGTGGATTACCCTTTAGATTTACAGAGAACTAAATAGGTTTTATGAGAAAATTTAGGATGGACAAAGACTAGTAGCCGTACCTATTGTAAGTCTCAAGTGGGTTCATTATCATTCTTCAAAATGCATGTAACTGATACTAGGATGGTTTAAATGTTGTGCACATTGTATGTCAGATAAAATGAATTAGAAATTAATGGTAGGCTTATTATTTCTTGAGTTCACATAAATCTCTAGAGCACCAAAATATTTTCTTATACTTTCTTTTATGAGAAAATAAATTCTTATTTAACTTCATAGAAATTTGCCGGATTCCACATTCATCTTAACAATGCCTCACGCTTCATTTTTCATGGTATCATTTTGAAGGATTGTGACAGGTGTTTTCATTGTGCCAGACAGGCTTTGTGGTTTGTGTGTACCTTTCAATGTTATAGCTTTATCAGATTTCTTTTTAAAAGGAGTCTCTTTCCAGTTACCTCCATACACAGCATTTATATTGATGACAGTTTTATTATGTTGGTAACGGTTCAAAAGTCCGAGCTAATTTCAAGATATAGTTTTCAGATTAATATAGTTTCTAAAGGTAAGGGGTCAGTGCTGTCAAGAAGAATATATGGACAAAGCATTACTTTGCTTATCACATGCACATGTCATAGCGTAATGGGACACTTTAGGGTTAAAAGGGGACAGGAGAAATGAAAGGGTTAAAGATAAACCCTTCATGACCTTCTCTGCACCATTTCTCTGCACCTCCCATTTTAAATTTTAGTCATTTTTAGTCAAAGCAGAGCTGGTCTCTAATGTTCCAGACATGACAAGGTCCTGGCTTGAAGGAAGCCAGACAGAGCATGTCACATGGCCAATGGAGGTATGGATTCTCCAACGGTCATTCCAATGGCTGGGAGGGAGGTTGGAACCAAACAGCTCCCCCCTTCCTGGTCCCAGAGCCTGAAGCTCTGTTTCTTGATCTGAGCTTCAATGAAGAGCTAAGCCCTGGTCTAGGAGGGCTGAATCAGCACTCTAAGAGCCCCCCGCAGATGGGGGAAAGGGCTGAGGACACTCATGGCACGGTGACCTTTCAATTTACATTGAGTGATCAACGCAAGTAGAGTGTCCCTTCAATTATGAACTCTGTAGAAAATAAATTATTTGATCCATGCCTGACGTGCCATCTCCCTCTTGTGTCTCAGCTACCACAATAAATAATCCAAAATGCGAAAACCTTGGACATCAATGTCCCAACTCATCTTTCTGAATGTAGAAAATCTTTGGTTTTGTTAGGTATGCACTGCATTTCCATTCATCAAATTTATATTTAATTTCAGAGAAATTATTTATTATTTTTATTGATTGGGATGGGATTAGGCATTCATAACAAATATCCTGTGATGTTTTTGTAACCTTTTTTTAAAGTTTTTATCCACACTTCTGCTGAAAATAGATATAACACAATTCAATTTGAAATTTTTACTTAGTAGATCTGGAAGATAATCCTAGCAGCACCATCACAGCCCTACAATTCGTCCTGGTTAAAGCTGTCACACAGTGAGCATATGGCTCTGTCACCATCAACCCTTCATACGAATTGACAGTAGCAACTCTTAATTGAGGGACTCCATCATCACTCAGGGTTCACTTTGTATTCTGGGCCTGTCATGGATTTGTAAGTCTTTTGAATTGTGAATCTTGTTGCTGTTGAGGCACCCCTTTTCTATATTAGTACCTCAATATGGGCTCCCACGGAGCCAAACCAAATCTTATTCGAAGAATACACTGATTATCTTGCAGCCCCCAAACTATAGGCCCTATTACATTCTTCACGCAAAAATGCACAGTAAATGCGTGAATTATTGCACGAAGCGTTAAACGTTAATGCGCGTAAATTAACGCTGGTATTACAATCCTTGCGCATTATTTCATCCGTCAAAAAATAACACGCGTAAAAATGACGTGCAGAAACGCCTGCGCATTGACGTTGCGTGCAGAAATCGGTGTGCGGACTGTTTTTTTCACGCGATTCAGCCAATCAGAATTAAGGACCTTAATTGTCTCACGTTAAGTTTTTGCACCTGTCAAAGTCAATCTGCGCATATATGCTGCATCAAAAAAAAAAAAACACTTACAACTTCTCAAATTTATTGTTTGGGTATGTTTAGAATGTGTAACTATACTTTGCTGTATTTTTATTTTTGGGCTGGTGTATTTGGTTCGGCCAGGACGTTCAGATTTGCCGTTAACAACAGCTTTTCAAAGACGTTAAGATTATGCGTGCAAACTCTGTGCGTTAAAAACTGCACATAGATTGTAATACAATCCGCGTACCAGCGCACGAACGCATTTGCGCTCACAATGTTAAGTATAGGACGCGCAACGTACATTACGCTCGCGCAGGTTCACCAGCGGTAGACGTTAACGCGCATTTTTTCCACAGACATTGTAATACGCCGTTCTGCGCAAAGGGTTTTGCCCCTCGCATTAATGCGGTTTTGCGCACGCGTTAACGTTTGCGCAAAGAATGTAATAGAGCCCTGTGAATCTTGTTTTCTTAGTAATCATGATACATAAGTCTCTTTCCAAAGATCATGTGGCCCTAAGAACTGCATTTTCTTTGCATATACACACATAGCTGTAGAAAATGCTGTGTTCACCTCCCCTAAACAGTCTCTGGAGTGTTTTGGAATTCCAATTTAGAGGAACTGTTTTTGACAGATGAGTGGGACATGTTCACTAGGAGTAACTACACCACTGCATCTTCAAAATTCTTACAAGGAGGTAACGCCTGTCCCATGTTTCTGAACATCAGTGCCTTAGTTGTAAAGGCTGTGTATAATGTGATTCGTGTATAAACTCCCGGTGAACGCAGTTGTGGGATTGTCATTTATATCTTGAGAACTTGTTGGTCCAATTAAACAGGGCTGATCATAAAGTCACAGAGCTATATTGGAAATAGTCCAAAGGGTCTACATCTCTATTACCTACTGTAAAGAATATCTTCATAAAACTATTTTATACATTTACAAGGTGGAAAGCCTGCCCAGAGGGCAGTCTATTGTGGATATACTGCCCCTGCTCATGGATATATGCCCCAGCTCATGGATACTGCCCCAGCACGTGGATACTGCCCCAGCATGTGGATACTGCCCCAGCACGTGGATACTGCCCCAGCATGTGGATACTGCCCCAGCACGTGGATATTGGCCCAGCTCATGGATATTGCCCCCCAGCTCCTGGATATTGCCCCCCAGCTCCTGGATATTGCCCCCCAGCTCATGGATACTGCCCCCCAGCTTATGGATATTGGCCCCCAGCTCATGGATACTGCCCCCAGCTCATGGATATTGCCCCCCAGCTCATGGATACTGCCCCCAGCTCATGGATTTGCCCCCCAGCTCATGATACTGCCCCCAGCTCATGGATACTGCCCCGCTCATGGATACTGCCCCCCAGCTTATGAATATTGGCCCCTAGCTCGTGGATATTGACCCCCAGCTCGTGGATATTGACCCCCAGCTCATGGATACTGCCCCCCCCGGCTCGTGGTATTGCCCCCCCAAGCTCTCATGATATACCCCAGATCAGACCCCAGACCAGACATGGGGCGGCTGTTCGAATGCTCTATCGGCATTCGAACAGCCGCCCCATGAGCTCCGCCGTCCGCGCCATACTTACCTTCGAGTGGCGCCGGGGAAGTGAAAGTTTCCCCGCTTCCGGTCTTTGAAGGACCCAAGCCGCGGTCACGTGACCGGGGCTTGGGTCCTTCAAAGAGCGGAAGCGAGGGAACTTTCCCTTCGCCGCTCGGGGGACGGGTTGGATGCACACAGCAGCCGGGTAGAGGCTGCGCTTGCAGCCTCTACCCAGCTGCCGCGCGCATCCAACCCCGAGCGGCGGAGGGAACTTTCTACCCGGCTGCTGTGTGCATCTTGTAACCGCCGCGGCGAGCCGGCAGCCGGCTCGTGCCGCGGCGGTTGCATGCGCGCGCAACCAACCGCCGCTGGTTGCGCGCGCATGCGCAGAGTAAGGCTTGGTGACGGACACGCCAAGCCTTACTCAATTATAGTATAGATTCCTTGGAATAATTAATTTGTCTCAACATTACACGCTACAATCCCCCAATTTAGGCTAGGGTCAGACGAGCGCAGTGCGAACGCGCGTGCAGGCGCACTTAATCACGGCCGCACTAGCAGCAAGTGCCGGGCAATGACGGCCAATATACGAAGTACGGTCGCACAAAAGTCCGGCTGCGCAACGCAAGTGGAAAACGAACGCATTTTTTCGAGAACGTTAAACTGCTAGTACTGACGTACAGAGTGCGCTGCGCCCGCTAGCGGCGTGTGTGCGTGAATTGGAGATGTCAGACACTGCTAATGTCCGGCCAACATAACGTCCAGATGCACAAAGTGTTTTATTGATGATCCGTACAAAATCACGGATGCAAATGCGCATCGTATGACCGCTATCGCGTACTCCGTGAAAAAATGCGTCCATTCGTTCGAACGCACTTTTTCACAGACAAAGCGAAAATGCGTTCGTCTGACCCTAGCCTTAATTGTACCTCAGAATGGGGAATTCTTGCTACAGTTTTTAACCTGAAATACATACTGATGGGTGGCTTTTTAAAATAATACTCATTATTCCTTCTTCTGATGGTTTCCCATATTCACTTCAATACTAGAGTGTGTAATTTTTATTTATTTTTACTTTCACAAAGCAGACGTCCCCTTTTTTTTTTTCTTATCTGAGCCGTTAGCCTTTGCTCGCTGTTCGGACTATGCGGCATTATTCAGGGTTTTTTAAGTCATATATTATGTGATTTTTGCTTTTGCAAAATCAATTAACACTTCAATTTACGCCCATTAAAAAAATCACTTACCCCTTATTCCGTTGTGCAGAAGGTATGCTGATCCACTGCTTCACCCGTCTGCAAGCCGTGGAAGACTGAGAACCAATAGTTCCCGGGGTTCTTCTGCCGTCCTTGCGCGACCTCCTGCAGAACTCATAGCGTGGTTACACATTCAAGAGCTAATAACAGCCCCTGTCGACCAACAGCTTATGAGATGAGATGACAATATAACAGCTCGGTTCAAATAGAGCCGTTAATAGTGAGCTGTAAATGGAAAACGGCTCAAGTAGGATTTTTCCATTTGCAGCTATCCATAGGTTGGAGTAGAGCCCCAGTTTGCACCATGATTCTGTACTTCATCCTTATTGCTTTTCTTTTATATTTGTTGTGAAGACTTAGGGCAGTATTACGATCTGCCCGCTGAAACGGGGACGCTAAGGAGTAAAAACCTGCCCCTACAGGTTTCTCCTTAGCGTCCCCGTTTTAACTCCATATTACAGGGCAGGCACTGATTCAACAGCCTCCCCTGTAATGCAGCGCTAAGTGCCGCCGCGAGCATCCCCTCCATGGAGTCCATAGGACTCCATTGAGGCTTCAACTGCTGGTCACATGACCTGCAGGATCTCGCCTCTCGCGAGATCCTGCAGGTCGGCGGAGTGACTGCGAAGGGAGACTGAGGACTTTTTTGCCCCAGTCTCTCTCTGCTCTCGGCATCCAGAAGCAGGGGATCGAAGCTGTAACTAGATTATTTGTGCATTATAAACAATACCACATTATCAAACACATGCTACTGTTTTTTTTCCGTTGTTTGCATTAATTGCATGTAAAAAGGATAAATAAATTTATTTTTTATCTCTTGTTTCCATTTTGTCTACTTTTCCCATGATGCAACATTTACCAAAATCTTATGGTGAGTTTTACTTTGTGGCTGTGCTTTATCATATACAGTATTTAACGGTTAATGAGGTGGAGGAGGGAATGTTTAGATAAGGCAGCAGGGGGTGTATTGCTACTCAAGACAAGAGGTGGCAATTGAATGAGATAAGCCATGGATCTTAAAAGACTTCTCATCTACCCCCCTGGTGATGTCCTTTGAATACATCCCACACAGTACAATGATTTGAGTCAGTGATCGACCAATAGACTCCATTCTTTTGCCAATGCCACACAATGAGGAGCAAGTAATGCAAAGATACTGGGCAAAACTACAAACATGATGCTAAAACAGGGACGCTAAGGAGAAAAACCTCCGCCTGCAGGTTTCTCCTTTGCGTCCCCATTTTAGCGTGATGTTACGGTGCAGGCACTAATCCAGCAGACTGCACTATAACCCGGCGCTAATCCTCAAGATGCTCGAGGCAGCGCTAAGCGCCGCCGCGAGCATCCCCTCCATGGAGTCCATAGGACTCCATTGAGGCTAACGTTGCTGGTCACATGACCTGCAGGATTTTGTCTCGCTAGATCCAGCAGGTCGGCATAGTGATCTACAGAGGGAGAATGGGGGGACTTTCCCCCCAGTCTCTCTCTGCTCTCGGCAGCAAGAGGCGGATGGAGCTGCCGTTCTCGCTGCGGGATGGGAGGTATGTGATTTTTTTGGGGGGGGGGGGGTTTCAGCTGGTGCTGACGGATTCCGCAGAAGCAGAATCCATTAGCACCAGGTTCTAGCAGTGGTTAACTTTCGAGTTAAACGCAGCAGGACGGTAATTAGCGGTAGGACTTTGTAATCCTAACGCTAATTAACACTTTGCACTCCCCATGTTAAGCATAGGGGCGCAAAGTACAGTAACCTCGTGCTGAAAAGCGCAAGATCCGAATCGCTAACCGTTTTTTTAACCCGTTAGCGTTTAGAATGTAATACGTTGCGCCCGCGCTAGAGCAACCAGAGCTAACGTTAACGCTCACACAGGTGAGCGTTAGCGTTATCAATGTAATAGGACCCACTGTGTTTGGGCAGTTTACAACACAATAGATCACACAATGGATGCCGCAGTAACACATATAGAGTAAAATATTTTCTTAAGTAAACAAACATGAGAAAAACAAAGCATGTAAGATCTCAGCAACATAAAATAAACACAATAGGAACGTTTAATTTTTTTGGTGGTAGTGGCCCTTTAAACGATCCTTCCTTTATTATGTGGTGACTTTAATTTCTCCTTATTAGCTTTGTTATTATATACCTGCTGCCCTTGTTATGGTTAACTTGCATTATCCCCCTGCCGAGACACACATGTTACTTAGATTACCTTTATGTTAAATTCACTTGCATATTTTTACTTTTCATCTGCTGACATTGGAGACTTATGTGTCAAAAAAGTGGCATGTGCAGGGTGTATGGCTGGTTCAGGACGCGTGTATCGGTTTTGTCACTAAAATGGGATCAGTGTCCTCAATGATCCGACTTTGGGTAGAAAGTAGGGATTCCACGGGTGTTCCTCTGCTTTTGCAGTGTTAACGGGATTGATTCCGGTATTCACTAACGTGTACGTTTGCCTTGCAACGCGGCTGGCCTCATTTGTCGACGCTCGATACTTTGGATTGCGCCATGTCATCTGTTTTTGTGTACTTGCCTGTTTTTATGTGCTTATGAATTTTTGCGTGTGTTTGCAGATGTGTTACAGTAATGTTTCCCAAACCTGTCCTCAGGACCCACTGACACACCAGGTTTGCAGATATCTGAAGCACAGCACAGGTGATATGATTTGCTGCTCAGTGATTGCAGGATTCAGTCTGCATTTCACCAAAGTGATCTGCAAAATCTGACCTGATAGAGGATCCCGAGGACAGGTTTGGGAAACACTCAGTGTTATTCAAAGAGATCCGAATTGTGGCCGAAAGTTAACCGAACACTGAAATTCAAGCAATGCTTCATCTATTCCAAGAACAAAACCCAGCAGTGAAAAGTTGCCGAATTGCCCTGCTGTTCGGTGGTACAGGTTTATTCAGGCGAATCCCATAGGCTTCAATGTTAAAAATATTCCCGTTTTAATTCAATATCTAATAAACCGTTCCTTATAATATTCTGCAGTAAACAGTCTCTTTATTTATAGATTTTTTTATGATCTTTTAAGCATTTTTCGGGATTTGTTTGCAAAAAAGAATTTTCCTTTTTTTTTTTTTTTTATTTTTTAACCCGTTTTTTTCTTTTTTCTGTAACAGCCTTTTTATTATCATTCATTGGGTCTTATATGTAAATTTCAGACATTTTCGATGAGTAGCTTCTTTGCAAACAGCGTTTCACTTTTCAAACAATCAAGCGTACTGTGGGGTTTTTTTTCACTCCATTCGTCTGCGGTGTCGGGTTTTTCCGGCGGCTGCTATGCGCTGTGATCGGCTCCTGCACGGGTTTCTGCGGCGTGTTCAGCGGGGTTAATCAAGATGTTTTTGCGGGTTTTGGTGTGCCTTCACCGGGTTTTGCGGTGAGTGTTTGGCAGGTTTGCGGCAGGTCTTCCCTGCAATACGGTGGTGCTTGCTGAATACACCTCAGGGTCGCCTAAATGGGATCGCCAAATTGCACCGAATTGAACAGAACGAAAAGTTACCGAACGTGCGGTGACTTTTCGATTCTCTTTGAATAACCCTGACTGTGTTAGAGACGTATAGGATTTTAAGTGCCTTATTTGCTCTTTGAGCCGCATTAGGCTGATTTAGTTTTCAGATTTTGAACGCGCCTCCACTTTTGGTGGCACGTACTTCAACGTGCATCCTCCGGCGAGTGTGGGCTCCTATACTGCTGTAATGGAAGAGGTATCGCGTCTTCTCTTTGCTGCTGCAGCTCATAGAGATTTTTGGCCTTTTCCAGCTGAGATTTACTGACGGGAACAATTAGTTTCAATGCTTAGGGATTATAAACCTTGTGTTATTTGTATTTTGAATAAAAGTGATGTCTGTGCTTCAAATACACCGCGCAAAACTATAGATGTTTAGAAATTGCATTCAGCATCAGTAGAATTGCAAAATCTAGATCTGAGTGGTCCTATAGGGTTTGTAGATAAAATTCAACAAACAATATTTGTTTCTGTTTTATTTATAGAATTCATAGTTGTGTTTTGTTGTTGTTGTTGTTGTTTTCTGCTAGGATTCCGTGTTTAATATTTGGAACTTTATCAATCTATTTGCTCGTCCAGATTGGACGCATAATAAAAAATTCCTTGTTAATTCCTTAAAGCCACAAGGATTATCCCTCCACAAAATGTCTGCACTTATCTGGAATACATTTTCAAGATGTCGTGCGTTTTAAAGTCGGAATTTTAAAATGAGACCATCTGGTGTGTAGCGTTGTTACCCTTTCTGCAAACAGAGGGCCCCCAACGAGCCACGAAAAGACAGGCTCTGTTATCCTTTAGCTGTCGCTCATAACCCTCACCACTGGAATGAGCCCAATTAAGGAGGCCCTCTGCCCCGCTTTTACATGTTTTTATCCATTAACCTTTTCGCCGCTCTCAAATGTCCCCTCGTCTGGTTAAAAAATTCAGTTTATTTTTTCCCCCCCTTCGCAATGTGAATAAATGGTCCTAACAACACTATCCCACAAGTTGCGATTAAATAAATAATCAATATGTGGTTGGTGAATCATGTTAGGAGATGTTTAATTAAGATATTTACGACGAGTAGGTAAGTATATGTGGATCTGGTAATACCTGCAGAGGTAATGGACGTGAGTGTGTGTGTGTGTGTCCGTGTGTATGTGTTGTATACGTACAAAAATAGAGTAGTGGGCTTTACAGCATCCGCAATGTAGCAGGAAAAAAAGAAAATATTAATAATAAACAGAACATTAATATCGTCCGAGATGTTACCAGTGAAATGAGTGCATGAGATTTTATGATTTTAATCTAAAAAGAAGTTAAAATTACAACCACAGGAGAATCAGAAAATGATTCTACCATCTCCCAGTAACCTGTGAAGCCTAATCTTTTCTCATCTATTAATCGGCGGTTTCATACACCAAAGTTATTTATTTATTTATTTTTTGAGAAAGTATTTTACCAGGAAGGATACATTGAGATTTCTCTTGTTTTCAAGTATTTCCTGGGTGGCGAGTATGTACCATTAGGTGTCTTGACCAAGGACACTTACTGGAGAGGTGCTCTTGCTGGGATCGAACCTGTGTCTCCACGGTTATAGAGCAGTGATGTTACCTCTGCTCCATCCATCCAGTACCGAGCAAAAAGCATCTTGTTTGCTATGGAGAGTGAAAAGACTAAAGGCAGTATTACAATGTTGGTGCTAACTTAACCAGAGCTGTTGTAAACGTCCCAGAGCCATTATAGCCTATGGAGGTTTTCAGTTTACAACAGGTTAAGTTAGCACCAACATTGTAATACTGCCCTAAAATTGCAAATTTTAGGCGGAAATTGTGGAACAAAATAAAAATTCTGCTGTTTTCACCTAATATTTGCAACAGAAAACACTTTTAGGATCTCATTAATTTTATATTCACCCCTGCCCCTCTATTCTTTATAGAATAACATTATAAAAACATCATTGGATGAAATGTGTCCCCTTATCTTCCCCCATAGTTCTTCGGAACCCCGTGTTTAAGGTGATTCT
This sequence comes from Leptobrachium leishanense, assembly GCA_009667805.1. Classification (NCBI taxonomy): domain Eukaryota; kingdom Metazoa; phylum Chordata; class Amphibia; order Anura; family Megophryidae; genus Leptobrachium; species Leptobrachium leishanense. Next base: position 59,688,981 of record CM019070.1, on the reverse strand, counting down.
TCATCGTCTGTTATTAAAGCTGCAAGAGCTGCATTTAAGCTTTTAGCGGACTTATTTAGAGTGGTTTAAAAGATGGAGGGGACTCAAATATAACCTCTTTAATATCTCTAACCTTAGAGGTTTATTCGCTTAGTGGTGAGCTTTGGTAAGTAGACACACAGCATGCGTGGTTTAGTGCATAAATAGCTTGACTCGTGTACTGTAATGTGTTGTCATCTCTACCCCAAAAACACATCCAAACTATTAGCAATGCATTAGTTTAATCCCGGTCCCTAACAGGTTAATCAATATTAAACATGCAAGACTAAACGGTTACTATTGGCTCATAAACTCATCAAGGGTTTAGTCGCTAAACTAGAAGTTTTGTGTAGAAATGGAAAAATATGTTAGTTTTGTGTTTAAAAAAAATAAATAGCTAAACTGTATATATGAATATATATGATACATATTATAACATATACAATGTGGCTATTTCTTAACTCCGTTCCTAGTGTAGCGAATTAACTCCATCTTTACTGGTTAGTCAACTTCAAAGTGCCACGTGTCCCTTCAGTGAGACTCACACCATAACAAAGAACAGAAATATCTTAGAAAGCAGTGCAACAACAAAAAAAATATGCAATTTTATTGTGTGCGAGGGCTGGTGGTGGTTTCTCCTACCTGGGGTTCAATCTTCCTAAAACCAGACTAATGAAAATGTTACGTACAGTGCAGTAAAATGGAAAAAAATAAGAGTTTTCTAAACATCTCCTGTTTCCTGTAGTTGTAGCAGTTGATGATGCTTTGGTACTGTAACTTGTGATGTGGTTGCTATAGTTTCCAGAGCTGCGCTGCCATTGGCTGGATGTCACTCAGGCTGGGTTGTTATGTGACTGCCTGTCTGTGCCTGCTGTACAGGTGAGAGGATGTTCTGCACAGCAAGTGTAGACAGGCAGACACATGACAACTCCTTCCAGCCAGTCCCTCGGTTCCATCTGCGCAGGCTGATAGGAAGTGGCTTGCGTCTGATTTTTTTATTTAGGTTTTTTGTTGTTGTTGTTGTTGTTGTTGTTTTGTTTTTTTTCTCTCATGGTGAACAATGAGATACACGGGAAGAAAACATACAGTACACAACATAAACTTACAATCATTACAGAATTTTGAACAAAGTATTTACACTTTATTAGCTAAAAGATACATCAGAATTACAATAAATATAAAACAAATAGTTTTTGCTATGGCCGCAACTCTTGGAAAATAAAATGTAGAATAAACTGAAGTGTGCTCTCTTTACTTTTTATTTATTAGAAATATTTGTTCTGCTGTAAATAAGGAAAATGCCGGTGATTTATTTGTTTGCTTTGTTAATAAAGATGCAAAAAAGGATAGATTAAACAAAAATAACTTCTGTGAAATCGCTAGTGCGTCCACAAGTATAGGCTGTGCACATCATGATCAACTGAAAGAATTACGGTCATGAAAACCCTTTAAATGCTTTTGTAAGATTTCCGGAGAATAGATTAGAAAATGCTAATAGTCACATTCAGGTGGCTCTTTTTATACAATGTAAATGCGTGACCTCTTATTCACAAATCAACCATCAATATTTCACTCCAATTTACTTATTTTCCATTTACACTTTAATATTTTATATCTATCATACATTCCCGTTACTACAGGGATGGGATGACAATTTTTGCTTGATTTGCACCCTTTAATGTTTATTTTATTACCAGATTCACATGCAAAATTGTTATGTGTTATTTCCAAGGTATGTGTAGGAATCAAAAACATTCATTGTATTTCTTTTAAAGTGAAACATACAGCTATATATATTCCTATTTGTATACATTAGAAATATATGTGTGTATATATGTATAAAAAACTATACATATATATAGTGCTTATTTAAGTTGTGGTCTCCTGTTTTTTCTGTTGCCGTACTTATTCATTACAGGTGAATAGAATATATAAGGATATATATATACTGTATATACTTGGTTGTGGTGGAGGGCAGAAAATTAGATAAAAAGCCTCCACGTTATACTTAATAATGGGGAATGTAGCACAGGAGCTTTGTGATGCAGTTCTTTGAATTGCTGTGATGTGCAAATGGTTTCTGCATAATATACTATATATATATATATCCTTGCTGCATATGGGGAATGTGGCACAGGAGCTCTGGGATGCAATTCATCGAATTGCTGTGATGTGCAAGTGGCTTCTGCAATAATAAACACACTTATAGTGTGGAGGCTTTTTATCTCACTTTTTGTCCTCCACCACAACTCTTATAGATACTGATTTGCCTACGGGTCCCAAGCATCCACTGCAACTGGTCATCATGCCTAGCTCCTAGCTGATGAAGGTCCAACAAACCCGAAACAGCGCTGTAGGAGTGGCTTTGACCAGTTGCATAAACCTTGTCTCTGCTAGAAAGCCACAGTGTGGCATAGCATTGATTTTAAGTTTCTGTGTAATAACAGACCCAGGATGCATAAAAGTGAGACAGATGTCATTGCATATCCTACCCAGAATTCCTTGCTGCATATGGGGAATGTGGCACAGGAACTCTGGGATGCAATTCATCGAATTGCTGTGATGTGCAGGTGGCTTCTGCAATAATAATCACACTTATTATAGTGTGGAGGCTTTTTATCTCACTTTTAGTCCTTCACCACAACTCTTGTAGATATATATATATATATATATATAGCAGAACAAGTAGGATAGCACATCATTTCCTGATGTGCTATCCTACTTGTTCTGCTCTATACACACCTTTGGGATATTGCACTCAGGTTAACAGTATTTGAAATTTGGCGTGAGTGAGCTGAATATTGGGACTTTTATATATATATATCTATAGAAAAAGCAAAGGATGGGAGCACTCTTGGACTTATAAAACAAAAACGTTTATTATATATACATTAAAATCCAACGTTTAGGCTCCTAAGAGCCTTTATCAAGGAATATAAAGGCTCTTAGCAGCTGAAACGTCAGATTTTAATGTCTATTTAATAAACATTTTTGTTTTATAAGTCCCAGAGTGCTCCCATCTTTTGCTTTTTCTGTATTTACACCACTGGATAGCACCTAGGCAATATACTTTCCTTTTTATCAGTATTTTGGACTGAGTGCTTCCTTCATTTACTGCTATTTGCATATATATATATAATCACGAGTATAGAAGTATGTAGTGATTCCTTTTTTATTGGACTAAACTAACATTTAAAAGACAAGCCTTCGAGAGTATTACTCTCTTCCTCAGGTCTGGAAGCTTACTGATCATATATATATATATATATATATATATATATTTTTTTTTTTTACAATGCAGGAAGCACTCCAGGACTCATGTATAGAAAAATAATAGAAAAATCTTTATTGAAGCGTTTACATATTCATCCGACGTTTCGGCTCCATCTGAGCCTTTATCAAGGTACTTTCCTGTTTATCAGTATTTTGGACTGAGTGCTTCCTTCATTTACTGCTATTTGTGTATATATATATAATGTACACACACATTTAAAATGTGCCGGCACTCCAAGTTCAGGAAAAAACATAACTTTTTTTAACCCACTAAAACATAGCCACTCGACAACGTTTCAGTCCCTAGAGGGGACTTTCTTCAGGACAAAGTCCTGAAGAAAGTCCACTAGAGGGACTGAAACGTTGACTTGTGACTATGTTTTAATGGATTTAGTAGAAGTTACGTTTTTTGCTGGAGTGCCTGTACATTTTCAATGCTTATATGTGGGAGCCAAGTTTCAGGCACCGAACAATTAAGACAACAGAAGCTGGAGTGCAGGATCGCTTGTGAGCGTATATGTTTATATATTGATAGATAGATACAGGATGTCCTAGCTGAAAGTAGCACGGACTGGAGGCACCGTGATACTTTTAGCTGGGAATATATATGTATATGTATGTCAGTCTGTTTCTTTGTTCATCTACGTTATGGTTCACTAGTCTACTCAGGTGAGTAAGAAATGAGAGCATAAACAAAGTCGTGTTAAGAAGGATGTACGTAGTAGTTGTATATAACTTGTATCTAAAATGTACAATTCACAGTTATTTACATACGTTAACTGTATATTTAAAGGAAGGAATGTATCCGATGAATTTGTCCATCCACAATGTGAATTTCCGTTACTATTCTTCTTATTAAAAGCCTTATTACAAACTGAGACACAATATGCAACTGTCTTTTTATGTTCCATAACATTCCATATGATTACAAAATGTTATACACTCCCTATTCATTTCACAGCAATATATACACTGTTAGATGACACCAGCCTGGACTGGCTTTAGCCATTAACAAAATTCCTGTGACTTCAACATGCATTAAAGGTGCATTTATACACCTACAGTTTTATACACAGAAAAAAGGTTTGCAAGGTTTGAATGGAAAAAGATTATCTCAGGCCCAAAAAGTATGAATTGGAAAAATTGTCCAACTCTGCTAATTTGGGGATAAAATGTAGAATCCCTGTAACATTGTGCACTAGTTCAAAGTTTGTCAAATGGGCCTGCGGCAAAATAAAGTGCAGGAGACTAACAAGTCTATTCACTAAAACGTGAAACTCTGGAGAACGTTTGGAGAAGGGAAAATTCTATGTCAACATAGCCAAACCGGAACAATTCTCAGTTTATCTCTTTTTCCAAATCGGCTATTTTGACCTAGAATTTTCACTTCTCCAAAAGTTCTCCAGAATTTCACCTTTTAGCGTATAGACCCTTAAACTGCAAATTGTTATCAGAGAAGCGGGAAGAAAGGAAAAACAATGTCAGCCATTGGGATGTCAAAAACCACAACTTTTTGACATCTCTTCTGGACCCAAGACCCTCTCATGCTTTGGTTCCTCAATAAAACGACAGGTCTCTTTCACACAGTTTATAAGTGGCAGTTCTTCATTCATATCATTTGAGGAAGCAACTGTTAATTTGTCATGCAGTCAAATACACCCCAATATCTTACCACTAAATGGTTTTAAGAAAACGACATCATCTCTGTTCTACGAAAACGTTGTGGTACATCAAGATTGTAGCAAAATGCTTAACGTAGCATTAGTCATTGCATATTGAGTCCTATACCTCGTGTTGTTTTAACCATGGCATGCAGTTTATTGTTCATGACTATACTTTGTGTCAATCAAACAATATCACCCAGTAGTTTGAAACTTTTTTTGCACTAAGCTACCCAACGTTCTTACCTCCAGATTTCTTCTTTGACACACGTTTACTACCCATGAAGTAAACAGTGTTTCAGTTGCCAATTTTATATTAAAAGGATGAGGGACCTGGCATGGAAATTAATCGAGTACATCTTATTCCTTGTAATGGTCAATAAGACTGCACAAGCGTTGAATGTTAGGACCGTGTTAATATTTATTTATACAGTTGTGGGTTTATTTATTTCTCCTTTGCTCAAGTATACTTGTTTTCTCCGATCCTGTAAACGGTGTGTGTGGTCTGTCTGCAATGTAGATAAGGGATGCATTACCTGACTTCTCCTTGCTTTGTATAAACACATTCAGAAGGGCTCAAAAGGCCAACACCACACAGGAAACTCTCTTGCCCTCTTAACAGATGGGGAGTGGGAGGGAGACATATGGAAACCTTCTTTCTCCTGACGTTTGACTTCCCGTTACTGTTTTAAGGGCAAAGTTTATGGTTTGTTATATAAATTAAAAGTCACAGCATACAGGGAAAGTGCATCACATATAATGGGCGCATAACCAGTCACACAGCTTTTTAATTTTTTTCCCTTTTTTCTGCTAGCTTTATACCTTAGTCATGTGACTCATAATAACTTGTGCAGAATTTTTACAATTTTGAAATTGTTACTTTTCTTATAGAATGTTCATTTTCTACGTATTACCAAAACCCGTTTGTTTTACAATTAGAGTTTACATGGTTCTATAACAAATTTAATAACCGGTTTTAAGTACAATCCCAGTATATGTTGAATAGAATTCCAAATATTAGGACTTGGAAAACGAGATTAAATATGTAATTAATCTATTACACGTATCGATGAGCTGGAATGGACAAAATCTATTTTATGTTGTTTTATTTGGGTTAGTGAAAAATATACACCGTATAATGCTATGCAGAAGAATAAAACTGTTATTACGCTACAGCTTTAAATATAGTTGTTGTATTACTTGTGGAAAACAAAAACACTTCTGTGCAGAAGCCAAATAGATTGATTAGTGTGATCCATTGACCTTTGTGGTTTTCTAACCTACTGTTTATAAAAATAGAACTTTACGCTCTTAGTTGTTTATTCAGAAACAAATCAATTTGTCAAAAGGGAAAAGATTCTTCCCTTATTGTTTCTCCATTTTACTCCCCCCATGACCATGAAAAGTATTTGGGGGGTTGATAGATAAATATTTATTTTCTTGAGCTTCCTCTTAGATTGTAAACTCTCAAACCGGGTCCTCTCCTACTGTGTTCTGTGTGTTTGACTTGTATGTGTATTTGTTATTCTTTCTTATCCATTGTACAGCGCTACCGAACTTGTTATCGCTTTCTAAAAACTTGTAACTGTAACTAAGTGGGTTAGTTCTAAAGTACTACGGGGAGGCAAGATTCAGGAATTGGAGCTATCGTCATAGAAACCAATAGAATGTTCGTGTCTATTGCTCCACTTTTAGAATGTTACCTCAGGATTGTTCTTTATAAATTACCAATAAAAATAAAATCCCGAGGATAGAGTAAGGAAAATGTATTACAATATATGAATTATATATCTGAAATTATTTTAAACACAGAAAATATCTGGAAATAATACTTTACCAAGGCATTGTGATATCAACTGTAGGTAAATGTCAAAATAAACACATAATCAAATGCTTAACAAAAGAAAAATCTGGATTATAAATACAGGAAAACAACCCACTGTCTGCGTTTGATGCCTGTTTGATGTAGTGATTAATTAACAAGGAAAAATCTGTATAATACACAGGGGTTGTGTACATTTCTGATCATTTGAATTAAACTATTATGTGTCCTCTGAGTTTGTTTTTGATGATAAAAATAGTGGATTATTGAATCGTTGAATTTTAATAGATAAAATGGTGTTGAAGGATACACTTATAGAGAAATAAACTGGTTCAATTTACACTGATGTGGTGTGTGTGTGTATATATATATATACCATGTACCAGCACACCATCACCATTAAAGTAGAATGCCTGGGCACCAAAATCCAAGTAGAAAATATATAAATGGCAAAATCTGGACGCACTCCAGGGACTTGGATAAAATAAATTTTATTAATAAAACATAAAATACGCCGTTTCGGCCCCACACTGGGCCTTCATCACCTCCTTGATGAAGGCCCGGTGTGGGGCCGAAACATTGGCTTATTTCATGTTTTATTAATAAAATTTATTTTATCCAAGTCCCTGGAGTGCATTCAGATTTTGTTATATGTATATATATATATATATATATATCCTCTCCAGTAAGTGTCCTTGGCAAGACACCTAATGGTACATACTCGCCACCCTGGACATACTTGAAAACGAGAGAAATCTCAATGTATCCTTCCTGGTAAAATCCTTTCTAAAAAAAATATATATGTATATATATATATATATATATATATATATATATATACAAAACATCAAAAAAGAGCACTCCATATCAATGACCATGGTCATTGATATGGAGTGCTCTTTTTTGGTGTTTTGTATTTAAAGTCTTAGATGCACCCGCTTGTGTTGCAAGTTTAGGTTGAGTGCAACCCACCCTGTTGTTTGTTATATATATATATATAAGGGAAGGTACAGGCACTCAGTTCCAGGAATCAAAAAAAATATGCTGTGGGTCAGGAAAAATCCCACAGCCGAATTCAGTGCCCAGGTGCAAAACTCCCCTTGTGGAGTATGTAACAAAAAATAATGGTGGCGGGAGGCACTCAGTGACTAAATAAAACAATAAATTTATTGATATTCACATAAAACCGACGTTTCGGCCCAGAAGGGGCCTTTTTCAAGGTAATATATTGCTGGTATTTTAATGTTAATATTACCTTGAAAAAGGCCCCTTCTGGGCCATAACATCGGTTTTATGTGAATATCAATAAATTTATTGTTTTATTTAGTCCCTGAGTGCCTCCCGCCACCATTATTATATATATATATATATATATATGTGTATCCTTCCTGGTAAAATACTTTATAAATAAATAAATATTAGAAAAAGGTTTATCCCAACACATATTAAACTAATTGAGAGAATAGAGCTCTAATATATATGTTACGCTTATGGTTCTATTCTCTCGGAGTTAAATCTGTGTTGGGATCAATCTTTTTTTCTATTAATAATTTAACATGTCAGAACTTAGACTCATAACCTCATTGTTTTAGCCTTTGAATACTCAAATGATGAGTAACACTGAAGAAAACTAGGGGATGATGCACTAAGTAGTGAACCGAGATGTTTTAACAGATTATTTAAAAAACGTAAACCTTAGTAACAAGGAAATCCATATGAATAGATCTGGAAATGATTTCTCCAATTGTAATTTACACTTTTGGTGTCGACTAAGATTTCACAACTTTATAAACTTAACTTTTTATGTATTTTTTTTAAAATTGAAAACCGATGCAGAACAAATATTAATTTCCCTGAATAGAAAAAAAGGCCGTATAACGTAATGGTTATGGTTTTCCTTTTCTTCATTTTTGTTGAAGGATATATTTTAAGGTAGTAATATACTACATTAGAATTGAACGTAATGTAATTTTTTCTATGTGCTCAAATGTCCTACAGTAAGAATTAATAATGGAAATAAGAAATATTAAAGGATAGTAGTTTTGTAATGTATTTGATTTTAGATTAACCTAAAAGTAGAGAGAGCATTATGTTTCTTTCTTTATAAAAAAAACAACAGTAAACCTGTATCTACATATAATATATGAGGTAGCATCATCTGTGTATATGTAGTTCTGTAAAATATTACTCTGTATAGCACATGCGATAAAAATAATTAGGACGTTTTTGGACTAACATATTTTGCAAGAGGGGAAATCCATAAAATTACGATATATATATATATATATATATATATTTATAGAAACTATAATATAATTTGACTAAGGAATATCATTATGAATAAGCAACATCATTCTCTTGAAAACATTTACAATTTGAATTTCTGGTTTCATGCATTAATAGTTGCTCAATATTCAAGTACATATCCTATTCGAGAGAAATCTCAATGTATCCTTCCTGGTAAAATCCTTTATAAATAAATAAATAAATAAATATTCAGGTGACCAAAATGAATACTTCTATTGAAGTAAGATTTGGAGGAAAGGCCTACATTTATCGTTTACAAAACGTTTTAAGCATTTGTAAACAAAGGATTTGGAAAGATAATTTTGCTTTGTATTTATAGCAAATGCCACGTTTTATGCGATGTTTTAAGCTCTTCATTTATTTACTGCAATATTATACACTGTTGATATTGACTATGTATGACTTTTCAACTTCTCAATAAACTACAATATGTTAAAAAAAAAGGATAATTTTGCCGACTTAAAAAATCGTAGGACAGTGACTAGTTGAAAATTCTGTGACAGATTCAGACTCGAGCTAGTAACACTAGATGTGGCTTGCTATGTAAAAACATCACATTGTATCCCCTTTCTTATTTACAGAGCCTTAAATTAAAAAAAATTAAAGCTAAAGTCTATAGAATCATGTTGTAAAACATGACATTTTCTATTCCGCTCAAGCTGACCCCGAATCGCACACGAAAGTTTAAGAAGGAAATCAAAACGCCAAAAAAAAAACACCGTAAAAGTTGTTCAGCTCGGAGTGTGGGTTACACATCATACAACACTTATAGTCAGCATCAGTCTACTGCATTTCTTACCATCTTCCATTTGTTCTTTTGACAGCTTTACCTTATCAAAGACATACCTTTCCACAGGGTCGTCAAAGGGCTTTTCCCTTTGAACGCTAAGAGCAGAAAAATCTAACTCTTGAGCTTTCAGACTGATCAACGGTAGCTCTTCATTCCACACTTCATTCACTTTGTTTTTACTTTGCTAAATAAGTAAACAGAATACTTTACTGTGTAGTAATTTACCAGAATATCTTGGCTTTTCTTTTTTTTCTTTTAAAAAAACGGAAGCTAAAATTACCCTAAAGGTTTACCCTGAAACAAGAGATAACTCAGTATTCAAAGAGAAAAAAAATGAACTGAAAACAATAAAATATCATGTACGTTCTATTTTTTTCACATAATTTGCCCCAATCGCGGAACAGGTAGACTATGACACAATTAACAGTACGTCTTCCTCTTTAAAGCATGCATACATATGGCTTGATCAGTTAAAAAATAAAAGACATTCTACTTTGCTTCCCAACTCCAAAAGGTTACGAGTATTGTAATGGAGATGAGGTTTGTAGAAACCTATTAAATTCCAACACAGGCCAGCCAGTTCTTCCCAAGTTAGGCCTTACCAGATTGCCTTCCCTGCACCATTGCGAAGTCCTTCTGTCATCTCTGTCCCATCTTAGCGTTTCCTATTTCCCTAGTGTGCACAACCTGCGAAGAGAAACACTTCATAAAAACCTTGAAAGGAAGAACACTAAGTCACAATTCCATGGCTGAAGCAACCTGTGTTCACCCTTAAATCCATGCCGATGCTGTCCCATACCCAGTCTAACCAATGTGCAGACTACTGTACAACAGCATTGTCCTGAACAGGTAGTCTGAACACTGGGGCGACGGAGCAGGCTGTCTTCGGAACACAAGTTTTCTTTCTTTTATTTTACGGATATTTGTTAAAATCCTTGTTTTTTTTTTTTTTCCCCTCCGTCTTCGTAGGAATATTTTCCCATATTTTCTGCTTTTACTCGGAGGCGAGGGCGCAAAAAATAAATGTGGGAGTCCTTGGGTTTTTTAAATATTTTTTTGTCTTTTTTTTTTTCTCCTCTCAAAAAAAAAAACCCCACTCTCTGATTCCGTTTCTAAAACAGCGTGGAAACACATAGTTGCAGAAAGCGTTCCGATTCCCAGTCTTGACGTGGCACATTTGCAGCAGACTGGGGATCTGGCAATGAATTTAGGACCAGGAAAAGGGGGTGGGCTGGGCCTGGGAGCCCATATATGGGATGATGTCACCCTTGGGAGGTTTGGGTATGCACTGTGCTAGAGGAGAGACAGCTAGGGTTGCTCGTGCTAAAGACATAGGTCTGTGTATAAAATGGTACCAGATGTTTTAGTGTAATGTTAAGCAGTCATTTCATCTTTGAGCCAGATTTTTTTTTTCTTCTGCCAGAGCGAGGCAGGAAGTGGGCCCCAGAATGGAAAAGCTGTGTTTAAAAAAATAAATAAATAAAAGCAAGCTGTAGTTAAAGTGCAGCCAAATGAAAGTGAAGGATACGACTCTTTTTTTTTTTTTTTTTTTCTTTTTTTTTTTCTTCCCCTTCTTATATTGTTTTAAAAGAATAAGACAGGGAGAAATATTCGCGGATTTGTTTGCATGATACGTAACCTCTCTGATTCTCTAAGGGACGAGTAACTCTTTTTAATATTTACGTTACAACTCAATAGCTGTGCCTTCTTCCCGTAACGAGTTAAATGTTTCCGAGAAATTTTTCTTAGATATATATAGACTTTATATATGCATGTATGCTTCTATTTTATCAGCAAGAGAACTACTATGTCTCCTTCTTCACGTCATCCTTTTCCTTCAGTCTTGTAGTTGCCAGCAATGTGTAGGCTGCTCTGCTAGACCTGAACAGTAATTACAGCCACTTCCTGAAAGTGAAGCCCCCATGATAAGTCTGGAAAAATGGTCTTTGTCATGGCCTCCACGTGAGTAATTAGTTCCACATGTGGCTTCCCTGCTCTCTCCGTCCTCCCTCTTTAAGCCCCTAGCTATTTAGGCTAGCTCATAGCCAAACATTTTTTTCCCCTCTCTCTGCTTGAAGACCCTAAAGTAGTTTTAAGATTTTACCGAAGCCTTTGACAGTTAAAGTTACTTTTCCAATATCCTAATAAATTGCTTCTGGTGCTAGATAAGAAACCTCTACGTTTCATATTTTCGGCAGAGAAACCTTTGCCCACAGTCACAGGAAAAAAACGAAAAAATAATCCCATTCCTCTTATTTTCTTTCTGAACCTCCTTGATTACTTCCAGATCCAGAAATCTTTGCTGAGATACAATAATCAGCGGCAACACCGCCTTTACGGTTAATTATGTATCGACTGTAGTTTTATGTACCGAATTATATAGAACAGATAAAATATCACTGATGTCAAAATTATGCATTTTTGAGAAAGGATTTTACCAGGAAGGATACATTGAGATTTCTCTCGTTTTCAAGTATGTCCTGGGTGGCGAGTATGTTCCGTTAGGTGTCTTGCCCAAGGACACTTACTGGAGAGGTGCTCTTGCCGGGGATCGAACCCATGTCTCCACAGGCTCTCCACGCAGAGCAGTGATGTTACCTCTACTCCACCCAGCCGGTGGACCAGTCAATCGGTTATAAACTACATTTCTTGGCAAATTAAATGAAAACATATATTCAATTCGAATCTATACCAACGCTGGGTGGTTTCTGTACATTTATTTTCCAAAATACGCGTAGCATTTTTTAATTAATTAAATATTACACACATTTGTGTTTTTTTATCTCTTCAGCTCTCTGTAGTTTTTTTTCCCTTTTGCTTGTCTGTTTTGTGACGTTCATTCATTTATGTTGTTCAATCTTTAAGTTTAAGGCTAGGGTCAGACGAAAGCATTTTTCACGTGCGTTTAGCCGCACGAAATCACGGCCGTGCTAGCAGCAAATGACGTCCAATGCCGGGGAACATACGACGAACGGCCGCACGAAAGTTCGTCCGCGCAACGCAAGTGGCAAACGAACGCATTTTTTCGAGAACGTCAAACCGCTACTACTGACGTACAGAGTGCACTGCGTCCGCATAGCGGCGTGTGTGTGTGATTAGGAGACGTCAGACGCTGCTAATGTCCGGCTAACATAACGTCCAGACACAAAAAGTGTTTTATTGATGATCCGTACAAAATCACGGACGAAGAGGCGCATCGTATGACCGCTATCGCGTATTCCGGGAAAAAATCCGTACGTTCGTTCGAACGCACTTTTTCACGGACAACGTGAAAAATGCGTTCGTCTGACCCTCGCCTTATTCATCATAAGCCATGCCAACTGAAAATAATGGTCCTTTATCTTTATTTTTGTGAAGGTGTATCTTAACGAGGATGTTTTGGCTGCCCAATATCTGATCATTGTCTCCGTGTGGAGACACAGGTTCAAATCCCGACAAGAGCACCTCTCCAATAAGACACCTAACGGTACATACTCGCCACCCAGGACATACTTGAAAATGAGAGAAATCTCAATGTATCCTTCCTGGTAAAATACTTTCTCCAAAAAATAATAATAATAGGCTAAAGCTACATAGTGCACATCTGGGATATTAATGTATTATTTTTTATTTTAAGAGCCTTCTACATTGGATTAGTTAACAGGATTGTTCACTTACGTTTGTTATGGTTCAGTTTTTTGTTTAAGGACGGCGTCAGACGAACGCAGTGATCACGTCCGTGTCGGTGCAAAGTTTAACGTCCGTCGTAGCATAGAATCACGATCAGTAGAGACCCACACACGAAGTACGTGCGCACCGAACTGCATATGCACAACGCACATTGCAAACAGACGCAAGTTCGTAAAACCGCTAGACTGACGCGCAGAGTGCGCCACATCCGCTCAGCATTCTGTGTGCGTGATGACAAAAGTCAGACGGACCGCATTTGCGACATCCAGCACCTTGACGCACAAAATGGTTTTACATATCATGTACCAATTTTTATCATTTTTCATATTAATTTTGTTTCCCATAATTCCCTTTTTTTTCTACGTCCGTCAAGAAAAACGGACCGTGTGGTGTCTACAGTATCTTCCGTCAGTACAGTATGGGGTGAGAGCAGACTGATTTACATATGGAGCATTCGTCCCTGTAATGGCACAAGCAAGCTAAACCTTGTGAGACCTGAGCGGGTCCCACCGTAGAGCAGGCCACTAGTGCTGTTGCTCGTCCTCAGGATCCTCACACCCCCTCCCCTTTCCCTCACTATAAGTTTACAGGGTCATCCAGACGTGGACCCCTTGCTTGATGTGCCTAGAGGGGTGTCAGCTATACCCTCCTGACGAGGCCTAACTAGGCCGAAACGATCGGCTTGTGCAGGGATGACGTCCTTGGCAGTCAGTACTGGCCACCCTCATTGGGTGAGAGCAGGCTGATTTACATATGGAGCATTCGTCCCTGTAATGGCACAATCAAGCTAAACCCTTGTGAGACCTGAGCGGGTCCCACCGTAGAGCAGGCCACTAGTGCTGTTGCTCGTCCTCAGGATCCTCACACCCCCTCCTTTCTCTCTTCCGTCAGTACGTCTGTCCGTTATGCACGCGCGCAGAGTGCGCTCAGACTGCGTTCATCTGACATTAGCCTAAATTGGTACGACACCTTAAGGAAACTTTCGTTTTAAAAAATCACTTGAAAAAGAGAATGAGGGTAGCAGAATATTTTAATGGAATAAAGATGGTTTCTGTAATCCTTTTTATATATGTATTTACGCGTGTACATATATATAATTTTTTATAATCACATCCACAGCTAAAGGACAAAGTGCAACATTTTTCAGTTTCAGAATTCTGTCATAAACTGGAGTCTCGACAGGAATGAATTTCCTGCAGCGTCCAGGCATGACAACCAAGATGTGATTGTGTAACACATAACATGCCATAAAGTAAATGGGAAAATCTGATATTCAAATCAGCCAATACATACATTATTATTATTTGTTAAGCGTCAACAAATTCCGCAGCGCTGTACAAGGTGCAATGGGTAAAGACAGGACAATTCTACAATACATACAGGAGACAAGTCAGTATTCCTGCCAGCAGATACAGGAGGATGTGAGAACCCTATTCCCGTGGGAATTTACAATCTAGATGGGTGAGGGGATTAGAAACAGGATTATTATTAGAATACATGAATCCTGTTGCATGTTCTAGGAAATAGTAAGTTTCTATCATTTCTTCAGTATCTCCATTCCTTACTTAGTCGAATCTACTGGAAGTTTGTCCGTTACTTTTCTTCATCACTTTCGTTGTTGTTGACTCTTAGCTGTCTCAGGAAATATTTGTTGCACGGCAGTCATGTGGATTTCCTAAAGTGATCAATGCTCAGTAGTAACATCTAATTTGTTATACGTTTTGGTCCCTTTTCTGGCTTATTCAGTGATAGGGATCCAGTAACGGAAAAATGCGGTGCAAGCCTTTAACCATTAGCAGCTTCCTATTACTGGCTCTATTACGCGTGAGCCCCAATATTGGCGGTTGAACTTGGCTAACATTAGGAAGTTGCTGATAAATACTGGCAGCCCACTTGTATCATCCAATGGAGTCCATAGGACTCCATGGAGACTTGAGCAACCCTTGGGGAAAAAATCACGTAAATGGGGTTGTGGATGGTCAGCAGAAGGACACTGGGAACTATTTGTGGCAGCAAAAAACACCTCTGCAAAGTGGAGCCAGTTGTAACTTTTTAGTTTTTTTTTTAAAGTTTTAGGGCCCTATTACATTCTTCACGCAAACGTTAACTCGTGCGCAAAAACGCATTAACGCGAGGGGCAAAACCCTTTCCGCTGAACGTCGTATTACAATGTCAGCGCAACAAACGCGCGTATACATCTACCACGGGTGAACCTGCGTGAACGCTGCGTGAGCTTACTGTAATTCGCGCATCCTATACTTAACATTGTGAGCGCAAATGCGTTTGTGCGCTGCTACGCGGATGGTATTACAATCTATGTGCAGTTTGTAACGCACAGCCTTTGAGCGCATAATTTTAGCAACTCCTAAAAGCTGGTGTTAATGGCAAATTCTATCAACCTGGCCGAAACCAAATACACCAGCCCAGAAAAAAATACGCAGCAAAGTATAGTTACACATTCTACACATACCAAACAAATAAATGTGAGAAGTTGTGCGTGCTTTTTTTTTTTGATGCAGCATATATGCACAGATTGACTTTGACAGGCGCAAAAACTTAACGTGAGACAATTGTGGTTCTTAACCTCCCTGGCAGTCTAATTTTTTCAAAATTTTGTGTCTAAAAGCGTATCAATTTTTTTTTTTAAAGGAAACGTGTTTTTGTACATAGTTAGCCTGTAATAATTAGGAATCAAGCACTGAAATCCGTGCAATCAAGAGTCCTTACTGGTAAAATCCTTTATAAGTTAATTAATTAATTAATTTAAAAAAAATAGTAAATACACAGAGTCCGATAAAGTTTGAAACACGAAATAATAATTTATTATCCCAAAAATAATTATCCAAAATAATGCAAATAAATGATATTCAATAAAATACAACAAAAAACACTGAAATCTGTCTGAGTACAAGGGTGAGACGATGTATGGTCTATTTCTTATCCTGTACTGCCACCTAGTGGCCGTTCATAAACATTTCCATTTGTATTCAGTGAGTTTTGTGAATGAAATTTGCTGCGGTCCAGCCCCTCTGCATCATGTGACTCGCAGGGAGCCATCCAGTAAGCAGCTCGCTGCGATCACACTGCGGGGACAGCGAGGGAGCCAGGAGGAGGTGAGTAAACATCCAGCCCGAGTGTGGCTCGGGGTTACCGTTTGCAGTAGCGAAATTTAACCCCGAGTCACACTCGGGAATACCGCCAGGGAGGTTAATTCTGATTGGCTGAATCGCGTGAAAAAAACAGTCTGCACACTGATTTCTGAGTGCAACGTTACTGCGCACCCGTTTTACGCACGTTATTTTTTAACGGATGAAAAAATGCATGAGGATTCTAATACCAGCGTTGATTTACTCGCGTTAACGTTTGACGCTTCGCCCAAAAATTCACGCGTTTTACCGTGCGTTTTTGCGCAAAGAATGTAATAGGGCCTTTAATTTTTTGAGTTAATTTTACAAGTGCAGAATCACTTAATATCAGTGTGTGAAAGCCGATTTTTTTTTTAATACCAGTTTAATCAAGAATAAAGAGAGACCTTTTAATCTCTCATTATTATCAGGCTACCACAAATTATCACTTTCTATACAAAGTATAGGATTCCTTTCTTTTTTTTTTTCACCTTTCAATCATTCGCTTGCACCTTCGCTAGAATTACAGAGAAGCTATTAGTATTAATGAATGGGACTGTCATACTTAAGTGGCTCACTCGCTACCCATAATGTCTCACTCGGAATATGGCCTTGTTTCTTTTTATTTAATATAAATATACATATTCATTAAATTGAGTTGGATTGAGACTTTTGGGATAATACCATTTCGCTACATAGTATAAAATAGGTTGTGAGTAGCGGTAAGGATGATAGAAAGCATCCCGACCACCCTTGCAACTCGACCAGGATTAGGTAAGGGGCAAAACCTCTTCTTCCCCTAGTTTGAGTGTAAAAATTTTTAACAAAGAAGGTTTGTTTAGGCTAGGGACAGATGAGCGCATTTTCTGCAGCCACCGTCAAAATGTACGTCGATGCGTGCGCACGCATTTTTTCACGGAATACGCTTAAGTGGTCAGACGATGCGCAATTCTGGACGTATTTCATGACGATGGGGTGAAAAGAAGTCTAGGGAAATCCGGCTGTTTGAACGTTATGTTGGCCGCACACTAGCAGCGTCTGACATCTCCTAATCACGCACACACGCTGCTATGCGGCCGCAGCGCACTTTGTACGTCAGTAGCAGCGGTTTCACGTTCTGATAAAAATGCGTTCATTTGCTGGTTGCGTGGTGTCGGCGCACTTTCGTACGCACGTACTGCGTATATTGGCCGTCATTGGCCGTTATGTGCTGCTACTGCCGCCGTGATTTAGTGCGCCTGCACGCGCGTTCCGACTGCCCCACTCTGACCCTAGCCTAAGCCAATTTAGATGTTAGGTTTGTTGACTGCCATAAATGCTGTAAGGGTTCACCTCTTCTTTCACGATTATAAAATAACATCAAACCTCTGATGCCCCCAGCATCCGCAAGCTTAGGGATCACTAAGGGGCAGGCTGCCGGACTCGGCGCCTGCCCCGCGATCTGCTGGTTAAACCGGGATACTAAAGGGAAATTAGCGAACGCTAGTTTTTCCCCTTTGTGTCCCGTTTTAGCTCAGGGCAGGTGATAGTGCCCAAAGTGTTGCATCATTCTCATTCCTGCTATGTCCCACATTCGGGACCAAAAGCAAGGATTACACTGTCATGTTATGGTAAAACCTTGCAATTGCTGGTGCAATTTATGTTAAGTTATTATTGTCCTCATTTATATAGCGCCAACAGTTTCCGCAGCGCTTTACAATAACTAAGGGGGACAAGATACAAATAAACGGACATATGATGGAAACGAGGTGTAGAGGGCCCTGCTCATAGGAGCTTACAACCTAGAGGGATTGGGGTTGAGGAAGACGAGGAATTTTACTATGTAGCAGAACCACTGACACGTGAAGTGAATAACATTGATAATATCATTTGAATGGCTCCTGTCAAGGGGTGGGATACATTAGGCAGCAAGTGAGCAGTCCATTTATGAATTTCATGTGTTCGAAGCAGCAAAAATGGGTAGGCGAAAAGATCTGAGTGACTTTGACAAGGGCCAAATAATGATCGCTAGACAATTGTGTCACTGCATCTCCAAAACGGAAATTATTGTGGGGTGTTCCGAGTATGCAGTGGTTAGTATCTACCAAAAGTGGTGCGATGAAGGACAACTGGTGAACAGGCATCAGGGTCATGGGCTCCCAAGGCTCATTTATGCTTGTGGGGGATAAAAAGCTAGCCTGTCTCGTCCAATTACCCAGAAGAGCTACTGTATCTCAAATTTCTGTCAAAACATAATGGTGGCCATGAAAGAATGGCATCAGAACACCTTTGACACATACAATCTACCCAGGGATTGTTGCATACCACGTACACCCCTTCATAATAGGGGTGTTCCCTGATGGCACTGGCCTTGTTCAGCTATGGTCTGAGGTGCATGACAAACATTTTAAGGTGTTGCCTTGGCCTCCAAATATCCCAGATATCAATCCAATTGAGCATATGTGGGTTGTGCTGAAACTACAAATCCAATCCATGGAGGTCCCTCCTTGCAACTTGCGGAATTTAAGGATCTGATTCTTCTTTTCAGTTTAGTATTTTGCCATTAACCTTGTACTGGAGCTTCTCGGATTTCTATATCATCTCCACACTGGACCCTGTATCATACCTGCATTCTATACAGCCGGATAAAACCAAAGAAACAGAAGGTCTTTTACTAGACAGGTTGAGTAATCAAGATTGTTAATTGACACTCAAGACCTTTGTAAACTTGCTAAGTAAATGTAAACAATCCAGACAACATACCCAGAAGAAAATACCAGTGGGATGTAACACATAAGAGAAGAGCCAGTCCAACTTCCAACTAGTAGGTGTTTGATAAAATATGGATAGGATTATAAAAATCCACATTAGAAGCTGAAGCGTGTTAAAATTATTCAGCTGAAAGCTATGGAATTTTGACGTATACTTTAAATATGTTTGACATTCTGTGTCTAGTTATGATATAGACCCAAGAAACGCTAATCCTCAAAATGACAAGGATGTGAGTTCCTGTGGGTAAATCATTGCGGAGAACACACTAAAGTCACAAAGAAATGAGACCCAGTGGAATTGTGGACTCCTTGTCATTATAAGTTTAAGAAGTCATGGCCATAATCGGTTGCGAGTTGACGAACGTGCTAGCCAAAATGGAGTCGTGGTGCACCCCATCACTAATTTCCGCTAAGTGCAGAAGAAACCAAAAGCAAATAAAATATTTAAAAAACCCAACGTGTCTCCATCATGTTTGTGAACACACACAAGATGTCAAAAAATGCAGAAAACCATGTAATTCCCCAAATAAATGACTATGTAACCAATTCTGAAGTGTAGATGCTTGAATGGGAAGCTAGCCCTATAGCAAAGCAAAGGCACACTTTAGAGAATGCCAAGACCCTTCAGAGTCTCACTGCAAGAAAGCACAGAATTGCCGTGTATCACGTATGTTCTGTCAATGAAGCAGCGAGGACAGCAATCCCATGTTCATAATCATTAATGAGAAACACAGAGCAGGAAAAATTGAGAAGAAATTGAGAGACACGTCACAGACTAGCTAAAAACACTGCAAATGTCACTTGCCATGAAAACATAATTTTGCCTCTGTATAAATCAATGGTCAGGCCGCACCTTGAATATGCCGTGCGATTTTGGGCACCTGTCTTAAGAAAAGATATTATAGCGCTAGAAAAAGTGCAGAGACGGGCGACTAAATTAATAAGGGGAATGGAAGGGTTAAGTTATGAGGAAAGACTAACAAGCTTAAACCTGTTTAGTTTAGAGAAACGGCGCCTTAGAGGGGATCTGATAACCTTATATAAATATATACGGGGCCATTATAAACCATTGTCTGGAAACCTATTCATTAACAGGACTATACACAGGACACGAGGTCACCCATTTAGACTGGACGAAAGGAAATTCAGCCTAAAGCATAGGAAGAGTTATTTTACGGTGATAACAATAAAGCTGTGGAATTCTCTGCCTGTTGAGGTGGTTGGGTCAGAGTCTGTACAGAGTTTTAAAAAGCGACTGGATGACTTCCTGCAGACACAGAATATTAAGGGTAATACTATTTAATATGTGGGTAAAAGCTTCTTGATCCAAGGAGAAATCTGATTAACATCTAGGGTCAAGAAAGAATTTTTTCCCAGTGTGTTGCATATTGGCGAGCATTTCAGACTGGGTTTTTTTTGCCTTGTTTTGAATCAACAGCAGTAGGTGGTGTGTGAAAGGCTGAACCCAATGGACGCATGTCTTTTTTCAGCCTATGTAACTATGTTTCTAGTGCTGGGAGCACTGGGATATTCAGGTTGAGTGCAAGCTATTCTGGTTTTGTATATTACTTTGGTTTTTCTGTCCTCTTGGTCACAGGAGGCTCGTTGCAGGATGTATTTTAACCTTGATCTGCTCTGAATCCCTGGAGTATGCATATCTCATGTAAAAAGAGCAGTCTTTAGGTTGACATAGGACCTGCTGTGGTGGAGAGCACACTGACATTGTGGCATGCTCAAATGGAATATACACTATATTGCCAAAAGTATTCGCTCACCTGCCTTGACTCGCATATGAATTTGCCATTCCTAATCCATAGGGTTCAATATGATGTCGGTCCACCCTTTGCAGCTATAACAGCTTCAACTCTTCTGGGAAGGCTGTCCACAAGGTTTAGGAGTGTGTTTATGGGAATTTTTGACCATTCTTCCAGAACCGCATTTGTGAGGTCACACACTGATGTTGTACGAGAAGGCCTGGCTCTCAGTCTCCGCTCAAATTCATCCCAAAGGAGTTCTATCGGGTTGAGGTCAGGATTCTGTGCAGGCCAGTCAAGTTCATCCACATCAGACTCTGTCATCCATGTCTTTATGGACCTTGCTTTGTCCACTGGTGCACAGTCATGTTGGAAGAGGAAGGGGCCAGCTCCAAACTGTTCCCACAAAGTTGGGAGCATGGAATTGTCCAAAATGTCTTGGTATGCGGAAGCATTCAGAGTTCCTTTCACTGAGACTAAGAAGCAAAGCCCAGCTCCTGAAAAACAACCGCACACCATAATCCGCCCTCCACCAAATATTTACACTTGGCACAATGCAGTCAGACAAGTACTGTTCTTCTGGCAACCGCCAAACTCAGACTCGTCCATCAGATTGCCAGATGGAGAAGCGAGATTCATCACTCCAGAGAACGCATTTTCACTGCTCTAGAGTCCAGTGGCGGCGTGCTTTACACCACTGAATCCGACACTTTGCGTTACTTGGTGATGTATGGCTTGGATGCAGCTGCTTGGACATGGAAACCCATTCCATGAAGCTCTCTGCGCACTGTTCTTGAGCTAATCTGAAGGCCACATGAAGTTTGGAGGTCTGTAGCGATTGACTCCGCAGAAAGTTGGCGACCCCTTCGCACTATGCGCCTCAGCATCCGTTGACCCCGCTCCATCAGTTTATGTGACCTACCACTTCGTGGTTGAGTTGCTGTCGTTCCCAAACACTTCCACGTTCTTATAATACAGCTGACAGTTGACTGTGGAATATTTAGGAGCGAGGAAATTTCACGACTGGATTTGTTGCACAGGTGGCATCCTATCACAGTTCCACGCTGGAATTCACTGAGCTCCTGAGAGCGACCCATTCTTTCACAAATGTTTGTAAAAACAGTCTGCATGCCTAGGTGCTTGATTTTATATACCTGTGGCCATGGAAGTGATTGGAACACCTGATTCTGATTATTTGGATGGGTGAGCGAATACTTTTGGCAATATAGTGTATGATCATATCTGACTAAATCTCCGTCTATAGGTCAGGTGTTCTTAAAATCTTTAAAGAAACACTCTGAAAATACCCCCCCCCACCATTTAGACTGGACGAAAGGGAATTCAGCCTAAAGAATAGGAAGGGTTATTTTATGGTGAGAACAATAAAGCTGTGGGATCCTCTGCCTGTTGAGATGATTTGGTCAGAGTCTGTACAGACATTTAAACAACAACTGGATGACTTCCTGCAGACACAGAATATTAAGGGTCATAATATTTAGTATGTGGATAAAAGCTTCTTGATCCGAGGAGAAATCTGATTAACATCTAGGGTCAAGAAGGAATTTTTTCCCAGTGTGTTGCATATTGGCGAGCGCTTCAGACTGGATTTTTTGCCTTCTTTTGGATCAACAGCAGTAAGTGATGTGTGAAAGGCTGAACCTGATGGACGCATGTCTTTTTTCAGCCTATGTAAATATGTAACTGACATCGGACATTCAGCAGTCGATGCAGGGAACCTCGTGCTGTGGCTGTAACTCAATTTGGCAGTAGATGGCACCATCTACCGGCCAAATATGTTATTACAGTACACGCTGGGAATATGCCCAAATATTTCTTACTGTTTAATTAATTAAAAATGATTTTTCAAAAAAACCACTGGTTCCTGGCTGTTTTTTGGAAAACCATTTGCTTGGTAGTGAAGGGGTTAACTACATTTATTCCATACAGTGTAAATATTGATATAGATTTTTCTGAGGCAGTGATATATTTTACAACTGCTAGTAATAGAACTTGTATAAAATACACAGAACTATCTATTTTGTTGGTCTTTTAAGAGCCATAACATTTTAATATCTAAAAATGATGTATGAGCACACTTTTGTTCCCGCAAATGGTCATTGTAGCTTTGAATTATAGCAACTGCTATTTCCAGTAATATAATATTACGCAGATTTGGAAAATCCATAATTTTAATGACTTCCATTCATGTGGAAATAAACATTTTGCCTAACGTTTCCAGGGTGATTTTTTTTGTGTTTGTATTCTCCTTTGTAGATGTATTTCTGCTGGGAGGTTTTTTTTGTTTTCTTTTTTGAGGGTAATGATTAGATTATCAAAAATAGTTTGCGTCAACGCCAATTCTTGCAGTAGAAGTTAAAAGGAATAAAGTAGCAGGAGAAGGAGTAGATCATATGGCATGGTCCATGTAGTCAAACATTGAGGATGGCATAAAACAATTACACTAGTTTAACAAAGCCTTGTGGATCTCCAGAGCGGTTTCTTGCTGGTATCTGGCAAACCAGCTAAACAACCAACTGGTTATTCCAAAGAGACGTCCCTGAGGAGCAGACCTACGCGAAACGCGCGTTGGACGTGTTTTTTCATTCCTGGTTCTCCTGTGTTTGGACACCAAGCGCTAGGGGCAAATTATAATATACTCTTGAATTAATACAAGCACTGGTAGACTCATCCCATTAAAGATATATAGCGATCATGCTTTGGAGAACCAGTTTGATGGTTTTTAGCCTGCAGGTCATCTGGGCTCTGGGCATATGATGGTTTATTATGATCATCTAATAGAACATGTCAGGCTGTTCAGCTGTTTTGACTTGACTTATATTATGTGTGACTGCCAGTTGATACAATATCATTTATTCAAATGAACATTCATCGGGTTACTGCATCTGCCTTATTGTTTTCACTTTTGACGATCGGCACATGCAAATTGTAACACCATCTGAATATAAAGCATTTCTTTACACTGTATCTAACTGGTATCCCTCTGAGGTCTACAGAGCTCCTATTTTACATTATATTAGATGACCTGGTGTCAGGCACGCATCACTGTGGTACCCGCAACTGTTTTCCATATGGCAGTATCTATATTGTGATATCACATCACTGATTTTCGGGTCCAGATTGATGTGTTTGTTGTTATTACCTTGTGTCTAGGCCTTCTATTCTGTTATTTCTTTTGGGGTTTGTGTGTATGTATGTGTTGAATAAACTTTATTTTAATATATTCTTGTTGTATTGTGGTGACCATCCTCACCCACTCTTTTGGATCTTTGGATCCATGTGTTTTATGTCTAACTTGGGTTAAGCCCTGCAAGTACTGGGTGAGGTACACTCCCAGGTTCATTACCATATACATGCCATTCTCCTCTATATCTCTGCCGTGTCCAGGTGGGGTTATTTTGTATTGAGGATGGCATCATTGAGAGGAATGAAGGGCTAGAGTGCACGCATACTTATAGGCTGAGTTTAGATTAGGGGTTGGGAGTATCCCTCCCTTAACCCTCCTGCTCTTCACCTATACCCAACACCCGTGGGCAGACAATATTGGGGAGAGTAACCCTCGTTACTCAGGGAATAGAGTTGGGATTGGATGGGACCTAAAATACCTACCCACTATGGTTTGACTCTTAACCAGTTGTGAAGAAGTCAAGAGACGTATGGGGGCTGTCCACTTGGCTTCTTGGCAGATAGTACTGAATCTTGCCCTTTATTTTTCTGTTTTTACCATTTTCACAGTCTTCTAGCTGCTCATGCGCTCAATGTTATTTTTTATCTTTGGAATAACCAGTTGGTTGTTTAGCTGGTTTGCCAGATACCAGGAAGAAACCTCTCTGGAGATCCACAAGGCTTTGTTAAACTAGTGTAATTATTATTCATATAGACATGTAGCATATCTGTATGCCTTGAGTGAGCGGCAGGTTTGCAACATGACTCTGCAGGAAGGTCAATTATTAGATGGTAGAAGAAGACATATAGGACCCTATTACATTCCTCGCGCATTTGTTTTTGCACGCGCAAATGCGCATTTGCGCGAGTGGCAAAACCCTTTGCGCTGAACGTCGTATTACAACGTTCGTGCAAATGATGCGCGTTATCGTTTAACGCGGATGGACCTGCGCGAGCGTGATGAACTGTGCGTGTCCTATTTTTAACATTGTGAGCGCAAATTCGTTCGTGCGCTGGTACGCGGATGGTATTACAATCGATGCACATCTTTTTACGAACGACGTTTGCGTGCATAATTTTAACGTCTTTGAAAAGCTGGTGGTAACTGCAAATCGGAACGTTCTGGCCGAAACGAAATACACCAGCACGAAAAAAAAAAATACGGCACAGTATAGTTACACATTCTACACATACCCAAACAATAAAATTGTGAGTTTGTGCGTGTTTTTTTTTTGCTGCAGCATATATACTCAGATTTACTTTGACAGGGGCAACAACTTAAGTCAAAGAGTCAATTAAGGTAAATCGATGTCAATTAAGGTCCTTAATTCTGATTGGCTGAATCCCGCAAAAAAAAACAGTCCGCACACAGATTTCCGTGCGCTATGCTACTGCGCGCGTATTACTCTTCGTTTTGTGCATCGTTTTTATGCACGTTATTTTCAGACGGATGAGAAAATGCGTTCGGATCGTAATACCACCGTTAATTTTCACGTGATAACGCTTAATGCTGCATGCAGAAAAAATTGCGCAGCGCGGACGAATTTGCGCGAAGAATGTAATAGGGGCCATACAGTGGTGGTCATTCACCAACCACCAATGAAAGAACTGTGGCTTTACTTTGCAAAGTTCAGGGAGCACTTGATCAAATACGCTGAAACTGTGGTGTTTTCTCTATGTCGGGAACTTCTACTTTTTTGCATTCTTTCCACAGGATTTTCTGTCAAAGTTTTCCATCGTAGTTTTTGGCGTAGTTTTTTTATGAGGTTTCTATCTGTATTTCTACCGTTGTTTCTGCCAAAGTTATTTATCATACATTTCACCATATTTCCCACTAATGATTAAGTCAACGTAGCCCAGCATTGTTTTCAGTGTCGTTTCCTGCATTGTTTACATTGGAATTTAATTGAAATGGCCACTTTAAAATTGCCGAATTATATTCCCTGGTGGTGCAAACAACTATGGAACAACTATTGTGAGTTATTCAGAAAGCAACGAACTTGCCACAAATTGAAATGTGAATTTCACCGCAGTTCATCTATTCACAAAGCTGTCAATTCGCCAAATACTGGCAAATTGACAGAGAAATTCGGTGCAGATTGCTGCAATATTGCAATCTTCAGCAGCTGTGACATTGTCCCATAGAGAAGAAATGGTTACTCTATTCAGAGAACGCCGAACTCTACCGAAGTGTCAGTGAAATGCCCTGATTTTTGGTGGTTCGACTCGACAGGTTTAAAGAGACGAATCCCACAGGATTCAATGTTAAAAAATATTGTCGTTTCTATTTTTTATTTATTCAACCGTTTATTCTTTTCATTTTCAGCAATTCGTCTTTTTATTTATTTATTTTTTGGAACACCTTTATGTATTTTTTAATATATTTTACACAAAATTTTTGAATCCTAATTGTTTTAAAAGGCGTTTCTTTTTATTTATTCTGTAACAAACCATTTAGTTATTTTTTTTAAAGGACCTTTATTATTTAAACACCTTTTAATGCATTGTTTTCAACACCTTTTAGAAGAATAGCAGCGTTCTGTTTTTTTTTGTTTTTGTACAGTTCAGCGACTCCATGTTGCACTTCGGGGGTCCCTGCGGTGAATAGTGAATTCACAGCAAGGTCGGCGAAATGGAATCGGCAAAGTGCGCCGAACCAGAAAGCACTGAAATTTCAATACTTTCTGAATAACCCCTTATGAAAGCAGAATATCTGTAGTTCACTCATTTCACAGAGAATAGCGGAGGTATCGTTGTTCAGTTTTGCTCACCATTCTTTGCATCAACTTCACAGGCTGTTTTTAAAGTTCCTTCTCTGCAAGGCTGAAGATCACGTTATTTACAACCTTGATTTTTACTTCAAATCGATAAACATTATTGTTTAGCAAATAACCCCTTAGGCATTTTAGACACCGTCTAAAGACCCTGACTTTTAGGGCAGATATTGTCCAAATGCTTGTGACGCTAACTTCATCTGTTTAAGCCACAGACAGGGTTATTCAAAGAGATCCGAATTGGGGCTCAAAATGGTAACGTACGCTGAAATTCAGCGTTTGGTTACATTTCCTGGCCATTCGACTATCCAGAGAGCAGGCAATTCGCCAAATCCTGGCGAATTGCCTGCACATACGGTGCCTGTTCGGTGCCTGTTCGAGGGCAGTGAAATCCCCATAGAGAAGCAATGCTTCAGCTATTCAGAGAACAAAGCCCAGCAGTGAAAAGTTGCCGAATTGCCCTGCCATTCGGTGGTTTATTTCGGCAGGTTTATTTAGGCTAATCCCATAGGGTTCAATGTTAAAGATAGTCCCGTTTTAATCCAATATCTAATAAACCGTTGATTATAATATTCTGCAGTAAAAAGTCTCTTTATTTATAGATTTTTTTAGGATCTTCTAAGCATTTTTCAGGATTTTTTTGCAAAAGAAGTTTCCCTTTTTTTAACGTTTTTTTCTTTTTTCTGTGACAGCCCTTTTTATTATCATTCATTGGATCTCATATGTCAATTTCAGACATTTTCGCTCAGTAGTTTCTTTGCAAACAGTGTTTCACTTTTCAAACATTCAAGCGTACGTTTTTTTTTTTTTTCTTCACTCCATTCGTCTGCGGTGTTGGGTTTTCCGGCAGCTGCTCTGCGCTGTGATCGGCTCCTGCTTGGGTTTCTCCGGCGGGGTTAATCCAGATGTTTTTGCGGGTTTCGGTGTGCATTCCCCTGGGTTTTGCGGTGAGTGTTCGGCAGGTTTTCAGCGGCTTTTCCCTACGACGGCCCTGTGGTGCTTGCACTACGACGGCCCTGTGGTGCTTGCTGAATACACCACTGGGTCGCCGAAATGGGATCGCCAGATCAAGCTGAATTGAAGAGAATGAAAAGTCACTGAACGTACGTTTAGATTCTCTTTGAATTACCCTGAGAGACTTCTTGCATATTATGCAATAATATAGATTGGTCTGTTTTCAATGTCGGCAAAGTTCAACCTTTCACATATTGCTGTGGCTGTTGTGGATCCAGAAGGCAACAAAACCCTCTTGGTACATTTTCCAATTGTGCCCAAAAGGAAAAAAAAATCCTCTTCATTCCATAAAGGCAATCAGATTTCTCTCTGGATCAACAAGCAATGCAATACATTTAAACTTTACAAACAGATGGATTTGACAGTTTTATTACCTTAACGATGTTCTGTGAAATGAAAAAAGGGTTTGTGGCTTTGCCCACATCCATACATATTGGCACATTCCCCTCCACTCCATCCTGCACCGTTTACCGTGTTTTCTCTGCTTAATCTCTCCTTCTTAGGCTAGGGTCAAACGAGCAAATGTTTCACATCTACCGTCAAAAAGTGCGTCGATGCGTCCGAACGCATTTTTTCACGGAAGGCGCGATAGCGGTCATACGATGCGCACTTTCAGACGTGATTTTTTACAGATCCAAACCAGGAAACTTTGGGTGTCTGGACGTTGTGTTGGTCGGACATGAGCAGCGTCTGACGTCTCCTAATCTCGCACACACGCCGCTATGCGGACGCAGCGCACTCTGTACGTCAGTACTAGCGGTTCTACGTTCTCGAAAAAAATGCATTTGCTTCCCCCTTGCGTTGCGCGGCCGAACTTTCGTGCGGCCGTACTTCGTATATTGGCCGTCATTGGACGTGATTTGCTGCTACTACGGCCGTGATAAAGTGCGGCTGCACGTGCGTTCGCATTGCATTCGTCTGACCCTAGCCTTATTTGTGTGTTTTTCCTGGGTTTTTTTTGCCACTTGACTTGATCTTTTTGCCTTGTTATAGACAACACCTTTTGATTGGCCCCTCTGTACCACGTTGTCAGATTTTCTTCTCCTGACCCCCCCCCCATATACTGGAGCCCCAGTCCTAGATAATCTGACACCCCTGTACTGCCGTTTCTCACAAGGTAAAATTTAACAACCTCTCTAAGCTATCAATATTTCACACAAAGAACCTCCGAAGAATCCTGCTAATCTTCTGGTTCAAAACCATCAGCAACCAACAACTCCTCATTCAGTGTAGACAAGAATGTATGGAGACTATCATCACAAGAAGACGATGGAGATGGATTGGGCATGTCATCAGAAAAGAGCATGGGGACATCACAAGAACTGCCCTTCATTGGACACCAGAAGGAAAATGCAAGAGAGGAAGACCAAAGAGCAACTGGCGTCACTGGTGTATCTTGGCCTAGGCCAACAAGGCCCAGGCCTAGGGCGGCACTTTCCAGGGGGCGGCGGCCCGCTGGGTGGCCCCACCCCTAAAAAAAAAAAAAAAAAAATTTTTTTTTTTTTTTTTTTTTACTTTTGCAAACTATTTTACCAGGAAGGAAACATTGAGATGTCACTAATTTTCAAGTATGTCCTGAGTAGGCAAGGCCTAGGCTTTCACTTTCCAGGGGGCAACAAAAAACCTCACCACTAATTGGGTTACTCATAGAGCACCGAAATGACGCCAACATTTTGGTGTTCTGTAGTTCCCTGCACTTCGGGGAATAAAATTTCCCAACCCTGCAGTGAATTCACCATTCACCGCAGGGTACCCAAAGTGCATGGAGTCGGCCGCTGTATGCTGCCACCGCATTTTCAAAAGAACTACTGAACGAAAATGTCTGGAATTTACATATAAGATCCTATGATTGATAATAAAAAGTTCTGTTACAGAAAAAGGAGAACCGCTATTAAAAAAAAGGGGGGAATTTAGCCCAAAAAATTCAGAAAAATCACTAAAAGGTACAAAAAAAAAACAATCAATAAATAAAGACTTTTTACTGCAGATTAAAATAATAAATGGTTTGTTAGATATTGCATAAAAAACGGGAATATTTTTAACATTGAAACCTATGGGGTTCGCCTGAATAAACCTGCTGATTGAAACCACTGAACATCAGGGCATTTCATTGACATTTCTCTGCTGTTTGGTGTTCTCTGAATAGATTAACCATTACTTCTCTATGGGGATTTGCACTGCCTTCAAACAGCACCGTACTTGCTGGCAGTTCGCCAAACTTGTGTGTGAGCATATCACCAGTGCAGTGGTGTACTTAGAGGAGTGGCGGAGGGCGGGCCGCCCCAGGTACCAGTGATTATTGGGGTGTCATTAGGGGTACTAGGAGGTGCCACTGTCACTGTGTGTCAGCTTTGAGCTGTGTTCTCAAACAACGAGCAGCGGAGCATGGCGTTTGCATACGGAATAAAATCGAATAGAATAAAAATCCCCCTCTCCTCCCTCCATAGCTCCTCCCCTGCCCCGCAGCAGCTCTAGGAGAGGGGAGGGGGATGTGATTTGTGTCCAGAGAGAGAAGATGACAGTAAACGGCAGGTAAAGGTGGGGGTTTCAGCAGAATATGAAGCCCTGTCTGCTTACTGCTGTTTAAAGTGGACCTTTCCTTACACACCACACCACACATTGCACTGCTGGGAGTTTTATTGCATTGGATTCTGATGCACTCATACACACCGCACATTGCATTGCTGGGAGTTTTATTGCTGTGGATTCTGATACGCTGACACACACCACACATTGCATTGCTGGGAGTTTTAGTGCAGTGGATTCTGATGCACTCATACACACCACACATTGCACTGCTGGGAGTTTTATTGCAGTGGATTCTGATGCACTCATACACACCGCACATTGCATTGCTGGGAGTTTTATTGCTGTGGATTCTGATACGCTGACACACAACACACATTGCATTGCTGGGAGTTTTATTGCAGTGGATTCTGATGCACTCATACACACCGCACATTGCATTTCTGGGAGTTTTATTGCTGTGGATTCTGATACGCTGACACACACCACACATTGCATTGCTGGGAGTTTTATTGCAATGGATTCTGATGCACTCATACACACCGCACATTGCATTGCTGGGAGTTTTATTGCTGTGAATTCTGATGCACTCATACACACCGCACATTGCATTGCTGGGAGTTTTATTGCTGTGGATTCTGTGATACACACTGCATATTACTGTGAGTTTTATTGCCCTGGAGCTCTGGGATACGCTCATACACACTGCACATTACTGTGAGTTTTATTGCTGTGCAGTTCTGTGATATGCTCATACACACTGCACATTTCTGTGGGTTTTATTGCTTTGCAGCTCTGATATGCTCATACACAGTGCCCATTTCTGTGGGTTTTATTGCTATGCAGCTCTGTGATACGCTCATATGCAGTGCACGTTTCTGTGGATTTTATTGTTCCACCAATTAGAGCGGCTGTGATCCCGTTTACTTGACATGCGTGGCTGTTCTTTGTAAAAATACTTGAATTTAAACATTTCATAATTTTCTTTATCTCAATAGATACATTTGAAATGGTATACAAAATATACAAGTAGGCACTTGGTATCCACTTTAAATATAAAGAGAGGAAAAGGCGGAGCTCTAAGAGGAAAAGGTGGAGCTTAAAGAGGAAGGGTGGGGATTAACCAGGAAGAGGTGTGCCCTTGACAGGAAGGGGTGCGTCAAATTTAAATTAGGGGTGCACGAGTTTAGTCAGGCCTAGGGCAGCACAAAACCTAAATACACCACTGACTGGCGTCGAATGGTGGACCGAGAACTCAACACTATGAACCACACGTGGAGTACCATACAAAAGCTGGCCCAGAACAAACAGAGTGACGAACCTTTGTTGCATATGTACATGTCAATAGGCATAATGGGCAATAAGAAGTAAGAAGAAAATTTATGTACATAAATCTTTAAATTCATAAAATTGATGATGCTTTTCCATCACTATATACAGATTGTGTTTACTTATATACAGATTGTGTTTACTTATATACAGATTGTGACTTTTTAAAAATTTAACTCCTCCATTTGAATTGCTGAGGACTATTCAATTTTTACATGATTATTGTTATCTACCAGATGCTTTTTCTAATGTACTTTTCATGAAATTTGCAACATCGAAAGGGATAATGTAATGGTTAATATCGTATCACGCAAACCATTTAACTATTTCAGCTGGACACATAGCATAGTTGGGGACTGCTTGTGTTGTAATTCCAAATAGAGCAGAAGAAGCCGGTCATTCTATAGTACATTGAAGAAGAAGAGCTGGTTTATTGAAGCATGGTGCGTTGCAGCATTTCGGTTCCCAAACGGAACCTTTGTCAAGTATGGGAGACGAAACTTTGCACCGCACCATGCATCAATAAACCAGCTTTTTTTCTTCACTACACTATTGAGTGACCGGCCGCCTCTTATCTAATTGGAATCATATTGGACTGGATTACCTGGGAAACCCAGACGTGCTCCCCTGTAGGTTTATATATAGGAGTATGTGCTATATCAGTTCTGATACAACTATCAGGGTAATTCAAAGAAAATCAAAAAGTCACCGCACGTTCGGGGACTTTTCGTTCTCTTCAATTCGATTCGATTTAGCAATCCCATTTCGGCAGCCCTGCGGTGTATTCAGCAAGCACCACAGGGTCCCCGAATTGCAGGGAAAAGCTGCCGCAAACCTGCCGAAAACTTACCGCAAAACCCGGTGAATGCACACGAAAACCCGCAAAAACATCTGGATTAACCCCGCCGAAAACGCCGGAAAAACCCGAGCAGGAGTCGATAACACGCAGCGCAGCCGCCGGAAAAAGCCGACACCGCAGACGAATGCAGTGAATAAATTAAAAAAAACAGTTTGCTTGATTGTTTGAAAAGTGAAACGCTGTTTGCAAAGAAACTACTGAGCGAAAGTGTCTGAAATTTACATATGAGGTCCAGGGAATGATAATAAAGAGGGCTGTTACAGAAAAAATAAGTAAACTTAAAAAAAACTTTTTTAAAAAAATGCTTAAAATATCCTAAAAAAATCTATAAATAAAGAGACTCTTTACTGCAGAATATTATAATGAACGGTTTATTAGATAGTTAATTAAAACGGGAATATTTTTTACATTGAAGCCAATGGGATTCGCCTGAAAAACCTGCCGAATTAAACCACCGAATGGCAGGGCATTTCGGGAATCTTTCACTGCTGGTTTGTGTTTTCTGAATAGCCGAAGCATTGCTTCTCTATGGGGATTCACTGCCCTTGAACAGGCAACGTATGTGCAGGCAATTCGCCAAGATTTATTTATTTATAAAGGATTTTACCAGGAAGGATACATTGAGATTTCTCTCGTTTTCAAGTATGTCCTGGGATTTGGCGAATTGCCTGCTCTCTGGATAGCCGAATGGCCAAGAAGGGTAACCAAACGCAGATTTTCAGCGTTCGGTTCCCTTTCGGCAGCCATACGGATCTCTTTGAATAACCCTGTATGATTCTGTCTTGGTCCACTTGGTATTTGTTCTGATTAAACAACAAAGATACTGTATTAGTGTATTAATGATAAAGGGTATTTTATGTAACGGTAATATTAAATAATTCTACTACAGGTTAATTCCATTGTGTTTTAAAATGTGTCATAAACTATTTGAATACACTGGTAAGAAAGAAGCTGTAGATCGTTATTATAATAATAATAATAACTCCTAATTCCTGATTTGAAAGCTTCGAGCCGGTGACACCAAAGTGTTTGGCTTTTGCACATCTTCTCCGATTATCTTATTAAATAAACTCTATCCAAATGACATCTCAAACGGAAATTACACTTTTTCCATAATAACTTGCATTGTTACAATCGCGGCTGGATGTTGGAGGGAAAGATGGTATTTATTTGCTTACTTTTTTGTACTTTTGAACTTTGAAGTGTTCTGGATTTCCGGCAAAAGCTGAAATGACTCGTTTGGGATCAATGATTCAGCTGCTGTCTGCATTAGACAGAATGGGTCATTCAAGGGTTTGAGCATTCGAGTTAATGTAACCCTCACTTGCCTTTTCAATTCTCTTTAGAAAAATAGTTCTACGGACCAAGTACATTGGCAGGTGTCTTAGGCTAGGGTCAGACGAAAGCATTTTTCTCTGCGAACGTGAAAAAGTGCGTCCGAACGCATTGACGTATTTTTTCACGGAATGCGCAAAAACGGTCAGACGACGCGCATTTTCGGGCGTGATTTTGTACGGATCGTCAATAAAACACTTTTTGCGTCTGGACGTTATGTAGGCTGGACATTAGCAGCGTCTGACATCTCCTAATCACGCAAACACGCCGCTATGCCGCAGCTGCGCACTCAGTACGTCAGTACTAGCGGTTCAGCGTTCTCAGAAAAATGCGTTCAAATTCCACTTGCGTTGCACGGCCGGACTTTTGTGCGGCCGTGCATCGTATATTGGCCGTCATTGCCCGTCATCTGCTGCTAGTGCGGCCGTAATTATGTGCGCCAGAACGCACGTTAAAAGTGCACTGGTCTGACCCCAGCCTTAAAGTGTAGTTATCTGGAGATCTGGTAGGTTTGCATATTAAGATTTAAGAATAATAAAATCATGATGTTTAAAAAATGTTATTCAAACTGGCGAAATGATCAAAATGTGATGTCAATTACAGCATTCAGAACTTAGATATAGTGTTCTTTTTAAAATAAACCTGCAGATTGGAGGAAAAAAGGCCAAATCCATTAATGTAAATATTTCTGTAAGATTATGTATATGTTTTAGTAATGTCTAATAAAAGGGCTGAATTGAAAGTAAATATTATTTAACGTTTTATTGAGGTTTTGCCCTTTATACACGCTCTGAAGCATGAAATGTCTGAAATATAGGCGTGTTTTGTACTTGGGTGATGTATTACTTTTTAAAGG
Source organism: Leptobrachium leishanense (assembly GCA_009667805.1). Lineage (NCBI taxonomy): Eukaryota > Metazoa > Chordata > Amphibia > Anura > Megophryidae > Leptobrachium > Leptobrachium leishanense. The sequence goes on along the minus strand of CM019070.1, from coordinate 59,653,936 downwards.
GTGTTAGAAAGAAATAGTGTGCACTGGAATTAACGTCTCATTAAAGACGGTATGACAAAAGTAAAACTGAATTCAGCGATGTTTACAATTAACATAATGATCTATCCAGTTCTATGGTTCTGTCATAAAATATTAAGGGCTCTATTACATTCTGCGCGCAAATGTTAACGCGTGCGCAAAAACGCATTAACGCGATGGGAAAAACCCTTTGCTCTGAACGTCGTATTACAACGTCCGCGCAAAAAATGCACGTTAACGTCTAACGCGGGCGGACCTGCGCGAACCCTTTGCGAGCATACTGTACTTTGCGCATCCTATACTTAACATTGTGAGCGCAAATGCGTTTGTGCGCTGGTACGCGGATGGTATTACAATCTATGCACAAAATTTAACGCACAGCGTTATCGCATCATTTTAACGTCTTTTAAAAGCTGATGGTAACGGCAAATCTGAATGTCCTGGCCGAACCCAAATACACCAGCCCAAAAAATTGAAATCCAGCAAAGTATTGTTACACATTCTACACATACCCAAACAATAAAATTGAGAGGTTGTGCGTGTTTTTATTATTGCTGCAGCATACTGTATATACTAAGATTGATTTTGACAGGCGCAAAAACTTAACGGGAGACAATTCTGGTCTTTAATTCTGATTCTGCTGAATCGTGTGAAAAACCAGACCGCACACCGATTTCTGCGCGTAACGTTAATGCGCGCGTGTTTTCGCGAGTCTTTTTTACGCACGTTATTTTTTTGACAGATGAAAAAATGCGCTCGGATTGTAATACCTGCGTTTATTTACGCGCGTTAACGTTTAACGCTTTGCGCACAAATTAACGCTCTGCGTGAGCATTTTTGCACAAAGAATGTAATAGAGCCTTAAAAGAGTTATTAACTAAACGCCGTTTTGTAGCATTGTCGCTGCCACGATAATCTTTGGCACTCCAAATTAGATTTTCCACCCAAAGAATGACAGGCATTGTTTCATTGATGAACGCTGCCCCTGTCCTTCTTTAAAGTTCCCTTTTTAGATTGCGGAGGTTTATCATGGTTGCAAAAACACTATACAATGGCGTCCAGTGAATAATCCATTAAAGGCGTTTGCCAAGTCTCCACTTTTCCTGGTTTAGTGAATAAATTACATATGTTTGTGAAGTTCAGTATTTATGGGGTTTCCATTATTATTGTTGTTAAATTGAACCTGTCTTGGACTGGTTCACGTTGACTTATTTAATAGGGAATTAACTTACGGCCAAGAAGCACAGGTTCTATTTAGTTGGTTTTATTTAATTTCCTGTTATATACATGGTCCTACTCCAATTAACACTGGTTTCCAATGGCATGACCAATTAGAGCGTCCATGCAAGTTGTCTTGTTCTCTTCTTGCTGTCTGCCAATTTCTGCCTTTGCTCTGTTATGGATTGCCAATTGCGTAACTCTTATGCGATTTCCTCGAGTCATGCACCACCCAAGCAACATAATGATAGTGGCATTCCACACTGGAACAGGATAAGTAGTACTGAGTAATAACTCCTTAAGTAATGAGATATGGTCTTGATCTTTATGATCAATGAACCTGAAATGAACTGTAAAAAGGATTTGCATGTATTTGAGTTATTTAGTAATACATGCATATAGGTAAATCCTTCAGGTCACATTATTCCCAAGCTTATCCTTGCTCTTTAAGAGCTGCCATCTTTAAATTCACAATCTTGGGTTAAAAAAGAGGGTATGCAGGGGTTAAACAGTGATCCCTCCCCAAGCTCCCTTGAGGAGGGAGAGGGCTAAGGACACTTTGGGACATTCCATTTATGCTGTGGACATAAAGTGTCCTTTTAAGTGTTTTGTGATGTTTCCATCTTTCTATGATGAAGGAATGGTGCGTTCTGAGGAATAACAATGATGGCCTTCTCAAAAGTTTGCGGGGACTTGGCTGTTTGGAGAGAGCTCTGGTTTCCTTTGTGGAAAAAACCCCAAGTAAAACAAGAATAGACATGCCTGATCTTAACGATCACTATAGGGGTTATTCAGAGAGCATCGAAATGTCTCTGTCTTGTTCCCCGCACTTTAGGGAATCAAGCTCCCCGACCCTGCTGTGAATTCAGCATTCACCACAGGGTCCCTGGAGTGCAGGGAAAAGAGGCTGAATGGATCCGAAAAGTCGCAGAAAATCCGCCAAATGACCCGCCGATAAGATCTGAAAAATCTGATCGATCCGAAATGCCACAGAAAGAAAACCTGCCGAACGTACCCGATGATCCGCTGCAAACCCGCCGAACACGTCTGAAAAAAGCTGACGATCTGCCGAACACAGCACCGACCAGCCGCCAGAAAATGCAGACAAGACGCCGAATGGGGTGAAAAAACACCCAAACAAAACGAGTAAAATGCAAAAAAAAATTAAAGCGCTGCTTGCAAAAAACTATTGGACGAAAATGTCTGGAATTAACGTGTACGGTCCTAGAAATGATAATAAAAAGGTCTGTTACAGAAAAAAAGCTATTAAAAAAAATCCGAAAACAATTTTGCTGGAAAAATTACTTAAAAATCCTAAAAAAAAATAGAATTTTTGCTGCAAATTAAAAGAATAAACGGTTTATTAGATATTGCATAAACACGGGAATATTTTTAACATTGAAACCTATGGGATTCGCCTGATTTAAACCTGCCGAATGAAACCACTGAACATCAGGGCATTTCTCTGACATGTCGGTGCTGTTCGGTGTTCTCTGAATAGATTAACCATTGCTTCTCTATGGGGATTTCACTGCTGCTGAAGATCACTGTATTTCGCTGGCAATTCGCCAATTTTTGGCGAATTGCCAGCTCGTTGATTTGCCGAATGGCCCCGAAATTGCACCGTACGGGGAAATTCACTGCTCAGTGCAATTTCCTGGCCAGTTCGGCTCTCTCTGAATAACCCCTTATGTCTTGGCTCAATACATTCCTATGCGTGGCTTATAATGTTGATAGATGTTGCAGATATTATTTTCTGTTTAGAGAAATTTGAAGGACTGCTTATATTGCTATTCAATGTTGAATATGGAGTGTCCATGCACATCTACTGAGCCAGAATCATTTTCTCCGGCTCTTTGTCATGTGCTTGTGAATTTCTGATGAACAATACATCTGGAAAAAAGTGTCAACAGAGCTTCACAAGGGCTTTTCTGAAGTGGTGCTCCTCTTTGAATCTTGCCTGGACTGGTAGGACATACGGACTACTTCCTCATACATGGTGGACATTGAGTTCCTGTACATCAGTGTTTCCCAAACCTGTCCTCAGGACCCGCTGACACACCAGGTTTGCCAGATATCTGAAGCAGGTGATATGATTTGCTGTTCAGTGATTGCAGAGTTCAGTCTGCTTTTCCCCGAGGTGATCTGCAAAATCTGACCTGGTTGAGGGTCCCGAGGACAGGTTTGGGAAACACTGCTGTACATGAAGGGCTCTATTACAATCTTCGCACATACGTTTGCGCCCGCGCAAAAAACGCATTAACGCGAGGGGAAAAACCCTTTGCGCTGAATGTCGTATTACAATGTCAGCGCAACAAACGTGCGTATACGTCTACCGCGGGTGAAACTGCGCGAGCTTACTGTTCGTCGTGTGTCCTATACTTAGCATTGTGAGCGCAAATGCGTTTGTGCGCTGGTACGCGGATGGTATTACAATCTGTGCGCAGGAATTAACTGATGGACGTTGTGCGCATGATTTTAGCAACTCCTAAAAGCTGGTGTTAATGGCAAATTCTATCAACCTGGCCGAAACCAAATACACCAGCCCAAAAAAAAAAAACGCAGCAAAATATAGTTACACATTCTACACATACCAAACCAATAAAATGGAGGAGTTGTGTGTGCATTTTTTATTGATGCAGCATATATGCTCAGATTTACTTTGACAGGCGCAAAAACTTACCGTGAGACAATTGTGGTTCTTAATTCTGATTGGCTGAATCGCGTGAAAAAACCAGTCCGCACACTGATTTCTGCGTGCAACGTTGCTGCGCGTGCGTTTGTGCGCGTCCATTTAGGAGCGTTATTGCTCGACGGATGAAAAAATGTGCGAGGATTGTAATTCCAAGTTGATTTACGCGCGTTGGGCGCACAAATTCATGCGTCGTGCGTGCGTTTTTGCTTGAAGAATGTAATAGGGCCTGAAAAGTGTATCAGTTTGACGATTATTGAGTTTGTATGTTTCTCTCCCATATTGAAATTATGAAACGTCTTTATATTAGCGATATTGAGGTTTTAGTTAATTGTTATACCGAGTGCCAAAAACCTTGTATACAGTATAAATTATGTTGATTGTTATTAATAACTTCATTTTGTTCAGCACAATTTAAAAAAAATTGAAATCGAAAAAAAAAACAACAAAACTCAGCATGCATTTAATAAACACATTTAAGGATCTTCACCTCTTGTCTGTGTTTGTGATCCTCATTTAAACATGAGAATTGGCTTTATTCCAGTCCTGTCGCGCCTGGCAGAGAGATATGGATTCCCTGTAGATAAAAAGGCTCAGGAAATCCCTTCAATAAGCTACACATGAACCAGAGAGTCAATGTTATCTGGTCTTGGTGCCTTGTTAATCTTGGATTGGTCTAGCCCACCTTGACGGCTGTCACTCATTCAGAAAAACAGGCAATTCATGTGAATGTCTTTGCTTTCTTTGAATGGTCTATCATTCGCAAATAACATAAATAAGGTGCGGAATAAAACACTTAAGACAACAATATGGTAGTTTTTGTGCTTTTTGTCAATTTTTAAGGAAATATATGATTTATGAGATACAGTGAAAATTATATGCGGAATTAAAAAGGGGTTTATTCCTAAAGAATTAAGGTCCCTCCCTATTCCATAGTGAACGCTAACTGTAGCGTTCGGGTAAGCATAAACGTCAGGATAAGTGACTTTAACGCATGCCCACATATTACATCCCTACCTCTAAACCTCACAAAAATCGGGGCATTGGTGATTTCGCTAGCTTGCACGAGCTTACTGTACGTTGCGCATCCTATACTTAACATGCAGAGCGCAATTAGTAATTAGCGTTAAAATAGGTAAGGTATTACAAAGTGCTAGCGCTAATTACAGCACCGATAAGTTAACCAAACCGTTAGCGACATCTAGAAGCTGGTGCTAATATATTCTGCTTTTGCAGAATCATTTAACACCAGCTAAAACCCCCCCTAATAAATCCAATACTCACCTCTCATCCCACGGCGAGAAAGGTGTCCCAATCCACCGCACCTCCTGGCCATGAGCAGATTGAGACTGGGGACAAATAGTTCCCAGTCTCCCTCCGCTATCACTCCGTGATTTTGCAAGAACTGTGGCCCGATCCACAGCTTCTCCTGCCCATGAGCAGAGTGAGACTGGGGACAAATATACCCCAGTCTACCTCTCCGTGATCACTCAGCGGCGCTGCGCGATCTCGTGGCCTTGCGGCACAACCCTCCATGGAGTCCTATGGCCTCCAGAAGGTGATACTCGCGGCAGCGCAGAAATGCTACCGCAAGTATCACCGAGGGTAGCGAATGGTAACGGGTCAAGGTGCTGAAGTAGCGCCTGCCCTGTAATATCACAATAAAATGGGGACACTACGGGAAAACCTGCAGGTCCGGATTTTAGCATGAGAAAGGGAACAGGACCCCAATTGTGGGCACTTAGCACTTTATTTGGGAGGGCAGAAATTTTGGTCTCTTGCAACGGTCCATTGTCCACAATGCTACTTTGGTCCCCCACTGACTTCATTCAACTTATATAAGGTTTGCTATGTTATCCAATGATTCCCTAGACTCAGGCCTCTTTGATCATCTCAGTTACATTGAATGGTCAAGATGCCTAGAGGGTCCCTTTTAAAATTTGCAGTCGCCGTTATTATTTTACATGAGGGTTATTGCAATGGATGACAGTAATCAATGGAATTACCCAATGGCCAGTGCAATGTGTTATTACACAAGCATGCAGTTATACAATCAAAAACACAAACACAACAATGCATTTTTTTGCATCTTCTTATTCAGCATCAGATGACATATTATTACTCTGCAGACTTTTTAGGCAAGGGAACATCAAGGGCACACCATTAATTTGGCCTGAGGTTTACTGGAGACAAAAATAACCTCTGAAACTAGTACACTTTATTTTGAGAATGGCTTGTAACATGGAAACTTGATATTAACCTCCACAAATACTATCTCGTTTTTGATGGTTTTCAGACTGTTGATGAATATTTGTTATTTTAAAAGTTATCTTATTGGCCCTATTACAGGGTAAACAGTAGGGGTTATATCAACAAAATTGAAACTTTTTTGATGTAAAAGAAATCTTCAAGCGAGCCAAACCTCACTCTATTAACTACAGTTGTGTTCAAAATTATTCAACCTCCAATGCTGTAAAGGGTTTTAGGGAATTTAGTGTACATTTGTAATTGTATTCAGAATGAAATCCTACAAGGACTTTTTAAAGAACCATATGCAACTAAAATGACATCAATTGGATTTGTAATACAGTAGTAAATGTTTATTTTGTGAATTCTTCATTGACACAATTATTCAACCCCTTAAAGACTACCACTCTGAAGAACAGAGGTTCATTCAAGTGTTTTCAATCAGGTATTGAAAACACCGGTGGATGTCACGGAGCAGCAATAAAGCATAATAAGCACCAATTAGGCAGCTTTAAAATGACTGTGATACTCAGCTCCTTCTAGACATTTACTGGTGTGGTTACAAACATGGTGAAGTCAAGAGAATGGTCCAGGAAGACAAAAGAAGAGGTGATTACTCTTCACAGGAAGGGCAATGGCTATAAGAAGATTGCAAAGATGTTAAACATACCAAGAGAGACCATAGGAAGCATCATTCGCAAATTCAAGGCAAAGGGCACTGTTGAAACGCTACCTGGTCGTGGCAGAAAGAAGATGCTGACTTCGACTGCTGTGCGCTACCTGAAGCGTAGAGTGGATTAAAGTCCCCGTGTGACTGCTGAGGAACTGAGAAAAGATTTGTCAGATGTGGGTACTGAAGTTTCAGCTCAGACAATACGGCGCACACTGCGTAATGAAGGCCTCCATGCCAGAACTCCCAGGCGCACCCCCTTGCTGTCTCCAAAGAATAAGAAGAGTCGACTGCAGTATGCCAAAAGTCATGTGGACAAACCACAGAAGTTTTGGGATAGTGTTCTGTGGACTGATGAGACAAAATTAGAACTGTTTGGGCCCATGGATCAACGCTATGTTTGGAGGAGGAAGAGCAAGGCCTATGAAGAAAAGAACACCTTGCCTACTGTGAAGCATGGCGGGGGGTCAATCAGGCTTTGGGGCTGTTTTGCTTCTGCAGGTACAGGGAAGCTTCAGCGTGTGCAAGGTACCATGAATTCTCTTCAGTACCAGGAGATATTGGATGACAATGTGATGCAGTTCGTCACAAACCTGAGGCTTGGGAGACGTTGGACCTTTCAACAGGACAATGATCCCAAGCGTACCTCCAAGTCCACTAGAGCATGGTTGCAGATTAAAGGCTGGAACATTTTTTAGTGGCCATCGCAGTCATCTGACTTAAATCCGATTGAGAACCTCTGGTGGGACTTAAAGAAAGCAGTTGCAGTGCGCAAGCCTAAAAATGTGACTGAACTGGAGGCTTTTGCCCATGACGAATGGGAGAAGATACCCGTAGATCGCTGCAAGACACTTGTGTCAAGCTATGCTTCACGTTTAAAAGCTGTTATAACTGTAAAAGGATGTTGTACTAAGTACTAAGATTGAATGTCACTTGGGGGTTGAATAAAACTGATAATGATGTGAGCACAGAAAAGACATTTGTGGTTATTTCATTATAAATGTTATGTTATATTTGTCTGACCTACACGTGCCTCTTTGATTTAATTGTAAGCAAGATGACTGAATGATCAAAATCAATGTCAAACTGGCCAAAACACTCAATTTCAGTTGGGGTTGAATAATTTTGAACACAACTGTATTAGCTGAATATGGGTAGCAATTTTTTGACTTAAATATGCTCTCAAGGTTGACGTTGACCTCAACCCCCACTGATTTTACTGTGCCATTAAACAATAAGGAAAAGACTAAAATACAATATAAAAGACTTCTGTATTCATTTCCTTCGCTTGTCGGTTTCATCGTTTTATCATGAATGCAGTTCACGTTTTGTGATGGAAAACTATGATAGAGACAGCTTAATCAAGTTACGGGTGGGTCACGCTTGAACAGTGTGGTATAGGGGCAACTCTGTGTTGCCCCCATAATGAGGAATGATTTTGTGACATCAAAAGAGAAACATCAGCAAGCAATTGATTTTTAAATTACTATAAAGGAAATTTATTAAAAATGATGTCCCCAAACACACCTTTTTTCCACATTAAATAATTGGGCAGAAGCTGCTAACAATAAATAATGGGGCAGATGCTTCTGCAACCATCTTCCCAATTACATATACACTCATCGGCCACTTTATTAGATACACCTGTTCACTTGCTTGTTAACAGAAATTACTAATCGGCCAATCACAGGGCAGCAACTCAATACATTTAGGCATCTAGAAGTGGTGAAGACAACTTGCTGAAGTTCAAACCGAGCATCAGAATAGGAAAGAAAGGGGATGTAAGTGACTTTGAACGTGGTATCGTTGTTGGTGCCAGACTGGCTGGTCTGAGTATTTTAAAAACTGCTGATTTACTGGGAGTTTCACGCGGGACGCGGGAGAGAATGGTCCGAAAAAGAGAAAAGATCCAGAGAGTGGAGGTTGTGTGGATGGAAATGCCTTGTTGAGGTCAGAGGAGAATAGAATTCAAGATGATAGAAAGGTGACAGTAACTCAAATAACCACTCGTTACAACCAAGGTATGCAGAATACCATCTCTGAACCCACAACGCGTCGAACCTTGAAGCAGATGGGCTACAGCAGCAGCAGACCACACCGGGTACCACTCCTGTCAGCTAAGAACAGGAAACCGAGACTACAATTCTCACAGACTCACCAAAATAGAAGATTGGAAAAATGTTGCCTGGTCTGATGAGTCTCGATTTCAGCTGCGACATTCAGATGGTAGGGTCAGAATGTGGCATAAACAACATGAAAGCATGAATCCATCCTGCCTTGAATCAACGGCTTAGGCTGGTGGTAGTGTAATGGTGAGGGGATATTTTCTAAGCACACTTTGGACCCCTTAGTACCAATTGAGCATTGTTTATACACCATGGCCTACCTGAGTATTGTTGCTGACCATGTCCATGCCTTTATGACCACAGTGTACCCATCTTCTGATCACTACTTCCAGCAGGATATTGCACCATGTCACAAAACTCATATAATCTCAAACTGGTTTCTTGAACATGACAATGAGTTCACTGTACTCCAATGGCCTCCACAGTCACCAGATCTCAATCCAGTAAAGCACCTTTGGGATGTGGTGGAACTGGAGATTCGCAGTACGGATGTGCAGCCGACAAGTCTGCAGCAACCATTCTTGTTGAATCTATGCCATGAAGAATTAAGGCAGTTCTGTAGGCAAAATGTAATCCAACTCGGTACTAGCAAGGTGTACCTAATAAAGTGCCCGGTGAGTATATATAGATTTATGATTGGGTGTTAATACTCCCTGCTCCACACTGCTCCTCCTCTTCAGTTCTGTGCATTCGAAATGCTTAAGTCCCTGCAGTTTCTTACGAAACTTGTGTAGCATACGTTACTTGTGTAGCATACGTTACTTGCGTAGCATACGTTACTTGTGTAGCATACGTTACTTGCGTAGCGTACGCTACTCAAATTGTGTATCGTGCGGAACGTGCATACTTGGTACAGAGGTTAGGCACAGCAATGGATTGCATGGGCAGAACCAATATCTAGCTGTTATTTTCCAGGATGCTTTCTGCTGCAAGTGTTCGTAGAGAGGATGATGTCAGCACGCAAAGTATGAGAACATCATTTGTTCCTGTGTTGGTCCCTGGTATGCAGGATATTCATATCCAGTATCCAGTCTGCCGAGTGACTGCTCTGGGGCTTAGGAAAGCCTTCAGCTTCACACAGCAATATCGGCCAAACAGGGCTGGAGGGGGCACTCCACACAACCTGACCACTTTAGACTGGGGTCAGATGAACGCAGTGCGAACGTGCTTTTAGCCGCACTTTATTATGGCCGTGGTAGCAGCAAATGACATCCAACGCAGGCCCACACACGAAGTACGGCCGCACGAAAGTTCGGCCGCGCAATGCAAGCGGCAAACGAACGCATGTTTGCAAGAACGTCGAACCGCTAGTACTGACGTACAGAGTGCGCTGCGTCCGCATAGCGGCGTGTGTGCGTGATTAGGAGACGTCAGACGCTGCTCATGTCCAGCCAACATAATGTCCAGACACCCAAAGTTTCCTGGTTTGGATCCTTAAAAAAATCACGGCCGAAATTGCGCATTGTAGGACCGCTATCACGTCTTCTGTGAAAAAATGCGTTGGGACGCATCGACGCACTTTTTTGACGGTTGACGTGAAAAATGCATTCGTCTGACTCTAGCCTTAATTGGCTAAAGTAGAGTTGAGTGTCCCTTTAAATGGTGGACCTTTTACAGTTATGCATGCAAACTCTGTTTGTCTGTCATTCAAAAGACACATACAGTATATGCACTTTACTCTGAGGCCCATATGAGACGCTTCAAAATGTGACCGGTAGTCCATATGGCTAAACCTGCTCCACCATGAGAATCTTGCTCTTTGTTTCTTTTTTGAGAAGATCAAGAGGATTGCAGAGGCGTAGACATGTCTTATTGACTTATACACAACTTTATTAGTGAATTTTATATTCTTCAAGATGTAATAATCAAAGCATTGATAGATTCTCCCATTATATGTCTATCTTTTAGTGCATGGGAAGGCGCTCAGTGCTGTGTGGTTATGAGAATTATTGCTTCCAACCTCTTTGGCCTTGGATCCTCTGCAAGCTTCACTCGAATCAGCATAAAAAAAAAATCATTCAAAGAAACGGAGTCTCTCTGCTTCATATGCTTCACATTTTTCATCTTCTTTAAAAACAAGCGGCAGGAATATTTTTTGCCGTCTTTCAGAGATCTTACTTTAATACAAATTAGATGAATGTACGTTGATTTCTAATAATAAAGCTCTAATTAACAAAAGGCCCCTAGTACAATCTTCGCGCAAATGCGCTCGCGCAGCGCAATTTTTTTTGCGCACGCAAAAAAACGTTAGTGTGCGCAAATTAACGCGGTATTACGATCCCAGTGCAGTTTTTCAGCCTTCATGTTTTTTCGAGCGCAAATTCAACACATAAAGCTGGGCTCAAATGACCGTTGCATGCAGGAATCGGTGGGTAGACTGTTTTTTTCACGGGATTCAGCCAATCAGAATTAAGAACCACCATTTGCTAGGTTTCGGTTGTTGCGCCTGTCAAAGTCAATCTGCGTATATGTGCTGCAAATTTTTTTTTATTAATTTTATTGTTTGGGTATGTGTAGAATGTGTAACTGTACTGTGCTGTATTTTTTTTTTTGTGCAGGTTTATTTTGTTTCGGCCAGAACATTCAGATTGTAAGTTAACACCAGGTTTTCAAAGACGTTACGATACTTTGCGCAAACATCGTTCGTCCGACGTTGCGCAAAGATCGTAATACCATCCGCTCGAACGCTTTCGCGTTGACAATGGTAAGTATGGGATGCGCACACGCACTTACGCTCGCGCTGGGTGATACGACGTTCCGGGCAAATGGTTTTGTCCTCTCGCTAAAGCGCATTTGCGCGCACGCAAATGCGCTGCTCGAGGATTGTAATAGGGGCCTAATAGTGTTAGAGTCTGCAGTAAAATAACTGCAATCTGGTTCACAGCTCTTCTGTCCTATCTTGCCCTCGTTATTTGTTGAATAAATTGAATTAATCCCTAACAAATAGGACCTCAGGAAAGTTGCTTACAACATCCATCCATTGCGTAGTATTTAATCACATTGGGGTTAGGAAGAATCAAAATATGAATGTATGTTTTGAGATACATTGGGTCAGATTACGAACTTAACGTTAAAATAGGGATGCTAACGGGGAAAACCTGCGCCTGCAGGTTTCCCCATATCCATCCCCATTTTAGCTTCAGCACTTTTCCCCGGACCGCAGTGCTATCCTTAATGATACTCGCCGTAGCCCTTCCGTGCCCATCCTAGGATCACCTCCTGGAATCCATAGGACTCCATGGAGGGTTGCGCTGCCGAGCCATGAGCCCTGTGTGATCTCGCTCTCGCAAGACCGTACAGCGCCGCAGAGTGATAGTGGAGGGAGACTGGAGAATATTTGTCCCCAGTCTCACTTTGCTCACAGCAATGAGAAGCGGCGGATCGGGCCACCGTTCTCGCCGCGAGATGAGAGGGGAGTATCGGCTTTATTGGGGAGGGGGGTTTAGGGGGTGCAAAATGATTCTGCAAAAGTGAAATCAGTACCAGCTTTTAGGACTTGCTAAAAATTTTGTTTAAGCCATCAGTGCGGTAATTAGCGCTTGTACTTTGTAATACCTTACTTATCCTAACGCTAATTACTGTTTGTGCTCCCCATGTTAAGTAGAGGATTCGCAAAGTACAGTTTTCGCGGTACCTAGCGCAATCACCGATGCACTACGAATATTATAACCTGGTTAGCGTTAGGGATGTAATATGGGGGGCATGCATTAAGGTAACTTATCTTGTCGTTAACGCTTACTTATCCAAACGCTACCGTTAGCGTTCAATATGTAATCTAGCGCGTTGTATTTTTATCTCACTTGAGTGTCCCAAATATTCTGTAATAGAAATGCAAGAACAGTTGGAATGCCATATTGACACCCATGTTTTAGTGTTTTATAGCTTTTTGTCTGGCAGAAACAGATTCTAACATAAAGTAACATTATCTACAGGGTCTGCTCCATAAATTTATACCCTGTGCGGTGCACATCCAAAGGGCACCACTGATAAGGGTTTTACTCTTTTTTTTGACCGAGCTTTAGGTATTAAAAGCACCTACCAACTATCACTTTTTTACTAAAGGGACAACTCTTACCCCTTAATCATTGATCATTGATCATTGGACAGCTATCATCCCTTAAAGCAGGGCCAAGCAACTTTGGCCCCCCAGATGTTTTGGAACTACATCTCCCATGACATTCAGCTACTCATCAGGTTGGCAGAGCCTCATGGGAAGTGTAGTTCCAAACAGAGGCGTAACTAGAAACCTCAGGGCCCAGGTGCAGGAACCTTGACGGCCCCCCCACCCTAGGCAAAAATATTTTGTCCCCCCCTCCCATCAACATGCATTGGTCCCCTCCAGGTCCACAATGTTGACTCCAGACAATCAATGGCCTATTTTTTCCAGGTCCACTATGACCCTAATGTGTACTATTTGTATATCACAGAGCTCTACAGAAATAAACCTCACAGTATGTGCAGTGTGTATGAGCGTATAACAGAGCTCCACAGCAATAAAACTCAGAGAAATGTGCGATGTGTGTGACTGTATCACAGAGCTCCACAGCATTAAAACTCACAGCAATGTGCGGTGTGTATGAGTGTAACACAGAGCTCCACAGCAATAAAACTCACAGTAATATGTGGTGTGTATGAGTGTAACACAGAGCTCCACAGCAATAAAACTCACAGTACTATGTGGTGTGTATGAGTGTAACACAGAGCTCCGCAGCAATAAAACTCACAGTAATATGTGGTGTGTATGAGTGTATCACAGAGCTCCAAAGTAAAACTCACACATAAGTATAAAGTAAATTAAAAAAAGAATTAGATATATAAAATATAGGCAAGCCCCCAGGCAGGTGAACGTGGGACCCCCCCCCCCGGACTCAAGGGCCCAGGTGCGGTGGAACCCTCTGCACCCCTGGTAGTTACACCCCTGGTTCCAAAACATCTGGAGGACCAAGGCTGCTGTCCTCTTCCTTAAAACTATCTCCACAGTTGTGCTGACGTGTCTGAATGGCCACAGATTTCTGTTACCCAGTCCTAGAAGATCTTTAATGCTTTACGGATGGGCCCTTTTAATGTCAAAATTCTTTTGTGTCGTTTCCCCATAGGATGAAAAGAAAGGAATTACAGTTTACAACATTTGAAATATGTGTGGTCAGAAGTGATGCAAGTGGATGCTGCACAGTGGGTTTCCCTTAACCATATATTGTGGCATTTCTTCCGGACACACATGACCATTTAATTACATGCAGCTGCTCTGCTCACATGCTGCGATAGGAATGGTCAGTAGGACCTCTACGGGTGATCGTGCTTGAATTCTAAACGTATACTTTTAATAGCTTTTGCAGTTCTAGATGGAGTGTTTACTATATTGTTAATGCCCATTTAAAAGCCTCACCTCACTCATTTACTTTTTTAGTAAATAAATTACATACAATTTTCTGCTTTCTGTTATGTTGACCAAAGAAATTACCAGCGTGTTGGCGGATGAGAATTATTGAATGTAATATGTTTGCTTAGAGTCTTTTATTACAGTGTTTATTGTATTTATTGCAGTCTATGTATGTGTCCTCAAGCCAATGCTTTCAAAACTGCATATTATACATTTCTATAAACATATATAGTGAGGATCTCAGTTTGATTAAGAGAACTGTTACCAAGAGATCCAACCCATATAAGCTTGGGTGAGTGTTACTGAGGCTTAGTCATTGAGAGCAATCATTTGATGTCCCTAGATTTGCTCCTAATACCTGCACCTGTATCCGTCCAAATATCCCTGATTGTTATGATGAATTGGATTGTGTCACGGCTCCCACACTCCCTGGTGTCCGATGGCCAGCAGCAGCGTCCTCGCTGCTCACTGGCCGGTCGCCGAGTGAAATAGACGGCGATCACGACTGCGGGTTAATGACGTTGGCATGGCGTGATGACGTGACGCCCGCTGAACTCAAAAAACAAGTGGTGACTTGTGCTCACTGCCCGGTCGTGGTTTTCACGTTCAGTGTGATTCCCTTATTCTCTGAGTGTTTATTCAGTGTATGACCCCTGGCTTTGCTTCCTGACCATTCTATTGTGTTAACCCTTATGCTCTCTGCTCCTATTGTGTACTGACTCCTGGCATTCTATGATTACCTGTTCTGGCTCCGATTCCTGGCCTCTTCTGACATAGTATTCCAGCTCTGACTCCTGGCTTTGTATGAGTAACCGTTCTGGTTCTGACCCCTGACTTTGTCTGATAACCTGATCTGGTTTCTAACTTTGGCTTACCCTGACTTCCTTTTTTCTGTATGTCTGTCGTTCTGTGTTTAGCAAACTGACTATTCTAAAGACCGGCAGTGTAGGTAGATAGTGTCTGCGTGTAGGGATCATAGGTATATGTGACAGATTGGGAGCCTTAACATTTTTAAAGCATTACTGATTGATTTTATGCTTCATGCATCACATGATGTTGATGAGTTTATATCATGCAAGTGACATAATGATACTAATACTACTAGCTAATAGTACATTACTCAAAGCTAGTAACTAAAATATATTCTCATCATCTGCCATGCATAGTAAATACCCACAGATATGCTATACGTTTGAGGCTATGGGAAAAATGCATGTATTAACCCCTTCACTACTAAGTTTTTTTCTGAAATCAACTGTTAGGAACCAGTTACATTTTGTTTGAAAAATCAATTTTCGTTAATAATATAGTAAAACAATGTTGGGAAGATTGCCAACGTATTTTCCCTATAGAAGCCCTATTAGACAGGTAGACATCGCCGTCTGCTGGCCGAAAAGGTTTACTGCAGCTGGGGCTCCATACTGAATCATTTTGGGATCCATGTTTTAGACATAGATTCACAGCTTTTCAAATAGTGTTTCCCAGTATGTTAGCACCTTGAGTGTTATGCCTGAGGTGTTAACAATTTTGGGACACAGTCTAAAGTCCAATTGCAAATGAAATTTGTTTACGACAAACACATTTAAAGGGATACTCCAGGCAATATGACCACCTCAGCTTTTTAAGGTGGTCATATTGCCTGAAGTATCCCATTTTTTTCCCCAGCCCTCTATCTTTTCCCAATCGGCTGATATTGCTGAGAGAAGCGGTGGACTTTACTCCGCCCTCCCAGCTGTCAATCAGCCGATCGGGTTTCAAGGTCCCCGCGTTTTGGAACTCTCGCAAAGCTGGACGTCATCGCGCTAGAAGCGCGATGACGTCCCACCACTCCGGCAGAGTCTCGGGAACGCGCAGGAGAAGGAGCCGGAGCCGCTGCCTCCTCCTCCTTCTCCTCCGCCAAAGAGTTTTTAGACGAGCAGGCGGGGTGAACTTCAGCTCACCTCGCCGCTCGTGAACGTGCGCTGCTCCGCGCATGCGCGGTTGAATGAGCATGATTCCGGGAGGAAGTCTGCTGATTTGCTGATTGGCTGGTTTACGTGATAGGCGCGCATGCGCGCTTTGCACGTAAACCTGTAGCCAGGTTCCAAGTTTCCACGACGGGAGCGGAAGAGGAGGGAGGTGAGTAAAAAAAAAAAAAACGCCGTTGGAAAAGTGTCGTTTTTAGGGTAAGTATTACATTAAAAATATATATGTATATATACTGAATGACTAGTTAGGGCAATAGCTTTAATATAATGTAAAAAGGGGGGGTGATTTTCAGACTGGAGTGTTCCTTTAATTTGCAATTGTATATCATAGCTCCAGATCATGTTTAATCGATCTTGGACTGCTGTGTCAGCTGCTGCTGTTGTTCACAGTAGTGAAGGGGTTAAAAACAAGGCGCCCTATTTTATCTGAGCTGTTACAATTAACGAGAGTAAGCGGTTAAAAGTATTAAAGCCTCACTCTTTAATACTAACAGTGTTCCATCTTATTCTGGCTGAGCCACAAATGCCTCTTGCAGCTCGACTGTTGTGTCTGCTGTCTACAGTACAACAGCACTTCCTATACAGTTTCCAAAGTGGTGCCAGCTGGGGAATATGGAGTGATTGGAAGGTTGCTTGTTAAACTTGCTTGCAGGCAGTAATAGAGAAAAAAGTACTGGCTTATGAAAACCAGTGTTAATTGATTTTGCATCGCAAAATACTCCTCATATCACGAAGTAGATCACAGTGCCTTCTCTTGCTGCAAACTGAAGCACATGGAGAACAGAGAGTTCTCCATTGTTCTTCTGCTTCATGATCCTCCAGGAGAGCATACCAGCGCTGTCTTGTGGATCCACTGCTAGTATCCTTTAAAACATAGATCTCAAACTCTTGACTCCCCAGATGTTGGTGGCCTACGATTCCCAGAATTCCTTTGGCTACAGTATATGGTCATGGGTGTTGTAGTTCAGAAACATCTGGGGAGCAGGAGTTTGAGATCCCTGCTTTAAGGAATCCCTTACCTTACATGTGAAGCCAGTATGTTAGCTTGTAATAGTGCCAGTAATTGGGATAATGCTTAACGGCTCGTAGGGACTTTTGGAATTTGTGGCTTCCCATAGCTGGCTTGGTGTGAATAGGGGCCAAGAAGGGTAGTTGTAACGCAGTTTTATGTGGTTTGTTTGCATAAAGTATATTCTTATCTATGTATCTTGCGAAGCTGTTGGCTGGCTGAAACAGTATTGCTATGTTAGCCACATATGTGCACCAGCCGCAACTATCGGACCGTGAAGGTGTGAGCGAGTTTACGAGGCCTGCAATTGGCTCTTTTCTTTCTTTAAATGATCACATCACCTCCATGCCGATCAGTAATTACCTGCCGAGCGCTGGTTTCAAATTCAAAGGCATTTTTAATAGAGGAAAGTAAAACTTTCCATTTTCCCTTCATTTACTTTATTTTTTTATTACAAAGTCTCTACATATTTACTAAGTGCACGACTTTGTAACAGCCGACCCCATGCAGAACATTCTCCCAAGAACACCTTATTAAATCTGTACAATGTTCATGTTAATTCAGTTCAAAATCACATGATAGATTTTTGTTTTTGTTGTGTTTTCTATTATCACAGGAAATGCAAGAAGTGTTCCATTATTTTATATTCGTGAAACCATTCAGCTCTTTTGCTCTAAAACCCAAATATACAGTATGCATGCATGCGTCTGCATTGCTTTTACTCTGTCTTTTGTGGACGTGTCTAAAATATTATACTGTTTTATGTTTGGAAACATAATGCAATTGGGATGTCACCTTCGAATCCAAGAGAATGTAACAAAGGGCAAAGTAAAAGATAAAAACATATCAGATGTTTCAATTATAAAACTAGCAAGATATTTATCACTTAATATTTTTTTATCCAACACACATGCACAAACATACATACAGCTTTGTTGTGGCACTAAAAGTATCTTTAAAAAGTAAAAACCACCACAGCTTATATATTTGTCAATATGTCTATATTCATTCATCCCTTTATGGCTCTGGTTTCCTCTTGAACGCCTTTGGTTTTAGTAATTAAGCTAATAAACAGTAAAACTTAGACACATGCAAACTTAACAACGGTAAATTACTCAAATTTAACCAATTATAGTGTAGTCTGAGTGGGAAAAGTATATTTCCCTCGTATTGTGTAATCATGTCTTTGCATATTCTATTGTGTATTTATTTGTGTGTTCTTATATAATAGCTTTTCCTTGTTCTGTTTATGATGTCTTTAATTATTCTATTGTGCATTTATTTGGTTTTTGTAATTTTATGTCTATTGCAAAATCAGAATTTGATAAAAAAAAGTGGTAATTCAGGTATGATTTGCAAACAACTATTCTACACTTTACTTTTTAGTTGTGCCTTGTATATATTCTATATGTGTATGTGTGTGGAGGTGTTGCATATGGTATGGTAATATTCCTATATTACTAGAGCTACATATGCATTTAAATATACATTTAAGATTAAATATACACCAGGACAGTAGCAGTTCAGCCTATGCTCTCATTTTACTTTATTGTGGGTCCAGTGGGGTTTATCTATTAAACATCAATTTGTAACAAGTCAAAACTCAAATTAAATGGACCAAAGTAGATGCTAGTATCTCCAGTTTCTCTGCCTTTGAGATTTTCTTAATGTTTTGTTTTTTTTTGTAATAAACATTTGCACTGTTAATGCAAACTTCTGAAAGGATTGGGACAATTCACCGAAATTCCTTCTCACTGCAATGTATTTATTCCCTGTTCCGATTCGAGATATTCTTTTACTAATGATGTATGAACAGACACAGTGGAACCAGGAAAAAATATTTCCACGGACAGGTAAAACAGTAAATATAAAAAAAATAGGGTGTTAATGAATTTATTGCATATGGCAAAGCAGCATATTCACCACTAGTAAGTTGACCACCAGCTTGGAAAATTTTGAATTTTTTTTTTTTTAGAAATTTAACAAAATGAAAAACTCCAGCTTCGTTAATTTTAATGACTTATTGTCTCCTAAATTGTTTCATGGCAATTCCTTAAAACAAACAGACTCCAGTCTTGCATCCAATATAAATCTTCATGCGCACCGCAGCATCTAAACAGTTAAGAATGGAAGCACACCCACCCAGTAATTTGCAAAAAGCACGTAATGCAGGGTGGGATTTGTTTCTTAACCTCTAAATGACAGGGCTTTGACAAATCAAACTGCGGTATATCCTGAAATGTCATGGGTCACAAGGGGGATAAATGCGTCCGAGCTGCTTCTAAATATGATTTTTAAAGGGAACACTAACCCTAATTAATGCACTGATGCATTGAAAGTGTATTATCATATTTAAAATCGACGGTAAACTGATATCAACGTTTTCCCGTTTTTGTAAATCACAAACACATTGTACATATTGTACATATTGACAAAATATAAAACCTTTGTACTTTTTATACTTTAGTAAATAAAAGTTTTTTTTATTTAATACGTGATTTAATTCGTTTAAACTATAGTAGAAAAACCCAAAGCTTAAATCTTAATGAGTTTTATTCATTCTTCTACGTTTTTATGTTTTGAAAAAGAAAAATAATATTGTTTTTCCTCATTCGGAGCACATGCTGATACATTTAAGACTTACACGATCAATCCTTTTTGTGAATAATCTTAGGGGAAAACACCATTGGAAGTGATGTTTCCTTTCTAGACTAATAGACACTATGACAGCCAATATTTGTGTCCACACATTAGGGAAAAGATCGATTATACATATGGCGCATGATTTCCAACTGGAAATCCAGGGTTGTTCAATAAATTGAAGATACTAATCAATTCCAGATGATCATTGATAACCTACATAATAAGTAACAATTATTTCTGTGTATTAATTAGTGCTATTTATGTTATTCCTGGCTGTATATTGACGTTCCATAACTTGATATAATCACTTTTCGAATGCAGTCATAAAAGACTTGCCTGGATTAAAGACTTCTGTTCTTGGAGAGCTATGAAGGCACTTTTATTTATTATTTTTAACTAGTTTTGCATATTTATATATAAAAAAAATAATACCGTCTTTAATTTTAGGAATTGTTTACAATTTTGTTCTTCTTGGCGATCTAAAAGGTCATATTTTTAACTTTGCAGGGAAAAAGCAAAAAAACGAAAGAGTTAATCAGAAGACTTTTTTTTTTTGCAGTCTTAAGTCTGCCAGGAATATCACATCCAGACATAATGATAAAACAGCACTGACAGGGGTGGGTGTGGGGGACAAAGCTCTTAGCCAGCTGAGGACGTCTGGAAGAATTGAGGGGCCCCGAGGCATAGCCAGGGGCTCTGAATTAAGCCAAATGTTTGAACAGGAAATGCCAAACCTGGATGTCATTATTTCTTAAAGAAAAATAAACTCAAATCTGCTTCTTTTTTACCCATTAAAAATGTATATATACAGTTGTTTCCATGGCAATCGTTGCTTAGAGGTGATTAATTGTGCTTTTAGAACCAACGAAGGAGGTAGGACAGTCTATACCTTTAACCATTTCCATCCATACATTAAATTCAATTTAGTAACCGTTGACTCTACAGGAAAAACTTGGGTTCCTGAGGTCACATTCTCTGTTTAATAACCCCCATGTGTCGCATAAAGTCCACGACTCTGCTCACGACTACCTTTCTTCACTTACAAGAATAACCACTGTATGTAGGTGCGATGTTCAGAGGTCTCCATTCAGTGCCATAAATGTTTAGGCTGTGCTTTATGTTTAGAAGATGCTTAAACCAAAAAAAACATAATTCACGATTTTCATCCACACCGTACCGGATGGGGTAACGTGGTGGAAAAAATAAAAATAAATTGGTTTCCCATGGAGCAATGCTAACCGAGCAATAATAGAGATCATCTACTTTCCCTACGGTCATGTGGCACTCAGTTGTGGCATAATGAAAATGGTAATTTGGGAGGGAGTCTTGTTTGTAACAGAAAATGATTTCGTTTACAGGAGTCGATGCGGTTTTGGCTTTACACCCCATGTGGCATCAGAGGGCAGGCTAGTTTTAGGCTGGGGTCAGACAAGCGTAGTGTTCACGTCCGTGATTGCGCCTAAAAGTACGTCCGTGACAGCATGACAGCCCATTGGAGCCCCACACACGAAGTACGTCCGCACTGAACTGCGTACGCACAACGGCCGCGGCCCACGGACGCAAGGCAGGCAAGAACGTACAACCCCTAGAACAGCCGCACAAAGTGCGCTGCGCCCGCAACGTCTGCATAGCTTTGTGTGTGAGTGATGGAACGTGGTCGGACGGACTGCATTTATACGTCCAGCATTTTTCACGGACAAAATGGTTTTGCTTTTTATTTTATTTTCCCGCCTACATCCGTCAAAATATATACGTCAGTGAAAAAAACGGACTGTGTGGCCACTACTGTGTCTTCCGTACTGACGGACGTCCGTGTGCACGGATGTACAGTCCGTAGAAATCACGCTCGTCTGACCCTAGCCTTACCCCTTGACAGCCCTATTCTGCTCAAGACTCTCCTCGTAAGGCTGGTGTCAGATGAGCGCATTCTGTGCGGACTGTGCATCCGTGCAGTACGGACGTACTTTCTGATGGAAGACGCGGTGGTGGCCACACAGTCCGTTATTCTGACTGATGTTATTTTTGACGGATGTAGAAGGGAAAATATATTAAATGAAGAACCATTTTGTCCGTCAAAAATGCTGGCCGCACAAATGCATGAGGTCTGACCTCGTTCATCACTCACACACAAAGCTATGCGGACGTTGCGCACCCTCTGCGCCCGTTCTATCGGATTTACGTGCTTGCCTAAATTGCATCTGGTGCCACGTCCGTTGGGCGTGCGCAGTTCTCTGCGGACTTACTTCGTGTGTGGTCTCTATTGATCATAATTGTATGCTATAACGGGCGTACAAATGTGCGGCAACACGGACGTGATTAGTGCGCTCATCTGACACGAGCCTTAATGAATAGTTATCTCATCCTCAAGATCTTTCCAGAAGGCCTTTGCACTTGATTGCCGTAAAGTCAATATAGCTTCTGGTATTTGAAATTATTTATCATGTGACAAGTGCCAAAATACAGTGGCTCTGCTGTGTCCCAACTTGGCTACTGCCTTTTTCCAGTTCCTTTGCAAGTGGTAAAATCTATTGTATCTATAGTCTATGCAGCTTCCCACAAGTTTGCCATTCGCACATCAGTGTTTATGCAGCATGTTGTTGGGTTGTATTACATCCTATGGCAATGCAAAATGAAATATATATACTGTATACAGGGCCGGATTAAGATCTCTAAGGGCCTGGGGCTGAAGATTTTGGTGGGCTTTTTTAGGAATTTTGTGAAATGAACACATATTTTAGGTTATATAATAGTGCAGATACGGGTATATGTAACCGGGCAGATACTGTGTGAGTAAATTTACATTCAGATTTCAATCATTTAGTGTGTAAAATAATTTTTTCACATTTTATCATCCAAACCTTTGGTTATATATTCTACAGGGAATTCTTGTTAAAAAAAAAATTGAAATGGGAACCTGTTACTGCATTTTTCTGAGAAAATATACAATTTTAACCAAAAATGAAATATTTCCCTTGTGTTTTGGAGGATAGTGTTTTATGAATAATATGACTGTATAAAACCCTGACCTTGCTCCCAGTGTGGGAAATGAGAAGGTGGGTAATGGAAGTGGTATTGCTCATTTTATACGTGACAAATGGACAATGCCATTGATTTGTGAACTAAAAATAAGTAGATTAAAAATGTTTATATGTTTTTTTCTTTTAGATTTTACATGTTTGGTATTAATGCAAAGGCCAGACTCTGTACTGTCCAATGACTCCTTCACTTGACCTTGTGAGGTGTAGAGATTAGTGACGCAGGGTTCCAAAGTCCCCCCCCCCCGTGCACTTTGCTGCAGTGCGGCAGTTTAGGTATTTGGTGTAACAATTCGGAATGACGGATCGTGCCATCGCCTCCACACTTGAGATGGTGAGTTAGTGCAGCATCATTGTTCCCGTAATAAATGAAAAGTGTTAAGTATTGCTGTGTTAGAAAGAAAAAAATAAAGAAATATTTATTATTTTATTTTTATTGTTACGGAAAACCTGGTCATGTTTGGTATCATTAGAAAGGCCATGCCCTGGCCTTTCCAGTGTTACCTCACATGACCCTGTAGCTGCTATGGTGTTAGAGATATTGGGGTCCAAATGCCCATCAAAGCAGACATTGTTATTTTTTCTCTGGGACTAATCTGGGACATGGGCCTGGAGCTGCTGCTCCATCTGCCCCGATGTTAATCCGGCCCTGACTGTATATCGATAAAGCCCAATGGCCGTTGCCTTCATTCCGGTTCTGGTATATATGTAGCTCAAAAAACAGTTTCTCTTTACAATATCAGGACAGTGCCTCTTTTGTACTCAGGCAGAATTTATATCTGTTTTTCTCAAACCTGTCCTCAGGACCCACTGACAGGCCAGGTTTGCCAGATACCTGAAGCACAGCACAGGGGATATGATTTGCTGTTCAGTGATTGCACGATTCAGTCTGTATTTCCCCAAGGAAATCCTTAATCTGACCTGATAGTGGATCCTGAGGACAGGTTTGGGAACCACTGCTGTTCATGAATCTACAAGACTATACAGGAATTAGTCCTCGTCAATGGGGAAAAAAGGCCCATGTGCAGTTTGAATGAAAAACGGAAGAGGTAGAAAGCACTTTGGGCATTATGACTGTAATTAATTACTCTGTGTTATAGAATATCACCAAAATAATGGCATGTTTTAATTGGTAACCATTTATGACTGAAATGTCAGTGGGTTAAATTCACTGAAGGTAACTGCTAGATCTAAAATCAAGCTGAGAGTTCTAATAAGTTGATTGTAGCACTAAAAATGCAACATGTATTAAAATTTACCCATCATGCTCATTGTTTGGTGCCGCCATTGCTCGTCTCTGTAGGCCAGCTTTTCTGATCTCACCTGACAGGTAAACATTGGCATCCATGACTGGACCTCAGATTGGTGTGAGAAGGCTATCGCCAAGAAGATAGTGCCCTGTAGGTAGACAGGTGTGACTAACACTTATGTTGAAAGCTACTATGTATTCACCACTATTAACTCAGTCACTACCACCAGCAGGTGCTTAGAGATCGAGTATACTCAATCTGGTCTGATACTAGACCAATGCAAATGAATTTAGTTTATTGCATTAAAACATCCTTTGGAAATAGGCTCCGAATCATGTCCTTAACATTTCAACACAGCAGACACGACAGTCAGTATTTTGAAATAATTTGAAAAGCTGGCAGGTTCATTTTTCCTTCACAGAAACATGGATGCCCAAGTTATAACTTAAATGTAGTAGCACTTTTTGGCCAGCAGAGAGCCACCTGTCAAAAAAGGCTTACCTAACGTGAATATGTACAGTGGGATGCTGTATATATATTTACTTGTGAGTAATGGAAAGTCTTTCAGGTGTATTCACTAAAGGTGAAACTCAGGAGAATTGGCAGGAGAAGTGAAAAATCTAGGTCAAAATAGCCAAATCAGAAAAATTCTTCAATTTATCTCACTTTCCAAATCGACTTTTTGTCTAGTTTGTTCTCTTCTCCTGCCAATTCTCCTGAGTCCATAGAAACACAGGGTTCTACCAGTGGTTTTATGCAGAATCACTTGGCAGTGAAGGGGTTACATATAGGTACCAAAACACAAGTGTGAGGTTGGGTTTGCAAATCGGAAACTGCAACAGTTGGTTAAAACTAAATGTAAATTGCAATTTGCAGTAGAACGCAAACGTGTACATGCAAAAAAACACACACAACATTCAAATAACTGTTACTAATAGATTTTATATATGAAAAACGAATACAAATTCACAAGGAGGAATGGTATTGGGGTGATAAGGGATCGGAGATGCATGGTTTTAAAGATCCAGAAACAGAAAGAGTAAGGTTTGGGTTAACAGAAACTTACTTGCCTGCAAAGCGTTTCGGACTGTAACCCCTACCATTCATAACCGGGGACACAAATATAACTCTTGACCCCAATCCATACATGAAATTGATGATTTACCCAATTGTGTGTGCGGTCTGTGCATTCAATGTTTCACATAAATGTTCATTTTCTGTTTCTTCATGTTTATGTAGTTAAAAACAAAACCGATTTAATTAAAGGCAGCGGACTTAAAAAAAAAAAAAAAAGACTTTATGGCAGCTGAGCTTAAAATTTACAACTCGCTGAAAAAATACCAGAGACCACTGCTTTGAAGCATGATACACCCCGCCATGTTGCGTCTTGAATTAATAATCTTCGACTTCTGTTTCTCTGTTAACAAGGTCAGTCAGGCTCTAAAGTGCACACACCTGATCTGATTAAACCGGTCACCGTGTCCAGTTGGCCCACTGTCTGTATTTTCAGTCATCCTGATTTATAATTGCAGTCCAGTGCAAGTTCATGTTTGCCGTCGCAGGAGCAGCGCACAAGGTGCGCATTGATGGCCATGTGGCACTGTGTACAGGAGTTGGTGGCACTGTGTTTTCTCAGATATTCCTTGAATGGCTAACAGTCCGATGCCGCTGCCAAACTCATTTAGGTTTAATTGAGGTGAAGGAAGTAATGCTGTGCAATGTTGGCACCGTGTAAGACCTCTACTGTATCCAGGCTTATTGGTTTGTTTTTGCTTCTTCTTTCCGAGTAGGAAAAAGAGAAGAAATACATGCTACCTTTGGACAACCTGAAGGTCCGTGATGTGGAAAAAGGATTCATGTCCAGCAAACACATCTTTGCACTGTTCAACACGGAGCAAAGGTATGACCAGGACAAAAAAAAATTGAAGAAGCAATATTGAAAGCGAAAAGAAATTTCGTGCCTAAACTGGGAGCTTTTGGATATTTTTCCAAACTGAAAATGCAATTTAGTAATACTGTCTTTTCTGGAAATTTAAACCTGACCTGCTGTCATCTGTAAAGTATGCACGAGGTACTGTCGCTTTGTAAAGGAAATGGAATCTTGTATTTTAGAATGTTTTCTCTTGTATTCCTCTAATTCTCTTCCAGATTCCTGACCTAAACCGGTACAATTAATAATCAATCTCAAATAATACTGTGCCAGTTTACCAGTTGTCCATATGTTCTATACGCGTTTCGTACGTCAGAGAAATTATCTAATAAGCTCAGAATTTATATCTAAAAAATACAATGTGTGAGTGCACTCTCCGATATTGTATATACTTACCTTAAAAAAAATTATTTTTCGATGAGGAGTGGTGGTATTTCAGGAAGCCGATAGACCACATCCAGTTGGATAATCTTTCGGGGAGTTGATTACCCGCATCGAGTGAGGTCCAAGCGATTTCTTGTAGGTGGCTCTACAATCCATTAAGTTAACTCATGCCAATGCACTGATCCAAATTAGTATCAATTTATTAAAGTATAAAACAATAAAATCAAGGATATTAATCCAACGCGTTTCGTCTTTTATGACTCCACGCTACAATCCAATCCATTAATGCTATAAACCAAGTTAAATCATGCCAATGCACTGATCCAAATTTTTTTTTTGAGAAAGGATGTTACCAGGAAGGATACATTGAGATTTCTCTCGTTTTCAAGTATGTCCTGGGTGGTGAGTGTGTACCGTTAGGTGTCTTGCCCAAGGACACTTACTGGAGAGGTTGCTCGCTGGCATCGAACCCATGACTCCACAGGCTCTCTCCATGCAGAGCAGTGATGTTACCTCTACTCCAATTTATTAAAATATAAAACAATAAAATCAAGGATATTAATCCAACGCGTTTCGTTTTTTAGGACTTGAAAAAGTCATAAAAGTCGACACACGTTGGATTATTATTCTTGATTTTATTGTTTTATATTTTAATAAATTGATGCTAATTTGGATCAGTGCATTGGCATGATTTAACTTGGATTGTAGCGTCCCCTACAAGAAATCGCTTGGACCTCACTCGAAGCGGGTAATCAACTCCCAGAAGGATTATCCAACTGGATGTGGGCTATCGGCTTCCTGAAATACCACCACTCCTCATCAAAAAAGAAAACAATTAAGATAAGTATATACAATAGCCGAGAGTGCACTCACACATTGAATTTTTTTGTCTTTGAAGGGTGAAAAGGAGAATCACCCAGAGTAGCACCACCCTTTAGTGCTTTAGAAACCATTTTTTTCTGAAATTCACAGAATTTATATCTAACAGTTATTAGATAGAAGTTATGAATAGGGGAAAAATTGAATCATGATATTATCTTCTTAATTCAATGGAAATGCTGATTCTGGGGCTTTCTGCCTTAATGATATGTAAGACAGCATGGACACTAACCAGTTAAACCTTAATTCATAAAAAATAAATAAAGAAAAGATCCGAATAATGGAGACTGAATCCAGATTTGTAAAACGTCCAACAAAGAGGCAGAGAACATATCGTACAGGTAACCCCTCAAATGTTTCTTGAGTTGTAGTATTAATAAAACCTGAAAACCTGAATGTGCTATAGGAGGTTATCAAGAATTCACAACATTTCTGGGACATTTTTGTAAATGAATTATGTAATTTAGAAGAAACAGAAAAGTAACTTAATTATGCAAAGTGATTCTTTACCAACATGTATAATAATTTAAAGACTTATTGCTGGGAGTCTTTTCTTTATTTGCAAATCTGTTATACACCTGCACACCTTGGATACATTGAAGCTCTAAAATGGTGCTTCTCAACCCTGGTCCTCAAGTCCCCCTAACAGGCCAGATTTTAAGGATTACCTTGGGGAAATGCAGACTGAATCCTGCAATCACCAGATACTATGAATGAAGTGGCTGTGCAGCAGCCATAGTTGGTACACAGATCTTCTAATATGGAGCTGTGAACATACAGTAAATCTATCATTGATATCGAGGACCAATGGATCTGGTTTAGGTCTGCACAGCTTATTAAAGAACCGTTCAGAGATCCCAGAACATGTTATCAGTGTAGCAAACTACATACATTACACTTTGCTTTGTAAATAGCAATACACACTTTTGTCAACACTAAACATTTTAATTTGGACCTTTGCTCTTGTTCTGTTTAACCCTTTCATGCCAGGCAGGCAGTGCCTGACGGAAAGGCTTTAACGCCAGCCGGGGCGTTCTAGTATGCCCTGCTAGCCGGCTGCTGCGGAGGGCCCTCCTTCGGCCCACCCTTGCTGCGGTTGCACGTCATTGGCTGCTGGGGAACAGACTGAAGCCGGTCCCCCACGAGATCGCACCGTGGAGGGAGACTGTGGATTATTTGTTCCCAGTCTCTCTCCTCGTGGCCAGGAGAAACGTTGGATCGGGCCACCGGTCTCGCCACGGTACGAGAGGTGAGTATCTGATTTATTGGGGGGGTAAATGATACTGCAAAAGCGGAATCAGCACCAGCTTTTAGGTGTCACTAAAATTTTGTTCAAAGCATTGGTGCGGTAATTAGCCCTAGGACTTAATACCTTACTTATCCTACCGCTGTATTACTGATTGCTAATCCTTAACATCGGGAGTGCAAAGTACAATAAACTCATGGAAGCTAGTGTATCATGATTAAATTTACAGATTTTTTTTACGGGTCTAGCGTTCGGGATGTAATATGGGGGGCATGCTTTAAAGTCACTTATCCTAGCGTTAACACAAACTCGCCCTAGCGCTAATGGTAGCGCCAACTAATGTGATTTAGCCTAATGTTTTTTAAGTTAGTTTGTCTTTTTTAATACTGTCTCTTTAACATGGCATCTCCTTTCATTAACCCCTTCAATACCAACAAATTGTCAATGATGCCACTGACAACACCCAGTGGTATTTTGGAAAATCACTTTTCATTTATACATTAGAAAAATCATTATACACAACTTTTTTTTTTTTTTACTGTCATAGCGATGTTTGACAGGCAGACCTCGCAATCTGCTGGCCAAAAAGCAGTACTGCAGCTGGGCCTCTGTGTTGAAGCAGATGGTGATCTGTGTTTTAGATACCGAGTCCCAGTTGTTCAAGCTGGTTCAGCACCTCTGCTATCATGTCTGAGGTGCTAAAATGTTTAGGGGCACATTTTGCAGCCCATTGGCATAACATTTTATTTACAATAAATGAAATTTATTTGCATAACTCCAGAATTGCACAAAATCAAGTATACTCAATATCAGGACACCAGCAAGTGGTTTTGAAGATTGGGTACACTTGATTTTGTTAGTGAAGGGGTTAACTATTAACCTCACTTACTCAGACCCTCATTCCTCTTCCCTACCAGGGATTTTTCTCTAGTCTAAAGAGAAAGGGTTTGCCATGTTTATGCGATATAAAATGTCAAATTTCGTACGTTTTGGTCTCTGTATTACATTTTTACATATACATTTTGGTCCCCTGTCTAATCATAGCATCTTACAGACCATTTTTTCCTTCTTTTTGGTGAAACGTGTCAATGGGTGTCAACACCTGCAGCTGTTTCTGTAGGAAAAACCTCTTTTATTTGTCAGTTGTCAATAAATTATGTTCTCCATAACGAGCTGATTACATCTTTCCCTGTGACGTGTTCTTTCTTGAAAGCACTTCACCACCACTACAAGCTTGAATGAGTTCAACTTTAAAGTTATTTGCTTGTTAAGTGCCCTTTAGTGACGTTCATCTTACGAGTTTTATCTTCCGTGGAGGATCTAAAATTTCTTGACTCATTTGTAATATTGTTTCTAGCTATAAGAAGAAATTAATTTCCCCAGGACTCATGTAAACCAGATATAGAAACATAGAAACATAGAAAATGTCAGCAGATAAGAACCTTTCGGCCCATCTAGTCTGCCCAATTACATGGATACTTTACCTGGATTTATCTTTTGTTTAGGATAGCCTTATGCCTATCCCATGCCTGCTTAAATTCAATTACTGTTTTGGCCTCTACCACTTCTACTGGAAGACTGTTCCATGTATCCACCACCCTCTCAGTAAAATAATGCTTCCTGATGTTACTTTTAAACCTTTGCCCCTCTAATCTAAGACTATGTCCTCTTGTTTTGTTACTTTGTTTCCTTTTAAATATACTCCCTTCCTCTACTTTGTGGATTCCCTTTACGTATTTAAATGTTTCTATCATATCTCCTCTGTCTCGTCTTTTTTCCAAGCTATACATGTTAAGATCATTAAGCCTTTCCTGGTAACTTTTCTCCTTCAAGCCGTACACCATTTTAGTAGCCCTTCTCTGAACTCTAAGATGTCTATATCCTTCTGGAGATACGGTCTCCAGTACTGCACACAGTACTCCAAGTGAGGTCTCACCAGTGCTCTGTACAGTGGCATGAGCACTTCCCTTTTCCTACTGCTAATACCTCTCCCTACACAACCAAGCATTCTGCCAGCATTTCCTGCTGCTCTATTACATTGACTACTTACCCTTAGATCCTCTGCAATAATAACCCCTAAATCCCAACCCTCAGATGTTGAGGTTAGGACTGTATCAAATATTCTATAGTCAGCCCTTGGGTTTTTACGTCCCAGGTGCATTATCTTGCACTTATCCACATTAAATCTCAATTGCCACAGCTCCCACCATTTTTTTAGTTTACCTAAATCATTTGTAATTTGGCTGATCCCTCCAGGAACGTCAACCCTGTTGCAAATCTTTGTGTCATCAGCAAAAAGACATACTTTACCATTAATACCTTCTGCAATATCACTAATAAAAATATTAAAGAGAATGGGTCCAAGTACTGACCCCTGAGGTACCCCACTGGTAACAAGACCTTGCGCCGAATAAACTCCATTTACCACAACCCTCTGTTGTCTGTCACTCAGCCACTGCCTAATCCATTCAACAATATTGGAATCCAAGCTCAAAGATTGCAATTTATTGATGAGCCTTCTATGTGGAACAGTATCAAAAGCCTTACTGAAATCTAAATAAGCAATGTCTACTGCACCACCTGTGTCTATTATTTTTGTTACCCAATCAAAAAAATCAATAAGATTAGTTTGGCATGATCTCCCTGAGGTAAACCCATATATATTTAACAAACCAAGAAGAGAGCACACCAGTCAACACACTCAAAAAGACAACGCCAGCAGCTTTATACATGTAAACATTTAAAGATTTTACCAGATTTTAACCCTTCAATTCTTACCCCCTTCAGGATCACAACAGTTCTTAAACCATTCAAGACTTTTTACAAAGTCTGTTGAAAATGGTGGAAATTTGATTCACAACAAATGGCCATGAATTGCTTAAGCCTGTCAACAAACGCCAATTTATTCCACCTTTTGACAGGTCCTATCCTTATTACCTAATGACTGCTCTTATGGGATCAACTCACTTACTGAGGACTGAATCCTTTCTGAAGCTCCCTGCAGTTCAAGCTTAAATAGATCCTGTGGGTGGAGCACCCGTGACGGAGGGGTGTTTGCCCAAGTGGTGTCAGCCCTTTTCATACAGAATACACAAGGAGGGCAGCCCTCAACCTTTACTAAGCACACAGTGTGGGTGTATCTCAAGATAACAAAATACAACAAACCAGAAAGAGAGCACTCCAGTCAACACACTCAAAGACTTCAACAGCAGCTTTATACATTTAAACATTTTATCAGATTTTAGCAGATTTTAACCCTTCAAAGCTTCCAACAATTCTTGCCCCCTTCAGGATCACAACAGATCTTAACCCATTCAAGACTTTTTACAATGTTTTAACCTAAGCTCTATTGAAAATGGTGGAAATTTGGTTCATTGTCTTGAGATGCACCCACACTGAGTGCTTAGTAAAGGTTGAGTGCTACCCTCCTCATGTATTATATTCTATATATATTCTATGGGAGAGAAAGAGAGACATAGACAGAGATATTTTTATTATTATTATTTTCTGTAAAATTATATGCTTTGGTTGTTAGTTAGGTGTGTCTGAATATGTCCTTCTGGAATAGTAGACTGTCACGTACCACCAGCACCATCCTCCGCGCTGTTCGCTGCCCGAACGTCGGATGAAATACAAGCTGGCGCAGGCCGTGTGACAAGCAGAGGGGCAGGGCGCGCAGCTATGATGCAGCACCATCGGCTTTAAATGCTCGCAGTCAGCGGTGTTCGGCGTGCTGACGTGGTTTCTGCTCCCCACAATGCTACCTAGCATTTCCTTAACTAATTTATTCTGGTATTCTGAACCTCTGGCTCTGACAATTAAACGATTCTGGTTTCTGAACCCCTGACTCTGGCGATTAACGATTCTGACATTATTCCCTGGTGTTTTCTGATTACTCCATCTACTCATTTAGCTTATATCAGATCGACCACTCTAAGGATCGGAAAACATAGGGGCAACTCCTCGTACAGGGACCGGTTTTCATACATCCGTGGGGAACCCGTGACCTAGACATAGTGGTGATATAATCTAAACACCAGGTAAGTATCATTTATTTACATGATAAAAAGCATTCTTTTTGGGCAGTCTCTGGGAGTCTTATGGACTAATCCTCTAGACTGTAAGCTCATCAGATCAGGGTTGTCCATACCTCTTGTTTCTGTTCCTATGTTTGTCTTACTTTTGTCTCGTTCCCATTGGTTATTGTAAACTGCTGCAGGAACTGTTAGTGCTATATAAATGATGATATATATATATATATATATATATTATTTGTGGGTTGGGAAAAAGCTGTGAGCAAAAAGATCTCACGAACATTATAATTCGGCTGCCCGAGGTGTGCCCAATGTCATTGTCAAAGGAGCTTGCCTGGTGAGAAGTAGAAAGGAGTTTAAAAAAAAAAAAAAGACGGGATGGGTGAGACGACAGCTAACCCTTAATTGTCGATAAAGAGAGTAATAATTCTTTGACCTCTCGGTTTATCCATAAAGCCATACATCTAAATGAAACTATTAAGCCACAATGAATGTTAAAGCTTAGTTATTTGGCTAAATGAAACACAAAGAGTTTTAAATAATATGTGTCAGTGTATGCTGCTATGCATTGCTGTTCCTTTTCATTTTTTACATCTCTCTAGTGATTAAATTTTTTTTAAGTGACAATCCAGGATCTGTTTGCCAGTGGAGTTCTAAACCACTACCAATATCTTGTGGTAAATTATTGCCACAGAGGTTGCTACCTCTATCTGTATAT
This sequence comes from Leptobrachium leishanense, assembly GCA_009667805.1. Lineage (NCBI taxonomy): Eukaryota > Metazoa > Chordata > Amphibia > Anura > Megophryidae > Leptobrachium > Leptobrachium leishanense. The sequence goes on along the minus strand of CM019070.1, from coordinate 59,620,490 downwards.
CAATTGCTAGCCTCTAGGCATCCTGTCACGTAGGAGCTACGATGTATCCGTTAAACATGGGCTATCTGTACCAGGTCATCCCTTTCCCTTCTAGCGGCATTGTACACTGCTGAAGGAATTCCTGATTGGAAAAGTTTGTATGTTGTATGCTCTCAGTGTTATAGGCATTGACATGCGCAGGGGTGTGCCCAGTCACACCCTAATGTTGGGTGAAGAGGTCCTCTTTTACCTCCTGCATTGACAATTTAGTAGGGATGTGCGTTTCGGGTTTCGGAATTTCGGAATTTTCACGAAATTTCCCGATTCGTGTTTTCGGATGCGGCCGAATTTCCGAAAATTTTTAGATCCGAAAATGTCAGATCCGAAACGTTTTCCGAGCCGAAACGAAATATTTTCGGATTTTTCAAATGGACTTGAAATGTGTCAAACGAGGAGAACAGACGTTCCAAAAAAACGAAAATTTCCCGAAAACGAAAATTTCCCGAAAAACGAAAATTTTCTGAAAACGAAAATTTTCCGAAAAGTCGATACAAAAAACGAGCAAAGTGACACGAAAATACGAAAAATGGTCGATATTCCGAAAAATGTACAATTCCGAAAAACGAAAATTTTCCGAAATCACGAAAAGTCAATACAAAAACCGAGCACAGTGACACGAAAATACGAAAAATGGTCGATATTCCGAAAAAAAAATGTACCCGAAAAACGAGCCGAACCGAAATCGGTCGAAACGAGCCGAATCGAAAAGTTTAAAAATCCGAAAAATAGAACCGAATCGAACCGAAAAAAAAATCGGTGCACAAGCCTACAATTTAGACGTCCCTTATCTGGTTCATGAGGAATAGCATAAAAACTCACTGCATCTCTAACTGAGTTGTTATTTCAAATGAAAAAGGTACATTTTGCACAAAATCTTCTAAATATGAGTTTTCACTTAATGAATGTCCCATGGGTGCACACCATAATGCAATGGGCTGTGCACACCAGTGGTTATAGGGGAACTCTATAGAGATGCATTGAAGGCCATTGGTGTCTGGATATTGCTTCTCTTTGGCTGGGGTCAGACCAGCGCACTTTTAACGTGCGTTCTGGCGCACTTAATTACTGCCGCACTAGCAGCAGATGACGGGCAATGACGGCCAATATACGATGTACGGCCGCACAAAAGTCCGGCCGTGCAACGCAAGTGGAATTTGAATGCATTTTTCTGAGAACGCTGAACCGCTAGTACTGACGTACTGAGTGCGCAGCTGCGGCATAGCGGCGTGTTTGCGAGATTAGGAGATGTCAGACACTGCTAATGTCCGGCCTACATAACGTCCAGACGCAAAAAGAGTTTTATTGACGATCCGTACAAAATCACGACCGACAATGCGCGTCGTCTGACCGTTTTTGCGAATTCCGTGAAAAAATACGTCAATGTGTTCGGGCGCACTTTTTCACGTTCGCGGGGAAAAATGCTTTCGTCTGACCCTAGCCTTTGAGAGCATGTCAAGCTTCCTTTCCGTACAGATTTTGTCCTACTACTCTCCTACTGTCAATATTGTATCCTTCTCACACATGTGCTGCTCTTGCTGCCCATTGCATGTTCCCCCTTTGAGGACAACATTCCTACATGTCATTTCCCAACATGCAGAGTTCATAATTTTCTCTTATATGCTGCTGGCACCATGTGCCAGTGTTGTAGCCGATTTTTCTTGTCATTTCACCCTGAATCTATTTGAATTTATGCCTGTTAGTTCTTCTTCCTGTGCAGAATATTCTTGCATCCTCTTTTTACGTATGACCCCTAGTAATCCCAGCCTCTATTTGTTCTATTCCTCTTTCTCATGTATCCACTGCGACAAAAGTCTCGGTCCTCAGGAGGCTATGAGCAGCGCTTCCTGATCACAGCTTCAGGACGGTGCTAATAGCCGGCACTCTGAAGATTGAAATACCCAACGGAAATCCTCCATAAAGAGGGAGAGTGGTGAGGATACTCCGGTCACTGTGACCAGTCACATTACATTGAGTGGTCACACCGCATAGCATGTCCCTTTAAAGGAACACTCTAGGCTAAAACTCACACCCCCCTTTTTTTACATTATATTATACCTATTGCCCTTCCTAGTTAATCAGTATTTATTTATTTTTTTAATGTAATACTTACCCTAAAAACCACTTGTTTCCAACAGCGGTTTTTTTATTTTATACTCCTCTCCCTCTTCTTCTGCTCCCATCGAGGTAACTCTTCAACTTGGCTAATAGTTTACGTGAGAAGCGTGCATGCGCGCCTCTCACGTAAACCAGCCAATCAGCAGTCTTCCTCCCGGCTCCACCTTCTTCTTTGATTAGTGGTACGCGCAAGAGGATGTGCGCAACACTAATCTCAGCCGATGCCACCAGATACTGCGGCGAGTTGGAGACGTCATCACGCTGAAAGCGCGATGACGTCTCCTACTCGGCAATAGTCGGCAGAAGCGGGAAATACAAATCCAGCTCTGCTGACTGACAGCTGGGAGGGCGGAGTAAAGTCCTCCGCGTCTCTCAGCTGTTTCAGCCGATCGGCTGAGCGGAGGGGGGAGCAAAGAAGAGGGCATACTTAGGACATCATGACCACCTAAAAAAGCTTACGTGGTCATGTTGCCTAGAGTATCCCTTTAAGTAAGTTCTTAGTAAGAGTGAGAACACCAAATTCTTTTTTGAGATCTGTGATTATGTTTCCAATTAATATCGTAGCCAAAGTTGTCAAAATCCTGTTATTATATCTCTTGATAGAAACCAGCTATGTAAAACTTGCCCAGTGCCTAATTTGCCGATTTAAAACAAATCTCTTAAAAGAATATGGTGAGACTAACTTAATACTTTTCAATGTCTGGACAGTGTTAAGTTATTCTTTTTTGGCTTTGGGAATATATTTCTTGTATGTAATATATACAGTATATATATATATAAATACACATATATATATTTTAAATTACTTCCCTTAAAGGTTGATTCTTATGCAAAAATTGGCATGCTGTATTCTAAAAGTGAATGTCATTCTGACTTAACCCATTGAAGGGAGACTCTAGCTAGGGTAGTATTTGTTTAGTGAGTGTATACATTTACACACATACGTGCACGGCCACGCTTATCCAACATCGCAATATGTCATTTCCGGCCGGACCGGAAGCCAACTGCCGAAAAGACCGATGGGATATGCGCTCCAGGATGAGGCGCACTCGCCTCACTCATCCTAAATCACTCTCGGCTGTTAGTCATTCCCCTGTTAGATGTAAGCCGGCCACATTTTATTGTAACCTATATATAGTGTGACACGCTATCATGGAGACATATATATTTTTTTCCCTGATGAAGTCTCTGCTTGTATAGAGACGAAACGCGTTGGAATGTACTCCAATTTTATTTTATGATTAATAAATTTTAAAATTCAATGAAATTCCTGCCTAATTTTTAAAAGAATAGCGATTTCAGCCCTGGAATTCCCTGGTGGAGACTACTATGGAAGGAGGTCAAGGAGATTTTTCTCGCCGATAGACCTCAAGAGACGTACCAGCTTCCATTCCGACCAGGAGGGGTAACAAAGTACTTGATATGTGCTTCCTTTGTATTCACATTCTGTGAGTGTGATTCTAGCGGGGCTTTTTCATTGTTATTATTTGTATCTGCCATCTGCACCATGGTTGTGTAATTTATTTTGCAGATACCTTTCCGTGTTTGACCCTTTATCTTTCTAGCACTAGGGGGACAGTGCTTTGCAGGACGCAGATACGTATAATTCTATTATTATTGACACGTTGGGGGTCACGTTCTTTCTTGTATTCAAAGAGATCTGAATGGCTGCTGAAAGGGAACAAACGCTAAAATTCAGGGTACGGTTAACTTTCTTGGCCATTCGGCTATCCAGAGAGCAGGCAATTCGCCAAATCCTGGCGAATTGCCTGCACATATGGTGCCTGTTCATTGCCTGTTCCAGGGCAGTGAATCCCCATAGAGAAGCACTGCTTCGTCTATTCAGAGAACAAAAACCAGCAGTGAAAGGTTCCCGAAATGCCCTGTCATTCAGTGGTTTAATTCGGCAAGTTTATTCAGGCGAATCCCATAGGCTTCAATGTTAAAAATATTCCCATTTTTTTCCCTGCACTACGACGGCCCTGTGGTGCTTGCTGAATACACCGCAGAGTCGCCGAAATGGGATCGCCAAATCACTCCGAATTGAAGAGAACGAAAAGTCACCGAACGTGCAGTGGCTTTTCGATTCTCTTTGAATAACCCTGTGTGATTATCATTGAGTGTAGCGCTTGTTTCCGGCGAGACTGCTGAATTAGCTTCTCCCCCAGAATCTCATGCAAAAATGTGGACGCTACAGGAAAATGTTTCCCTTTTAGCGTCCTCGTGTTAGCATGAAGGCTATAATCTGGCCCCTAATGTTTCAAGTGGTCCCTATCTACTTGGAATTTTATTCAGTCTAAAATATCGTGCTCTGTAGATCTAGGGTTTGTGATTTTTCACATTATTAACCTTTAAACCTCCTAGTAATAGCTATAAAAAGAGTAATTCAACGTAACCAGCCTTTGCCTGCAGTCTGTATGGTTGAGTGTCTGTTATATGTTAGCAGGCATGCCATGGCATAAAAGTAGAAAATAGTGGATTGTTAACTCTATCCAGTGTCCTGTTTTGCCCCTTACATCCTGCTCTGTTTCATAGATTTTTGAAGGAGTCATATGGTTTTCATATACTGTAACTTTCAAGCGTTTTTTCCCCTCTCCTTTTAACACGTGTGTGCAGGCTTTCCCATAAACACCATCCTGCTATGCATTTTCAGAGTTGGGGGATGGATAGTTGTAGATTAAAATGATATATTAAAGATTGTAGTATATGCAGAATTTGGTGCTGGATTATTAACTCTTTGTGCATACATTTGATATTATTCAATATATTTAACCCCTTGGATGTGAAGACGTGTGGGAAATGTCATAGGGTTTTCCCACTGTATGCAGAGGACGTTTATCACACATCATCTGGTAAGAGGTGTATTCTGAGGAATAGTCACCTCTTTCTCTGGGGTCCCGTGGTGGTCTGACTTTCTTGAAGTCAGACCCTACTTTTATACCCCCTCCCTACGCACTGACGTCATTGCGACGGGCTTGATGATGTCAGTGTCACGTTCTTCATATATATATATATATATATGTCTGATCCCTATACGCAGCACAACTATCCTACAATTCTGATCCTTCGAATGGTCGGTGCGTCTACCTATATCGGAATCTGAGGAATACGTAAGCAGAACAACAGTCCAGGGGATAATACAAAATCGGAACGTCCAGGGAATGCCAAGTTCGTATGCCAGAGCAGGTTATCAGGAATGCCAGGGGTTGTATGCCAGAGCGGCTTATCAGAACAGAAGACAAGGGGATAAGAGCCAGGAGAAACAATAAATACAAGCCAAGGCGGTACACAGAATAGAAATCAGAAAATTCACAAACACTGAGAGTGCAGATACACAGAGAGTGAGAACCACGTCAAGGCAAGGGACATGTCTCAGGCTACTGATGTTAACCCCTTCACTGCTGAGCCATTTCACATCTTAAAAAAACACATTTTTATTTTCTTTATTATTTTTCTTTACTTTAAATATGGTCATGTTTTATATCATTGGAAAGGCCATGCTCTGGCCTTTCTAATGATACCAAACATGACCCTGCTAGCTGCAAACGATTGGGAGATATCGGGGTTCGAAGGAACCCCCTATCTTTCCTTAGGAGTCAATGAGGACGGTCCCCACACATCCTCAGCAGTGAAAGGTTTAAACCCGGTGGGCACCGTGTCATCACGCCGCCCTGTCCACGGCCTTACCAGGTGATCATGCCTGTCCGATCCTTCACTTGGCGGCTGGCCAACGTGCGGCATTGAAGGCGCTGCCTGCCCCCGGGCTACCTGAACGATGTGGGACATGATAGTCAGTTTCAGACACCCCCTTCCCACAGCAAAGCCAGAAGAGCACCTGAAAGGGGGGGTTATTTGGACCCCTCTCCTTCCCAATCAAGAGGAGATCGAACGTCAAGAGAGGCATCACTGGAAAGGTCACAGTCTGACCTTTCCAGTAATGCCTCTCTTTAACCTCTTAGGTGCCGGTCAGTGGACTTCTCCCATAGGTGGTTGAGAATTTGGATGTCAGCCAAGCCTCCAGGGCCTCCCACACCCACTGACTTCATCGCACATGTGCGGGAAGACATCAGTTGGGGGAATAACTCATAGCTGCCAAGAAATCTCCTATGGAAATCCCTATTGTGGAGATAGGGGGGTCATTTGGTCCCCATATCTCACAATCAAGGGCAGTTAGAGCATGGCCTTTCCAATGATACCAAACATTAATTAATAAATAAAAAATTTTTTTTCCTTTTTTTATTTATTAATGCAGCACTATTGTTCACTTTTCAAATATAATGTGAACATTGATGCTGCACTAATGAAAAATTTTGTTTTTTAATTTTTAGCTAAAATCGCATATTTTCTCAGGAAAATATAGTAATGAGTTTCCATTTCTAATTTTTTTAACAAGCATACGCCATATAGACTATATAACCGCAAAGGCTTGGATGATAAAAGGTGAAACCATTATTTTACACGCTGTAAAGGATTGAAATTTTAATGGAAATTCACTTTTTTTAAAAACATTTTTTGTTATAGCATTCTGACAGCACATGACGTATACATATAATAATGACATATTATGAATCTGCCCAGTCTACTGTAAAAAAGGATATATACTTTGTCTGGGTTGTACAATAAAACATGACTTTAAATCGCGTTTAAACGCGATGAGCACAAACCGGTAAAATGATCTGCGCACACAGGGGTGAAATGGCTCAGCAGTGAAGGGGTTAATATACAAAGCTAAAACTGGAATGTAAGTGATTTATTATTTTGGCAGGAAGAATTGTTCAGACAGCTATGGCTAATCCGTGTAAAATTAAATTATAATTGCCTCTGAATGGAAGGTCTGCAGTTTCATACAATACAATAAAATGACATCAGTATTGATGGGGCAGGTGTTAATCAAGACATGGAAAGCCATCAACACAAAACCTCATTTGGGAATCAGTGAAAGAAATGCACAAATAATCCTACTGTTATCTTCACGTCCCTATATGGTTATTGAAACTATTTTAATTAAAAACATGCTCGGTGTTTAGTGAGTGTCACTTTCCTTTCACTGCAGCACATGAACACAATAAGCTGACCCTTACGGTTGTTGTTTGAATTCCAAGATCACAGACGGCACAGATGTATACCATAGTTTATAAAACCATCTAAGATCCTTTCATTGTTCTGTACGTGATCCTATGTTTTTGTGTCATATGTATTCAGAGTCAAGCTTCTGGTAGCAAAGCTCGAATTTTAGGAAACCAGATGGGAATGGAATGTACAATGACTCAGTTTATCACATGCCCCTTTGGCCACCAAATGTTTTCTTGCTTTTCAACAACAGTGTAACCAGTTTTCTTAAAATGACACAAACCCACCCCCAATATATGTATATTTTTTATATATATATATTTATCTAGAGCAGCAGTAACTGGTCTTGAACTCTACATGCCCAGAAACTGTATATTTTTGATTGTTAGTGTTTAATTTGAGGCTGTGTATATTTATTGTGTTATGTAAATAAAAACAAAGTCAGTTGTGACTGCTGGTCTTGGGTGCTACACTAGATTAGTATTTTTAGTTTTTAAATATATTGTCAAATCCCTGGTGGTCTTCCCCTCCATTGGGTGCAGGCCACAAATATGCCCCCTTAACCCCTTCACTACTGAGGTCAAGATATCGCGAGCTTCAAAAGGCACCATCCGGTGCCCCGATATTGAGATATCTCGATCTGCTGACCTGCAGCCCAAAATCAAATTAAGTTTGTTTGCTGCAATAGGAATTTAGTTTGCTTTTTGGCTGCAGAAGGTGCCCCCAAACTTTTAGCCCTGTGGACATAATGCTCAAAGCACTAAGGTCTGGTTCACACCTGGGCGTTTTACAGCACGTTCTATGGACTCCATGGAGCGGATACTTGGGACGGAGCGTCAGCGCTGCCCACAGCATCCGTGAGCCTAGAGGCTGCTATGGGGCAGGCTGCTAGACTCAGCGCCTGTGCAATGATCTGGTGATGAAACCGGAATGCAAACAGAAAATTAGTGATCGCTGATTTTACCCCTTAGCGTCCTGGTGTTAGCTACAGGAACACGATAGCACCCTTAAGGCCACATTACAATCCTAGCGTTAAAATGCGTGCGCAACGGAGGAAAAACTGCACCCGCAGTTTTACCCCTTGCGCCCGCGTTTTAACGTTGGATTACAATGCAGGCGCAAAAAATGCTGCCTGCATTGTTCGCGGGCGCTACCTCCCCGCGATGCTCGCGGCAGCACTGAGCGCAGCCGCGAGCATCCTCTCGATGGAGCCCATAGGACTCTATTGAGTTTCCCCCTGCCGGTCACATGACCAGCCGGATCTCGCCTCGCCAGTCTTTCCCCCCCAGTCTTTCCCTGCTCCCACCGGACGGAGGAAGCGGACGGAGCCGCGGTCCTCACCGCGAGACAGGAGGCGAGTATAGCATTCTGTTTTTTTCTTTTAGGCTGGTTTTAACAGATTCTGCAGAATCACCAAGTCCAGGCTGTGGTTAACTTTTTGCTAAACACAGCCGGACGTTAATCAGCGCTAATAGATTGTAATACTAACGCTGATTAACACTTTGCGCTCCCCATGTTAAGTATAGGGAGCGCAAAGTACAGTAACCTCGCGCTGAAAAGCGCAAGATACCAAACGCAAACGGGTTACTTAACCCGTTTGCGTTTGGATTGTAATATGCGGTAGATACAGCAGCTAACGTTAATGCTCACGCAAGTGACCGTTACCGTTAGCAACAAGAATTTAATGTGGCCCTTAATGTTTTACTATAAAAGTTAAGTTTTAGTTTCAAGCACCACAGGGTTATGTGGTTGGCTCTCTCTATCTGGGTTAGGGGGTAGCAAATGTTGGGTGACCATATCAGCCATGTTTAGAGGGACACTTATTGTTATTTCATGCAGAGGGGAGCACAGGGAAAAATGCTGCCCTGCAACATGTATAATTCATATGCTGCAGGAAGGAAATCAAGGCAGGTCACCTGGGAATCCTTTGATTTCTTACCCGTAGCATATTGATTCTGCATGCAGCGGGGTCACATTCTTCATGCACTGCCCATCAGTATGAATAAATTATTTGTGTCCCTTTAAACATGGCCGACATGGTCACCCTAAGCAAATGGTTTTTGAAAGTTTCTATTTAACCTGCCTGGCGGTGTTCCCGAGTGTGTCTCGGGGTTAAATTTCACCGCTGAGAGCGGTAACCCCGAGACACACTCGGGCTGTATACATTACCTCTCCCTGCGCGCCCTCGCTGATCTCTGCAGTCTCGTCCGGCGATCACGACCTCATACTTCCTGGATTCCTTCTCGCGAGGATAGAACCAGGAAGTATGAGGGTCGGGATCGCCGGAGGAGGCTGCGGGGGACATCGAGGGAGCGCAGGGAGAGGTGATGTATCCAGCGACATCCAGAGTGTTGCTCAGGGTTACCGCTTCCAACATAGGAATTTAACCCCGAGCCACACTCGGGATGCCGCTGGGGGGGCAAAAAAAATAAATAGATTGAGAGCTTTTTGACATGAAAATGTAAAAAGAACAGACCGCCAGGGAGGTTAAAGGTTAACCCCTTTGATACCTGTTGGTAGCGATGTCGATTTTTATTGTAAAGTGTCCCTATTATATGCTGTTGCAGCGTTGGTTTAGGCCAGTGTCAGAGTGACGAGCACACTAAGTGCTCCATAGGAGGATCGAGCCTTGCAGCGCTGAGCGCACTAACTACGCTCCGCGAGGTGGCCACACAGGCGTCAGAATGGAAGAAACATCCACTCTCATGGACGTTCCTTCTGCTCTGAAAAACAATCGTCTGACTGCGGTCTTAGTTAGCAATTTTTGAGAATAATAGTGATGTTGCCTGTCTCTTGAATGAATTCCATGGCCTCTATTTCATAAGACCAATTACATCCTCTACATGTACACCAACTCGATGTGTAAGCATGGGCAGGACTTCTCCATTCCTTTTAATGAAATGAAGTTGCTTAAGCACAGATCCTTTTTATTTCAGTCAATTCTGCTGCTCTGCTCACAAACTGACCCTAATTGTTCTACAGCAATTTAAGCTGAGGATACTTTTCTCGTCTGGTCGCTATATTTGATATTGTAATGAATCCATGTTTTTTGTTATACAATTTCCTTCTTGAAATTATCCAAATCCAAGAATTCTTGTCTATGTATGTAATCAACTCACAGACAATCCCATAATTACTATTTCCATCTGATTGCATTTTTTCCTAAAAGGAAATAATTAACTGTAAATAGGTTTTCATATATATTTCTATTAATAGGCTGATTGCCATTTCCCTCAGCATTATAAGTCAGTTACATAGGATACGTAAATGTGGTGTAAATTATTCTCATCTGGAGGAGTAGAGCTTGTCCATGCAGTTTTCTCGGCTGAGTCTTTCTCATGATATCAGGCTCTTTTTCGTCTTTTTTCCAAGCTTAAGATCCTTTTGCGAATTGAGCAGTAACGAGCTGGCATTATTTAGAAAAAGTAGCCCCCCCCCCCGCAGTAATTCGTTAGCTGGTGCTTCTATCACTGTTATTTCGATTGATGAACGGTTCAACTTACAATGGTAACAACATTACTACTTCTCTACTACCAATATGGCTCATGTCAAGGGACTGAATCTTCACATACCGCTTGTGAGGGAAACAGAGGGTGTCTACATCAAGGGTCAACAACCATGACCCTCCAGATGTTTTGCAACTTCCTCTCCCATGAAGCTTAGTCCTCATTAGAATGGCTGTGTCAATAATCCAATGGACGGGCTCTGCAAAACTCCAGAAAGGCCTGTGCCGGTGTGGCTCTTTTCTGACTCCGGCAATCCCTTTCCTGCCCGGTTCTCAAGACTGTTTCGGACTAGGCTTTATGTTTAGCCTGTGTGTCATCCAGACTCTCAGGAATCCACACCACATCGTTCCTGCTGTCTACTACCATAGCTGTGGTTGTTAAGGGTTGCCTCCTGGAAAGGGAGTCATGCCCTAGATTCAGTGCTTCAACACATGAGGTGACTAAGTGTGCTCTGGAGCCTGTTGCTCATTTACCGGTATCGCAGCATGCCAGCCTGCACCTTGAAGAATAGGGGAACACATAGTAGTCTTATATGATGCAGGAAACACGAAGAGTGGGAAGGTGAGATCACGGTGGGTAGGAAGACAGAATCAGTAGCTGGGGTCTGTGGTAGCAAGATCTGTAGCTGGGGTCTGCGGTAGCAGGATCTGTAGCTGGGGTCTGTGGTAGCATGATCTGTAGCAGGGGTCTGTGGTGGCAGGATCTGTAGCAGGGGTCTGTGGTAGCAAGATCTGTAGCTGGGGTCTGTGGTAGCAGGATCTATAGCTGGGGTCTGTGGTAGCAGAATCTGTAGCTGGGGTCTGTGATAGCAGGATCTGTAGCAGGGGTCTGTGGTGGCAGGATCTGTAGCAGGGGTCTGTGGTGGCAGGATCTGTAGCAGAGGTCTGTGGTAGCAGGATCTATAGCTGGGGTCTGTGGTAGCAGAATCTGTAGCTGGGGTCTGTGATAGCAAGATCTGTAGCTGGGGTTTGTGGTAGCAGGATCTGTAGCTGGCGTCTGTGATGGCAGGATCTGTAGCAGGGGTCTGTGGTGGCAGGATCTGTAGCTGGGGTCTGTGATAGCAAGATCTGTAGCTGGGGTCTGTGGTAGCATGATCTGTAGCAGGGGTCTGTGGTGGCAGGATCTGTAGCAGGGGTCTGTGGTGGCAGGATCTGTAGCTGGGGTCTGTGATAGCAAGATCTGTAGCTGGGGTCTGTGGTAGCATGATCTGTAGCAGGGGTCTGTGGTGGCAGGATCTGTAGCAGGGGTCTGTGGTAGCAAGATCTGTAGCTGGGGTCTGTGGTAGCAGGATCTATAGCTGGGGTCTGTGGTAGCAGAATCTGTAGCTGGGGTCTGTGATAGCAGGATCTGTAGCAGGGGTCTGTGGTGGCAGGATCTGTAGCAGGGGTCTGTGGTGGCAGGATCTGTAGCAGGGGTCTGTGGTAGCAGGATCTATAGCTGGGGTCTGTGGTAGCAGAATCTGTAGCTGGGGTCTGTGATAGCAAGATCTGTAGCTGGGGTTTGTGGTAGCAGGATCTGTAGCTGGCGTCTGTGATGGCAGGATCTGTAGCAGGGGTCTGTGGTGGCAGGATCTGTAGCTGGGGTCTGTGATAGCAAGATATGTAGCTGGGGTCTGTGGTAGCAGGATCTGTAGCACGGGTGTCCTTGGTAAGAACGGATAGCATGATATATGCCTGGAAAAAGGAGAAACAATAGACAGGTCCTTGCTGAGCAAGTTAAGTATCTACAATGATAGAGCACAGGCTGATGGGATGTGTAACCTTCATTAGGGGCAGCCAGTGCTTAATTAGTCATGTGTTGCGTGAGAGTACGCTGCAGCCGGGAAGGCCAGAATTAACAGGACATCACGGGAAAGGTGCTGGCTTGGTGATCAAGATGCAGCACCAGTTTGGGCCTTCTTGTGGTGACGACGGCGCAAACACTGACATCCTTATTGTGTTTATTCCCATTTGGATTGGTATTCCTAGTTTGTACATTGGTATTGATATCACACTGAGTACGCCACCTGAATGGCGATTATTAAAATGCCAAAGCAGACAGTTGACAAAGCAGATACTTTAGGTCTGGTAAGGGGACCTCAATGCCTGTTATTAACCAATGTAGCCCAAACAAACATTAACCTTTTCCAACCCATTCTTAGTAAAGGATATAGCTTAGATTCTCCTCTGGGTCGACAGAACATGAGAAATAGATTAATTAATCATTGGGTAGGTTATCCTGTAGCTACAACAAATAATTTCATGTAGAAGAAGCAGAGTCTTCATCTGCTTCCCATGAATATACATTTAATGCCCCAGAGAAACAAAAAATGGCAAACACAGAGCATTCTATCAACAGTCTGGTCACTGGAGGCATGTGAAGGATCACTGAAAGTGCCTCCTCATCATCTGTTGACCTTTCATTGCCTCTTGCTTGGATGGATTTACATCCAGTAAACATGAAAGGAGAGTAGGAAAGTATATGGTGCTATTATGCAATAACAGTTTATAACTTAAATCGTCTTTCAAATGGGTTGGAGAAGAAAGAGTCAAGCTTGTCCGATCCAGAAGCGCTTTATAGTTTTCAGGTAACTTTGCTTGTTTTTAGCGTGGCAGGTTCGAGGCTTATTAACAAGGCTATGTACATCATGCGGACATAACGAGCTTTAGTGTTTTCAGAGATATAGTTATATTTTTGCTCGCAGCGAGCTAAGTTACATATGAAGACTGAGGCATTTGTGTCTAATGATACGGTTTCACGCCAGTTAGTGTAAGTTCCAGCAAATTGTGAAGGATTTCTGGAGTCATATTGATTACTCTGGACTCATTTATTTCGAGTATTAAGTTTGAGGGGTTTCAGCAAAATAGCTAAGAGAACCTTAGATTTTAACATCATGTAACTATATAAGGGATCGTGACTGGATGTTGCACTAATCCTCTCTGTTCTGTGCAAAATGTTGTTTATTTTCTATGATTAAATGTTTTTTCTGAAACTGTATGAAACGGAGAAAATTTCAGAATGAAATGTGTTACCCCCTATCAATTCCATGTGAAAATAACTCATTCACCGCAGGACGTATTGAGTGACTGCTGGTGACCCAGGCAACCTGCATATTTTTGCTTAGTGGCTCCCATGCTGGGAATACAATGACCTGCATCTTAAAAATGATTTGCCGTTTTACTGCTCAATGCTTTCTTTCAAATGAATGTAAAAGTAGATCACTTCAAGTTTCAAAATGGAAAGATGAAGAGCCAAAACACAGAGTGGTTTACAAATGTCTGGAGTACAGTCGTGGGTATGATATTATTTAAAAATGATCATGCATTTACAGTTGTGTTCAAAATTATTCAACCCCCACTGAAATTGAGTGTTTTGGCCAGTTTGACATTGATTTTGATCATTCAGTCATCTTGCTTACAATTAAATCAAAGAGGCACGTGTAGGTCAGACAAATATAACATAACGTTTATAATGAAATAACCACAAATGTCTTTTCTGTGCTCACATCATTATCAGTTTTATTCAACCCCCAAGTGACATTCAATCTTAGTACTTAGTACAACATCCTTTTACAGTTATAACAGCTTTTAAACGTGAAGCATAGCTTGACACAAGTGTCTTGCAGCGATCTACGGGTATCTTCGCCCATTCGTCATGGGCAAAAGCCTCCAGTTCAGTCACATTCTTAGGCTTGCGCACTGCAACTGCTTTCTTTAAGTCCCACCAGAGGTTCTCAATCGGATTTAAATCAGGTGACTGCGATGGCCACTCCAAAATGTTCCAGCCTTTAATCTGCAACCATGCTCTAGTGGACTTGGAGGTATGCTTGGGATCATTGTCCTGTTGAAAGGTCCAACGTCTCCCAAGCCTCAGGTTTGTGACGGACTGCATCACATTGTCATCCAATATCTCCTGGTACTGAAGAGAATTCATGGTACCTTGCACACGCTGAAGCTTCCCTGTACCTGCAGAAGCAAAACAGCCCCAAAGCATGATTGACCCCCCCGCCATGCTTCACAGTAGGCAAGGTGTTCTTTTCTTCATAGGCCTTGTTCTTCCTCCTCCAAACATAGCGTTGATCCATGTGCCCAAACAGTTCTAATTTTGTTTCATCAGTCCACAGAACACTATCCCAAAACTTCTGTGGTTTGTCCACATGACTTTTGGCATACTGCAGTCGACTCTTCTTATTCTTTGGAGACAGCAAGGGGGTGCGCCTGGGAGTTCTGGCATGGAGGCCTTCATTACGCAGTGTGCGCCGTATTGTCTGAGCTGAAACTTCAGTACCCACATCTGACAAATCTTTTCTCAGTTCCTCAGCAGTCACACGGGGACTTTTCTCCACTCTACACTTCAGGTAGCGCACAGCAGTCGAAGTCAGCATCTTCTTTCTGCCACGACCAGTTAGCGTTTCAACAGTGCCCTTTGCCTTGAATTTACGAATGATGCTTCCTATGGTCTCTCTTGGTATGCTTAACATCTTTGCAATCTTCTTATAGCCATTGCCCTTCCTGTGAAGAGTAATCACCTCTTCTCTGGTCTTCCTGGACCATTCTCTTGACTTCACCATGTTTGTAACCACACCAGTAAATGTCTAGAAGGAGCGGAGTATCACAGTCATTTTAAAGCTGCCTAATTGGTGCTTATTATGCTTTATTGCTGCTCCGTGACATCCACAGGTGTTTTCAATACCTGATTGAAAACACTTGAATGAACCTCTGTTCTTCAGAGTGGTAGTCTTTAAGGGGTTGAATAATTGTGTCAATGAAGAATTCACAAAAGAAACATTTACTACTGTATTACAAAACCAATTGATGTCATTTTAGTGGCATATGGTTCTTTAAAAAGTCCTTGTAGGATTTCATTCTGAATACAATTACAAATGTACACTAAATTCCCTAAAACCCTTTACAGCATTGGGGGTTGAATAATTTTGAACACAACTGTAGATGCTCTTCTGCAGGAGTCAACAACCTAGGCCCTCCACGTTTTTGTGAAACTACATTTCCCATGATGCTCAGGTACTCATTAGACTAGAACAATATGTAGAGTCCTCGCACTTGCACATATAGTCCAGTGAGAGAGTGATACTTCAAATGATTTGTTTCTGAGCCCCATAAAGTCGGCTCTAAACTATACAGGCATGAATACGTGGTTACGATCTCACCAGCCCATCCTACCGGCATCAATCCGCGGTGATAACCTGGTCCATAGATGAAATGCTAATGATAAAAAAAATTCAAACGCAACACTTCCTCGTACGTCTCTTTAGGCCTCAAACCTGGAGCCGCAGCACACACCCCGCTCCCGGTGGCACTCCGCTGACCTCTCACCCGGCCGCGCCTCGGTCTCACTCCGCGGTTCCTAAGGCAGTGTGTGCTGGGACTGCTGGGAAGGCTCGTGACGACTGCCGGGTAAGAGGTCAGCGGAGTGACACCGGGAGCGGGGTGTGTGCTGCGGCTCCAGGTTTGAGGCCTAAAGAGACGTACGAGGAAGTGTTGCGCTTGAATTTATTTTATCATTAGCATTTCATCTATGGACCAGGTTATCACCGCGGATTGACGCCGGTAGGATGGGCTGGTGAGATCGTATCCACGTATTCATGCCTGTATAGTTTGGAGCCGACTTTATGGGGCTCAGAAACAAATCATTTGAAGTATCACTCTCTCACTGGACTATTTGTGCAAGCGCGAGGACTCTACATATTGTTCTAATCCATTGACATCTGCACTTGGGAGTGTGCGTTTGTGCCCTTGCTGCTACATAAGACTCTCCGTTTACATACCATCTGCGCCATTCACCACCTTTATTTTTTTACTCATTAGACTAGCTGTGCCTCCTGGGAAATGTAGTTCCAATACATTTTGAGGAGCGTGGTTTTGTCAAAAAAGATTCTAATCTGAAAGCATTGATACATACAGTCATGGCCGAAATTATTGGCATCCCAAACATTTTTCCAGAAAATCAAGTATTTCTCACAGAAAAGTATTGCAGTACCACATGTTTTGCTATACACATGTTTATTCCCTTTGTGTGTATTGGAAAAAAAACAAAAAAAGCGAGGAAAAAAAGCAAATTGGACATAATGTCACGCAAAACTCCAAAAATGGGCTGGACAAAATTCTTGGCACCCTTAACTTAATATTTGGTTGCACACCCTTTGGAAAAAATAACTGAAATCAGCCGCTTCCTATAACCATCAATAAGCTTCTTACACCTCTCACCCGGAGTTTTGGACCACTCTTCCTTTGCAAACTGCTCCAGGTCTCTCTTATTGGAAGGGCGCCTTTTCCCAACAGCAATTTTAAAATCTCTCCACAGGTGTTCAATGGGATTTAGATCTGGACTCATTGCTGGCCACTTCAGAACTCTCCAGCGCTTTGTTGCCGTCCATTTCTGGGTGCTTTTTGACGTATGTTTGGGGTCATTGTCCTGCTGGAAGACCCAAGATCTCGGACGCAAACCCAGCTTTCTGACACTGGACTCTACAGTGAGACCCAAAATCCTTTGGTAATCCTCAGATTTCATGATGCCTTGCACACATTCAAGGCACCCAGTGCCAGAGGCAGCAAAACAACCCCAAAACATCATTGAACCTCCACCATATTTCACTGTAGGTACTGTGCTCTTTTCTTTGTAGGCCTCATTCCATTTTCGGTAAACAGTAGAATGATGTGCTTTACCAAAAAGCTCTATCTTGGTCTCATCTGTCCACAAGACGTTTTCCCAGAAGGATTTTGGTTTACTCGAGTACATTTTGGCAAACTGCAGTCTTGCTTTTTTTATGTCTCTGTGTCAGCAGTGGAGTCCTCCTGGGTCTCCTGCCATAGCGTTTCATTTAATTTAAATGTCGATGGATAGTTCGCGCTGACACTGATGCTCCCTGAGCCTGCAGGACAGCTTGAATGTCTTTGGAACTTGTTTGGGGCTGCTTATCCACCATTCAGACTATCCTGCGTTGCAACCTTTCATAAATTTTTCTCTTCCGTCCACCCACAGAGAGATTAGCTACAATACCATGGGTTGCAAACTTCTTGATAATGTTGCGCACTGTGGACAAAGGCAAATCTAGATCTCTAGAGATGGACTTGTAACCTTGAGATTGTTGATATTTTTCCACAATTTTGGTTCTCAAGTCCTCAGACCGGTCTCTTCTCCTCTTTCTGTTGTCCATGCTTATTGTGGCACACACTGACACACAATGCAAAGACTAAGTGAACTGCTCTCCTTTTTATCTGGTTTCAGGTGTGATTTTTATATTGCCCACACCTGTTACTTGCCCCAGGTGAGTTTACAGGAGCATCACATGCTTGAAACAATCTTATTTATCCACAATTTTGAAAGGGTGCCAAGAATTTTGTCCAGCCCATTTTTGGAGTTTTGTGTGACATTATGTCCAATTTGCTTTTTTTCCTCACTTTTTTGCTTTTTTTCCAATACACACAAAGGGAATAAACATGTGTATAGCAAAACATGTGTTACTGCAATACTTTTCTGTGAGAAATACTTGATTTTCTGGAAAAATGTCTGGGGTGCCAATAATTTCGGCCATGACTGTATGACATGCTTGAAGTATTACAGAAAATAGCTTTTTTTCCATATCTTAACCCCTTAGTGACCGGGCGGTTTTACACGAATCCGTCCGTTCGTGACCGCTGCTGTTTTTACGTTTCTGCGCTCTTAGTGTTTACGTCAAATTTTCCTCTTACTCGTTTATGTAACCCACACATATTTTACACTGTTTTTCTCGGCACTAAATGGACTTTATAAAGATACCATTTTTTTCATCATTTCATATAATTTACTATAAAAAATATTGTGAAATATGACACAAAAATTGAAAAAACACCACTTTTTCGAACTTTGACCCCCAAAATTTCTTATGTATCAACAACCGTCAAAAAAAATTAATTCCTTAGTAGTTTCTAAATTTAGTACTGAGTTTAGCAATACCCAATGTTTACATATTCCTCGCTTTTTTCCTTATTTTATGCAACAATAAGTGCAAGTAGCACTTTGCCATTTCCAAAGAGTTTATTTTCAAAACTAGTGATAGTGACATTGTAACACTGATATCTGTCACTAATTCCTGAATAACCCTCCACATATACATATTTTTTTAAAGTACACAAATCAAGGTATTAAACTTGGGGTATTTTGACTCTTTCCATGCAAACCATTTTACCACAAATCTATGCCAAAGTTTGAGAAAAAAAAAAATTTGGTGATTTTTTTTTTTGAACGCAATTTAAGAATACATGTACTGTGAACTTTAAGGTTTACTGCCAAAAAGCACCCCAAAATATGTTCAGCAACATCTTCTGAGTAAATTGATACCACCCAAGTATAGGTATGTCGGGTCATTTGGGGCTAAAAGGCCTTATTTGGGGGGTGCGCATTTCAGTTTTCCAACTTGGAATTTTCACATTTCGTCATCATGCACCCATGTCCTATTTGGGACATTTTTGAAGCCGGCCAAAGTAATTTACCCCCATCAAACCATATATTTTTAGAAAGGGCACACCCTAGGGTGCTTCAAAGAGTTGTATTTTAACACTTTCCATGCACTAGCTCTATGTCAAACTTTCAGGTAGTCACTTTTTGTGTTATTTTTTCACACACATTGTACTTTAGGCATGAATTGTCAAATCCAGTTATGGGTTACTGCCAAAAAACACCCCAAAATATGTTCAGCAACATCTTCTGAGTAAATTGATACCACCCATGTATAGGTATGTCGGGTCATTTGGGGGCTAATAGGCCTTATTTGGGGGGTGCGCATTTCAGTTTTCCAACTTGGAATTTTCACATTTCGTCATCATGCACCCATGTCCTATTTGGGACATTTTTGAAGCCGGCCAAAGTAATTTACCCCCATCAAACCATATATTTTTAGAAAGGGCACACCCTGGGGTGCTTCAAAGAGTTGTATTTTAACACTTTCCATGCACTAGCTCTATGTCAAACTTTCAGGTAGTCACTTTTTGTGTTATTTTTTCACACACATTGTACTTTAGGCATGAATTGTCAAATCCAGTTATGGGTTACTGCCAAAAAACACCCCAAAATATGTTCAGCAACATCTTCTGAGTAAATTGATACCACCCATGTATAGGTATGTCGGGTCATTTGGGGGCTAATAGGCCTTATTTGGGGGGTGCGCATTTCAGTTTTCCAACTTGGAATTTTCACATTTCGTCATCATGCACCCATGTCCTATTTGGGACATTTTTGAAGCCGGCCAAAGTAATTTACCCCCATCAAACCATATATTTTTAGAAAGGGCACACCCTAGGGTGCTTCAAAGAGTTGTATTTTAACACTTTCCATGCACTAGCTCTATGTCAAACTTTCAGGTAGTCACTTTTTGTGTTATTTTTTCACACACATTGTACTTTAGGCATGAATTGTCAAATCCAGTTATGGGTTACTGCCAAAAAACACCCCAAAATATGTTCAGCAACATCTTCTGAGTAAATTGATACCACCCAAGTATAGGTATGTCGGGTCATTTGGGGGCTAATAGGCCTTATTTGGGGGGTGCGCATTTCAGTTTTCCAACTTGGAATTTTCACATTTCGTCATCATGCACCCATGTCCTATTTGGGACATTTTTGAAGCCGGCCAAAGTAATTTACCCCCATCAAACCATATATTTTTAGAAAGGGCACACCCTGGGGTGCTTCAAAGAGTTGTATTTTAACACTTTCCATGCACTAGCTCTATGTCAAACTTTCAGGTAGTCACTTTTTGTGTTATTTTTTCACACACATTGTACTTTAGGCATGATTGTCAAATCCAGTTATGGGTTACTGCAAAAACACCCCAAAATATGTTCAGCAACATCTTCTGAGTAAATTGATACCACCCATGTATAGGTATGTCGGGTCATTTGGGGGCTAATAGGCCTTATTTGGGGGGTGCGCATTTCAGTTTTACAACTTGGAATTTTCACATTTCGTCATCATGCACCCATGTCCTATTTGGGACATTTTTGAAGCCGGCAAAGTAATTTACCCCCATCAAACCATATATTTTTAGAAAGGGCACACCCTAGGGTGCTTCAAAGAGTTGTATTTTAACACTTTCCATGCACTAGCTCTATGTCAAACTTTCAGGTAGTCACTTTTTGTGTTATTTTTTCACACACATTGTACTTTAGGCATGAATTGTCAAATCCAGTTATGGGTTACTGCCAAAAAACACCCCAAAATATGTTCAGCAACATCTTCTGAGTAAATTGATACCACCCATGTATAGGTATGTCGGGTCATTTGGGGGCTAATAGGCCTTATTTGGGGGGTGCGCATTTCAGTTTTCCAACTTGGAATTTTCACATTTCGTCATCATGCACCCATGTCCTATTTGGGACATTTTTGAAGCCGGCCAAAGTAATTTACCCCCATCAAACCATATATTTTTAGAAAGGGCACACCCTAGGGTGCTTCAAAGAGTTGTATTTTAACACTTTCCATGCACTAGCTCTATGTCAAACTTTCAGGTAGTCACTTTTTGTGTTATTTTTTCACACACATTGTACTTTAGGCATGAATTGTCAAATCCAGTTATGGGTTACTGCCAAAAAACACCCCAAAATATGTTCAGCAACATCTTCTGAGTAAATTGATACCACCCAAGTATAGGTATGTCGGGTCATTTGGGGGCTAATAGGCCTTATTTGGGGGGTGCGCATTTCAGTTTTCCAACTTGGAATTTTCACATTTCGTCATCATGCACCCATGTCCTATTTGGGACATTTTTGAAGCCGGCCAAAGTAATTTACCCCCATCAAACCATATATTTTTAGAAAGGGCACACCCTAGGGTGCTTCAAAGAGTTGTATTTTAACACTTTCCATGCACTAGCTCTATGTCAAACTTTCAGGTAGTCACTTTTTGTGTTATTTTTTCACACACATTGTACTTTAGGCATGAATTGTCAAATCCAGTTATGGGTTACTGCCAAAAAACACCCCAAAATATGTTCAGCAACATCTTCTGAGTAAATTGATACCACCCATGTATAGGTATGTCGGGTCATTTGGGGGCTAATAGGCCTTATTTGGGGGGTGCGCATTTCAGTTTTACAACTTGGAATTTTCACATTTCGTCATCATGCACCCATGTCCTATTTGGACATTTTTGAAGCCGGCCAAAGTAATTTACCCCCATCAAACCATATATTTTTAGAAAGGGCACACCCTAGGGTGCTTCAAAGAGTTGTATTTTAACACTTTCCATGCACTAGCTCTATGTCAAACTTTCAGGTAGTCACTTTTTGTTATTTTTTCACACACATTGTACTTTAGGCATGAATTGTCAAATCCAGTTATGGTTACTGCCAAAAAACACCCCAAAATATGTTCAGCAACATCTTCTGAGTAAATTGATACCACCCATATATAGATTTGTTCTGTTGTTTTTGGGGTGCTACGCCAATCTTTGACATGTGCTTGTCAATTTTCTAATTTGACATACAGTATCTTCTTTGCTTATCTTCTTTTTAGGGGCCTTTTTACATACCCCAGTTTTATGAACGTGCATATATTTGGTAAGCTAACACCCCAAAGTATTGTAAATGGAGTGTTTTTATGCTATGGATGCATCCGTTTGCTCCAAACAAATTGGATACAGTTTGGTGGTCATTTTTCATTTTCACACCCACATCAGTTTTGGACTGTGATTTAGGAGACACTGTTGTTTGTTACTGCATGAAAACTCTCCAGGTTGTTTTCTGCAAGGTCTCCTGAGTACACGCATGCCCCCCATGCATAGGTTTGCCAGGATTTTGGGAAGGTTCAAATACAATTTTTATGACTTTGTCATTAGAGTTGAAATTGAGATTATTTCTTCAGCTAGGCCTATCTTTGGTTTTGGGTCTACCGCATACCCCAGTTTGAATTATTGACAGAAAATTGTTTATATTTGTTATGTTGACACCCCAAGGTATTGCATATGGAGTGCTTTGATGCCATGGATGCAACGGTTTTAGCCCAAAACATTTGAGAAGGTGTGTGGCGGTAGTTTTTCAATTTTCAGATTTTTACGCCCACAGTAGTTTTGGACTGTGATTTAGGAGACACTGTTGTTTGTTACTACATGAAAACTCTCCAGGTTGTTTTCTGCAAGGTCTCCTGAGTACACCCATGCCCCCCATGCATAGGTTTGCCAGGATTTTGGGAAGGTTCAAATACAATTTTTATGACTTTGTCATTAGAGTTGAAATTGAGATTATTTCTTCAGCTAGGCCTATCTTTGGTTTTGGGTCTACCGCATACCCCAGTTTGAATTATTGACAGAAAATTGTTTATATTTGTTATGTTGACACCCCAAGGTATTGCATATGGAGTGCTTTGATGCCATGGATGCAACGGTTTTAGCCCAAAACATTTGAGAAGGTGTGTGGCGGTAATTTTTCAATTTTCAGATTTTTACGCCCACATTAGATTTGGACTGTGATTTAGGAGACACTGTTGTTTGTTACTGCATGAAAACTCTCCAGGTTGTTTTCTGCAAGATCTCCTGAGTACACCCATGCCCCCCATGCATAGGTGTGCAAAGATTTTGGCAAAATACAGCACCAATTGTAGAACATAAAAATGTACGAATAAAATGTAAAAGTCTGGTGCTTGTCAAACTGGGGATGCTCTCTAGGGGGGCACAGGCTGTTGTCACTGAAGTGCATGAAACGCAAAATGTTTTCATACCTTCTACGTGACATTGATTGGGGGTAAATGGGGGTAGAGCAGATGGGGCTACTGCTCCAGTAGGAGCGAATTGAGGGCTTCTTTATGATGCCCTCAGCATAGTAAGTGCCCAGAATTTCAGAAATTCTGGCACATCTAGCGGGGTCCATTGCTGCCTTGCCAAGTAGGAGTCTGGCTTCGCAGCACAATGCTGATGGGCATACAGATTTGATTGGGCCACGATGTGGCCCAACAAATCATCCCCCATAAACACCTGCAAAAACTGTGTGGCGGTAAATCCTGCAACATCAATATTGATGCCAGGATTTGCTGTGAAAGGAGGGATATCTGGCCTCTGGCGATGAGGCACTACCCACTCCTCAGCTGGAGCTGTGCGTCTCCTGCTGGCAGGTGGTGACCCAGGATCTGCATCAGAAACATCACTAGATACATCAGCCAGCGTAGATAATGTATCTAGCGACGTCTCTGAGCAGTTAGCGGGGTCGAAATGAGGGTCTGAGTCTGACGCAGATGCCTCAGATTCTGACGCCAGGATGGCATATGCCTCCTCGGCGCTGTACACCCTCTCAGACATTATATATAATAGATTATAAAATTTTATAATTATTATATATATATAAGCGGATTGTTGGTTCTTAGAAGAACCGTTGGGTTTCACAAGAAAATACAAATAAACACCTAAATCTCTCTAAATCCCTCTAAACCTGCCTCAATTCTTCTAAATCTCCCTAAAATCTCTCTAAATCTGCCTCAATTTTTCTAATCTCACTAAATCTCACTAAAATCTCTAACCTGTCAAATCTGATCTCTCTCTCTCGCTCACCAAAACACAAGTGAGGAGAGGGAGGGAGAATCACAGAGGTCAGAGCCAATATTTACAAAATATTGACCTGACCTGACAAATTAGAAATTTTATTTTGATTTTTTTATAACTTCTGATTGGATGTTGCTAGCCTGCCTCTCTGATGAGGCAGGCTAGGAACATCCCACTCAGCCCCAAGATGACCCTGCCCTTAGAACCCTAACCCTACCCCTAACCCTACCCCTAACCCTACCCCTAACCCTAACCCTACCCCTAACCCTACCCCTAACCCTACCCCTAACCCTACCCCTAACCCTAACCCTAACCCTACCCCTAACCCTACCCCTAACCCTAACCCTACCCCTAACCCTACCCCTAACCCTAACCCTACCCCTAACCGTCAGTTTATTTTATTTTTTTTTACCTTTTTTTTCACTTTTTTTTCACTTTTTTTTCACACTTTTTTTTACTCTGCTGGGTGCCTTGATCCCTCGAGGCACCCAGCAGAGCACCTGATCACTGATGTGATCGTTTTTGTACTGAGTGCCACGATACCTCGTGGCACTCAGTACTTCCTGCCGCTACCGGAAGTGATCGCTCGGGGGGAGCGATCACGGACGGACCGGCGGCAGGTAAGCATATTGCAAGGATGCCTCGATGTCGAGGCATCCTTGTAATATACTCAGAGCAGCTGGAAGCGATCTGATCGCTTCCAGCGCTCTCTAGAAGTGCCGGGCACCTCTCCGGTGAAACCGGATGTTGATCGCTCCCGGGGAGCGATCACATGGTGCCCCGACACTTCTAAACGCCATTGCACGGCTGCCTGGACTCCCAGGCAGCCTGCAATGGCGTTTGAGCTGCTGGAAGCGATCCGATCGCTTCCAGCGCTCAAAAAACGGCAGGACGTACCATGTACGTCAGCGGGTCTAAGAGAGACCCGCTGCAATGACGTACATGGTACGTCCTCGGTCCTTAAGGGGTTAAAGACACCTAAGTTGGGATAATGATTGTAGTCTGGTTTTTCTGAGATACTTTGGAGAATGAGTTGTAAATGATGGAGTATGATCTGTTAGGAGTCAAATTCAATTCTAAGTTGAGGTGTGTGAAGAAGTGAGTTAATTCTTCATAAAAGTGCTTAAAGGGTTATTCAGAGAGCACCGACATTTCAGTGTTCTCCCGTTCGACCTGCCGAACGAATCGAAAAATCCCAGCAAAACCGCCGAATCAATCTGAAAAATACAGAAAAACCCGCCGAATGCATCCGACGATCTGCCATAAAACCGCCGAATCGATCTGCAACATAAACAACGGGCCGCCGGAAAAAGCCGACAAGTCGCCGAACAAGGGTAGAAAAAACCTCAACTTTTAAAAGGCCATTTTAAAAAAATCGGATTAAATTTTTTGCCTAAAATATAATATAATAAATAAAGAGACTTTTTGCTGCAAATGAAAAATTTAAATGGTTGAATAAATATTTAATAAAGACAGGGAGTTTTTTTAACATTGAAACCTATGGGATTCATCTGTTTAAACCTGTCGAATGAAACCACCGAAAATCAGTGCATTTCACTGACATTTCAGTGCAGTTCGGTGTGCTCTGAATAGATTAACCATTACTTCTCTATAAATATTTCACTGCTGTCGAAGGTCACTGTATTTCACTGGCAATTCACCAATATTTGGCGAATTGTCAGGTTTTCGAATAGCTGAATGGTCACGAAATTGCACCATATGGGGAAATTCACTGTTTGGTGCAATTACAGGGCCAATTCGGTGCTCTTTGAATTACCCTGTTAGTTTATTCATGCATTGCATACAATGAGTTAACTTTTAATGATGTAAGACGGATACATACAGGGTTATTCAAAGAGAATCGAAAAGTCACTGCACGTTCTGTGACTTTTCGTTCTCTTCAATTCGGTGCAATTTGGCAATCCCATTTCGGCGACCCTGCGGTGTATTCAGCAAGCACCACAGGGCCGTCGTAGTGCAGGGAAAAGCCGCTGCAAACCTGACGCACACTAACCGCAAAACCCAGCAAACGCACACCAAAACCCGCAAAAACATCTTTATTAACCACGCCGGACACGCTGGAGAAACCCGAGCAGCCGCCGATCACAGCGTAGAGCAGCCGCAGAAAAAAGCCAACACCACAGACGAATGGAGTGGGAAAAAAAACAGTACGCTTGAATGTTTGAAAAGTAAAACGCTGTTTGCAAAGAAACTACTGAACGAAAATGTCTGAAATTTACATATAAGATCCAATGAATGATAATAAAAAGGGCTGTTACAAAAAAGAAAACACGGTAACAAAATTTTCACAAAAAAATCCCGAAAAATGCCTAAAAGATCCTAAAAATCAAGAGACTTTTTACTGCAGAATAAAATAATGAACGGTTTATTAGATATTGTATTAAAATGGGAATATTTTTAACATTGAAGCCTATGGGATTCGCCCAAATAATCCTGCCGAATTAAACCACCGAATGGCAGGGCATTTCGGCAACTTTTCACTTCTGGTTTTTGTTCTCTGAATAGACGAAGCATTGCTTCTCTAAGGGGATTTCACTGCCCTCGAACAGGCACCGTATGTGCAGGCAATTCGCCAACATTTGGTGAACTGCCTGCTCTCTGAATAACCAAATGGCCAGGAAAGGTAACCGTGCACTGAATTTTAGTGCTCGTTTACCTTGCGGCCACAATTCTGAGCTCTTTGAATAACCCTGATATTACTCCACAGCCAGGTTTTGAAGGAAAAGAATTACTGCTGAGGTCTTCCTAACATGATAAAAAGCAGACCTGAGCGTAACACTCTAAGAAATAATATATAATAACCAGAGACATTTCTAAATTAAGCACAAATCTAGGGCGCCTTTATCCTTTTATATCATAAACAGAGATTTGTGACTCCTAAAATTACATTTATAATATTTAAAGATGAGAACTCACAGAGGATTTTAAATGTTGTCAAATATGAATAAAAATGCTGTTTAACGTAACCATCTAGGGGTTAAAACAGGTGAGGGAGAGAACAATTATATTGCTAAATATTAATCCTTCCCAAAACAGTTGCCTTTTAACCCTTGATTGTCTTAAATACTTACCACTCATTCTACCAAAGGGCTCACTCAGTGCTGATCCGATCTGGCAGCTGCTGTTACTTCTTGTTCTTCTATTACTCCTGGATACCCATGGGTTGGGTGAGGACACTCAGGTCACCATGATCATTCAAATGATATTGAATGGCCATGGTGCCTAGAGAATCTGTAGCAAATCATTATATAACTAGTTATGAATATAGAAACGTGTCACTTTATTGAAAACTGTAGAAAAAACAATGTGTGCCTTTTCCAGTTCTAGGTAACGGGCGACAAACAAAGTGGGAGTTTTGAGGTTGTGGTGGTTTATTTTGATGATGTGATTGTCTTAATGGGACTTGAGACTTTAGCTATCTTCAACGTGCGCTTAACTGTTTTCCTTCTCTGTCACGAAGAACAAATTTTGATTTGTGTGGTCAACATTCCATGTAGCAGCTGGAAGCTCCATTACTCTGTATGAGGGTTCTCTACTTGCTGCAGCCAGCCTAGAGTACCACTGTATTCTCAGCCTACATCATTTCAACCGGACCTGTTTGAAGGAGCTTTATTTATGGCAGAATAGGATGATTTTAATCCTTTCTGGAACACATTCTGGCAGATATTAGGAAAATTTATAGTGTTTCAGCTCACATTATCATATCATGCCAGCAGATGTTTGGTTGACATCAAGGGATTCAGTTTAGAAGGAGCTCAAATTTCCAGGAATGTGAAACAGACTCCTCCGATGTACATCATCTTTCATGTGAATCTATTATAATACATATGTATGATGTCCTTACTAGTCATACCGTTGAAGGGGGGGGTCAACTGTTTTGTGCATTTTTCCTATTCTCTAAAGGGACTGTATTTGTTTTTAGTAAAAAGCTAAAATAGCAAATAACAATGAAGTGATTATAGACCATAAAGAGCGAACAAGGACTGAAAAAAAGTGTTGTTGGTCTCCATGACTAACGAAAGGGGAAAGGACTTTGACATATGTTTAGCTTTCTTCAGAGACTTAAAAATCGTAACTACAGCAAGGGACATATCCTCTTCCAGAAACCACAGCCATGGGTGGAGAACTCGCACGGTAAAATAATGCTGCTATTTTACTGACTTCACTTCCAAAAATTCAGGGAAATACTTTTGCCCACCCTTTACTTATTTCTCATGAAGTGGTGTTTCTACTTGGCTATCTTCTCAGATGCAAAGCAGAAACTGCATAGTCGGACAAGCTACAGTTTTTCTGGAGGTTGCACATTACATACAAATGAAAAAATTGGTTGCATGGTTTGTTATATAATAATAAGTCCAAATTAATTTTTACTAGAGTCTTACAATAACTATCAGGGTTATTCAAAGAGCTCCGAATTGCTTGAGAAAGGTAACCGAACGCTGAAAATCAGCGTTCAGTTGCCTTTCCTGGCCATTCGGCTATCCAGAGAGCAGGCAATTCACCAAATCCTAGCGAATTGCCTGCACATTCGGTGCCTGTTCGGTGCCTGTTCGAGGGCAGTGAAATCCCCATGAAAAAGCACTGCTTCGACTATTCAGAGAACACAAACCAGCAGTGAAAGGTTCCCCTAATGTCCTGCCATTCGGTGGTTTAATTCGGCAAATTTATTCAGGAGAATCCCATAGGCTTCAATGTTAAAAATATTCCCGTTTTAATTCAATATCTAATAAACTGTTCATTATAAAATTCTGCAGTAAAGAGTCTCTTTATTTATAGATTTGTAGGATATTTTAAGCATTTTCAGAATTTTTTTTATTTTTTAAAAGTCCTTTTTTAATTATTTTTTTTAAAGTTTTCTTCTTTTTTCTGTAACAGCCCTCTTTATTATCATTCCCTGGACCTCATATGCAAATTTCAGACATTTTCGCTCAGTAGTTTCTTTCAAAACAGTGTTTCACTTTCACACATTCATACAAACTGTTTTGTTAATTTATTCACTAGGCTTGTGCACCGATTTTTTTTCGGTTCGATTCGAATATTCGGATTTTTAAACTTTTCGATTCGGCTCGTTTCGACCGATTTCTGTTTCAATTCGGTTCGGCTCGACTCGTTTTTCGGAATTGTAAATGGTTTCGGAATTTCGACCATTTTTCGTATTTTCGTGTCACTTAGCTCGTTTTTGTATCGACTTTTCGTATTTTCGGAAATTTTCGTTTTTCGGAATTGTACATGGTTTCGGAATTTCGACCATTTTTCGTATTTTCGTGTCACTTAGCTCGGTTTTTGTATCGACTTTTCGTATTTTCGAAAATTTTCGTTTTTCGGAACGTCTGTTCTCCTCGTTTCAAAGCAATAAATTTCAATTTGACACATTTCAAGTACATTCGAAAATTCCGAAAATATTTAGTTTCGGCTCGGAAAACTTTTCGGATCTGCCATTTTCGGATCTAAAAATGTTCGGAAAATCGGCCGCATCCGAAAACACGAATCGGGAAATTTCGTGAAAATTCCGAAATTCCGAAACCCGAAACGCAGATCCCTATTATTCACTGCCTCTTCCGCTGTGTCGAAGGCTGTGATCGGCTCCTGTTCGGGTTTTTCTGTGGTTTTCGGCAGGTTAATCCAGATGTTTTTGAGGGTTTTCGGCATGCATTCGCTGGGTTTTGCGGTTCGTTTTCGTCGGGTTTGCGGCAGCTTTTCCCTGCAATTCGGGGACCCTGTGGTGTTTGCTGAATACACCGCAGGGTCACCGAAATGGGATCGGCAAAACAAACCGAATTGAAGAGAGCGAAAAGTCACCGAATGTGCAGTGACTTTTCGAATCTCTTTGAATAACCCTGTATGAGTTTGTAAAATGTGCCGTAGAAGGTACGGAACTGTGGTGAACGTTAATATGATGTGTATGAACTTTTGTTGTCCGTAGTCGGGTGACTAAGTTGGTCGCCCAACAGTCTTATACTTCTATATTTGCATTCTGTCAGACCTTAGATTATATCCAAATCAAAAGATCCTCAAGGTCCTCAAGCGAAGAAAGTGCCGGTAAAAAACTTTATACAAGGGGAAAGAACCCTGCAGGTTCAAATGGTGCGACGTTTCGTCCCAGTGGCCTTAATCATACATACGTATGGGCCGAAAACGTCGCACCATTTGATCCTGCGGGTTTGCTTTCCCCTTGAATAAAGTTTTTTACCGGCACTTTCTTCCGCTTGAGGACCTGCTTCTTTTGATTTGGATGTTTCGAGTTGGGGTAGCGGCACCCCTCTTGTAGCAGTGACCTCGCGGGCTTGGCGCCCACCAGTGCGGGCTTGGCACTTTCTATTGTAGACCTTAGATTATAACCACCAAAAACGTAATTATGTATATTATTGCTTTTTCAGGCAGAGTGGTAAAAAATAATCAATAAAATATTCTAAATGGGCAAGATAAACTTTTATCTCCAATCATTCTTCCTTTAAAAAGGTGTTCTTCGAGGACGAGTATCTGGCATAGCATTTAATCGGTTGAAGAGGTTGACGACTACCTCCGATGTAAGACATGTCTGCGTTGCCCTATCGATGGAGTTCTTTTCCTTTGGAAGGGGTTAATGTATTTTATATGATATTGTGTCTGATGTTCGTGTTTAGGATTTACCTTGAGGTAATCAAATGATGGGAAGTATAGCTAGAGCATTTTGGGAACTACCTTTCTCATGACGCTGAGATATATTTAGGAAACACAGAAATTGTAGTTGCTAGGCATCTGGGGACCCGATTTTGCTGAAACTTGTCTTAAAGATTTTAAACACAAAATCAACCTCTATGTACACTGTAGAAATTTAATCTGCAGAAAAAAAGTAGAGTGAAATTATGTAAAAACGATGTTCTCTATTCCATGATTGGCGTTAACGTTAGCACCTCGATATGTAAGTGTTAGCGCTAGGATAAGTGTGTTTAACATGTACCCCCATATTACATTCTTGACGCTACCCCCGTTAGCGCAATGTTTTTTGCGCTAGCTTTTGCGAGCTGACCGTAGAAACTCAAGTATACCACGAGAGTTTTGAGAAAAATTTAACAATCAAATTGTGGGGGGGGGGGGGGTTGCGGTATACTCAAGACATCTACAGTAAAAAGAAATTGACTAAGGCTGGGGTCAGACCAGCGCACTTTTAACGTGCGTTCTGGCGCACATAATTACGGCCGCACTAGCAGCAGATGACGGGCAATGACGGCCACTATACGATGTGCGGCCGCACAAAAGTCCGGCCGTGCAACGCAAGTGGAATTTGAACGCATTTTTCTGAGAACGCTGAACCGCTAGTACTGACGTACTGAGTGCGCAGCTGCGGCATAGCGGCGTGTGTGCGTGATTAGGAGATGTCAGACGCTGCTAATGTCCGGCCTACATAACGTCCAGACGCAAAAAGAGTTTTATTGATGATCCGTACAAAATCACGCCCGAAAATGTTCGTCGTCTGACCGTTTTTGCGCATTCCGTGAAAAAATACATCAATGCGTTCGGACGCACTTTTTCACGTTCGCGGGGAAAAATGCTTTCGTCTGACCCTAGCCTTATACTAAAGGCTCTTAGTGCACTCGGCATTTCGACTGCCACAAGCTGAACGTCCACTCTCACGTTCAGTGTCCACGTGCTTCCTGCCGCCGTCCTGTGCAGAGTGGGGGTTGAAGCAGCCGGAACGAATAACATGCGTTATCCATTAACAAGGGGTCGAAGGTGAACATTGTCTATGGAGCCCCTTCCCGGGCTCAGGATCCCCACTCAGCCATCGGCAGGACATGGCTGCCCTGGCAATAGAGAATCCGGCGGCAGCCACACCCGAGCAGGCGAGCGTAGAGACATCGAGCGGCAGCAGCACCAGGCCTGAGCCAGGGATCCACACCGGAACAAGACACCAGGCAACCACACCAGCATGGCACACAATGCTGCATGGCACAGGGCACACAGCAAGGTACAGGGCAGAGAATATACAGCATGCACAGGGCACACAGCATGGCACAGAATATACATCATGGCTCAGGGCTCACAGCATGGCACATAGTATACAGCATGGCACAGAATATACATCATGGCACAGGGCTCACAGCATGGCCCATAGTATCCAGCATGGCAAATAGTATGCAGCTTGGCACAGGACAAACAGCAATGCACAGAGTATACAGCTGAAAATTTATACTTTTATAATTTTGCGCCACGCGTTATATTCAAGTCTTGAGTCTTTTCTCAGTTCCATAATAAATCTCTACCCATCGCATTATACTCAGGTCGCATTATATTCGAGTATCTACGTATATTCGAGTATGTACTTTGCGAATCCTATCCTTAACATGGGGAACGCAATCAGTAATTAGCGTTTCCATAAGTAAGGTGTTATAAAGTGCTAGCGCAAATTACCGTAGGGATACGATGAGCCAAAAGTTACCACCTTCTAAAAGCTGACATTACATTTATTGGGGGAGGTTCTGCTACATGCAGAATTATAAATGCAGAATCATGTAACACCCCCTCAACCTCCCTCAATAAATCCAATAATCACCTCTCATCCCACGACGAGTACGGTGGCGCGATCCACTGCTTCTTCTGGCCACAAGCAGTGAGACTGTTTACAAATAGTCCCCAGTCTCCCTCCACGATCACTCCCCGAAACTGCGTGATCTCACGAGAGCGAGATCGCTCAGGGCTAGCGGTCCAGAAGCGCAACCCTCCATGGAATCCTATGGGCTGCAGGTGGTGATACTCGCGGCAGTGCAGAAGCGCTACCACAAGTATCCCAGCGGTTAGCGCTGCATTCCGGGGCAAAGTGCTGAGGTAGTACCTGCCCAGAATATCGCAGTAACATAGAGACGCTATGGGGAAATCTGCAGGCACATATTTTCACCATTAGCGTCCCCAAGCTAGCGCGAACAATGCAGCAGTGCCCTATATACATATTTTCATTATTAACTCAGTGGAAATGACACACATCAAATTCAGTGCTGCATCTATTCAATGTGCAAGATATTCGGTTAAAGTTAAGGGGTTAATTTAATGAATGGAGGAGCTCTGGTTTGGAATGACCTAAAAGGGGCACTCCCTGCTAGAAAATGTTAGTCACACATTTCAACTAACTCGAAGCAGATGGATCGTTTCAAACAGCAAATAATTCCAGAGACATCACGTCTACACTCGCTTTTGCTGTCCCCAACTTTCTCTTTTTCTCGTTTCACACTTTGTGTCTTCCGCAGTAATACTTCTTTTTTTTTTTTTTTTTCTATTTCTTAAAATAAATTAACACTACCTAATTTTATTCGCATTCCTCTTCTTCGTGAAATATTTGTACAATCTTGGAAAACCCTTAGACTTTATAGAAAATACTCGCAGAATTTACACAAAGTAAAGTTTAGCTACCTATTGCAGCTTATGGCTTTATTAAAGCATTCATCCACAGCCGTATCATGGTAAAACATGATAAACATATCGATGTGACGCAAAATACTACATATATATTAACAAACACATGGGATGGAAGGCTTAGCTCCAAAATTTGTATCAGGTGTACTTTTTTGGGGTGATCTAGACAGAATATCAGAGATCTTTGTGGAAAATGAAGAACAGAATGAGAAAATTTATGGGAAAATGTAAACAATAAGGTTGGGGTCAGACGAGCGCACTAGAGAGCACGAGAGCACGCGTCGCCAGGGCCGGCCACACGCTGTAGCGCGTGCACAAATTGCGCCTGCTACAGCGGGCGTGCTGCGGACGTTTTGAAAGCCTCCCCGTCAAAGCGCTACGATGCACCTTGCTCAGCGAGGTGGCCAGACTGGCGTCAGAGTGGAAAGAACATCCACTCTCACGGACGTCCTGTCCTCTCTTAAAAACGCTCGTCTGACCCTGGCCTAAGATGTAATAAATAAGATGGAGGCCAGATGAAGTACTTTGTCAATTTTAAGAAATGTGTGTACTAGATCACAAGATGGTGAGAGGAATGATTCTCAAAACAGGAGAACAAGAAGCATATTTTACAGGTCTATTCACTAAATAGTTGAAACTTTTAGAATTGGCAGGAGAAGAGAACAATCTAGACCAAAAGGCCGATTTGGAAAGTGAGATAAATGGGAGAATTTTTTATTTTGACCTGGATTTTTCACTTCTCCAGTCAATCTCCTGAGTTTCACCTTTATTGAAAAGACCTGTTAGTATTTTCTGCCAGCTTGAGTTGACTGGGATACTGAGAACTTACCCTAACTGGGGTTGAGGAGCCTTCTTTCCTAATACTTATTCTAGCCATACAGTGGTAACCCAAGACATTGTACCCACCCCATGCTCAATGGAGTCTGGTGACATTAGAACATGGTGGTGTTCCAGACCTCATTCCTCCAATTGAACTGTGCCACCCAACGAGCAAGCTGTTATATTTACGGAAAATAGCACTCAATTTAGAAATAAATCTTGAATTTAGCTAATATATGGGTACTCATGAATCGCAGAACATGGCAAGGCTGCCAGACTTGAGGATACATACACTCCAAATAAGCTTTGTAGCAGCTGGTTTATTGAGGGAAGTGATGTTTCTCCTGATGTTCAACCTTTCCCGAGATTAAACCTGCTGCTACAAAGCCTATTTGGAGTGCCTGGATTCTCAATTCGTGGTTGTATGTCTGTCCCCTAAGGCTAGGGTCAGACAAACGCATTTTTCACGTTGTCCGTGAAAAAGTGCGTTCGAACGAATGGACGTATTTTTTCACGGAATACGCGATAGCGGTCATACGATGCGCATTCTTGTCCGTGATTTTGTACGGATCATCAATAAAACCCTTTTTGCGTCTGGACGTTATGTTGGCCGGACGTGTCCAGCGTCTGACG
The DNA here is from genome assembly GCA_009667805.1 of Leptobrachium leishanense. NCBI lineage: Eukaryota > Metazoa > Chordata > Amphibia > Anura > Megophryidae > Leptobrachium > Leptobrachium leishanense. The sequence continues at coordinate 59,585,401 of CM019070.1, read as the reverse complement.
TCTCCCAATCACGCAAACACGCCGCTATGCGGCCGCAGTGCACTCTGTACGTCAGTAGTAGCGGTTTGACGTTCTCGAAAAAATGCGTTCGTTTGCCACTTGCGTTGCACGGACGAACTTTCGTGCGGCCGTTCGTCGTATGTTCCCCGGCATTGGACGTCATTTGCTGCTAGCACGGCCGTGATTTCGTGCGGCTAAACGCACGTTAAAACTGCTTTCGTCTGACCTTAGCCTTAATGGGCAATCTGTGCTTACATTGCCTAGTTAAGTTAAATACCTTACTGAATTTATTTCCGGTAGTCAGGTTACCATACTCCTTTATATCTCCAACCATCTCAAACATGTCATCAGAGGACCCATCAAGCAGCTGAGAGGCCTCTGCTTCATTTCAAGGACATCTTTCCTTTAATAAGTGACTTCAGAAAAGTCTTCATCAGTCAGACTGAGAGTATGTTAAATTCCTTCAGACAGGGCAGAACACAATCCTTAAACCAAAATCCTTATGATGCCTTGTGGAACCTTTACAGATAGGCCTCTGGTTTAAAAGAACAGCATTTGCTTACACATTGATTGTTAACTGGTATGAGTTGGTTGCTTCAATGCTTGGTGGTTATAAACACAACGGGCCCTATTACATTCTTCGCGCAAACGTTTGTGCCGGCGCAAAAATGCATTAACGCGAGGGGTAAGGCTGGGTTCACACCTAAGCGTTTTACAGCGCGTTCCTAGCGCTGTAAAACGCTCAAACAGTGAAATACCATTATTCCCTATGTGGGCATATCACACCTGGCCGTTTATCAGCGCGCATGAACGCGCTGATAAACGGACGACGCACAAAGAAGTTCGGGAGCTTCTTTGGTGCAGATATACGCGGGTTCGCGGCCATAGAGATTGACGTGAACGCGCGTTTGCGCGTTTCCCAATTCAAAAACGTGCGTTTTCGCATACTGCGTGCGTGCGTTCTTTGGTTCGTGCACAGGGAGGTCTTTTTCATTGGTCGCCTCCGTAATTAAGACAGTAATTTCCTATTGGACACCTCCGTAGTCAATCACAAAACGCGCATACAACGCGCGTTTCATTTTTGCAACACGCTCGTGAAACGCAAGGAAAACTCCGGTGAAAAACGCGCGTTAAAACGCGCGTATTAAAAACGCTTAGGTGTGAACCCAGCCTTAAACCCTTTGCGCTGAACATCGTATTACAATGTCAGCGCAATAAACGCACGTAATCGTCTACCGCGGGTGAACCTGCGCGAACGCTGCGCGAGCGTACCTTACTGCGCACGTCCTATACTTAACATGTGAGCGCAAACGCGAATGAACGCTGGTACGCGGATTTTATTACAATCTACACGCAGTATTTAACGCACAGCCTTTGCGCGCATAATTTTAGCAACTCCTAAAAGCTGGTGTTAAAGGAACACTCTAAGCTGAAAACGACCCCCCCCTTTTTTTTTGCAGTATACAAATGCTACTGCCCTACCCTACCTAGTCGTTCTACTTTTTTGGGGTTTTTTTGAATGTTATACTTACCTTAAAACGGAGGCATTTTCACACGGCGGTTTTTTTTCTAATAAGGGGCCCTATTACAATCTTCGCGTTAAAACGCTCGCACAACGTGTGAATTTGTGCACCCAGGATTAACGTTAACGCGCGTAAATCAACGCTGGAATTACAATCCTCGTGCATTTTTTCATCCGTCGAGCATTAAACGGACGCGCACAAATGCGTGCGCAGTAACGTGCGAAGAAATCAGTGTGCGGACTGTTTTTTTCACGAGATTCAGCCAATCAGAATTAAGAACCACAATTATCTCACGCTAAGTTTTTGCGCCTGTCAAAGTCAATCCGCGCATATATGCTGCAGCAATAATAAATGCACACACAGCTTCTCAAATATATTGGTTTGGTATGAGTAGAATGTGTAACTATACTTTGCTGCAGATTTTTTTTTGGGCTGGTATATTTGGTGTCGGCCAGGTTGATAGAATTTGCCATTAACACCAGCTTTCAGGAGTTGCTAAAATTATGCGCGCAACGTCTATACGTTAATTCCTGCGCATAGATTGTAATACCTTCCGCGTACCAGCGCACAAACGCATTTGCGCTCACAATGTTAAGTATAGGACGCGCAACGTACAGTAAGCTCACGCAGTGTTCACGCAGGGTCACCCGCGGTACACGTATACGCGCGTTTGTTGTGCTGACATTGTAATATGACGTTCAGCGCAAAGGGTTTTGCCCCTCGCGTTAATACGTTTTTGCGCTGGCGCAAACGTTTGCGCGAAAATTGTAATAGGGCCCAAAGTGTATGCTAGAGGAGAAACAGCCTCAAATGCAGAGAATATCTCTTAAAAGTGCTATCTCCTTTTTGCTGTGCATGGGCATATTTTGTTAATAGTTCAGCTACACCTAGGTCTACATCAACAGGACAGGGGATGGGGGGATAGGGGATGGGGGGGTCCTGCATTTTTTTCCTGTAATTTTCTTTTTGAGGCCCAGTACCTTTGAGGTGTGACGGTGTATAACGACGGTGTATAGCAGAGCTGAAAATCGAAATCTTCTAGCAATGAGCCCCCCAAAGATAATTTTTTACATATTAAGTAATCATCCTCGATAGGTCTTGAAGACCGTCTTAAATTCAGATTTATTTGACGTCGGGCAGCAGAATTTAGTGTGTTGAGGGCTGGATCTAGCTTACATACTCTTCTAATGATATGTGCTTTCTTTCTTATCACCTTTTTTTCTTTCTCTGATTCCCAGGAATGTGTACAAGGATTACCGGTGCTTGGAATTGGCGTGTGACTCCCAAGAAGAGGTGGATAGCTGGAAGGCATCCTTGCTCCGTGCAGGAGTCTATCCTGACAAGTCAGCGGTATGGAGCATCTTTGCTATGATGTTTTTAATATAAGATAAACAAAATAAGGACATTTCATTTTTTTTTGGTGTTAGTGCCCCTTTAATCTAATGGCTTTAGCAGTTATGCATAACATTATTCTGATCCATTAGCCTCTCCTTACTGTATAAAAGCAGCTCCCGTTCTTTGTAAAGGAGCGGTTAATGACTGAGAGCAAGAACAGAGAGCTATTCCAAGGTAGCTCACTGTTCACAGCACAAGTCTTCAAGACTACCATCTCTCTGGGGTTACCACTGAAAAAGAAATAGGTAAAAAATAATATACGTACTCCAATCCTGCATTGCAGAGGATGACGCAATCCACTGCTTCCTCTCACTGCATGCAATGGAACACTGGGAACAAATAGTTCCCACTGTCCTTCCGTGGTACTTACATGGCCCCCTCGAATTTCCAGTGACAGCATCTATGAGCGGCTATGTAATAGAGCCATTAATAGTGAAATGGATAATGGCTGCGCACAATTTCTGTCAGGTCTATTGAAAGAAAGGTGAAAACCCAGGAAAATTGGCAGAAGAAGAGAACAATATAGACCAAATAGCCAATTTGAAAAGTGAGATAAAAAGGGTGAATTTTTCTGGTTTGGCTATTTTGACCTAGAATTTTCACTTCTCCAGTCATTCTCCTGAGTTTCACCTTTCTTTGAATAGACCTGTATGTCATTTGTGAGACACTGTTAATCACTGGGTTGGAATACAGCCCAATGTGTCTAATTAGGTGATTAATAACATTTTTAACTGTGAGTCCGGTTCAGTCTCCTATAAGAAACCCTTATTTCCTGATTGACACGAAAATAGAAACATTACCGTGGTTTCACATCGACTTCTTCTGACTACTTTATTAAAATTTGTCATCAGTGCTTTTTTTCCCACTATGCTTTTTCTTGATTTGAGGACTTGCCTCAGACCTGACCCCAACGTATTCTGCCTCCCAAGTCGCACTAAAATCGGTATTATTGCCTGCCTTTACCCAAACAATATTTGTGTCGGAATGTCAGAGACAAATCTCAAACTCCGTCCTCATCAGCCTTAGAACAGGATATCCATTTACCAGCAAGCTCGGCTTTGGCTTTATGTATCTACAGCGTATCCAAATACAGGTCGGGCTTGCTGCAATAACTAAAGCTTTGTGTTCAACCTTTTCAGATTGGATTTCTCTGAGGTGCACCCATGTTTGTTTTGGCTGTGTTCCCTGTTACATGGGACATAGAGAAATTCATATATGCGGCTATAAATGGATTGCTTAGGTGGTTCACATCTTGGTTTGCTTACTGCAGGCCTCCCGCTCTTAACGGCCTCTGTTGCCCCCCATGGTCTCTGCTTTACTTCTAATATATGAACATATGTTTCCATAAATCCACGGCAAATTCCAGAGATCGTTAATAATCTGCATTTGTGTGCCTGTGTTTATGTGAACAAGACTAGTACATTTTCCAAAAAAAAAATAAAAAAAGAAGGAAATTAACATTTTCACAACCTGAATATATTACAGACATTTTCTGTTAGATATTGCTCTTTATATAACGTTATGTTAAAGTTGTTACATTCTCTTCATTTTTACCTTTGCCAATCTTCAGCAAGTTCGTCAAATTAGTTTACAATTTATTTTTCAGTGACACAAGGTACAAAAAAACCCTGAAAACTTGATAGGTTTCTTTTTGAATCGTTTTAAGGTTTGCTTCGTTGGCTTTCCAGTAGTTGTTCACATGTAACGGACTGGGGAACTTTTTTATATCACATTAGTAGCTTGTTATGTACCTTATTTTTAGAGTCTTTCTTTCACCATTCACATTTTCAACAATCAGGGTGATTCAGAGAGCGGTGAAAAGCAGGAGAATGACTGGAGAATGGAAAATTCGAGGTCAAAATAGCTGATTTGGAAAGTGAGATGAAAGGGAGAATTTTTCTGGTTTGGCTATATTGACCTAGAATTTTCCATTCTCCAGTCATTCTCCTGCTTTTTACCTCTCTTTGAATAAACCTGTAACGTCTTTTCAAACAATGAGCAGCGTCCACAAATGAGAAACCTTCATCGGCAAAAAAATTTGTATCCGAATGAGGTATGTGCAAATTAATCTAGTTTTTGCTTTCTTTTTTTTTTATATCGAGCAGCACTCAGCCCTCCACCATTCACCCAGAACATTGCCTTGCGGTGATCACTCAATGTCCCCCAAGACCAGTCAGGAAATATTAAATTTACTGTAGCCGGCTAACCCTTTTGCTAAGTCCAGATTTATTTCTTCTTCTAGTCCAAGAAGGTTTTTGTGGTGACCTGTCATTCTGTGTAGAAAGAGCTTGACCTACAAATATTGAGTTTGTCTCCCACCATGTCTCCTATCACAGCTAGAAAACTTGGGTCGCCATTCCATGTTCATAACAAGAATATTTTCAGCCCAAAAGATGCAACGGGAAGAGAGACATCAAAAACCCATTGTATGAATCACAGACAGATCCCACTCTGGTTTTGTAACTGATCCCTACGATGGGCCCCTTCCACCTATCCCTTTTCCAACCGCCATTTTAATTACGTGATGGACCTCAGGGTAGGTCGTTCAGCCAAAATGTATGTAATCAGAAAGGGGTTCCAGGGGATGGCAGGTTATCCTGACTGTTTCCAGGAGACCAGGGAAAGAATTTCAAAGGAAACTTCAAAGCATCATTTCTCTGTTTCTTCGATTCTTCCAATATGTTGTACCTTACCGCTCACTACCAGAGAATTCGTCTTTAAAAGTGGTTTTTTTTGTCCTTTTCACAAATAACGCTCCCCCCTCAGTTAGCTTTGTAAATTAACCTTATAACCTCTTTACTGCACAATATGTTCTAAATTAAACATCTGGTTTTCCTTCACTACAAAGCTGATTTTCGCTAGCCCTTCTAACAATAAAGGAGATCATACGTCTAGCTCCATGTGGCCTTTCCAAGTAACTTGTCGTGAATTTGTAGAATTACCATGTATTTCGGCGACAGTCGACTTCCAAAGTATGTGTCAAAAGCAAAGACGGCACCTTATAAAATTAACTCAACACAAATACTTTCATTATCCTAAATATATGTCACCTCTGTGTAGACTGCAGGCACTCGGCTTTTGTAAAAAAAAAATGAAAAATAGTAAGTAAGGACATGAATGGCGAAAAAAAAAATAGGTTGTGTATATGTAAAATAAATATTTTACAGCCTCCATAATTGAAAGTGCACTGAAGAAACAAACACGGAATATACGAAATAATCCAATAGAAAAGGGTATTGCATCATGGTAGAATGTTATGGAATCTTTAAGGATCAATGGTGGAATAAAACCAAACACACTAGGGTCTATTCACAAAGCACCAAAATAGATTTTCGCTGCAATTCGGCGACTCCATTTAGCTGAATATACGGTGAATTCACTATTTAGCGAATCGGCACCTTATTTTGCCGAAATTGGAGTTGCCGAAGCAGTTATCGGACATCGATGGTAACCGCAGAGCTACACCGATAACCGCAAACTGCACCGAATCGGCATCGGCAAATTCCACTGAACTGCAAAAAAAGCGGGACTCTCCTATTCTCCTAACAGGGTTATTCAGAGAGCAGTGAAAAGCAGTAGAATGACTGGAGAATGGAAAAGTCTAGGTCAAAATATCCAAACCAGAAAAATTCTTCCATTCATCTCACTTTCCAAATCGTCTATTTTGACCTAGAATTTTTCATTCTCCAGTCATTCTCCTGCTTTTCACCGCTCTTTGAATAACCATGTAAGTGTTTAAACCAGTAAAAATATCTTAAAATGTGGCAAAATAATAAAAAGATCTGTTACAGAATATAAAAAAACACTTCCTAAAAAATTTGGAAAACAAAAATTTTGTCTAAAAAATACAAAAAAGGCTTTTTGCCGAAAATGATAAGAAAAAAACGGTCTTTAAAAAAAAAGGATTAAAAATGATACTACGAGACTTACGGGAGGCGGGCCAAAAGTATGGCCGCTTTTACTTCGAGCTCCGTATAGAGCTGGCAATTAAGCTTCTGCTGCGCGGAATTCTGCTACCAACAGTGTTAGAACTGCCAGCGAGAGCTCGTGCAATCTCTGCTGCATCGGCCTATGTTTTTTTTTCCCCGGCTGGATCCGGACAAGCAGCAAATTTAGCCCCGGAGTCACCAGGCCTCCATTGATCCAACCGTCCCAGCCTACGCGAGGCGGGACTTGCGGAACCACAGCTTTTCCTCCTTTCCTGTGGCCCCGGTTGTGGCGGCCCAGTCGGTCCCGAGTGAGGACGATCGCCAGAGCTGCACAGATCAGCGGACGGAGGCACGGACACCGGTCTCGCCGAGGGCCGAGCTGAGACGGGCGGGAGAAGCCGCCATCTTGCTGAGGACACGAGGTGGGACGCCGTGCTTTCAGACACTGGCCGTGGTGAGCGGAGGGGTTGGCCGGAACGGCGCTGCCGGACCCGGTGGGCCGCCACGTGGTCACCGACTCAGCAGGTACTGTGTCCCCCTCATATCTGGGCAAAACCACGCCACATCAATACCGGGGGCAAAAACTGTCACAGCCGGCCGCCATTTTACGGAGGCTGCATGGTGGAGTAACGGCCCCCAGCACCAGTCGAATTCGACGAAACGGAGAGGAGTCGGGCTACTATCCCTTAATTTTTCCGCCCTGGGCTTCCCCTGGGGCACGCAACGATTTGGTGGGCCCTGCTGTGGGGTCACCGACTCTGAGGTGTCCCAACGTCACCCGGGGTGAGCACGGACAGAACTTTAAAGCGTCTCAGACCTGCTCTTAGCACAATTTTTCTGTCCCCCTTAGTAAGGGGACACTTTTCTACCTTGACACACAATAACTATCTAACAACTTCAATTTTTCGGACCCTTTTGGCAGGGGGGCACTTTACGCGTTAATTTGAACTTCAATTTTTCTGTCCCCTTTGGCAGGGGGGCAATTTTCTCCCTAATTCAAACCTCAATTTTTTCTGTCCCCTTTGGCAGGGGGGCAATTTTCTCCTCAAATTAAGCTTCAATTTTTCTGTCCCCTTTGACGAGGGGACACTCCTCTCTTAATTTTTTTTTTTTTTTTTTTTTTTTTCTGTGTTCCCGGGGTCGCCCAGGGCACCTCACCTTTCTATGTCTCCCTCCAATTTGCGGTTTGCCAGTCCACTGAGGCCCGCAGTTCTCACGCGAGAGGAACCGCTTAAACCTAACTTTAACCCGGAGTGATGACATGGACAAGTTTGTGATGGCAGGAAAAGCCACAAAAAAATCTTCAGCCAAGACGGCCCCTAAGCAGACTCCGAAGTCTCGTTCGGGGTTGGATTCCCCTTCCCCTCATTCTCGGGACTCAGTGGACTCGGACTATAATTTGTCATTCTCGGACATGGCTGGCTCACACACACGAGCCCCGAGTGGGGGGGCCCCCACTAAGTGTGGCGGATATCTCTGCAGCTCTCTCACCTTTGTTGGATGACAAGCTGGGAAAACTCACGGCTACTATCGAATCTGTTTTATCGCAACTGACGTCACAAGCACATAGGTTAACGGAGGTGGAGGAAAGGGTGTCCACCCTGGAAGATACGGTTAACCCACTACAAACCCAACTTGACCAACAAAACACGGTTATTCAAGGCCTGACAGACAAATTGGATGACCTGGAAAACAGGAGCCGCCGGAATAATTTACGTATTATTGGCCTACCGGAGGCGGTGAAAGGCCCGTCATTACAAGAATGGGCCTCAGTTTGGCTGCCCTCACATCTAGGCTACAACATCGAGGCCTGCCCAGTGGCGGTGGAAAGGGTCCACAGGCTGGGCCCGGACCTGAACCCAACAGCGGGTCGTCCGAGACCAGTGATTATGCGCTTCCTGAATTACGTTGACAAAGCCAAGATCCTCCAAGCTTATCATCGTCTCAAAAACCTGGACTATCAGGGGGCTACACTCCGGTTATTTCAAGAATTTTCAGCAGCTGTATCAACGAAACGACGAGCGTTCTCCACACTGTGCTCCAAATTGGTGGCCCAGAACATCCGCTTTTCTCTCCTATACCCAGCTCGACTGCGTGTGGTCTTTAATGGGACGATGCATTACTTCGATACCCCGCGAGAGGCGGAGGTAGCTCTGCTCCAGGACGAGAGCCCAAACGGGGGGACTTCGCCGATGTCTCGACGTTCTCCACTCCGGGGTGCCCCGGCTCTGCCTTAATTGGCTGTGCTTTCGCCATTGACTCTCAGTCAGGTTAATAAGATGTTGAGTCCCTGGCTCGGGGCCTATCCGCCAGAGGGCGGGGAATCTTTGCTAAATAACTTGCATGTCCGTTTCTTGCCATGCCGTTCGTTAGTTAATTTTTTCTGTGGTTGCTGTTATTCGAGGGGCTGTGCGTTAGCTCCTAGTTTTATGTTCTCAGTATTGAGTGTTAGTTTTAATATGTTCTGGTTCTAAAACAAAAAAGTACAAAATCTAGATTCAAGTCAGCGCATTTGTTCCTTTCCCCCTGCACTGGGAATGGTGGCTGCTGCTGGGACAGCCATGCTCCCCCCGTACCGTGAGGGGTCCCCTCTAGCCATTAGGGACACGCTGTGTCCGTCCGCGTTCCTATCTCCCAGACTATGACAGACCCGGCACCAGTGCATAAGGTCTCCTTTAAGGTGGTCTCGTGGAATGTGGAGGGACTAAACTCCCCTATTAAAAGAAAGAAGGTACTCACACACTTAACTAAATTACGACCGGATATTACCTTTCTCCAGGAGACCCATTGGTCTTCACCCACTAATCTCCTCCGGGCACCCTGGATAGGCTACCAAACCTCAGCCCCGTATGTAAATAAAAAGCGTGGCACTGCAATTTTATTAAACAAGGCGCTTCCGCATATAGTCCTAGAGGAAAAGAACGACCCACAGGGCAGGTTTTCCATCATGTTGGTGTCCATCCAAGAGGCAAGGTACTTGCTGGTGAATGTGTATGCCCCCCATCCTCCCCATTTACAGTTTTACTCTGACTTGTATGCACAAATGCTGCACTATAATTTTGATTACTGTATAGTGGGAGGGGATTTTAACGCAGTGGTAGACCAAACTCTAGATAGCTCCAGACCTAGAAGGTCGCCAGACAACATGCAGTGCACGGCGGGACCTAAATTCTTACAAAACCATATTGCACCGATGGAGGCGTGGAGATTCCTTAACCCGGAGGGGAGGGATTACTCCTTTTACTCACACCCCCACGATTCCTTCTCCCGCATAGATATGTTCTTCACGTCTCTCTCCTTGCAGCACACCTTACTCGACGCCTCAATTGGTATGATACATATCTCTGACCATGCGGTAGTCACAATAGAGATACGGCTAGGCTCCCCTCTCCCACAGTCCCGCAAATGGCGTTTTCCGGCTTCACTATACAAGTCGGAATGATTCAGGAACCATATGGAGTTGTGCCAGCTTCATGGCTGAATCACGACATAGTCGGAAAGCATATGGAGAAGTATCTATGTAGCATGGTCAGAGATATGTATCATACCAATTGAGCGTCGAGTAAGGTGTGCGCAAGGAGAGATGTGGATGACAATATTGAACACCTAGACGACATTAATCTATTTTGGGAGGCGGCCAAGCCAGTGATGAGGGGTCATATAATAGAATATGTATCACGCAAGCGAAAAGAGATTAATAGAAAACTAGAGGAGGCTCATTCGACCCTAGTGTTAGCATACAGGTCCCACTTACTTCAAGCCACGGCCCAGTCTGCGACGGAATACAAGTCCAGCAAGAAGGTATATGCCGAAATAGTTGAGGATAGGGCGCAATATTTCTGGTTCCACCAAAAAAAATGATTTTTTTCGCTGGGGCAACAAGCAAGGGAAATTATTGTCCAACCTTTTCCGACTGCAAACGCCTACACTCCCCTCACTCTCGCGGATCAAGACGCATACCGGGGAGCTTCTCACAGATCCGTTAAAAATCAATGCATATTTCAGGAATTACTTCGAACGATTTTATAAGGCAGAACCGGACGTCTGGGAGTCCCAGGCTAATATCTTTTTAGAGGCTAACCTACCAGAATTAGATACAGAGGCTCGGGAAAAGTTGAACGCCCTAATAAGCCCAACGGAAATTCATAACGCCATCGCTCGCTTACAGCTGCACAAGACGCCGGGTCCGGACGTTTTTTCGGTGGAATTTTATAAGCTTTTACGGGAACCTATAGTTCCACACCTTGCTACGCTGTACAATAATATTTTACAGGGCAAAGACCCCCCGACGACTTTTAATACCTCAAGAATCGTTGTCCTCCCCAAGCCAAATAGGGATCCCTTACTAATCACATCCTACCGTCCGATCTCTCTTTTAAATGTCGACCTGAAACTTTTGTCTGGCATCATGGCATGCCGACTCCAGGAGCCACTGAGAGATTTTATTTCCCCTGCACAAACGGGTTTCCTAAAAGGGCGTCACTCCGTTCAGAATATCAGGCGCGTGCTGGCGTCAAATGAACATCAACCTTCGGCGGACCTTATCCTTAGCTGCGATGCGGACAAAGCATTCAACCGAATATCGTTGGCCTACCTGCGCCGGTTTTTTAAATATCATTTTTTTGGCAGATCAATCAGAAACATATTTGAGGCACTATATCGTTCCCCGACGGCCACAGTGACGACTAATGGGCTTAACTCTAACCCCTTCTTCTTGGAACGGGGCACGAGACAGGGTTGCCCTTTATCACCTCTTTTTTTTAACCTAGCGATTGAACCGCTTATCCGAATCCTTTTAACTCGATCCGACGTCGAAGGCATACGGGTGGGCGACCAGGAGGTGCGGGTGGTGGCGTTTGCAGACGATTTGCTCTTGTTCCTCTCTGACCCAAGTAGGGCGCTTCCAACACTACTCGACTACTCGGAACGATTTCGGATAGCTTCGGGTTTTCAAATAAACTTTGAGAAAACATTGGCCATTCCGCTGGGTCGGACCTGCAAGGCCCTCTTAGCGAACTGCCTGCCGTTTAGTTGGTGCGAGGGCGGCACGTTTAAATACCTGGGACTGTCACTCCCCATTGATTTAAGGAAATTATACGAGGTAACAATTCCACCGTTGGTGAACCAATTAAAAACTCTGCTTTCCTCTTGGACCAAACTCCCACTATCTTACATGGGTAGAATCAGCCTCATAAAAATGGTGGCGTTCCCACGCTTGTTGTATCCAATCCAAATGTTACCCATACTCATTAAAAAACGGGATATTTCGATCATTCACTCCCTATTTAATAGGTTTATCTGGGAGGGTGGGAGGGCACGTATAGCACTGCACAAACTACAACTACCATACGGTCTAGGAGGCGTGAATATGCCAGAGATAGGCTCGTACAACCTGGCAGCCCAATATCGCTTAGTCGCAGATTGGATAACAGGCTCCTCTAGATTTACAGATTATAAAATAGATCAGGCAATGGCTTATCCGTTGTCAGTAAGGGCTCTTCTACATCTGTCCCCCGCCTCACTGCCGCCCACCCAAATGGCGAACCCTCTTCTCCGTGTAGGCCGAGTTGCGTGGTGCAAGGCCAGGAAAACTTCGATTTACCAGCCTTTGCTTCGCAACCCGAGCTTCCAAAACGGCACACCTGACCCGGCCTTCTGGGCTCTAGCGCGTAAGGGCTTGTCCCAAGTTGGTCAAGTTTTGCTACTACCTTCACACACCCTTCTCCCCTACGAAGCGCAGCGTGACATGATAGCGCCCACATATTTGCATCCCATGTATTATTTACAACTCTCCAATTTTGTCTCACAGCAATTAAGGGATTTGGGTCCTAGGGATTTCCTTAACCCTCTAGATAGCATAATAAAGGTAGGCTCCTCGACAGCTAGCTTCCGACAAACACTCCGTCCACACTATGATTGGACGACTGCCACCACGGGGATAGCCTCTTGGTGCCTCCACCTCCCGCAACAATCACCCTTTTCACTCATAGTGGCCACCAATAGATCACGAAAACAAATTCCATCGGCCCAATATGGAGAAATGTTTTACAAATTATTGCACGGGGCCTATGTAGCGCCAGCCAGACTGGCCCTTTATAATCCACTAAGCTCGGGACGTTGTCTTAAATGTTCACAAGATAAGGCGGATCTCTTTCATTGCCTGTGGTCGTGCCCCCGCATTAGGCTTTTCTGGAACACCATTAGGAGATTCGGATCCCGAATTTTGAACCTGGGAATGCCGACCTCTCCAGAGTGGGCGTTATTTAACATTCTTTCTGATCAGGAAGCAGGTCCATTATCCATGGCTCAGAAAACGCTTTTAGTCATTATTGCAGCGTCCGCAAAGAAGGCCATTTTGGGCCAGTGGATAGAGGTCCTCCCCCCCTCGTTCTCGATGTTCTACTCCAGGTTCTACTCTATATTTAGACATGATTGGGCAGAGGCGAGTCTTCATAAAGAAGACAGGGTGGGGTTTTTTGGAGTTTGGGGGCCTTTTATCCATCATTTACCTGAGAACAGTGTGTCACGGATCAAAAAGGACTTTCAATTCACCGAATGGTTTCTGTCGAATTCGCTCACAGACCAGCCTCTGCTGTCGACATCATATTCAAGAGCGCTGGAAAGTTATCTGAATGGCTAACGGTTGTATGAGTCGTATTACTTTGTTGGAAGTTGTCTATGCATATGCTTAAGGGGAAGTAATTTCTATGTACTACATGTCATCTCCTTTCTTTTATGCTGTATTGCTTGAATCTCTAATAAATATATTTTGAAAAAAAAAAAAAGAATGAAACCAATCATCACTCAGGACCGGCTTCAGAAAAATATATGTATATTTGAACTACAGAGATGTAATACACATCTTTGTGGTACAAATGTAAATATTTTTCTGTAAAAAAAAGTAAAAAATTTAGAAACATTTTATTTTTATTATTTTTTTATTACTTTGAACATGGTCGTTTTTGTTATCATTGGAAAGGCCATGCTCTGGCCTTTTCAATGATACCAACACATGGCCTTTCCAATGATACCAAACATGCCCCATCTAGCTGCAAACAATTGGGATATATGGGAGTTCAAAGGAACACCCTGTCTCCACCATAGGATTTCCTTAGGAAATCCCCGGGCAGCTAGGGGTTTCCCTGCTAGTGCCATGCGCAATGACGTCAGATGATTAGGGGGGACCTGGAGGTGGAGCTGCCATCTAAGATGGTGGCCCCACCATCACCTCATGGGTTAATGTCAGGCATCGCTTGAAAGGGGAGACTCTCCCCTTTTCGGCAGTGCCTGGCTTTACCCCTTACCTCCTCCCGATCGGGAGGGAGAGGGATCCAAAAGGACCCACCCCTCCTTTCAGGCAGATCTTCTGGCTTTGACGGGTGGCCGACTGAAAAATGCATCGCGTCTGATGCCAGGAGGGGTTTCAAAGCAGTGTCTGACTTTGAGGAAGTCAAAACGCTGCGGGACCCTGGAGGAGAGAAGTGAGCATCGCTAGGAGCTCCAGCTAAGGGGAAGATGTGTGGGGAACGTCCTCAGCATACAGCGGGAGACTCCTAGGACGTTCCCACATGTCTTCAGCAGTGAAGGGGTTAAAATATTCACACGCCCCCTTTTTCACCCCCTATGGGGCAGTATTTCCAAAAATCCTTCCTTAGTGGGTGCCTACGTCATAAAAACAATGCACCTTCAAAATTTCACGATCCTAGGTTAAACGGTTTGAGCGCGGCATTGATGACTCATTCAGGGCTTTTCCTTTTATATACTGTATATAGATATGTTTAGTTCATTACATCACAGTAAGGTTAATAATATAACTTATATTACAAAATCTTGAGTTTTACTCAAAAATGAATACACCCCAAAAAAAAAAATACTACACTTTTACTTTGAATCCTATGGTATTCACCTGTTTAATTAAACACTGAAAATCAGGGCATTAGGCCGGAATTTCAGTGCAGTTCGGCGTTCTATGAATAGAAGACATAATATTGTTTTATGGGGCAATTTCAGTGCTGCCGAATTACGGCGAATTGCACTGTAGTTTGCTGTCAGTTCACCAGTATTTGGCGAATTGACAGCTTTGTGAATAGACAAATCGCCTTGAAATTGTACCAAATGGTGAAATTCACTGTTCGGCGCGATTTCAGTGGCAAATTCAGAGGTTAGTGAACAACCCCTACTCTGTAGGAGCATAGGATTTCCAGTTTTGATAATTTTGTCCAGTGTTCTTCAGGAACCTCATTTTAAATGACGGACATTTCTAAGTTGGGTGGAGGCAACCTGAATATACAGGGTAAATAAAGAGACATTGCTGCTGCATTGCAGTTCGAAGGTATGAGTGAATCTCTGTTGAGAAATACACCTGAATGTAACTCTTTTCATAAATACATAGATTAGTCTGTCTGTATCGCTCTCTATGTATTTATTATATATGTATATACACACATGCTATCTGTGGGTAACAGTATATATATTAATAGTCCCATTGGTTTCATTATAGGGGCACTGTGTGCACTGTGACCTCTAAAAGTAATCCAAGTGTTTCCTCATCGGGGGGTCAGAGAGGGCTGATACAGCCCTCCCAATCCAAGGGTTTAACCCCACACAGAACCTGAGTGCTGATCTCGGGTTACAGGATTTCGGGACCTTAGGTACCCAGTACTCGCGAATTGCTATCATTCTCTTGACATTGAGGGGCATTGGATTGTCTGAACACCCGCTTGAGCCCCACAGTCAGGTGACATCTGTGACTTGCAGGAAGCTGGCAGCATGTCACGTCTTTAGGAATGCCTGGCGCTGGATTTAAGGTGAAATTAAAATTCTATTTTAGGGTTAAAACAGGCAGGTCACGCAGAGGGGATCAAGCGGTGTTAATGTTTAACCCCTCCACTCATCCCCTCCCATTTTAACCCTACACTATCCATTTAAAGTGTCACAGATCTATTTCATATATTTATGTACAACACGTTATACATGTACGTGTGTGTGCTAGTACAAATAATGGGTTCAGGTGCATATTGAGGGCTAGTTAATTTCTGTGTATTGCCATCATTTAGCAGTGGTCTTTTTATATCTTACTAGCTTTTGCCCGCGGCTTCGCTCGCGTGGATTTTAGGATTTGTTAAAATTGTTTTTTAAAAGAAACTTGAGGGTTTTTTGGTAGAACCCCCCACTTGGAATTTTTGGAAATTTGTAAAACACGTGTTTTTTTATTTTTGAAGAACAACGTAAGTGCCAAATTTCACACCTGTAACATCTTTGGTTTTTGAAATATAGGTATACTGATAAAAGTATTCACATCCCTTTCCCCCACCCCCCTTAACTGGATTTTCGGAAAATGGTAAAGCATGGGTGTTTTTTTGCACGAAGATTGTAAATATCGAATTTCACACCTGTAACATCATTGGTTTTTCAAATATAGGTATAGTGATCAAGGTATTCATCCCCCTTTTTGCCCCCCCACTGGATTTTTGGAAAATGGTAAAATATGTGTTGTTTTATTTTCAAGATGAATCTAAATACCAATTTTCACATCTGTAACATCTTCTGTTTTTGAGATATAGGTATCCTGTTGAAAAGTATTCACCCCCCTTTTTTCACCCACCACGTGGGATTCTTGGAAAATGGTAAAACGTGTGTTTTTTTTATTTTTCAAGAAGATTGTAAGTGCCAGATTTCACACCTGTAACATCTTTGGTTTTTGGAAATATAGGTGTACTGATAAAAGTATTCAACCCCCCTTTTTCCCCCTCCCACTGGATTTTTGGAAAATGGTAAAATAGGTGTTTTTTTGTTTCGCAAGACAAATCTAAATACCAATTTTCACATCTGTAACATCTTCTGGTTTTGAGATGTAGGTATCCTGTTTAAAAGTATTCACCCCCCTTTTTTTTACCCTCCACTTGGATTTTTGGAAAATGGTAAAACACGTGTTTCTTTATTTTCAAAAGATTGTAATTACCAAACTTCACACCTGTAACATCTTGGTTTTTGAACTATGGATATACTGATAAAAGTATTCAGACCCCTTTCCCTCGACCCCCCCCCCTTATTTGGATTTGTGGAAAATGGCAAAACACATGTTTGTTTGTTTTCACGAAGATTGTAAATACCAAATTTCACACCTGTAACATCTTTGGTTTTTGAAATATAGGTATACTGATAAAAGTATTCAACCCCCCATTTTTGCCCCCCTCCCACTGAATTTTTGGAAAATGGTAAAATAGGTGTTTTGTTGTTTCTCAAGACGAATCTAAATACCAATTTTCACGTATGTAACATCTTCTGTTTTTGAGATATAGGTATCCTGTTTAAAAGTATTCAACCCCCCTTTTTTTCATCCCCCCCCTTGGGATTTTTGGAAAATGGTAAAACACCTGTTTTTATTTTTCAAGAAGATTGTAAATACCAAATTTCACATCTGTAACATGTTTGGTTTTTGAAATATAAGTATGCTGATAAAGGTATTCAACCCCCGTTTTTGCCCCCCCAAGGAATTTTCAGAACATGGTAAAATACGTGTTGTTTTATTTTTCAAGACGAATCTAAATACCAATTTTCAGGACTGTAACATCGTCTGTTTTGGAGATACAGGTACCCTGTTTAAAATATTAGAAATATTCAACCCCTTTTTTCGCCCCCCCACTTGGATTTTTGAAAAACGGTAAAGTACGTGTTTTTTTATTTTTCAAGACGAATCTAAATACCGATTTTCACATCTGTAGCATCTTCTGTTTTTGAGCTATAGGTATCCTGTTTAAAATATTCAACCCCCTTTTTCACCCCCTTATGGGCGGAGTTTCCAAAAATCCTTCCATAGTGGGCACCTAAATCATAAAAACAGTGCACCTTCAAAATTTCACATTCCCTAGGTTAAACGGTTTCAGCTGGGCGTTGATGAGTCAGTCAGTCAGGACTGTCGCGTTTATATTTGTATTTAACCCCCCATTTTGGCCCCCCCATGGAATTTTCCGAAAATGGTAAAATACGTGTTTTTTTTATTTTTCAAGACGAATCTAAATACAGATTTTCGAGTCTGTAACATCTTCTGATTTTGAGCTATAGGTATCCTGTTTAAAATATTCAACCCCCTTCTTCACCCCCCTAGGGGCAGATTTTCCCAAAATTCTTGCTTAGTGGGTGCCCACATCATAAAAACAGTGCACCTTCAAAATTTCACATTCCTAGGTTAAATGGTTTCAGCTGGGCGTTGATGAGTCAGTCAGTCAGTCAGGACTTTCGCGTTTATGATAAAAGTATTCAACCCCCCTTTTTTCCCCCCCAAGGAATTTTCAGAACATGGTAAAATACATGTTGTTTTATTTTTCAAGACGAATCTAAATACCAATTTTCAGGACTGTAACATCGTCTGTTTTGGAGATACAGGTATCCTGTTTAAAATATTTGAAATATTCAACCCCTTTTTTCGCCCCCCCACTTGGATTTTTGAAAAACGGTAAAATACGTGTTTTTTTATTTTTCAAGACGAATCTAAATACCGATTTTCACATCTGTAGCATCTTCTGTTTTTGAGCTATAGGTATCCTGTTTAAAATATTCAACCCCCTTTTTCACCCCCTTATGGGCGGAGTTTCCAAAAATCCTTCCATAGTGGGCACCTAAATCATAAAAACAGTGCACCTTCACAATTTCACATTCCTAGGTTAAACGGTTTCAGCTGGGCGTTGATGAGTCAGTCAGTCAGGACTGTCGCGTTTATATTTGTATTTAACCCCCCATTTTGGCCCCCCCATGGAATTTTCCGAAAATGGTAAAATACTTGTTTTTTTTATTTTTCAAGACGGATCTAAATACAGATTTTCGTGTCTGTAACATCTTCTGATTTTGAGCTATAGGTATCCTGTCTAAAATATTCAACCCCCTTTTTCACCCCCCTAGGGGTGGATTTTCCCAAAATTCTTGCTCAGTGGGTGCCCACATCATAAAAACAGTGCACCTTCAAAATTTCACATTCCTAGGTTAAATGGTTTCAGCTGGGCGTTGATGAGTCAGTCAGTCAGTCAGGACTTTCGCGTTTATGATAAAAGTATTCAACCCCCCTTTTTGCCCCCCCCAAGGAATTTTCAGAAAATGGTAAAATACGTGTTTTTTTATTTGTCAAGATGAATCTAAATACCGATTTTCACGTCTGTACCATCTTCAGTTCTTAAGATATAGGTATCCTGTTTAAAATATTTAAAATATTCCACCCCCCTTTTTTTGCCCCCCATTTGAATTTTTGAAAAACGGTAAAATACGTGTTATTTATTTTTCAAGAAGAATCTAAATACCGATTTTCACGTCTGTAACCTCTTCTGTTGTTAAGATATAGGTATCTTGTTTAAAATATCTAAAATATTCAACCCCCTTTTTTCGCCCCCCCAGTCGAATTCTTGAAAAACGGTAAAATACTTTTTATTTTTTTATTGTTCAAGACGAATCTAAATACCGATCTTCTGTTTTTGAGCTATAGGTATCCTGTTTAAAATATTCAACCCCCTTTTTCACCCCCTTAGGGGCGGAGCTTCCAAAAATCCTTCCTTAGTGGGTGCCTACATCATAAAAACAGTGCACCTTCAAAATTTCGCGTTCCTAGGTTAAACGGTTTCAGCTGGGCGTTGATGAGTCAGTCAGTCAGTCAGGACTTTCGCGTTTATATATATAGATTTTCCTATTCATGATATTATGAATAGTCTGTAGAAGATTACTGTTCCTCACAGCTGTCCACAGGATAATTGCTTCCACAACATCCCCAATATTGGGAAATTCTTTCTGTAAGACAAAATTAATATGGAAATCCCAGAACACTGTGCCAATGATGTGGTCCTCGGGGGGTGAATTGAATAGCACTACATTAACCAATATTTACAGCTACACTACACTGATCAGCCACAACATAAAACCCACCTGCCTAACATTGCGCAGGTTCCCCTCATGCTGCCAAAACAGTTCTGATGCATCGAGGTATGGACTACACAAGACCTCTTGACATGTCCTGTGGTATCTGGCACCAAAACGTTAGCAGCAGATCCCTTAGGTCCTGCAAGTTGTGAACTGGTGCCTCCAGGGTTCAGATTTTTTTAGTCTAGCACATCCCACAGATCCTCAAATGGATTGAGATCTGGGGAATTTGGTGGCCAAGGCAACACCTTGAATTCTTTGTCATGTTCCTCAAGCCATTCCTGAACAATTTGTGCATTGTGGCAGGGTGCCTTACCCGCTGAAAGAGGCCACTGCCCTCAGGGAACACCATTGCCATGAAGGGGTTACGTGGTCTACAACAATATCTGGATAGGTGTTAGGTGTCAAGTGAGTTCTTACATCTTTCTATCTTGGCTAGCATTAATTTGTTCAACGATTTCAGCTGCAGTTCTTCTGTCTCATCGGACCAGGTGGGCTAGCCTTCACTCTCCACCTGCATTAATGAGCCTTGGGTACCCATAACCCTGAGGGCAGTACTCTAGTTCTCCATCCATGCTCCATTTTTGATAGGCACTTTTATGTTGTGGCTGATCAGTGTAAGTATCTTTAATGAAATGACTAGCGAAGGAATTTCACTGGATAAAACCACAATATCTATTTACTCTTTCATTATGTTATAGTTAATGTATGTTTTACTTATGCGTTAGCAAATTATACCGGGACTTGTAGAGCGTCGATGATCGTAATCTAAATTTTAAGCTGGAACAGCCATTCTGGAAGAAGCTTTGCGTTGGAGAATGTTTAAAGTCTGGCAATTTTCCTTGTAAATGTTTCAATTCCTTTGTTTAAGTGTTGAAGTCATTTGATATTCTTCTCAATTCTCCACAATTCCCCGTTTTGCATGCGCAATAAGGGTTTCGTAACGATTCATATGCTGATAATGATACAGTTCACTTTCTCTCATTGATTTCCCCAAAATAAATGGTAAACCGCAAAGTAAGTTGATTCAGTTCTTTTTCATTTTTTCTTTTTTGTTCTTGCGGCCTTTAGAATTTTTTAATAAAAAATCAGTTTTTCTGAACTGCCAAAAATAACATTTACAAAATTAAGTCATGAAAAAAGAGAAAAAAGTATGTAGTTAGACACGTACGCATGTCTAACAAAGACTACTGATTGAGTGAAAATTAAAGCAATAAAACTCTGGAGGATACATATATATATATATAGGAGAGCTTCCTCCGTTTATGTTTGTGAAAGTTTATATTCTTGGGTGTTAAGTCAGAGAAGATAAAACCATAAAAATATTATTGTATTGAAGACAAAAATACACGTGTGAGCTTCTGTCTGCTAATATATACATTTTGGCTAAACTCGCCACCAAAGCAAATACTGAACTTTACCCTTTTCACTCTTTCACTAACAAACACATGTACCGTAGATACTCGAGTATAGCGCGACCCGAGTATAACACAATGGATAGAGATTTAATATGGAAATTAGGGAATACTCAAGACTTGAATATAATGCGAGGATCAACATTTTACTGTACCGGTAAACAATTAAGATCCTTCCAGGTTCTCTTAACACAGTCAGGCTACCCCTCAGGCCAGGGTGCTCTGCTCTAGAATGATTGCAGTTGTTACTAAGTATGAAGCCGCCGGCCACCCATCGTCTTAACTAGCGATTAGATGGCCGGCGGAGGTGAGCGAGGTGAAAGATTGGCTTAAACCGAGCGTGCCCTCTGGCCGTGATGGATCCCACCTTTCCCGTATCCAGGAGTTCCTGAAGTGTTTGCAAGCTTTAGGGAGGCCGCATTTACTTCAGCGAGACTACCGGAACTTATGGGAGACTTGGGATCGAGAGCAAGGCAAGTTTTTTCTTCTTCTTTTTTTCACGCGATGCAGATGTCTCGAATATAACACGACCCCTCCAATTTCAAGATAAATTTTTGTCACCAAAATCTAGCGGTATACTCGAGTATCTACAGTACATTGAAAATGTAGCATTAAAAGATATATTTGCCTACCTAGTTGATGCAAGATAAATTTTCTCGCTGGCTTTCCTTGTATTACTGTAAAGAAGTTACAATGAGCAGTCCCAATCCTCATCATAACAAAAAATTGAACAAGCTTAACTGCTGCATTATAACAGCCAGGGAGAGTATAGAATATAGGGAGAGCCAGAAAGATTAACTATTACCCTATCTTGACCTCTTCCCCCATTTGATTTTCCATACCATAGAGTGTTTAAATTTAGCTGTCATATGGCACTCTGATCTCCTCGCTGATCTTCTCGTGTCGAGCCATCTAGCTGCTTGAAGTAGCTAATCAACAGGCCTATGACGATCAGATGCTCATTCAACAACCAATTCTTCTTAAATACAAAGATAGAATATAGGTCATAGTGAAAAACATTAGCATGCTGATGCATATCGAAAGTCTTGATGGTCCACCGAGCTCCTTTGAGTGCACCCCCCGCTTAAATTTCATAATGGAGAATTTTAATCCTTTTTTTAATCTTCTCCCTAATTAAATTAGTTATTGATTTCTGCCACAAACTCAGCTGCACTTTGTACCTATCTCCAATCACTGAAGACTAAGAAGCCCAAACAGTTGTCCACATGTTTCTCTGGTGCTATGCATGAGGTCATCTAGTAAGGCATGACACTGGAAAGGAGGGTGTCTGTAACACAAAAAGACGACTTAATACAAAAAAAACAAGCTGTGGACCTCATTTACAGTCTAGTGCTGCACGCAGCCAATCAAATGCTTCTCAATGCGTTATATCGAGAACCAGCGTGAGTCTTGTTTTACCTTCTCCTCCGTATTTTCACTTTTTTCAATCTCATTGCACCGAAGTGGGAGAGAAGTGGAGAAATGCTGCTACCACCATGACAACTTACGTTTAAGTGGTCATCATGCTTGATCGTCCCTTTAACTGAAACTTAAGTATATGCCAAGAATTTCAACAAACTTTGGGTCGCAAGATCAATTCCTGGGAAGGCCGACTCATTTCTTAATCATTCGGAAGCTGATAAAACGAAAAACCACAGAGATGAATCATGATTCATGAGGTGTATGTAGTGTCGTTTGGTGCTGTGGGAAGGAGAAGCTGTGCTGCTCTAACTAAAGTCAATTAAACACTTCCAGAGCTTGCACCTACTGTCTGTATCTCACTGTGTTTTCTGTCTGTCTACAATTATTACACTCAGCATTATCTATATTATATACTCTACATTTAACATACACTCTTGAAGTAATGAAGTAATTGCATGTAAAAAAGCATAATAAATTTAGTTTTTTTTAATTTCCTGTTTCCATTTTGTGGATTTTTCCCATGATGCAACATTTACCTAAATCTGTGCAAAGGCTTTATTTTACTGCTATTGTTTATTTAATCTACAGTATTTAACAGTTAATGAAGTGTAGAAGGGAATTTTTAAATAAGGCTGTTGTGTTCTCCAGGCTACTCGAGATAAGAGCTGGCAGCTGAATTAGATAAAATAGGGAGTTTAAAATACTTCTAATCTACCCCCTGGTGATCTCTTTTGCATACACCCTACACAATACAATGATTTGAGTCTGTGATCGACTAATAGACTCCATTCTATTGCCAAAGGCACCCAGTGAGGATGGTGCAGTTCACTGCAATTCAGTGATTTTCGGCAGCAGTCAAATTGTTCCATAGACAAGTAATGGTTAATCTATTCAGAGAACGCCGAACCGCAACGAAATATTGGCGAAATGCCCATTTTTTCTGTGGTTCAGCTCGACAGGTTTAAAATCTCATAGGAAAGTAAAATGTGAAAAAACAAACAATTGCAAAACGTCTTTTTTTCTCTGTTCTAAGGCAGTGTCATTATTCGCTTATAACGCAAACAATGTCACTGCACTTATTCACGTTCTCATTTCCCACACTGTGAGCAAATTTGAAAATGATGGCATAATGCGTTACTACACATTATTTCATCTAACACATGGGGGGCGCTAGGGGAGGACTTGCCCCCGGGCGCCTCATGACCTTGCTACGCCTCTGCTATCATCTGACTTTTATGGGCGAGTGCTGACATTTTGTTTATATTTAAACTTGACCATAGACATGCTGAAATTCCCAGTCATATGCCTCCTCTATTTATTGAGTGCTAAAGGCGTTCTTCTCGATTGTACAGTCTTTGAGCATGCACACATTCCATTAAGGCTAGGGTCAGACAAACGCATTTTTCACGTCGTCCGTGAAAAAGTGCATTCGAACGAATGGACGTATTTTTTCACGGAATACCCGATAGCGGTCATACGATGCGCATTTTCGTCCATGATTTTGTACGGATCATCAATAAAACCCTTTTTGCGTCTGGACGTTATGTTGGCCGGACATTAGCAGCGTCTGACGTCTCCTAATCACGCACACACGCCGCTAGCGGACGCAGCGCACTCTGTACGTCAGTACTAGCGGTATCACGTTCTCGAAAAAATGCGTTTGTTTGCCGCTTGCATTGCGCGGCCGCACTTTCGTGCGGCCGTACTTTGTATATTGCCCGGCATTAGCCTTCATTTGCTGCTACTACGGCCGTGATAAAGTGCGGCTGCACGCGCGTTCGCACTGCGTTCGTCTGACCCCAGCCTAAGGTGTGTATCATATTCCTTGCATTCTATTACAATTCTGTTTCTTTAAATATGGTGAATAAAACACTTTCCTGCAAAATACTTTTAATTCTAGGCTATATTATATGTACCTTTTATATGTTTATATTTTTAATTCTTTATACCAAGACGTGTTGATAATTCTGAATTTTATAGGCATAATATACGGCATATTTAGAAGCTGCACTTTAGTAGAAGAAAATGAAAAGAAATTGGAACATTTGAATCCCTTCACTAACAAGCACTATTTGTTGAAAACAATATTAACATAACAGTTATTTGAAAGATAGGATGTGGAGTTATGATAACTCTTAAATGTAGAATTAAAAAGTAATTTTGCTTATTCAATATTATTTGTGTTTTTAGCAATGCAGTTTCCAAAAACTGGCAACAGAATATCAACATAATAGCTGCGTGTGATCATAATGCAGACGGTACAGCAGCATCTTATATGTGCACAACACACGGGTTTTCTACTATTGTAGAATCCTAAAACTTGCCTTTGAGCATCATTGAGTAACCCCAAAGCTTTCCTTTACTTCTGTCCTCTCCTAAAATGCTGTAATCCAGCAATAACGATTTCAAATTGTTTTAAAATGATACCTAATCAAAAAGTGAGCAGGAATTGGCAGTCAGGCTATTTAAGAGCGAATGGGAGCTGCAAATTCATACAACTGGGAGGACATGAGGGCGAGAGTGCAAATGGGTGTGAAAGGGTACAAATTTTGAGGCAGAGTACCCCAGGAGGAGTAACCCCTCAGTATGGCGCAAAGGAGCACAAACCAGTGTCACAGTTTAACCTCAAGTTCCACTGGTCCCATGTGACCTTACAACAGTCCTCTTGGTTGAGAAAAGCCCCCTGCTTTGGAAGGCTGTCACAGCGCGCAGAGGCAGCTGGGGGAGGATGTTGTCTACACTCACCATAACCATTTATATTAAATTGTGGCTAGAGTCTCCCTTTAGGTTCTGCTTCTTACAACATGGCACCAAAGGCAGCTGAAATAATTGCCATGATGTTTTAGTAGGATACATGTGTTGCTAATTCAAGGCTTTGTTCAGTCCGGTTTCCTTTTTGAAGGAAAAGACAGGCATGACAGGGCATACTTAGTCAGTGCAGAGACACACACACTGTACAGTCCAAAAACCTGGTCTTATTTTGCAGGTTGCCTTCCGGTGTTTATTCCTTGGAAATCCAATGGATGTCTCACTTGTGACTCAGTTTCGAATGTGCTTTCTTCTGACTTTGATTTGTTTATTGTAACAGTAGAGTGACTGTAGATGACTGAAAACCAATTATTCCTATATTTTCAAATCCGTGACACTCCTGCATTTCCCTGTGATTTTAGTAAGCTCTACTCATACTGCTCACCATTTTTCTATTCCAAGTAGAACATTTTGTAAGGGAGATTTCAAACTCTGGCCCTGAATTACTTGAATACGCGGCGCGCGTCTTTGGCTGCAGTGTGCACCGGGCTGCGGGGAGAGGCCTAGGGCTAAATCACATTCCTCCCGCAAGCAAGGGCCCAACAGGATGGGCATGGAGCATCCTGTGTGCTGGAGAGGGAATCGCCATGATGCTCCACACACGTCCTGGACTGCAGGGGCAAGCAATGTCAATCCGGCTCTCCCCATCCGGGTCCTCGGGCCGTGACAGAGTGCCCGATGGGTCAGTCTGCCCCTGTGTGCGGGCCATTTGTAACCGGTCCACGGGCCACAAATGGCCCGGGGGCCAGTACTTTGAGACCCTTGCTCTACAAGTTGATGCAGATACCTGCCCTGGAACCTCCCTAGATGGACCTTGGTCCTTACCAGACATCTGGTCATCCATTTTTATGGATCCCAGGCACAACTAAGTGAATATATAGACAGTATATCAATACCATTGGTCGAATAATGGCATTCTGCTTCTCTTTCAGGAATAAATTAAATTATTTTTTATACTTGTTTTGAGTAGATGGGGCAGTCAATGGTTTCTCCAAAGAGGTTTTGTTCCTGCTTACTGGTTTAAAAAATAATTAATCTATACAACCCTTGCAATTTTAGGTTAATTTTATGTTTATGTTTAATATTTTTTTTTTCCATGTGGATTTGTAAAGATACTCCTAGCATTTGTACTTTATGTGAATCTATGTTTCCATTTAATTATGAATACTATCTGTAATAGGTTCTGTTTAAAAAATTTTTACTGGCACTTTGAATGATGATAATGACTCTAGCATTTTTAAAGTATACGAGTAAAAATTTTAACTGAAATCCAATATTGATATGGAACCACTTTAACTTTAGTAGCAATTTAAAGCAGTTAAGACAAGAAATATTGTATTACAGCTCCAGACAAAAAATTTCATTAGTACATGATACGTACACAGATTTTTTGATATATTTTTCCTTTTTGTTATGTATTTTTTAGATAATTTTAATTTTTTTTAACAGTTTAATACATTAAATTTAACTTCTTTCATAGGATCTTTAATATACTGAAGACTTGATTTTGAGGCTCCTTTATATTCCTTGATCACATTAGGAAGTGGGAATTTTGACTTTTCTGTGTCGAAGGAGTGAATTGATATCCTATTACATATTGATGGGACAGGAAAACACAAAGGTCAGCTGTAAAATACAAAAGATTATTCTACTTCACTAATTTTTAGATACAATAAAATAGTTTAGATATAATAGCATAGTTTTGCACGCTTTGAATTACACACCTTTTTGTTACATTACACTTTCTCTGCTGTTTCAGAGATCAGATATGTTAAGGATGCAGAATTCTTGCAGGACACAAGAAGGAAATACTTTTATCACTCCACACTAATTATGCCAGTATAACTTCAATTGTACCGATATTGTGACAACATGGTTACAGGAACTGTCATCTGGTTTTGAGGGTCTCTGCACATATGGCGGCCACCGTCTTTATCTTGAGGATTATTTTGTGCATATAGCAGGAAATGGGTGTTTTCTATCCCTTTCAATTAACCCAAGTGTCTGCAGACACATGATAATTTGTAATACACTTTAGTGGTCAGTTTTAGTAACTGTAGAAGAGACACGTACAATTTTCTTTTCCAAAGCTACTGACAAGCCAAAATTATGTGGTTTGGGTAATTTACAAATCATTAACTTTGTTCTCTCGGTCACTAGGCAAAATGTGGAATTTGTATTGCCTTGTTAACTTTACCTGTCATCAGCTCTCAACGATACGAGTTTTGAACTTCTGAAATAAATGCCACCTTTCATACAGGGTGGCATGTAAGACTTCAGGAGACAAAAATGAACGGAAATACTCAGATCGGAGTGAGCCATAGTTATAAATATAAAAATATTGTTTAGGCTTGAGATATTGCAAATCTTTTTGGTAGAATGGTATATCATTTAAGGTGCTCTGTGCTATGTATGGGGCTCTCAATATACACTCGCCTTATTGCCAATGGCTAGTGAAAACAGACCTATTGTTCACTGAAAGATGCAGCTGGTGGGGATTAAGAGTTCCAAGGACCTTGACTGTGCTGTGATACAGGGCCGGCCCTGCTGTGATATATACAATATAGACAACTGGAAATCGCAAAACATAGAGTAAAATCCCTTAGAACTAATTACGTATTAGAGCCAAATCCTGATGAAGTCGTCAGGACGAAACACGTCGAGTGACGGATCCTGAGCCAGGTTGGACGTAGGCTTTTGGTTGGCCGTGTACCTCTGGGATCGGGTGAACTATATATGCAACTAATGTTTTTATTTGCTGTAAGCGCAATAAATTTTATATATTTTTTACTGATTCTATGGTCCTTGACTATCATTGCCTGTTTTCTCTTTATGCGGCATTGGAGACACGCGGAAAATATTCTGAATGAAATGAAGATAAAAGATCTGCAGTGACTGATATACTCTTGATATACTAGACGCTTGTGAGTACAAATTTGGCTCTAATACGTAATTGGTTCTAAGGGATTTTACTCTATGTTTTGCTATTTCCATATGTTTTAGATATCCCCTTTTTTCTACAACAATACAGTATATACAACTGCCTGAAAGCTTACTCCGCATGGAACAGCATCTTGTCAGGACTCAGGAGACATGCTGCTACAAACTAAGGCAGATCTATGGGCAATTAAACTTTTCAGTAGAGGCCAGGTCCCCACGAGTTGAAAAAAAATGTGGGATCATATAATAAAAAAGGCAAGAACTGACAGTACCTGTGGCCTTGTTAATTAGCATTATTTAATAGGTAGAAACATAGAAACATAGAAAAAGAACCTTTCGGCCCATCTAGTCTGCCCAATTACATGGATACTTTACCTGGATTTATCTTTTGTTTAGGCTAGCCTTATGCCTATCCCATGCCTGCTTAAATTCAATTACTGTTTTGGCCTCTACCACTTCAACTGGAAGACTGTTCCATGTAGGTAGAAGAGGAAGAACTGCCGTCGTAGAGTGTCTATTCGCATTCCTTTTATGTGGCAGCCATGGCTTTAAAAAAGGAGTTTCAGCTCTGGGTCACATACCCACCATGCCGACTTAGGTCTCGGTTCTGAATCAGGTGTAAATTTAAACATAACACCATTGTCGATGTATTTGCACTAGAACGTGGCTGTATATGAATTTATTGTCGGGAGCAATACCACGCAGAGGAATATTTAAATATATTTTCGTAAATTTAACCAGAGCCATTGTAAACCTACCAGTCATTGACGTCTATGAAGATGGTAAGTGAGCAACAGCTCTGGTTAACTTTGCACTTGACGTTGAATCCATCCATTACTTTCTTAAACTCTCTAGGTCTGTGCATGTAAATAGCATTGTAAGGAACTCTAGAATGCTCCATTGTGTAAACAATGCAGCACGTATATTGATGTTATATGACCCAGTCTGAGATGTAATTTGTTTTCGTACCCATTGTGTCCAAAGTGTCAGAGAAACAGGATACCAGAGTGATAACCAGAGCCCTGATACCTGCATCCCAACTGGGAACTCTTCCTCATGATATTGGATATTTGTGATGTTTGAAGATTGAAATCATGTCTCACGTCACTAGAGAGGAAGGTTATATGTCACCATGTCGTGCTAAATTGTAGTTTGGGCCTCTGTGAAAGCTTAGGGTCAGGCCCTGAGTTTTAGAAAATGGCAAACATGTTCGTTTTCGATCTAATGGGATCTTCTTTCTTGGTGAACCCCAGCCTTCTGTCATGGATTTACAGAAAACATTGCAAAAAGGTACTAGGTGTTGTACTCGAAACAACAGCCGTCTATGGGAGTAAGCAGAATTCCAAATGACTTTCATTTAGAAAATCGTTTAATAACAACTGGTTGGTTGAATATTGCATTTTTTTCTTTTACAATATATTATGTGGCAACAGCTGTGCTACACTTTTTCAGCAAGACTCCCAGGGATATATTTTCTTTATTCTGCGAGCTGTCAAAAGATTTGGTGATTTAATGAAGGTAATAATGAAGTATACTGGATCTTGAACATGCATTTTTTTTTTTTCGTTTTGTGTGGCCTACAGTGCCTGAAGCAACAGGCTTCATTTAATCCTCCAGTGACTTTCTTGAAATCATGTGAAATGATGCATTGCTGTGTTCCTTGGCTTCACTTGCACATAACCCTGCTAGGGACCCAATTTTTTCTTTCATATTGAACTCTGTTAATTACGATTGTGAGTATGCGTTTCGTGTAAGAAAAAGGTATGATCATTAAGCATCTAGGGCACTATCTAGTCCATGGAGGCTTCTCCTGTGGGGTCACATGACCGGCAGGGTCTCACCTCTCATGAAATCCTGCTGGTCGGCGGAGTGATTGCGGAGGGAGACAGGGGGCTTTTTCCCCCTGGCGGCCAGATGCAGTGGATCGGGCCGCCATTCTCGCCATGGGATAAGAGGTGAGTATTTGATTTTTTTTGGGGGGGGCGGTTGAGCTGCAGTTAACTGATTCTACAGCAGTGGAATCCGTTAGCTACACCTCAGAGCCGGTGTTAACTTTTTCATTAGTGCCAGTTCTTAGTAACTAGCGTTAGGACCAAGTGATCTTGATGCTAGTTAGTCTCTGCTTTCGCTTTGCGCTCCCCATGTTAAGTATACAGAGCGCAGAGTACAGTAAAGTCCCAGTACAAATCACAAATTAACGAGCGCTAATGGGTTTTTTAACCCGTTAGCGAATTGGAGGTGATCTGTGCGGCACGCTATGACCTCCTTTGAGCTA
Source organism: Leptobrachium leishanense (assembly GCA_009667805.1). NCBI lineage: Eukaryota > Metazoa > Chordata > Amphibia > Anura > Megophryidae > Leptobrachium > Leptobrachium leishanense. The sequence goes on along the minus strand of CM019070.1, from coordinate 59,554,794 downwards.
ACACTAACTTGAGTGGTACCGTTAGCTTGAAGGAGGCGATAGAGCCCTCGGTCTTTCCCGTTTTCCTACTGGGCTCCTTTTAAGTGGTCTTATCCAACCGTGCAGAACAAGATTGCTTGCGTGCAGTCGAAACGTGCATAAAAATGTGCATTAATTAGACATTTGACAAATAGTAACTCAACTTAAACACAATAAATCTTCCTGTTTGGAATGATATTTTGTGACCTTTAACAACTTGAGTAGTCCCATGATTTGCGATTGTTTATCATGTCATGACGGAGGGAGAGGAACGGCTTCCACCTTGTAGTTTGAAGCCTACTTGTATGTACCCAGTGTCGGGACTGTGCCCCGTTCCTTACCTCATAGTAATGGCACCTTGGTCAACATGACTAATTAGAATGATGTGAAATTTCAGGATTATGTTTGGTCATGGAAACCATTCAGGTTGGATGGTTGCATGAGCAGCTTCAGTGTCCAGTGAACGCTGTGCTACAAAAGATGCAGTCTTAATTTAAGCCAAGAAAGTCATACCTATTTGAGGGTGAAATGGTCATTTATACAATAGCTGAGATTGAGAAAATTAAGCTTTTTAGAAGAGTCCCATGCACAGCTAGTGATTTGTGTAGAGCCTTTCCTAACCCAAGCAGTTGGTAGCTGCCATTCTTCAGCCGCTGTAATGATATTAAGGATAAGTACATTTACCTTAGCCCAAGTTGAAGGATGTGGAGAAAACATGTCTCCACTTCCTTATAGTTATCAGGAAGACCAGGAAAAATCAAGTGCAGTTGATCACAATCTGGAGGTATCCTACAGAAATGACAACTGCAATCGCGTCAAACGTAGGGGCAGAATCTGTTATCGAACTTAAGGCAAAAATGAGGCAGAATTTTAGAATTATTGTTTAAAGTTAGATCTAATCCTAAAATTAGCAGGTCTATTCCCTAAAGGGTGCAGTCTGGAGAATTGTCAGGAGACCAGAACAATCTAGACCAAATAACCAATTTGGAAAGTGAGATAAATGGGAGAATTTTTTTGGTTCGACTCTTTTGACCTAGATTTTTCACTTCTCCAGCCAATTGTACCGGCTGGGTGGAGTAGAGGTATAGAGGTAACATCACTGCTCTACGTGGAGAGAGCCTGTGGAGACACAGGCTCGAGCCCGGCAAGAGCACCTCTCCAGTAAGTTTCCTTGGGCAAGACACCTAACGGTACATACTCGCCACCCAGGACATACTTGAAAACAAGAGAAATCTCAATGTATCCTTCCTGGTAAAACCCTTTCTCAAAAAAAAAAAAATTGTCTTGACTTCACCATTTAGTGAATAGACCTGCAAGACAACCGTCATGAAAAATGTAAAAAAAAATAAAAATAATAATACAAGGATAGAACCCTAAACCACCTCTGATGGACGACAGCCGCCTGTCGTGAAGGGGTTAAAAAAGAGTAAAAATATCTGTTATAGAATTTTAATTATTTTTTTTTAAAAAGTTCGGAAACAAAAATTTCGTCTAATACAAAAAGGTGTTCTGAAAATAAATTAAAAGGCTTTTTGCTGAAAATGAAAAGAATAAACATTTTAATTTTTTTTTATAAAATGATATTACTTTTTTACATTGAATCCTATGGATTCTACAGGATTCACTTGTTTAAACCTGTCGAACTGAATCACCGAAAATTACGGCATTTCGCCGACACTTCGTTGCAGTTCGGTGACTAGACAAAGCCTAAAATCCTTTATAAATAAATAAATAAATTCCTTCTCTATGGGACAATTTCACTGCTGCCGAAGATCGGTAAACTGCTCGGTAAACTGCTTCGCCGTCCATTCACCTGTATTTGGCGAATTGACAGTTTAGTGAATAGACAAACTGCCCCGAAATTGCAATGAACGGCGAAATTAGCCTTTCGATGCAATTCGGCGCCAAATACGGCGCTTGGTGAATAGACCCTAAGGAGATTAAAAGAACATTACAAAAGCTTTAAAAAAAAATCTTCAGCATCTGCTTATTGCGCATAAGTAGAAGGCGCTTAAATAATAATCGTGACTCTGTTTCTATTTTCTTTTGAACTAGAAATGGAAATGTTTGTTGCTGTTTTTGCTTTGTGTGACCTTTGTCAGAGACTTTTCTTCCCCACGCCACTTTTTTTTCATGTTAGTTTAGGTAAAGCCACAATCCATTTCACCCTCTGAACAAAAAGGTTAAACATTCTCGTACGCTTAAAGCTCCAAATTCCCTTTTTTTTTTTAATAGCTCCCCCTAAAACACTTCTTGATAATCAGAGACCAGTGGCTATTTTTATTTTCACGTTCTCTTGATGGGGATAATGTTAAACATGTGTCGCTGCCCTGCTTAGCCAGCAAAAGTCTCCGATTGCAGCCCTGTAATTTAAACAAAGAAAACGCACATACAGGATATAAGTGATGGAGAAGGGGGGGGGGGAGTGTGAGCCAACGGCTGGAGAAGGAATTTCAGTCGGATTCTGGGGGCGGACCAAGGGGAACGAAATCGCTACATAAAAAAAAAAATATTCATTACTCAATCATATTTATACATAGATATTATTTTTATATTCATATTTACTTTATTTATTTTTGTTTGTTTTGTACAATTAAATCACATCTGCATAAAACATAAGCTCTGAATTTTTTCTACTGTAGGTTTTCCTCCTTTTAGATGCACTGGATGAATTCAAGCACATACAGGCATACACTAAGTTTCTGCAACCGTTCCTAAACAGAGGAACTCTTTCGGTGCCAGAGAAAGCCTGGTCTGTGTTTCTGGCACTCCATCTATTTACTTTATTTTGGCAAAGTGATTGAAATTTAATTGAAACAATATTGCTCTCGAACAAAGGGGTTGCCTGTGGTAGAACCATAAAAAAAATGATCTTAATACTTAGAGTGAAGTAGCTTTCTACTTTCATTGTCTTAAGGCCAGTTAAGTGATTCATTTGTTTGAAGGCATGACTGAGGTTCCTCTTGTGTCCACCTAAAAGTGTTTATGGGGTTACTCAGGTTCTATTGGAACCGTAGAACCACACTTTACAGGTATAAATCACCCTTTTGTAAAGACTTGGTATAGTGCCAGTCACCAAGTGATTGTAAAAAGGAAAAGAAGATGAAACATTATTCATACATATTAGCTTGTCTTCTTAAGGACCACCTTGGTCCTGTGGAATGACTTGCCTCGCCCTAACACACTCTCCCCTAATTTTCTGGCCTTCAAGAAATCCCTCAAAACCCCTCATTTCAGATTAGCGTACCACATCACTAATGCAACTCACCCCTCTGCTCACCTACTCACTCATCATGATTGAAGCCATTTCCATGGCACCACCATTCCTAAACCACTGGCACTAATGATCCTGACATCTAGTAAAACTCCCCTTGTCTCCCTCAACCCCAATCCCTCTAGATTGCAAGCTCCTATGAGTAGGACCCTCTACATCTCTTGTTTCCATCCCATATCCATCTATCTTTGGTTATTGTAAAGCGCTGCGTAAACTGTTGGCGCTATATTAATGATAATAATAATAATAGTACACTCAGAAAAAATAAAGACGAGCAATATAACACAATACATAATATACCAATAATTAAGGAATGGTGTATCTATATCATACCACTCACACTTTATTGAGCCACACACCAGCTCTAGCTAAAGAAGGCTTGGAATACGGCGCATGTCCAAGATGGCAGACGCGTTCACCACACTTCCCTATTTCACGAAGAGATGCAGAGGAACAGCACAAGTTAAAGATGGCTGACGCAGGTTGAGTACATAGTTATATACAGTAATGATGTAGAGAGGGCCCTGCTCCAGGGCCGTGCTTCCTTCTAGGCAAGCTAGGCAACCGCCTAGGGCGCACTGACGCCTAGGGGCGCAGCCTTCCCCAATCCGGTTCCATTATTGTACCTGTTCCTCATTGTGCGGCCCGTGTAGCCGGCAGTGGCGGCTCACAAACTCCCACTAGTGGCGCAGAATGTGGGCTTCTTATGGTGTCACGCAGGCGCTACCAGATGATGTGCAGGCACCACCAGAGGCAGATGAAAGAAAGGCACAGAAGAGAAAGGCACAGGAGAGAGAAAGAAAGGCATGAAATAAAGAGGCAGATGAAAGAAAAGGTGAAAAAAAAGAGGGACAGAGAAAAGAACGAAAGAGGCAGAGGAAAGAAAGAGGCACAGACCGATCCCGGCCCGACCATGGGGAGGGGTAAGATGGGCACCGAATGCCCGTGTGTGGCCTCGTGCACAGTGTGGGTCCCCCCCCCTGCAGTGTGGGTGTGTACCTGAGCACAGTGTGCGTCCCCCCCCCGTGCACAGTGCGTGTGTTCCCCTGCATTTCAAAAGTTAACAATTTTTTCTGGGGGGGGGGTGCAAGTAGCTGGTCTTGCCTAGGGCATATAATAGTCTAGCACCGGCCCTGCCCTGCTCCCTAATAAGCTTACATTCTAAAGCAGTGTTTCTCAAACCTGTCCTCAGGACCTGCTGACAGGCCATGTTTGACAGATATCTGAAGCGCAGCACAGGTGATATGATTTGCTGCTCCGTGATTGCAGGATTCAGTCTGCATTTCCCCAAGGTGATCTGTAAAAACTTGGCCTGGTTGATGGTCCCGAGGACAGGTTTGGGAAACACTGTTCAAATGGATACAATATGATGCTTCCATTTCTTTATGCAGGCATTATGTTCACATTCAAGGAGTAATCCACTAAACACTGATGTTTAACGTTGTTACAGACAACAATAAAAGTCACCATTGTTGTAACTACGCGGTGAACATAATTCATCCTGAGAAGGATAATTCAACAACAGCAGGCAAAGGTCCTGCGAACAAAAGGTGAACAACACTTAACTATGGAAAGTATATAGTGAATATACTTCGTCAATTGTAAAGCATTGATCGCCATAGACTTCCCATACAAGCAATGCTAAAGTAATAACAAATGCAGAACATGATGCTAGACACTCAGCGTCGACTGAAATACCACTGGAAACTACAGTGGAAACTATGCTAAATTGCTAGGACCGACAGTATGGTGGACGTTGTGACATGTTTCGGAACATCATTATGCTATAGCGGGACTTTAGCCCCCAAAACAAAACTACTTTGTATCTCTAATGTATCCTGCAGTGCCTTCAAATACTATGAATCCACCCACTATGCAGTCTTTGTTAAACTGCCCATCACCTCCTAGAGCAGGCTCTGTGTAAGATTACTAACAATTCCGTAGCTAGGGGCTGTGCGGGATACAGTGTTAGTCTAGATACTGGTGCTGTCAATAAGCTGGTAGCAAAAATGTAGATGCTTTCACCTAAATTGCATCTATCTGACATGGTGAATGGAATTACCTTTGCAGGCAACTGTTAGACAAATAATTTCTACCTGGGAAGGGCTTTATGGAGATGTGCAAAACCTAAATATAATAAGTTGTAGCCTGACCGGCTACGTATTTTCATGGTCTCCATAGAGCCCAGCAATTGATGTTCTTGGGATTGACAAAAACCGAATTAAGTTTGTTTTGTGTGTTTTGTGTGTTTAATTGCGTGCAATTTCGTTGATATGCGTTTCAGACCATTTTGGCGCACTTCAGCGATTCCATTTAGCTGAAAATACAGTGTATTCACTATTTAGCAAATGGTCACTGTATTTTGTCAAAATTTGAGTCACCGAAGCAGTATCGGACGTCGGCGAAAAGCACCGATAACAACCGTATTGGCATTGGCGAATTCCACTGAACTGAAGAAAACAAAAGAGGTTTTCTATTGTCCTGATAAGGGTTGTAATCAATAAAAAAAGTCCTTTCAAAAATAATAAGAAAGGTCTGTTACAAACTGAAGTCTTTAAAAAAAATATAGTCTGAAAAAATACAAAAAGGTCTTTAAAAAATAAATAAAAAGGTTGTTTTTTTTTTACAAAAAATAAGTAAGAGTAAACCGTCTTTTAAGAAAATTAAGATTTTGTTTTTGCTTTGAAACCTATGGGATTCGCTTGTTTAAACCTGTCGAATCGAAACACCGAAAATCAGGGCATTGTGCTGGAATTTCAGTGCAATATGGCGTTCTCTGTATAGAAGACACAATAGTCTTCTACGGGACTATTTCGTTGCTGCCGAACTTCGGAGAATTGCACCCTATTTTGCTGTCAAATCGCCTGTATTTGGTGAATTAACAGCTTAGTGAATAGGTGAATTGACTCGAAATTGCACCGAATGGTGAAATTCACGGTTCGGTGCATTCGAGGCCTATTCGGAGGCTAGTGAATAACTCTTTATGTTTTTTTGTTTTTTTTACTGTATGGCACAGTAACAGCAGACATTTCCAATCAAGATACTCTTAGGCTAGGGTCAGACTAGCGCACTTTAAACGTGCGTTCTGGCGCACTTAATTACGGCCGCACTAGCAGAAAATGACGGGCAATGACGGCCAATATACGAAGTACGGTCGCACGAAAGTCCGGCCGTGCAACGCAAGTGGCAAACGAACGCATTTTGTCGAACGTCAAACCGCTAGTACGGTCGTACAGAGTGCGCTGCGTCCGCTAGCGGCGTGTGTGCGTCATTAGGAGACGTCAGACGCTGCTAATGTCCGGCCAACATAACGTCCAGATGCAAAAAGTGTTTTATTGATGATCCGTACAAAATCACGAACGCAAATGCGCATCATATGACTGCTATCGTGTATTCCGTGAAAAAATGCGTCCATTCGTTCGAACGCACTTTTTCACAGACAACGTGAAAATGCGTTAGTCTGACCCTAGCCTTAGGTGAGTATTTTGCTACATTATAACAGTTGAAGATTAACCCCTTCGCGCCGCAGGACGTGCTGTCCTGCCGGCGGGAGGGCTTTGAAGACTCCGGGTGTACATGTATGCCCTGCTGTCTTCAATGGGGCCGCCTAGGCCCCTCCCTGCAGCCTGCACAACTACTCGGGGCACCTATCATTGGCTGCATGGGGACGGCCTGAACTCAAGCCGTTCCCCTGCAGCCAATGACGCACACTGCACGTTGGCTGCGGGGTAAGCCGCAATCAGTGCCGTGTGACGGCCGAGGCGTTCCTGTCCGCCTCTTCGGTGAAAGCCATCCCTTAAGGGCGCCACCCACGCATCCTTAAGGGATTAATAAAGTATTAGTCGCACACAATCTTGCAATTGTTTACTAACATCCTGTTTTTATTAGGACTTTCGTGTTTATTTTGTTTTGTAAAGTGGTTTCCAAAAATGCTGACCTATTGCATCATATGCATAATTGGACATATTTCAGTATATACCAGGATTTTTTTACACCACAATTTTACATGTTCACGAGCATAATTTAATAGTGGTCAATGTGGTATGCATCCACGGCATTGTACTGAAGGAGGTGATTGTTTTGCCATTGAACAACTCATTAACACTTGCATATTCATGGCTTAGCAGCTGCCAGACTGCTCTTTTCACTTTGAAAACACAAGTAGTACTGGATTATGGCTGTAACTGATTCTGAGTTTAACATGTTGGTGTGCCCTTTCAGATTCCTCTCAATCCCATTGTGTCATTGCTCCATCTCTGTTATCCCATTGTAGCATTTCTCATGCAGTCTTTGTTCCACTTTTTACCCATTCCTCTCCCTAAATTGGTGTCAAAATAGGTGCTTTTTTACATTGGGCCTGGAGCACCAACAAGTCAGCCCTGTAGAACCAATCAAACATGAAAATATAAAAACTATACAACCCATATAGAGGGCTTACGTCTATTAAAACAGTCCTTCATTAATCCTAATCGATATAGCTTTATAGAATCATGGATTAATTACAGGTGAGATTTAAAGGGCCAATACCACCAAAAAATGAAATGTTCCTATTTTCTTTATGTTGCTGATATCTTACATGTGCTTTGTTTTTCTCTTGTATGTTTAGTTAAAAGAATATTTTACTCTATATGTGTCACTGTGTGCATCCATTGTGTGATCTCTTGTGTTGTAAACTGCACCCCCCCGCCCACAGAATCTTTCCACCACTTGCTCCTCAGTGAGTGGTTTTAGCCACAGAATGGAGTCTGTGTGTCGATCACTGCCTCAAATCATTGTATTGTGTGGGATGTATTCAAAGGACATCACCGGGGGTAGATTAGAAGTCATTTAAGGTCCATGTTTTATATCATTCAGCTGCCAGCTCTTATCTGGAGCAGCATGGAGAACACAATAGCCTTATCTAAACATTCCCTCCTTCACCTCATTAACTGGTAAATACTGTAAAAGATAAAACTCAACCACAAAGTAAACTTCACCATTGGATTTTGGTAACTGTTGCATCAAGGGAAAAATACACAAAATGGAAACAAGAAGAAATGAATAAAAAAAAAACTAATTTTATTTTTCCTTTTTACACTCAATTACTTCAAACAAAGAAAAAAAAACAGCAGCATGTGTTTTATATGGTGGTTTTGTTTGTATTGTACAAGTAATCTATTTACAGCTTGTGTACCTGGTAGTGTCCCTTAAAGCAGCTACTCGACTTGGCTATTCACTGACTTTTCCAAAGCAAAGGTGACATCCCTTACTGTGAGGCTGGTTCTCTAGGATCCTGTGTTTTTATGATTCCTAAATACTGGAAATATGCTCTTATTGTTCATTAGGAATCTACAGTATTAATATTGTACTTACAGTGATTACTACATAATAATTCAATATGTTTATTTCTTTTTTGGTTTCTCAGTCAGATGAAGAAGAAGAAGAGTCTCAGGCTGATAACTTTTCAATGGATCCCCAGTTGGAAAGACAGGTGGAGACTATTCGTAACTTGGTAGATTCCTACATGACAATCATTAACAAATGTATCAGAGACCTGATACCAAAGACATTAATGCACCTGATGATTCATAATGTGAGTATGAGTAACCCTTGAATGTGCTATGCATTATATTATTATTTAATATAAAATAAGTCATTCTCTTATTCCAGTACAGTTTGACCTGGTTTAAGATAAACTGGGACTACTACAAATTCAGCACTATCTATTTAATGTTCCATAATTTGTTGGCCTTATAGAAGACGCTTTTAATATTCAGCTGTGAGAATGCCAAATAGGACCACATTGTGCGACGAGCAAGTTATCAAATACTACTCTCACTTGGACAAGTAGAGCAATAAAATGAAAAAAGAGAGGTTTGTGAGGGTCCTGAGAACGAGCAACGGCACTAGTTGCCTTCTCTACGATGGGTGCCCGCTTTGGTCTCAAAAAGTTACAGGGTAATCCAGACATGGACCGCTTGCTCGATGTGCCTAGAAGGGTGTCAGCTATACCCTCCTGACGAGGCCTAACAAGGCCGAAACGATCGTCGGGGATTGCTGCACCTCTCGTGCAGGGATCACTTCCTTGGTATTGCAGTACTGGCTGCCCTTTCTGGTTGTAACGGTCTGATTTGCATATGGAGCAGTCGTCTCTGTAATGGCACAATCGAGCTAAAGCCTTGGGAGACCTGAGCGGGCCCCACCGTAGAGCAGGCCACTAGTGCTGTTGCTCATTCTCAGGACCCTCACAAAACTCTCTTTTTCTCACAAGAGCAATAAAATGCCACCAGGATGTTGATTGCTTACATTAACATAGACCAGACTAGATGGTGATCTCATCAGTCAACGTACATGTCCGGGTACATTGCATTCTGTTTTGATATACCAGGATGTGGAGCCATGGATTGATAAAGGCAGACTGGAGCCTCCAATCAACCGTGGGTACATCAACCAATATCCGTCAATCTATTGTAGACGCATAACTCCTGTCAGGTTACTCCTTAAATGTCTGCTCACGTTTATCTATACTCTGTTTACTTCCAGTAAGTCTCTTCCAGCATTCCATCATTTCCTTTCCCACTTTATTCAAGCAATTCTTTCAAGGTATACGCTATCGCTCTTTCTTTTTTAAGCCAGTTTTCTCCTTCCATCATTAGATTTTTATTCACAATTCCCCACTTTATTCCAGCTTTCCATATTTCTCTTCTTTCCAACCGTTATTCAAGTTGTCTAACACACACACACACACACACACACACACACACACACACACACACACACACACACACACTTATTCCAGCACATTTCTTCTACCATCTTTAAATACCTCTGTTTTTTTATTTTTTTTATTTATAATTGTTTATTAGTTATAGTACATAATACATAATACAGTTAACATCATACAGAAAAAAAAAAGGGGAGAGAGAGGGGGAAAAAGGAAAAAAAAAAAACACACAACAATATCCCTCCAATCAGCTTAACCATAATTGCTTAATTGCAAAGGCATACCCAACGATCTGAAAGACAACCAACCTAGCCACCTTTTTTGATACATAGTCATTAATTCATGTACTTTTTCAAACATTTCTTCGTATTTGGATATCTTATCCACTTTACTTATCACTTCAGATATTGTAGGTAACATAGTTGACTTCCTATGGCTCCCTAAAACTGATTTAGCCGCTCCTAATATTGTTGATATAAAAGCTCTAATAGATAAAGGCAGATTAGTAGGGATAAAATGCAAAATGTAAACTTCAGGGTTAAAAGGGATGGTCACAGATATGCATTCATAAATCAGATGACTTACAGCTCTCCAATATGAGGCTAATTTAGCGCATGACCAAAACACGTGGGAAAGGGATCCCTTAGCCGAGTGGCATCGCCGACATTTATCTGAGACACCGGGGGTATGTGCTAAACGCGCTGGCGTAAGATACCATCTATAGATCACTTTAAGATGGGATTCTCTTACCCCGGTGCTTCCAGAATATCTATACACCGCTGATGTAGCATATAGCCAGTCTTCATATGGTATTAGGAGATCTAGGTCTTTTTCCCAGTTTAACATATATGAGAGTTTTTTTTGTCATGTTTTTATTCACTAAACCTTGATAGCATAGTGATAATGGGTTTTTTTAAGGCCCTTTTTTCCCAAACATAATTTATGGAATGCCGTGGCATACCTCTGTTTTTAGGGGCTTTTTAACGTGAATCACAAGACATAACTTTAGGGAAGCCTACCACCCAACTCACTGACACAACCATCAATCACTCTCACCTTGCAGTCCTCTCCTCCTGTTTCCAACCCCAACCCTCCTAGATTGTGAGTTCCTACGGGAATAGGGCCCTCATCTCCTCCTGTACTGTTTGTCGAATGTTGTTCAATGTATTGTAACCCTGTCTATACTGTAACCTATTGTACAGCGCTGCGGAATATGCTGGCGCTTTATAAATAAATAATAATAATAATAATAATAACTATTCAATTTACACTGCTGCAGTGCAATTCAATATTCAGGCAACACAACCCACTGATCAAGAGCAATTTACTATTATTAAGTTTATAACTGGAAACATTGTAGTAGTTATGTACATTTTGGACCAACATAGAGGGTCTATAGGTCCTAGTTAACATGCAGCAATGGGGTTTGCAGAAATAAAATACTCAGGGCACTATCACCTGGTGTGAGCTAACCTTAGCGTCTGCATGTTTTTGCGTTAGCATCAGGTTAATTGAGTCTAGCTCCTGAGCAACAGATCGTTTGCCTCCCGCTAGAAACGGGAAAAAAAATCACTTAGCGCGTCGCTATTAGCGATTTGTACCACAAGCTTATATACAGTATATAATATAATATATATATATATTATAAATTTAAAGTGAATGTTTAATTTTACTGATCTCATATATTTAAGTATATTTATTTATCCAGTATCTCAAAGCGGGAACTGGTCCGCTTTCAAACCAGTAGAGTCAGCACTACCACTGCTACCAATACACTGAGGGCTCTATTACATTCTTCGCGCAAAAATGGGCGTGTGCACAAAAACGCATTAACGCGGGGGGAAAAACCCTTCGCGCTGACCATCAAATTACAACGTTCGCACATACCATGCGCGTTAACGTCTAACGCGAGTTACCCCGCGCGAGCGAAAGTTCGTGCGCGCATCCCATACCTAACATTGTGAGCGCAAATGCGTTTGTGCGCTGGTACGCGGCTGGTATTACAATCGATGCGCAACTTTTTACGAACAACGTTTGCACGCAGAATTTCAACGTCTTTGAAAAGCTGGTGGTAACTGCAAATCCGAACGTTCTGGCCGAAACTAAATACACCGGCCCGAAAAAATAAATACAGCGCAGTATAGTTACACATTCTACACATACCCAAACAATAAAACTGAGTGGTTGTGCGTTTTTTTTTATTGCTGCAGCATATATACTCAGATTGATTTTGGCAGACGCAAAAACTGAACGGGAGACAATTGTGGTTCTTAATGCTGATTGGCTGAATCGCGTGAAAAAACAGTCTGCGCACTGATTTCTGTGCGCAGCGTTAACTTGCGCTCGTTTTTGCGCGTCTTTTTTACGCGCAATATTTTTTGACGGATGAAAAAATGCGTTCGGATCGTAATACCTGCGTTAATTTACGCGCGTTAACGTTTAACGCTGCGTGCAAAAAAAATACGCAAGTGCGCGTACGAATTTGCGCGGAGAATGTAATAGAGCCCTGAGTTAGCAATTTACTCCATTGAGTTAATTGGTCATGATAAACCTCCACAACCTCTGATTGTATCTGCAGCATCATACCCAAAATATTAATTTATAGAAATTAGAGCAGATTTAATTTTTGACCACAACCGTTTACTAGTATCATCAATCGCATACAGTATATTATTTTACTTCCACTAAGTATTAATTGGGATTTCGTTAATTAACTTTAGCAACTATTTATTTAATAAATTTTTTTTATTTTATTTAATATTTTTGATGAAAGATAAAAAAAAAAATCCAAAGTATAATTAATTATTTCCATAGACGTACAGTACAAAGTCTCAGTCTTTCTTTATTTTTCATTTTCGGCCTGTTTTCACGAGATGCAGACTTGTTTTTTTTTTTTTTTCTCCTTACATTTCATTACCACACAGTTATTGTTGACCCAATGTTTCTTCTCAGTGTTTCCCTTTGTATAACAGACCCAGATTCACGCTGATCCCCAGGAAGTGGTTTCCATGGTAACGTTAAAGCCCAGAAAAGCCCTTGAACTTCCGCTCTTTGCTCCCTGCGGCCTTAGGCAGCTCCCACAAGATGACCAAGGAGACTGGCTGCGTCTTATCAAAAGCTTCCTTTTGCAGATTACGATAGAGCAATCTCTTTCATGGGAAGACTCTCCATAGGGCTTTGAAAGGATATTCTACTAAAACATGTGACTGTGGCAGTCACTCGCAACCTTAGAAAACCCAAAATGTACTTTGCTGATGTCCTTGCGGGTTTTAACCCTTCTCATTGTTAAGGCCACCAACAGTATTAAGTCCTCAGGCTTTTCTAATAATAAAACCATTACTATAAACAATGGGCTCTATCACATTCTTCGCACAAAAATGTGCGCGTGCGCAAAAAGGCACTAACGCAAGGGGAAAAAGCCTTTGCGCTGACCGTCAAATTACGACGTTCGCGCAAACGATGCACGTTAAGGTCTAACGCGAGTTACCCTGCGCGAGCGAAAGTTTGTGCGCGCATCCCATACTTAACATTGCGAGCGCAAATGCGTTCGGGCGCTGGTACGCGGATGGTATTACAATCGATGCACAATTTTTTACGAACCACGTTTGCACATAATTTTAACCTCTTTGAAAAGCTGGTGGTAACTGCAAAGCCGAACGTTCTGGCCGAAACTAAATACACCAGCACTAAAAAAAGAAATACAGCACAGTATAGTTACACATTCTACACATACCCAAACAATAAAATTGAGTGGTTGTGCGTGTCTTTTTTATTGCTGCAGCATATATACTCAGATTGATTTTGGCAGGCGCAAAAACTGAACGGGAGACAATTGTGGTTCTGATTGGCTGAATCGCGTGAAAAAAACAGTCTGCCCACCAATTTCTGCGCGCAGCGTTAATTTGCGCTCGTTTTTGCACGTCTTTTTTTACGCGCAATATTTTCGGACGGATGAAAAAATGCGCTCGGAATGTAATACCAGCGTTAATTTACGCGCGTTAACGCTATGCGCAAAAAAATTGCGCTGCGCGAGTGCGTGTATGAATTTGCGCGGGGAATGTAATAGAGCCCAATATGTTTCAATTTGTTTCATCCAATATTATGCACATTCACTGAAACTTAAGGTCCAGGTTTTTTTAAATTATTTTTTAAATTTCATTTTACGTACTTTTCATAGGGTAAAAGACGTTAATTCATTTAGCACGGCAAGCCTTTAATTCCAGAACAGAGGGCAATCATTACATTGATAGAATTTGCATATAACCAAACAAAACCTGTGACAGTATACCTAACCCGTAGAATGCCCAAATGTAAAAAAAAAACACAAAGCAACAGTAGGGGCCAAATTACGATCTTCGCGCAAACATTTGCAAAAACGCATTAACGCGAGGGGTAAAACCCTTTGCGCCGAATGCCGTATTACATTGTCAGCGCAACAAACGCACGTAATCGTCTACCGTTGGTAAACCTGCACGAATCCTGCGCGACCGTACTGTACTGTGCACGTCCAATACTTTAAATTGTGAGCACAAACGCGAATGTGCGCTGGTACGCGGATGCTATTACAATCTATGCGCAGGAATTAACGCATAGCCTTTGCGCGCATAATTTTAGCAACTCCTAAAAGCTGGTGTTAACGGCAAATCTGAACAACCTGGCCGAACCCAAATACACCAGCCCAAAAAAAAAATACAGCAAAGTATAGTTACACATTCTACTCATATCAAACCAATAAAATGGAGAAGCTGTGTGTGCATTTATTATTGCTGCAGCATATATACTCAGATTGACTTTAACAGGCGCAAAAACTTAACGTGAGATAATTGTGGTTCTTAATTCTGATTGGCTGAATCTCGTGAAAAAACAGTCCGCACACTGATTTCTGCGCGCAACGTTACTGCGCGAGCATTTGTGCGCATCCGTTTTATGCACGTTATTGCTCGACGGATGAAAAAATGCACGAGGATTGTAATTCCAGCGGTGATTTACGCTCGTTAACGTTTAACGCTTGGCGCACAAATTCATGCATTGCGCAAGCGTTTTTGCGCGAAGAATGTAATTTGGCCCTAAAAAGGAACTTAAATTAAATGACAAATTAATATAAAAAACACTGGTAAACCCACGAAACTATGTCTGAAAGTACCCTTCCTATAGAACCACAGATTTTTACACGCAAATCGTTGAAACTGGTGTCCTGGAATGTGGAAGGCCTTAATTCGCCTATCAAAAGGAAAAAAGTACTACAATACTTGAAAAAGTTAGATCCTGACATAATTTTCCTACAGGAAACGCACTGGACTTCCCCAAACCAGTCACTACGCGCCCCCTGGATAGGCTTCCAGACATCATCCGTCCATACGCAGAAATCACGTGGTACCACTATCCTCCTCCACAAACGTCTCCCATACTCTGACTTGCTTGAGATTAATGACCCAGAAGGCAGATATACCTTTCTTGCCCTAACAGTGGGACAAGAACCCCTACAACTACTTAACATCTATGCTCCCAATAGCCCCAATCTCACTTTCTTTAAATCACTGTTACCATTACTCCATTTACACGACTCTTCCCATAGGATTGTGGGGGGTGATTTCAACGAGGTCCCAGACCCTATCTTAGACCGAGCGCCCAGTCGTACGATGACTAGGGGACGTGCTCAACACACAGGCCCGACCTTCCTCAGGTCCCATTTTGACCTGGATGACGTGTGGCGCTCCCACCACCCTACGGGCAGGGATTTCACGTTTTACTCCGACCCGCACAAATCCTTTTCCCGCCTAGACCTTTTTCTGGTCTCAAGCTTACTTTCCAACCGTGCCCTACGGACAGACATTGGCCCAATAACTCTCACGGACCACGCACATATCACACTAGAAATCATATTGGAAACCCCGGTGCCCTATTCTAGGAATTGGCGCTTTCCTTCGCATCTCATGACCTCCGGTCTCTTCACCTCTCACGTTGAACTGGCATGGAATAATTACACAGACGATAACATTGAGCACGTCGACGACGTCAACCTTTTTTGGTCTGCGTCGAAGGCAGTGCTTCGGGGTCAAATAATGGAATATGCCGCTCGCACAAAAAAAGAGACTGCTAGACACCTCTCCGATGCCCACTCAGAGCTCCTTAGCAGCTATAGAGCTTATCTCTTAGACTCAACCTCCACGACCCTCCAAAAATACAAAAATGACAAGACGCGATACGACTCCCTGGCCACAGAACAGGCACACCGTACATGCCAACGTCAAAAACAGGCTCTGTTCCGCTTTGGCAACAAACAAGGTCGACTTCTTGCTAATTTGGTACGCTCCCAGACCCAGACTAGACCCTTAATTTCAAAACTCAAGACCTCAGACGGAACCATTCTTACCAAACCTAATGACATAGTGGATCACTTTCGTACCTACTTTGCGGACTTCTATAAGGCAGGCCCCGATGACTGTGCCGCCCAACTAAATCTTTTTCATACAGCCCAAATGCCTAAACTTTCCCCAGTAGAACGCGACGCACTCTCAGTACCCATCACACACGCCGAAATCAAAGCGACAATAACCTCACTTAAAAACGGAAAAACACCAGGCCCAGATGGCTTTGGGGCGGAATATTACAAACTCCTTTCTGGCCTGGTGATTCCCCACTTAGTTACGCTGTATAACAATATCCTGGGGGGTGGGACCCCACCCCCGACCTTTAATGAGGCGCGGGTGGTGGTTCTCCCCAAACCGGGAAAAGACCCAACATTGGTAACCTCCTATCGTCCCATTGCACTACTAAATACTGACCTCAAAATACTGTCCTCCATCATGGCTCGCCGTCTTCAAAAACCTCTTGCACGCCTCATAGGGCCTCAACAAACGGGATTCCTTAATGGCCGCCATTCCACTACCAATATACGCAAAGCCATAGCGGCAATATGGTCATCTTCCCTCACGCCACAATCCTCAAACCTCTTACTGAGCTGTGACGCAGATAAGGCGTTCGATAGGATCTCATGGAATTATTTAATCAGATTTATTAAGTTTCATCATTTTGGTAAGACATTCTTAACACTTTTTCGTGCACTCTATCTTACACCTTCCACTATGATCACAGCAAATGGACTCAACTCCGCCCCCTTTAACCTAGAGCGAGGAACTAGGCAAGGATGTCCTCTATCCCCGTTATTATTTAACCTGGCCCTAGAACCTCTAATACGTATCATAGAAATGTCCCAAACAATATCAGGAATTCATTTGTCCCCCACAGTAGTATTAAAAGTTGTAGCCTTTGCAGACGACTTGTTGATATTCCTTTCAGACCCCGCCTCCGCGATCCCCCCCCTATTGAAGTTGTTTGACTCCTTCCATGTAGCCTCCGGCTTCCAAATCAACTACGCCAAGACAGTAGCTCTACCTCTAGGCCCCAAACCACAGGGTTCTTGGCTCCAGGGCTTTCCCTTCTCCTGGGCACCCTCGCCGTATATTAAATACTTGGGTATTATTCTACCGATTGACCTCTCCCGCTTATACAAACTCAACATAGACCCTCACTTAGCCCAAACAAAAGCACTTTTGGAGGCCTGGAGCTCACTTCCACTTTCTTACTTGGGGCGGGCCTCACTTATTAAAATGACCTTATTTCCCAAATTACTATACACTATACAAGTATTGCCTCTCCTACTGAAACCTAATGATCTTCAGTTATTCAACAGGTTGTACGCGTCCTTTATTTGGCAAGATAAGCGGGCACGTATACCACTCCTTAACCTCCAGCAACCGATAGCGAGGGGAGGTATCAACTTCCCCAATTTACTAGATTATAACCTAGCAGCACTATATCGTTACGTATCGGATTGGCTGAATGATACTTCCCGCTTCACAGCCTTACATGTGGAACGGGCGCTACTTCCTGCCTCCTCTTTACTAGCATTTCTTCACCAACACTCTCCCGCCATCCCCCCTCCCCTACGCGATAACCCTTTGCTCTCCACGACGAAATTAGCTTGGGTCAGAATTCGTAAACGCCTCCAATTGTCCTGGCAAACATCCCTTTGGTCTCCTATCTTGCATAACCCTCACTTTCAAAATGCCTCCCCTGCTCCTATCTTTCGAACCCTGGCTCAACGAGGTTTTAGACTCCTACACCATTACCTAGATGGAGCATCAGGTCTGCCTTATTCTTACACAGCCTTGACAGAACGCATTGCCCCATTAACTATACACCCTGTTTATTACTTACAACTCAGACAGTTCCTTCTCGCACAACTGCACACCTTATCTCCCACTGATTTAACTAACCAGTTAGACACGCAATTACTCGTACATAGTTCATCTCCTCCCTCGACTTCAACCATTTACACACTTCTACAACATTCACTCCCCACCTCGAAACCCTGGAGGGCTATCTCTCGATGGGCCACTACTTTTCCAAACCTTACCCCCAACGACCTAGTGTCGGCTACTCTGGTATCAAGACGCACTCTCCCATCCGCCAATTATTGGGACATGTTTTATAGGATACTCCACCGAGCCTACATGGCGCCGGATAGAATGGCCCGTTCAGGACTATTACCTAACGCCAACTGTTTAAAATGCAATTTTTCCCCAGCCGACCTCCATCATTGTCTCTGGTCGTGCCCCTTTATTCAATTATTTTGGGACACCGTACGCCGATTCAGCTCCCAGGTTATCCGAATCGAGATTCCCTTCACACCTAACTGGGCTATTTTCAACTTACCAACTTCACAAACCCTTCAACCCCTCTCTAGATGCCACCGGTTTTGGTTAGGTCTCCTAGCAGCGACGGGCAAAAAGGCCATATTATCTCAATGGATATCCGGTACCCCTCCCTCATTCCGCATGATGTACGACAGAATCTATTCCATATTCTTGGCTGACTGGTCTGAGGCCTCACTACATCAGACTGAGAAAACTCAACAATTCTTTACCCACTGGTCCCCTTTTATTTGTGCCTTACCACCTGAGGTCAAAACCTCCCTACGAAACACGTTCTGCGATGCCCCATGGTATTCCCTACAAATGCTGCGGAACACCCCTCCGATCCCCTCAGATACCTCTGACCACTTGTTAGTTAACTTTCTTGCCTCCACTTCCCGGGATACCCTAACCCAGCCGTCCACCTCTGAGCTTTAAATGCTGACATTACCATGACACTTCGGTACTGGATTGTGATGTAATACTTTAATTAACACCGGAAACTGTGATTTTTTCCTTTTTTTTTTACATTATTACAGATTGTACATGATATGAAAAGGAAAAAAAAAAAAAAATGTTACCCCTTTTTCTGTAAATTCATCTTGATCTGAGACGAATAAAAATATGTTTAAAAAAAAACAAAAAAAAAAACCACTGGTAAAATGCTTGCTGGAGCCAAAATACTGTGGGCCCTATTCCATTCCTAACGCTAACATGGGGATGCTAATGGGGAAAACCTGCACCTGAGTAGTGTCCCCATTTTAGCGTTAGATTCCAGGGCAGACGGTACTTCAGCACCATTGCGAGTATCACCTCCTGGATCTCTCTTGAGATCGCGCCAGCCGCGGAGTGATCACAGAGTGAGACTGGGAACTATTTGTTCCCAGTCTCACTCTGCTACCGGTGACAAGAAGCTGCAGATCGGGCCACCGAACTCGCAGCGGGATGAGAAGTGAGTATGGGATTTATTGGGGGGGGGGGGGTTTCAGAGGCTGCTACATGATTCTGCAAATGCGGAATCATGTAACGCCAGCTTTCAGAATGTGATAAGTTTTGGCTCTCCGCATCCCTGCGGTAATTAGCTCTAGCACTTTGTAATGCCTCACTTAGGCTGGGGTCATACCAGCGCACTTTTAACGTGCGTTCTGGCGCACATAATTACGGCCGCACTAGCAGCAGATGACGGGCAAT
Source organism: Leptobrachium leishanense (assembly GCA_009667805.1). Classification (NCBI taxonomy): domain Eukaryota; kingdom Metazoa; phylum Chordata; class Amphibia; order Anura; family Megophryidae; genus Leptobrachium; species Leptobrachium leishanense. Next base: position 59,534,912 of record CM019070.1, on the reverse strand, counting down.
GACGGCCAATATACGATGTACGGCCGCACAAAAGTCCGGCCGTGCAACGCAAGTTGAATTTGAACGCATTTTTCTGAGAACGCTGAACCGCTAGTACTGACGTACTGAGTGCGCAGCTGCGGCATAGCGGCGTGTGTGCGTGATTAGGAGATGTCAGACACTGCTAATGTCCAGCCTACATAACATCCAGACGCAAAAAGATTTTTATTGATGATCCGTAAAAAATCACGCCCGAAAATGCGCGTCGTATGACCGTTTTTGCGCATTCCGTGAAAAAATACGTCAATGTGTTCGGACGCACTTTTTCACGTTCGCGGGGAAAAATGCTTTCGTCTGACCCTAGCCTTAATCAAAACGCGGGATGAGAAGTATTGTACAGCTAGAAAATGCTTGAAATTTATACCGGTGCTGGTCAGATAAGAGATGTAACGATAACAAGAAAAAGAGATATTTTTTTATGCTAAAAAAATATTAAGTACATACGGTAAAAATAATGTACTTTCTGAAAAAATAAAGATCAATATAATGAGCTAAATACATGAGATAACCAATGTTTATCTTCTAGCTGCTCTGGTACACTTTGATTTCACAAGAACAAAATTCACCTTGAAATGAGCAGATAAAGGATTTTCTTTTTTTATTTTATTATTAATGATTTTGGAATTGGAATAAAGTACTTACAGGGTAATTCAAAGAGATTTGAAAAGTCACCGCACGTTCGGTGACTTTTCGTTCTCTTCAATTCGGTTCCTTTTGCTGATCCCATTTCGGTGACCCTGCGGTGTATTCAGCAAGCAACACAAGGCCCCCGAATTGCGGGGAAAAGCTACCGCAAACCCGACGAAAACTAACCGCAAAACCCAGCGAATGCACGCCGAAAAGCCACAAAAACATCTGGATTAACCTGCCGAAAACCACGGAAAAACCCGAGCAGGAGCCGATCACATGCAGTGAAGCCGCCGGAAAAAGCCGACACCGCAGAAGAAGGCAGTGAATAAATTAGCAAAACAGTTTGCATGAATGATTGAAAAGTGAAACGCTGTTTGCAAAGAAACCACTGAGCGAAAATGTCTGAAATTTACATATGAGGTCCAGGGAATGATAATAAAAAGGGCTGTTACAGAAAAAATAAGTAAAGTTTTAAAAAAACAAAAACATCGGACTTTTAAAAAAAAAAATTAAGAAAAATGCTTAAAATATCCTAAAAAATCTAGAAATAAAGAGACTCTTTACTGCAAAATTTTATAATGAACGGTTTATTAGATATTGAATTAAAACCGGAATATTTTTAACATTGAAGCCTATGGGATTCGCCTGAATAAACTTGCCGAATTAAACCACCGAACGGCAGGGCATTTCGGGAACCTTTCACTGCTGGTTTGTGTTCTCTGAATAGCCGAAGCAGTGCTTTTTCATGGGGTTTTCACTGCCCTCGAACAGGCACCATATGTGCAGGCAATTCGCCAGGATTTGGCGAATTGCCTGTTCTCTGGATAGCCGCATGGCTAAAAAAAAAATTCTGCGTTCTGTTACCTTTCTCAAGCAATTAGGATCTCTTTGAATTACCCTGTTAGTCCTTCATATATTTTTTATCCTCCTCATAAAATAGTAACCAAGTGATCGTGTGCATTTTTCCTCATAACATTAGCAATAGTTGCAATACAAGCATTTTTATGTTTTTTTGTTTTGTTTTACTGTATAGTGTTTTTATTATCATATAAATTGTATTGTTATGGATTTTCAATAGTGCAATGTATCCTGTAGCAATTGACTAATATTATAATTATATACATAAAAACCTCTACAGATGTTAATTAATACATTTGCATTCTACTTTAAACTAAATAAATGAAATAAATGCCTACATATTCTTATCTGCTTCATATCATTTTTTGCAGGTGAAAGAGTTCATAAACTCTGAGCTCCTTGCTCACCTGTATTCATCTGAGGATCAAAACACATTGATGGAGGAGTCAGCTGAGCAGGCTCAGAGAAGAGATGAAATGGTCAGGATGTACCATGCCCTGAAAGAAGCGATTCAAATCATTGGGGATATCAGCACCTCAACTATCAGTACCCCTTTACCACCCCCTGTAGATGATTCTTGGATGTTGCAGTCACGCAGGTAATCTTTTCACCAAGTTCTATCTTTGTCTGGTACACATTATTGAGTGCTGAACACCAGTATCCACCTCAAACAGGGCATCTTGAAAAATAAGAGAAGTTGAAACATAATGTTAGAGAAGTAATAAAATTATGTTACTGAGGCAAATGTGATACACAGATATATCTACTGTAAGACGTAAGTCTCCGATAGTGAGGGTATTTCAGTTGTGGGTTAATGGAATATCTTGACTTACAGTGTTATTCAAAGAGATCCGAATGGCTGGAGAAAGGGAACCGAACGCTGAAAATCAGCGTTCGGTTACCTTTCTTGGCCATTCAGCTATTCAGAGAGCAGGCAGTTCGCCAAATGTTGGCGAATTGCCTGCACATTCGGTGCCTGTTCGAGGGCAGTAAAATCCCCATAAAAAAGCACTGCTTCGGCTATTCAGAGAACACAAACCAGCAGTGAAAGGTTCCCGAATTGCCCTGCCGTTCGGTGGTTTCATTCGACAGGTTTATCCAGGAGAATCCCATAGGCTTCAATGTTAAAAATATTCCTGTTTTAATTCAATATCTAATAAACCGTTCATTATAAAATTCTGCGGTAAAGAGTCTCTTTATATATAAATTTTTTAGGAAATTTTAAGCATTTTTCTAGATTTTTTAAAAAAGAAAAAAAAAATTTTAAGTTTACTTATTTTGTCTGTAACAGCCCTTTTTATTATCATTCCCTGGACCTCATATGTAAATTTCAGACATTTTCGCTCAGTAGTTTCTTTGCAAACAGCGTTTCACTTTTCAATCATTCGTGCAAACTGTTTTCCTAATTTATTCACTGCCTTCTTCTGTGGTGTCGGCTTTTTCCGGAGGCTTCGCTGCGTGTGATCGGCTCCTGCTCGGGTTTTTCCGGCGTCTTCGACGGGTTAATCCAGATGTTTTTGCTGGTTTTCGGTGTGCATTCGCCAGGTTTTCGGCGGGTTTTCGGCAGCTTTTCCCTGCACTTTGACAGCCCTGTGGTGCTTGCTGAATACACCGCAGAGTAGCCGAAATGGGAAAGCCGATTTGCACCGAATTGAAGAGAACGAAAAGTCACCGAACGTGCGGTGACTTTTCGAATCTCTTTGAATAACCCTGTTAGTGTCAAACACGAACTCACTGACTGCTCAGGTCCTGCCTCTTCCAATCCATCAGAAACTGGCAAACTGACATCCATGTCTTTGCAAGGTGCATGAGGCAGTCGCTGTCTTACTGGTCCCGCTGTACTCATGGTTCAAGTCCAGCATGGGAGGCCATCTCTTAAGAATTCTGTGTCAACCTATCGTGCAGGCCCACCCGCAAGAACAAGATGTGTCGGGCAGGGCTTCAGCATCCACAACCCAGACAAAGGCTGCTAAGCTGATAAGGATGTTAGGACACCTTCTTTACCCTCCTGTTGTTGAAGGACAAGGGGGTGGTAGGACACCAGGTGCACACAGGTGTAGCTACCTGAGCACCCTATATAAACTCTTCTCTCAAGCTGTGGAGAGTGCTCGGTTGGGTTGTGTCTTCCTATGATGCACACCTACCAGAAATCTTCTCCAAATAGTCCTGTGACTTTTTGACCTGGGCTTTCTTCCTGTTTTTAACTATCAATTGCCACCTGCCCACAAACTCAGAAAGTGTACTGGACTGTGTCTCAGATTAGCCCTTTTGTTTTGCCACACTCGGACAAAAAGCCATTTAAGTATTTGCGGGGAACAGTTTCGCAGAAAAGCTGAGTCACGCCAGATGTTGCTTAAGAATATATTTTATCATTTAATAACCGAATAAAAAGGTCCCTATTACATACTTAACACTAACGTTAGTGCTCAGCTGTGTGAGCGTTAACGTTAGGTTAAGTGGCCCTTGCGCGGACCGACCATATTACATTCCGAACGGTAATGGGTTAAAAAAACTGTTAATGATTCAAAGATTGCGTGAGTTTATACTGTACTTTACACTCCGTATGCTTAACCTGGGGAGTGCAAAGAGTTAATTAGTCTTGGGATTACAAAGTCCTAACGCTAATTACGTACCACTGCAGTTAACTCACCAGCTGAAAACCCCCACAAAAATCGCATACTCACCTCTCATCCCGCAGCGAGAACGTCAGCCCAATCCGCCTCTTCTGGCCGCCAGAGCAGAGTGAGACTGGGGGGAAAAAGTCCCCAGTCTCCCTTTGCGATCACTCCGCCGACCTGCAGGATCTTGTGAGAGGCAAGGTCCTGCAGGTCACGTGACCAGCAGTCGAAGCCTCAATGGAGTCATGGCGCTTAGCGCTGCCTCGAGTATCCTCAGGCTTAATGCTGCGTTACAGGCCAGGCTGCTGTTTTAGTGCCTGCCCCGTAATATGGAGCTAAAACGGGGATTCAAAGGCGAAACCTGCAGGTGCAGGTTTTCCTCCTTAGCGTCTCCATGTTAGCGGGCAGTATCTAATACTGCCCTAAGATGTTAAAATTGTGTTTAAAGTTCTATTCAAGAATACATTTGTTGATCCACAAAGTCCCATTTTGCCACTGCCTTATTACTCACACACACCATTATGTAATTACACTGACAATTACCACATCATAACGGTGGTTGAAAATCACCACTCAACAATAGGTTTTCTTTTTTTTCTTCGTACTGCACTTTATTCGAGCCAAAACTGTGTTGCCCACTACGTACTGTGCTAATTTTTATTGTAGCAACTGTTGAACAAGGATATGCCCACATCTCTACGACAAATGTTGTTTTAACTTCACTTAAGACTTGTTAAGTATCTCTGGAGGCAATCAACAATATGAGATGGGTTGAGGTTATTGGAATGGAAAATGCTAAATTTTAAAGAATTCTAGATTTGTTTCTTTCTGTATTGATTATTCACATTTACCTGTAATTATTATGCTCTGCATTTTTTTTGGTTTATGTCTTCTGTAATAAGCAACAAAAATGAAATCATTAAACAAAAAACTAGGGATGTGCATGGCTGAAATTTTTTTTCGTTTAGTTTTGTTACGTTTTTAAATCATTTTGTTTTTGGAATTTCTAACTAATTTCGTTTCGTATTTCGTTTAGTTTCGGATCGATTTGAAATTTCCAATCGATTCGAATTTGATATATCAATTCGATAGTTGATATTAATTCGAATTTTGGATCACTAGATAAAACCCCAATTAATCTAATTTTGCTGTTAAAAGAACAGCTAGGGTTAAATTTTAAGCTGTGTCACAGATTTAGTATTTGAGTCAAATTAAACAGTGAAACAACATTAATTTGTTTCATAAAGTCCTTTGCTGACTATTACTTGTATTGTAAGTTAAGATCAATTCCATAGTTGATATCAATTTGATAGTTCATTTCAAATTCGATAGTTGATATCAATTTGATAGTTCATTTCAAATTCCATAGTTGATATCAATTTGATAGTTCATTTCAAATTCCATAGTTGATATCAATTTGATAGTTCATTTCAAATTCCATAGTTGATATCAATTTGATAGTTCATTTCAAATTCGAGAGTTGATATCAGTTATTCAAATATTCCTTTTATGATGATGACACAGTGTAAAACGAAATAAATTCGTTATATACCGTTTTGTTTAATTTCGAATTCTTATCGTATCGATTTGTTATTCGGAAGTACTTCCGAATACGAATAATCAAATTTCGTTTCACATTCTGAATTTTTCCGAAACTAATGCACATCTCTACAAAAAACAAAGCTGGAGAGGTTTTCATGAAGTACATGAAAAAATGTCAATCCACTTGTTATGTTAGAAGACAAAGAAAACACACTCATAAACCCCTGAATTAAAGGATAAGTTTTGACCAATGTAGAAAAAGTATTAATAGGACTTGTAATAACGGTCTTTGTCATCTGAGTTAGCATAACGTAAATTTGAAAATGATGAAGAAACATGTGTAGATGGTTTCATATTTGTGTTCAGTTGTATATTATTGTATATTCCATTAAATATCTTTTCCATGTGTTACACAGTCACTACAGTTGTGTTAGAATGACCTATGTACTGTTTATTTTTTATGTTTTTATCCATGGTTTCCATCCTCTAATTCCTGGCAGTAGAGCCAAAGAATTTTCTTGGTCTGTTGAGAATGGTTCACTAAATGTTGACCTATAGGGGTTACGTTGAGACCAGAATATTCAGTGATGCAGTATCTTATATATATATGAAAACAGATTTTGGATCTGAAGAGAAATCTGTTGTTTTCAGGAGGATATACTTTGCTTTTGATGGAAATCACTTGCAGTAGTCCATGAAAAAATTAACTATTGTTGTTTTTGATAATTAATGTTTCTACAGGTCTCCTCCTGCAAGTCCAAACCAGAAAAGACCTACTCAACACCCTACTCCTACAAGACCACCTGCAGGTCGCAGTACGGCCCTAGCTGCCCCATCTTCATGCATTCTGCTTGGGGTTCCTACTGTACCTATTCGTCCAGGACCTTTACCTTCTCTTGCCAACAGCAGTGAACCATTAATTATGCCACCTCAGATACCATCGCGCCCATCTCGTGCGCCTCCCAGTGTGCCAAGGTGAGAAATATTACGTTTCTAAGGTGTGAGATTTACATATTTGCGTTTAAAAATATTATTCGAATATTTAGCATTAGAAATATTAGAAATCTTATATTAGAAATGTTTCCAGCATGGCAGTTTCTGAAAAGTCCTTTTCACAGATGCACGTGTTCACTTACTCATCAAACATCAGTGCTGTTAAATTTCCTAATAGTCAGGGAATTCAATTATCTAGGTAAATACCCGAAGCAAAAACGATTATGCTTTTTTCCATTTGGACTCAGGCTATGAGTTCCTGCAAGGAAACTGCGGCTCAAAAAAGTGATATTCAATAATGTGGGATTAAATAAAAGCTGAAACTTTATCAGCATTATTATCACAGGTGCTGAAACTTTTTGATGAGTGAGAGTTTTTTGCAGTTTCAAACCAGAAGTGAAAAACGTAATAACTATCCCAACCATGGTTTGTATTCTACTTGTTCCTAGTCTTCCATTGCTCCCTGTCAGAGGAATCGTCACACCTCCCTCTGCACGTGGGATCAGGTATGTAAGGGATTTTTCAATCCCTGTAGATTCAATTGTTAAGTGATTTTGCAAAATCACTTAACTCCAGCTTTTGAAAGAGTATTTTTTTTTTAATACCGGCTCCAAAGGAGAAGAAAGCTCTATGTTGGAATAGCTCGCTCTTCTCCTTCTAGATGCAATTTAACAGCTTCAATATAAAGTATAGGAGCCGTTAATTTACAGTAACCTGCCGAGACATTCAGGCCGCAAGCTGAGCTTTTATAAATGACATGTGGTGTCTTGGACGTTGACTATAAAGTGACTAACCAATAATAATGTACCGGCTGGGTGGAGTAGAGGTAACATCACTGCTCTATAACCATGGAGACCATAGAGACACAGGTTCAAATCCCGGCCAGAACACCCCTCCAGCAAGTGTCCTTAGGCAAGACACCTAACAGTACATAATTGCCAGCCAGGACATACTTGAAAATGAGAGAAATCTCAATGCATCCTTTCTGGCAAAAAATTACTTTCTCAAAACAAAAATTCTCCAAGAAATTTGCAGAACAAATAAAGAGTGGATTCTACCTGGAGCATAGTTTGTCTCAGTGAGGTTATCTCTAGAATCATGGAAAATTAACAGACTGCTGGACCTACAGAAGTTACTTTGGTACAACCAGGGCTGGAAGTTATTAGAAAGCCTGTTCATCACAACATGTCACATTCCAGTTACTTATTGTGGTACTTTAACCCAAGAACCCATTTAAAATCGAGCACTCGGACCTAAAGTTCATGTTAAAGTATTGTTTGACTCTCTTGCAAAGCAACGTTTTTCATTCACTATCCTTATGACTTTCGTAACGTTTTTGGAATAGAGTTATATCTCCCCTTCCCACCCCCTTCACATTTCCCCCACTGAGACCCTCATGCTGGAATGCTGAAATTTGAACACATCACCATTCATCGTTAAATAGGAAACAATTTGCATCGCTTGTAAACTCAAGCAACCTTTCCATTATACATAGGTTATGATACGCCCTAAATTTCGGTATTATTATTTCTGTCTTCTGCAATACTTTATGTCATTGTAAATTAGATCAAATATCTGTGCTTCAGGGCACAGTAACAAAAATCTAATTGACAGGACAAGCACTATGAAATTCCAACAGCATGCATATTTTTTAGACCCAAGCTTCATAAGTCACATCCATGATTAATATTACATATGATCAAATAACATACATAAAAACGTATCTTTCCTCTTATTATTGTATGTGTGATATTTTATTTTCTACTGTATCATTGATGTCCTATGTAAGAAAGTGGATCATGTATGGTACTGGAGGTCTATCATGACCTTAGAAGCTCAGAGAAAAAGGACAATGAGCCTTTGTAGGAGCCTCAACAGAAGCATGGCAATAGGTTATCCAAGCACAGCCTTTGTAAACCTCTACTTCCAACAACACCAATGAATTCCTTCATTATTAACTAGCCCATTACCCCCTCCTCTCACCCCGCTAACCCCATTTCATTTTCTCAATTACTATCAAAACAGAGGGAGGAGAAAAAAATCTTCCTGAAGGTCAGAGAAGTCAAGGCCTCCTGTAGGACTTGTACAATACTTCTTTGAGTCAGAAAACTAAATTATTTCTAATTTTTGCTGGTTTTCAGAGCATTTGAAGCGTGTGCTTTATTTTAACTGAAGTTAGTAAGACTTCCTAAATCTAACCTAGGTCAGTTTATTTTGCATTTTCTGATATGTTAGATAGTCCACTCCGAACAGTCTAGATAGTTAAGGGTTTTCTACTCTTGAAGGTCATGAAGAGTAGGAGTTGATTTACGAATTCAGAGGTCTTGAAGTCTTTTGTCTTCAGGCCACTTGTGAATGTTGTATTGATGCTATCTGATCTTGAAATCCATTATAATGACAATTTTTATAACATGCAAATGCAAAACAAGAATGGCAGATGTCACTAGAGAACCAAATATGTTGGTCACTGTTATTTGGATGCATTGCCATCTCTCACTGTTCCAAGGGGATGGAGGTCAGTTCAGAGTCTCACTAAGGTATGAGCATGGATGGCACAGGCTCCAATGGTAGTTGAAATGAGAAATTAATTTTCTTCATGGTGTGCGCCCAACATCAATTTCTTGACTTGAGCAACTTGAGCTGCTTGCGGCCAATGTTTTTTCAAAATATAAGCTGAATCATTGACCTCTCGGCTGCTTTTGACACTGTTGACCACCCCCTCCTTCTACAGACCCTCAACTCTCTGGGTCTCGGTGACACTGCACTCGCTTGGGTCGAATCCTATTTATCCAACAGGTCCTTCTGTGTGTCCTTTGCTGGTAACTCCTCCTCCTCATTGCCTCTATCTGTTGGTGTACCTCAAGGCTCTGTCCTTGGTCCTCTGCTCTTTTCCATCTACACCTCCTCCCTGGGCAAAATCATCAACAGCTTTGGCTTCAATTACCACCTCTACGCTGATGACACTCAGATCTACCTCTCTACCCCTGATCTCTCTCCCCCTGTCCTTTCAAAAGTCAGTGACTGTTTATCTGGCATCTCCTCCTGGATGGCCTCCCACCACCTAAAGATCAACATGTCGAAGACTGAACTCCTACTTATTCCTCCCTCCAATGCCTCCCCACCTCCTGACTTCTCTATCACGGTGGAGGGTATCACCATTTCCCCATCAAACCAAGTTCGCTGTCTTGGAGTTACACTTGACTCTGCTCTTTCCTTCATCCCCCACATCAAGTCTCTTTCCTCCTCCTGCCGATACCAACTGCGTAATATTTACAGAATTCGGCCATTTCTTACCGCTGTCACCACAAAACAACTCATACACGCCCTGGTAATCTCCCGACTCGACTATTGCAATAATCTCTTATCTGGCCTCCTCTGTCCCGCCTCTCCCCCCTACAATCCATCCTGAACGCCTCCGCCAGGCTAATTCACCTCACCCGCCGCTCTGTCTCTGCCGCTCCCCTCTGCGAGTCCCTTCACTGGCTCCCCATCCACTGCAGAATTAAGTTCAAAATCCTTATCCTTACCTACAAAACCCTCACTAACTCAGCTCCCCACTACCTGTCCTCACTAATCACCAAATACACCCCAGCCCGCTCCCTAAGGTCAAACAGTGACCTGCGCCTAGCTTCTCACCGCATCACCTCTTCCCATGATAGACTGCAGGATTTCTCACGCGCAGCCCCCACTCTCTGGAACGCTCTCCCTCGTACTGTCAGACTTTCCCCTAACTTCTCTTCCTTCAAACGCTCCCTTAAAACGTTCCTATTTAGGGAAGCGACCACCCAACTCGCTGACGCAACCATCAATCACTCTCACCTTACAGTCCTCTCCTCCTGTTTCCAACCCCAACCCTCCTAGATTGTGAGTTCCTACGGGAATAGGGCCCTCATCTCCTCCTGTACTGTTTGTCAAATGTTGTTCAATGTATTGTAACCCTGTCTATACTGTGCTTATTGTACAGCGCTGCGGAATATGCTGGCGCTTTATAAATAAAGAATAATAATAATAATCATTTCAAAAAATTTGGCTGAAGCCGATACTCAAAAATGCTACTTGTCCAAAAAGAAAGCCGGCCATTAAAACGGCCAAAAATGCTTATTTTTGGCCAGCATTTTACAGATTTGTCCCTTTAAACATGACTATTAGAAATATCCAATGTTAAAAAAAATATTTTAGTCCAATATCCTCCATTTCCCTGCCTGAATATCCATTGATCAGCAACTTTTAGCATTTGAGCTTTTTTTGGAAATCACCATATCGATAAATTTGAATCAAATCTATATAGACAATATTTCTATTGATAAGTATAGCCAGATCTAAATTTTCATCGGGAATCAAAGTGCAGAAAACCCCAGATTTGAATCACCCGAAAATGGCTGAAAAATCTTCCCAGAAAAAAAGAGTTCCCAATTTCAGTCCTCTGGCCGAATTAAATCAAGCCCCAAGTAAGAGCCTCAAGATTTTAGAGCTGTGGTCAACAAAACCAGTACAATGTAATTTTATGAGCTACATTGCCCATGGTAGAACTCCATGCTAGAACTCCATGCTAGAACTCCATGCTAGATTTTTAATAAAGCAGAGAGGTTTAGCAATTCTGGACAATTTTGTTGCTCTATACGCTCAAGCTCAAAGTATCTTTGAGTTCTAGGAACTCCCCAGATGCAGTGTCTTATCCTACTCTTTTAGAGGTGTCTCCGTCTATCTTTTGCTGGTGTAGTCCTCCTGTCCTAAATCTGTACTCCACTCTTTTGTCCTTTTTATAATCTGTGCAAAATGAAACACAAGCACTCTACTGTATTTATACATTCTCAAGTCTTAAAGTGAACTAATTGACTAACAATTGAGCTATGTGTTTTTTATGAGATGTTGGCTTTGCACGTGTATTTTTTCTTTGAACTTCAGTTGCTTTCCCTGGCTTAAATTGTGCAACTACTAGCTAAAAATCACTAGAAGTTGTGCATTAGAGATAGCATTTACTGCATGGCAAGTTTTATTATGCCTCCATCACAAACTTTGATCCAAGTTGTTATCCAATAACAGCTTCCTATTATCGACTCTTTTATGAGTGCGTCGCTATGGTATCAGGACAACTTGTAATATTAAGGAGCTGCTTACAGATCCCGTGAATGATAACAGATGCTGAAGATGGTATCCTGTCCAGGAATCTATACGGCCCCATGAAATTAAGAGAGCCCTACGCAAGATTGCATACACAAATTCAAAGGGTTTGTGGTACTGTGGTTCAAAATGGCATGTATTCAGGAGGGGGGTATGCTGCAAGGATATCCTAGCATCATGGGAAAGGGGATAACCATCAGCTTCCACGACTGCATCAATGAGGGCTCCCAATCACCTCCTTGTCCCCAGAAAGCTAACTCACAATATTGAAAATAGCATTATGTGCCACATATGAGCCAAATGCCACTAGATGGGACTGTACTTAAAGAGAAGCAAGTATGAATACATCTTGTCAGACACAAATGAAACATTCTCCATTATATATAATGCTGACGGAAGGACACTAGGAACTAATTGTTCTCAGTGTTCTTCTGCTTGCAGCGAGAGGAGGCAACATGGAACTATTAAGGCATTTTTAATACAATTATCTTTTAACTGCTTTTGAAAGCAGGTATTTTTTTGAAACATTAGCTGCAGACAAGAATAACAAGCAACATCGGAACCACTTGTTATTCTTCAGTTCCCAATACTTTTTAAATTTGCATACCGAGTCTAGGAAGCGCAAATGTACAGTAACCTGCCATAACAGCGAAGCCACAACAGATATTTGTAGATCGACTGGAATAGAAGTGACAACATCAACATTAAGAAGTGGACCATTAGCATTAATGATTCAGCCATTAAGTATAATGACTGCATTGTTATAGAGCCCTTCGTCTTTGCAAAAATTACGTTTTTCTTACTATCAGGGTTAATCAATAACCACCGCAGCTTAACATTGCTGCAACAACGATAAACTTCGGAGATTCTGAGAGATTCAAACAGCGGAAGAAGAAGATTTATTGATGCTTCTCCTGCCACTGTTGGGCCCTATTACAATCTTCACTCAAACGTTTGCGCGCGCGCAAAAACGCATTAACGCGAGGGGCAAAACCCTTTGCGCTGAACGTCGTATTACAATGTCAGCGCAACAAACGCGCGTATACGTCTACCGCGGGTGAACCTGCGCGAACGCTGCATGATTTTACTGTACTTCATGCGTTCTATACTTAACATTGTGAGCAATCTATGCGCAGTTTGTAACGCACAACCTTTGCGCGCATAATTTCAGCAACTCCTGAAAGCTGGTGTTAATGGCAAATTCTATCAACCTGACCGAAACCAAATACACCAGCCCAAAAAAAAATACGCAGCAAAGTATAGTTACACATTCTACTCATACCAAACCAATAGATTTGAGAAGTTGTGCGTGCATTTTTTTATTGATGCAGCATATATGCGCAGATTGACTTTGACAGGCGCAAAAACTTAACGTGAGCTAATTGTGGTTCTTAATCCTGATTGGCTGAATCGCGTGAAAAAAAACAGTCCGCACACTGATTTCTACACGCAACGTTGCTGCGTGCGCATTTTTGCGCGTCCGTTTTACGCGCGTTATTTTTTGACGGATGAAAAAATGCGCGAGGGTTGTAATACCAGCTTTGATTTACGCGCGTTAATGTTTAACGCTTCGCGCAAAAAATCACGCGTTTTTGCGTGAAGACTGTAATAGGGCCCGTTGAATTTCCTATATGGGAATCATCAATGTTTATCATCAGTGCAACAACGAATAACTACGGAGGTTAGTGACTAACCCCTGTGTGTTTTTTTGCCTATCAAAAGCATTGCCGTTTACAGTGGCATTCAATTTGTGTTCGCGCTGATGAATTGCGATGCAGACCAGAAACCACACAATAAGAAAACTGGCAATTACACCTTATCATTAGCAGCTGACAAGATTGGGCGACGTGGGGGGAAACAAGGCTGCTTTGTATTCCTCTCTTATAGTGAACTATTTTTCGGTGATTGCTTTAAAAAAGTAATAGAGTAAGTCTGCGTGGTTGGAGGGAAGTTGCTCCCATCTGGTTTTGATATACACTAAGTCTAGACTGGCACTTTTTTTCTTAGTATTCCCTGCCCTCACAGGCCCCTTTACCATTTTCTTTATGTTAGGTAGAAACACGTACATTCCAACAGCTTGTGGTTTTGCCATGCCCGTCTGTCAACCTTTTATTCTCATTGTTCTTAGTCAGCCCAACAAGTTTTATTCAGTTTTTTCATTATTTAATCGGCCGATCAGTACGATTACTTTTGGCGGGGATCGCATTTGGTATAAGTGAGCTTTACCTTTGTTACTATTTCCCATTTCTACAGATCTTTTTAATATTTTAAGGCATTTTATCTTCTGGTTATTTGAAGGTTTTTTTCCAATCTACTGTAGGTATTTTATTATAATATGCTGCTGTGCTTTGTATCGTGTGTGTGAAAACGCACAAGTCCATTTCTTCAATACAGTTCAACTTGGACTTTTATCGTGAAGATGTATAAGATCTTAAAAATCTGTTGATTAAAGTCTAAATGGAACCGACTTATCAATCCTTAATTATATCACTGAAAATTGGAATAAAATATTTTTTTCATTAACTAGTGGTTGTACTTTTATTACAAATACTGATGCATTAGTGTTTTTAACCTTGAGAAAGGCTCATGTGGGAGCCGAAACGTCGGTTATTTTAATGTATCTTTAATAAATGTTTGACGTTTTATTCAAGTCCTTGTGTGCATCCTCTACTACGGACCTTTATATATTCTTTTGGGATTTAAGCACCGAAGCCGAAGAGTTAAATTACTTGAGGTTTGAGTGCAGATATTTTTGGATTGATCTATATATATATCTCTGTCCAAGGGTCCCATACATGTAGAAACATACAAGGGATTATTTGAGAAGAACTAGTTTTTGCTGAATTTGCAAAATTGCCTGGGTTGCCACGGAGACAAACGCTGGTGTTTTAGCAACAGATAAATCCAGACAGCGGTAGGAGAGGCTTCACTGTGAAGTTTCTCCTGCCACCGCTTGGATTTGTTTGTTGTGATATGCCAGCATTTAATGCCATCACAGGTTCTGCAAACACTGGAGCTTTCTGAATTATCCCCCATAATGAAGGCACTATAAATTAATTTAATTCATCTAAAAACTATTTATCCGTAATGATGTTTAGACACCTCTCATCCAGCTCAGTGTCTTTGGTGACACATTGGGCTCTATTTCATAGTTGGTGCCAATGTTGCGTCTCGATAAGTAAGCATTAGCACTAGCATAAGTAAGTTTAACATCTGGCATCGATATTCCAATCTTGTCGCTAAACTGGTGTGAAATCAGTTTGTGCCTCGCAGCTTGCACGAGCTTACTGTGCTTTGCATCTCCTATACTTAACGTGGGGAGCGCAATCTATTTTTACCATCTCGATAAAGGAGATATTACAAGTTGCAGGCGCAATTTACCGTTGTAACGCAAAATTAAGAATTTTACCACCTCTTGAAAGCTGGTGTTAAATGATTCTGCAGATGCAAAATTATTTTACACGCTCCAAACCCCCCCCCCTTCCTAAAATTCCCATATTTACTTCTAATTTCTGCTTTAAAAAGGGTGGCCCGATCCACCACTTCTTCTCACCAGGAGTCGAGTGAGACTGGGAACAAATAGTTTCTAGTCTCCCTTCGCGATCACTCCGAGGCCCGAAAGCGCAAGGCTCCATTGAGTCCTATGGACTCCACGACCTGACACTTGCGGATGCGGGGGCAAGGTGCTGAGATAGCACCTTCGCCGGAATAGGACGTTAACATGGAGACGGTAAGGGAAAATCTGCTAGAGTAGATTTCCTGATTGCCGTCTCCATGTTAGTGATGGAATGGAATAGGACCCAATATTTTTAAGATAGTTAAATGCATTTAAACTAATTATCAACTAATCTTTGAAAATCTTGTTGGTCCGTTTCGACATTCTGCTAGGAGTCATCTTAGGCTAGTGTCAGACGAACACTTATCACGTCCGTGTTGCCGCACAGTTTAACGTCCGTCGTAGCATTGATTTGTGATCAATAGAGACCAACACACGAAGTACGTGCGCACTGAAGTGCGCACGCACCACGCAGGTGGTATCCGACGCCATTTAGGCCTCAACGTAAAAGCGCTAAGACGGATGCCCAGAGTGCGCTGCATCCGCGTAGCGGCCTGTGTGCATGATGACGCGAAGTCAGACGCAGCGCATTTGCGATATACATCACGTTGACGCTCAGAAGTTTTTTTGGTCTGGCTGACTGCACCTGTCTTTTAATTTTAATAAATATTGTTTCCCTTATTTCCCTTTTTTTTCTACATCCGTCAAAAGAAATGGACCGTGTGGTGGCTACAGTATCCTCCGTCAGTACGTACGTCCATTATGCACGCACGCACTGTGCGCACAGACTGCGTTCATCTGACATTAGCCTAATTCCTCTTCAAAAAAATAAATTTAATGAGATAGACATTTTAATTTATAATATTATCACTTTTCTTAATTTCTTTGTAAAATTATGGTCAGGTTTATCATTGGTCTGTTTCAGTATGGTCCATGTGCAATCATTGGTATATATCTTGCTCATAGGTGTGCGCACAGGGTGTGCCTGGTGTGCCCAGGCACACCCTAATGTTGGGTGCATGGTTCATCTTTGACCCCCTACATAGATATTTTGGATGTTCCTTATCAGTTTCACGATAAATTACATGAACAGTCACTGTATCTCAGCATAAACATTGGTTATGCCCATAGGTGTGCACAGGGGGTCTGCCTGGTGTGCCCAAAAAGACAAGGTCCTTTTTCACCTCCTACATTGACATTTTAGAACTTATCTGGTTCATGAAAAATAACATTAAAACGGACTCATTTTTTGCAAAATCTTCTATACGTTAGTTTTCAGTTAATAAATGTTCTATGGGTGCACACCCTAATGTACTTGGATGCGCACGCCAGTGATCTTGCTTCATTGTCTTAACCCCTTGACGTGCTCGAGCTGAGTCAACATGACTCATGGCCAAAGATCTGTGATAAACAAAAAATACCTGCAGAGATATTATATCTAGGGATGAAATAACTTAGCAGAGATACCTGCAAAGAAATCTAATGTTCTGTAGTTCACGCTTATTGATGAAAGAATGTCTTGAGCATAAAACCGATCTCAGCAGAACGTGAGTTACCACGGCATCAAATTTCCTTGGCTCTAACATTATGTGGTTTCTTAAATCAAAGGACCAAATAACTTTTAGCTTGGTGGTCCTGAAGTATGTAAAGCAAAAATATGCCTCTTAACTTAATTGTAATTTTAATTATATGAAATACATATACATATATTTAATGCTTTACATAGCGGAAAAAATATCAGGGTTATTCAAAGAGAATCGAAAAGTCACCGCACATTCTGGGACTTTTTGTTCTCTTCAATTCGGTTCGTTTTGCCGATCCCATTTCGGCAACCCTGCGGTGTATTCAGCAAGTACCACAGGGTCCCCGAATTGCAGGGAAAGGTCGCCGCAAACCCGTCGAAAACTAACCGCAGAACCCGCCGAATGCACACCGAAACCCGCAAAAACATCTGGATTAACCCGCCAAAAACGCTGGAAAAACCCGAGCAGGAGCCGATCACACACAGCGAAGCCGCCGGAAAAACCCGACACCGCAGACGAATGCAGTGAATAAATTAGAAAAACAGTTTGCTTGAATGTTTGAAAAGTGAAACGCTGTTTGCAAAGAAACTACTGAGCGAAAATGTCTGAAATTTACATATGATCCAATGAATGATAATAAAAAGGGCTGTTACAGAAAAATTTAATTAAAAAATATTTTTTTTAAAAAGTATTTTCGTCGTTCGGTTACCTTTCTCCAGCCATTCGGATCTCTTTGAATAACCCTGTATGTGTTTGGTGCAAACTGATTGCATTGTTTCTTTTGCAATACCTTTCTCCACATCCTACGGATCGTCCCGTGAGTTCTTCTTTTATAAAATTATGACAATTAATATTTGTGACATTACACATTTTGCCTGAAAAGACTAAAATACAATTATTATAGTCCAGTTATGCAATTGCCAAATCACTTAACTGCAGTTATTGGGAGCCGGTACCCTTTTTTATCATTTTGGTCTCAGGTTTGAATAATGGGTAACGAGGCATTTTTTGTTATATGTCATCTCCCAACATTGTTTGCCCTTCGTATACAAAATATAGGAAGTGAAAATTGCCGTGCAAGTCATGCCACAACAGGAGAAACTGCAAAATATTTAACTGAAAGGGTTAAAATGGAATTATTGGGGAAGCTTTTTTAAAGAGAATCATGGTTTCGTAGTAGGTATATTGTACAAAGGGCGCGATTAAACAATACAAGAATATCCTATTCCTTCAAGTACCAACTTAATGGTTGTTTGTTGAAATGAGCAAACACATTGTGAGATTTTCGGGACTGAAAGAAGGAAGTGCTGTACAAATTCTTCCTTTATGCTGCCAAATGGGAGCAGAAGACGCTCTTTATCAAACCACTTAAAGATGGTTCAACATGGAGCTGAGGATCGTTCACTGACTCCCAGACATGACAGCCTTAACACTACTGTATTTACTTATGTCATTGGAGGTACTTCTTGTGTGATTTTAACCCTTTCACAACCAAGCATTTTTGGTTAATTAAATATTATCATAACGTGTATTTGAAACCTGGGATGTGTAGTAAACACTTAAATGTATGGTAAAATGGCAATTTTACATTAAGATTGTTATTCTGGGATAGTAAAAAGAATAAAATAATGTACGGTAAATGATCTCACTTTTCATTCTTAATTCATTCTTCTATCCTTTACAGAAATATTGCTGGGGAGAAAGGTTCTAAACTCTAGATGGTGTCCCTTACCTTGCAAAATTTTAAGTGGGGCATAATTGGCCTCTGTTACAAATATAATAAATATGATAAAGATAGCTAGCGTGGTTATATATCCTGCTTATGTATAATCACAATGATATTATTGGTAATGCAACTACTATAAAGTTGCTAAATAAATTATGTCTACATAATGCCGGCATATGGACATTACAGTGACACCTTATGTGTGTACTATACAGTGATTTTCAGTAATTAACGCCTGAACTGTACAGTAGAGAGTGACCCCAGAACTCTTCCTGTATTCTGACATCTCCCTGGCTGCTGTAATGCAGCAGTGACGTTTGTTGAAGATTTTAAGATTTTGTTACAGTGAGGGTGGGTGCTACTTCTTGTAGCATGAATACAGTAATACAGGGTGACAGAGAGGAATCTCACAGAGAATTTAATTTCTCCCCAGGGAGAACCCTAATTTTGCATTGAACAGGTATGATTGTGAGGTTTTGCATCCTAATTTTTTTTCCCCAATGCAAAATTGAGTAACGGCTTAATACATATCGAAGAATTAAACATATAGCTATAGCAGTCAACCATGAAGAATATTCAGCTGAAATTTGGAGAATAATGCTATATGTTAAAGCCAAAGTTAATAAAATTTTAATAAAAGAATAACAACGAAACCATACGACAACTTGTCTACGTGTATGATAAAAAGTCTGCCGCTTTAAATCGCCACATCTAGGTACCTCCTGCCGAACTGCGGGTAAGTCTCTAAAGCGATAGAATATTTTCACGACACGGAAATAAAAGAAGGATTTTACACTTTTTCATTTTGTTAATGAAATTTAATTTAACTCAGAGATTCTTGCTTGTAGTTACACGGAGGTCACATTTCACAACGTTGCGTTTAAGTACACTTTGAGCGACCAGCAGATACGGAGAAGTTATGGAAACCACAGGATTTTCTCTGACATTTTTGCTAGTCAGGAAGTGGCAGGCATACTATCCATCAGAAACCAGAAAAAGGACACTTTTTTTTTTCTTTCAAAATACAATTTACTGCCAAGTATGCATGCACTCTCGGGAACTGAGGACACATGGCTGGCTGCACTTAGCCCAGCTCAACAGTGACATTTCTTTGGGTCAGGTCCCTGCAAAATTAACCTCTTCCTGAGACTATAATTGGTTTCAGACGTAAGGTCACTAACACAGACGTCTTCCTTGAAATTGAATTTTCTTTGAAAAACACACAAATTTACATTTGTACCTTACTTATTAAAAGTGACTTCTCTGAGCTGCCTGTGAAGCCTTTTCTTGCCCTCTGGCGCTTACATAGAAATCTGCTGAATATGTAAATCGGCCACAGTGGCCAGGGTTACAGACTCTTACTACTTTCTCATCAGACAAATATATTAGAACATAGTTAATGCTTGATGTTTGAAGCTTACATAAAACACTAACAGGTTTCATACAACACTAACAGGGTTATTCAAAGAGATCCGAATGGCTGCCGAAAGGTAACCGAACTCTGAAAATCAGCGTTCGGTTACCTTTCCTGGCCATTCGGCTATCCAGAGAACAGGCAATTCGCCAAATCCTGGCGAATTGCCTGCACATACGGTGCCTGTTCAAGGGCAGTGAAATCCCCATAGCTTCGTCTATTCAGAGAACAAAACCCAGCAGTGAAAAGTTGCCGAAATGCCCTATCATTCGGTGGTTTAATTCGGCAGGTTTATTCAGGCGAATCCCATAGGCTTCAATGTTAAAAATATTCCCGTTTTAATTCAATATCTAATAAACCGTTCATTATAATATTCTGCAGTAAAACTTTATTTATAGATTTTTTTGGGATATTTTAAGCATTTTTCGGGATTTATTGCCAAAATCTTTTTCAGATTTTCTTTTCTTTTTTTTTTTAACGTTTTTTCTTTTTTTCTGTAACAGCCCTTTTTATTATCATTCCCTGGACCTCATATGTAAATTTCAGACATTTTCGCTCAGTAGTTTCTTTGCAAACAGCGTTTCACTTTTCAAACATTCAAGCAAACTGTTTTTCTAATTTATTCACTGCATTCGTCTGCGGTGTCGGCTTTTTCCGGCGGCTTCGCTGTGTGTGATCGGCTCCTGCTCGGGTTTTTCCAGTGTTTTTGGCGGGTTAATCCAGATGTTTTTGCGGGTTTCGGTGTGCATTCGGCGGGTTTTGCGGTTAATTTTCGGCGGGTTTGCGGCGACCTTTCCCTGCAATTCGGGGACCCTGTGGTGCTTGCTGAATACACCGCAAGGTTGCCGAAATGGGAGCGGCAAAACGAACCGAATTGAAGAGAACAAAAAGTCCCCGAATTTTTTTCAATCCATTCGTCTGCGTTGTCGGGTTTTTCCGGCGGCTGCGCTGCGTGTGATCGGTTCCTGCTTGGGTTTTTCCGGCGTTTTCGGAGGGGTTAATCCAGATATTTTTGCGAGTTTTGGTGTGCATTCGCCTTGGTTTTGTGGTGAGTTTTCGGCGACTTTTCCCTGCATTACGATGGCCCTGTGGTGCTTGCTGAATACACCGCAGGGTCGCCAAAATGGGATCGCCAAATCGTGCCGAATTGAAGAGAATGAAAAGCCACCGAACGTGCGGTGGCTTTTCGATTCTCTTTGAATAACCCTGATAAAGTCAATTTCTCCTCACTGTTTGATCATATTGCACTTTGACCACCACTGCGTCAAATAACTCAAAATATCCTTTTGTCCAGTTATACCCATAGTGCTCTATTACATTGCTCACGGTAAAACATGGACGCTAAGGAGAAAATGCTGCACCTGCAGGCTTCTCCTTAGTGTTCCCATTTTAGCGTGATATTACGGGGCAGGCGCTAATCCAGCAGCCTGCACCGTAACACGGCGCTAAGCCTCGAGATGCTCGCAGCAGCGATAAGCGTCGCCGCGAGTATCCCCGGGCCCTCCGTGGAATCCATAGGACTCCATTGAGGTTTCCTCTGCCAGTCACATGACCTGCAGGTCGGCGTAGTTATTCGCAGAGGGAGACTGAGGGACTTTTTCCCTCAGTCTCTCTCCACTCCCAGCGGCAAGACGAGGCAGATGGAGCCGCCGTTCTTGCCGCAGGATTAGAGGTGAGTATGTGATTGTTGGGGGGGGGGGTTCTGCTGGTGCTGACTGATTCTGCAGAAGTGGGAATCAGTTAGCACCAGGTCTTGGCTGTGGTTAACTTTTCAGTTAACCGCAGCAGGATGGTAGTTAGCGTTAGGACTTTGTAATCCTAACGCTAATTAACACTTTGCGCTCCCCATGTTACGCATACGGAGCACAAAGTACAGTAAGCCGGCACTGAAAAGCGCAAGATCCGCATCGCTAATGGGTTTTTTAACCCGTTAGCGTTAAGATTGTAATATGGTGCACCTGCGCTAGGGTAACTACAGCTAACGTTAACGCTCACACAGGTGAGCGCTAACATTAGCGTTATGAATGTGATATGGCCCATAATGTATTCTATCTTCCATCAAACTGAATCATGACTTTCTTTTAATCCTTGAAAAGACTTGCAAAGTATTGACATTTTTATTTTATATACTTTTGCTGAATTCCCTGCAATTTCTGCTTGTCTTTTTCTCTGTAGGTTGATTACTGTCACCCTCCCCTCTCCTCCTCAACACTGAAAACGAAGCCAGAAATTCCCACCCCCTGCTGTGACCAAGGACAATCAGGATCCCAGGCGAAGTCTGCATACTTGCTATAAGCAGAAAAATTTGCAAATTGTTCGAAATTCTAAAATGTTTATTTCACCGGGATGTCTTTAACCCGAACAACCATTAAAATGCGCCTTTTCACTGTGCTTTATACATGAAAATTAATCATATCTGTATTTCTTCAGTCTATGCCCTGATACTTTGTTACATTGCACTTGCATATCCGTACACGTCTTATGGAACTTTTTTGTTGTCTATAGGGATTTGCTACGAAAACCTCAAATGTAAAAATGTTTATTCCGTGCCTTAAATGGGGAGCACTGTCTGTAGAATCATAATCACGGTTGATATCATAATGTTATGGTGGATACTTTGGGACTGAGGAATATATGGCTTCTTGATGGATAAAGAAAACCACATTTTATTCTTTTCATAAATGTTGTATAGTCATTAAAAACACGCATTTTATGAGATAGGGTAGTTCTGTTTGGGATAGGTTTCAGTATATGGGATATTCCCAGCTTCCTTCTAACCTCTCATGCCGCCTCCTCACTTTTTTTTCTCTCTTTCATGGGGTTCCCTCTCTCTTTTCTGACTAAGGGCTTGATTTAAGTCTATCGACTGATTTTTTAAAGAAAAAAAAAATATATATAAACTGATTTAGGCTAGGGTCAGACCAGCGCACTTTTAACGTGCGTTCTGGCGCACATAATCACGGCCGCACTAGCAGCAAATGACGGGCAATGACGGCCAATATACGAAGTACGGTCGCACGAAAGTCCGGCCGCGCAACGCAAGTGGAAAATGAACGCATTTTTTCGAGAACGCAGAACCGCTAGTACGGACGTACAGAGTGCGCTGCAGCGGCATAGCGGTGTGTGTGTGTGTGATTTGGAGACGTCAGACCCTGCTCGTGTCCGGCCAACATAACGTCCAGATGCAAAAAGTTTCCTGGTTTGGATCCGTAAAACATCACGCACGAAAATGCGCATCATATGACCGTTTTCGCCTATTCCGTGAAAAAATACGTCAATGCGTTCGGACGCACTTTTTTACGTTCGCGTGTAAAAATGCTTTCGTTTGACCCTAGCCTAAATTGAAAAAATTCGGTTGGAGCCGATATTCGAAAAATGCCACTGGTTTGAAAGAAAAGCTGGCCGGTAAACCAGACAAAATAATTTGTATTTAGGGCCAGCATCGTATAGATTTGTTCCTTTAAACATGACTATTAGAAATAGACGATGTTTAAAAAAAAGATTTCCGTCCCTCCGTTTCCCTGCCTGAAATCAATTTATTGACATCTTGAAGCATTTGATTACTTTGGGAAATCAGAATACCAAAATTGAAATATAGTCGAATCGATTTAGCCGATATTTCCCTTGAAAAGTATAGACGTGAGTGCTGACTGATATTCGATCCAAATTATAATTGGGAATTGAAATGCCAGTAAACCCGCATTTGAATTTCCCCAGCTGAAAAATGGCCGTAAATCAGTCAAAAATGGTCTTGATTTCGGCCAACGGGCAGAATTAAATCAAGCCTGTAGTTATACATTGGAAAATGTGATTGTATTGTATAGGAAATCGTTTTGTATTAGAAATGCCTGATAACCACTGTCCTGTATTTTGGTGCTTTCTCAATAAACAAACTTTAAGAAAAACCCGAAACATACATTTTATGATCTTTATTGGTCCTTTCAGTAGCAATGATATGAAGCAGTGCATTGCAAGTTTTTTGGACTTTTTACATATTGTGCAATTTTTCCTTTTCTGATTTTGTCTGCATTTTTCTTTTGCATCTGCTTACTGTAGTACTTTTTGTTCTACACATAGCAGATTGTACTAGTCATACTTACATTGTGACAATGCCAGTGGTGTCGTCAACAGGCATGTACTGGCCATAGGGACTACAGGGAGATTCCCGGTGGGCCGATGGCTCAGTGGGCCAGTAAGAATGCTGGTTCACTGCGATATGCACTGGCCTTAATGGGTGAGGTGACAAATTCCTCACCGCCTGTAAAACATAGTGTCTGCCACTATTTCATATTGGGGCCAACGTGCTGGTGAGACCCGCTGCACATCCGCCTCAACTTAAGACATGGTGGGCACTCAACCTCAGTGCCGCGGCGTTCCTCTACCCAATCACTCTGCAGCAACTCCGGTATCTGTAGAGCGATTGGTTGAGCAATCTGGTTGGTTTATAAACTATTTTTGTGTGTGTTTGCTTAATTATAGTGGGCCGGTCTGAATGAAGTCCAGGGCTGAATTTGTGTTCCAGTCCAGCCCTGGTTGTCAACTACTAGAGGTTGGCGTCTGCACTCAGCACGCCTGTTGTTGTTGAATTACTTTTCCTGTAAGGCTCAGACACTGCCTAGGCTGACAGAGCATCAAAACAGAAAAAGTGGGTACCAGGCACTCCGATACAGTTCACAAAGTTTATTTATGGAGTATGGGCTATAGCCCATGCAACGTTTTAGTCTCAAACGACCTTTCTCAACCTGATGGCGCATCATGGATAATATAGTTCATACAACCCATTGCAGAGGCTGCTGATGTCAGAGTCACAGTTTTTCACTTGTATCAATAGCAAACGAATTTGTGGAAAATTCTACCATCAAATATTAAGTTGTTCAGCACAATCTCAAAAAAGTATAATACTTTATTGTGGAGCCCAAAGATATGATGACATTTCAGATAGCACTAGCCTTTATAACAAAATGCACTACCGTGAAGACACTAAGGGCTACATTACAATCTTCACGCAAACGTTTGCACCAGCGCAAAAAACATTAACGTGAGGGGTAAAACCATTTGCGCCTAATCCCGTATTACATAGTCAGCGCAACAACCGTGCGCAATCGTCTACCGTGGGTGAATCTGCGTGAACCTTGCGCGAGCTTACTGTACTGTGCGAGTCCTATACACAACATTGTGAGCACAAATGCGAATGTGCGCTGGTATAGGATGGTATTACTATCTATTCGCGGTAATTACCGCATAGCCTTTAATAATTTTAGCAACTCCTAAAAGCTGGTGTTAATGGCAAATCTGAACGTCCTGGCGGAAACCAAATACACCAGCCCGAAAAAAAATACAGCAAAGTATAGTTACACATTCTACGCATACCCAAACAATAAAATGAAGAAGTTGTGTGTGCATTTATTATTGCTGCAGAATATATGCTCAGATTAACTGTGGCAGGCGCGATTTTTTTAACGTGAGCTAATTGTGGTTCTTAATTCTGATTGGCTGAATCGCGAGAAGAAAACTGTTCACACACTGGTTTTTACGCGAGACGGTACTGCTCGAGCATTGGGCCGCGTCCTGTTTGAAAGCGGTATTGATCGGCGGATGAAAAGACGCGCAAAGATTGTAATTCCAGCGGTGATTTGCACGCGCAAAAGTTTAACGCTTTGGGCAAAAGTTTCCGCTTTGCGCAAGGGTTTTTGCGCGAAGATTATAATATAGCCCTAAAAGAGCAGTGGGATCCACATGTGTGCAAGCCATTATGAGTCTTACAGGGTTATCCAAAGAGATCCGAATTGCTTGAGAAAAGTAACCGAACGCTGAAAATCAGTGTTCGGTTACCTTTCCTGACCATTCGGCTATCCAGAGAGCAGGCAATTCGCCAAATCCTGTGCCTGTTCGGTGCCTGTTCGAGGGCAGTGAAATCCCCATGAAAAAACACTGCTTCGGCTATTCAGAGAACACAAACCAGCAGTGAAAGGTTCCCCTAATGCCCTGCCATTCGGTGGTTTAATTCGGCAGGTTTATTCAGGAGAATCCCATAGACTTCAATGTTAAAAATATTCCCGTTTTAATTCAATATCTAATAAACCGTTCATTATAAAATTCTGCAGCAAAAAGTCTCTTTATTTATAGATTTTTTAGGATACTTTAAGCATTTTTCAGATTTTTTTATTTATTTTTTTAAAAGTCCGATTTTTTTTTGATTTTTTTTTCAGTTTACTTATTTTTTTTGTAACAGCCCTCTTTATTATCATTCCCTGGACCTCATGTGAAAATTTCAGACATTTTCGCTCAGTAGTTTCTTTGCAAACAGCGTTTCATTTTCCCAGATTCATACAAATGGTTTTGCTAATTTATTCACTGCCTCCTCTATGTCACAGCTGCTTCGGCTCTGTGTGATTCGGCTCTTGTTCGGCTCCCGTTCGGCTTCTTCGAAGGTTAATCCAGATGTTTTTGCTTGTTTTCAGCGTGCATTCGGTTAGTTTTCGTCAGGTTTGCGGCAGTTTTTCCCTGCAATTCGGGGACCCTGTGCTGTTTGCTGAATACACCGCAGGGTCACCGAAATGCAATCGGCAAAAGGAACCGAATTGAAGAGAACGAAAAGTCACCGAACGTGCGGTGACTTTTCGAATCTCTTTGGATAACCCTGTTAGTTTTAGAATGTTTTTGGTCAGATTAACGCAGCTGTGTTGACATGTTCTTAGAAAATTCAAGCATTTTAGACATATTGATTAAATGAAACATTGTGACAGAGGCATTTAGAATGCCACGAGTCGGTTTTAACTTTTAAAAGAGCAGTGGTACGAGGAAGATTGTTATTTCTGAAGCCTTTATATACAGCGACACCAAGAAACAGAGAGTGAAAGGAAAAACGAGAAATATACCTGCTCTCTCACATTAGACCACCAGAGATTGTCCCCCGAGGCCACTGCTCTGGAAAAATATACAAGCTGGGGGCTGGTGGGTGGTAGGCGAGCATTTCTGGACCACGTCCTCGCCTACTGCTGTGCATCATGATGACAGCTGAGAAATGATTGACATATTTAAAATCCAAATTATTGTTTTAATGTATGCGTATGTGTTCTCACGTCCGTGTACGTGCAAGGTTATTGTTTTTTTATTACAATTACCTACTTTTTTCTACAGTGATATCTTGGCTCACAACATTTTGTATCAGTTAAATTCATTGGTGAAGTGACAGACGACTATAAATACTGTGTATAAATAAATAGGGGGGGGATCAGATCCATCGCCTTTTAACTGGTAGTTATTGTTTCCCTCGGACCGTTTTCAGTTCACTGCGGCTCATATATTTGCTGCCCAGAGTAATTACAGTCTTGAGCCGTCTTCCCTCCACCCATCTCCACATTTCACAAAGATCCCTCTCTGAACACCTTCCAGATGGTAACAATTTTTGTTTGCTGCCAGCCTGAACTTGAGTGTTGTCCCAGCGCCTCCGCTCTCAAACATCTCCCTGTTTCTTCCACCACAAGCATGCAGAATTTCCTCGCACCCTTGGCTAGGACGAACTCAACGCGTCGCCTTGGCAGATGCTGCTAGCAAGGAAAAAAAAAGAAAAGGGGGGGGGGAATTAAAATAAATAAAGAAATCTAAATGTAGATTCATCAAGATGTTACTGTTTTTTCAACTTCTGCCTTAAAATTCCAAAGAACCACATATTTTCACATTTGGAGAGTTGTTAACATACATGTGCAGAAACATAAAATTCCCAGTATCTAACATTAGCTCTTAGACTCCGCCTCTCCATAACTGAATTGATGGAAAGAAGGTATGGTTTCAGTAACAAAATGTGATGTACTGTGTCTTTTAATTTGGCGTGATGCCCCAGCATTGTATCCATTGTAGCATTGTAAACCTGCCGAACACTCACCGAAAAACCCAGGCGAACGCACACCGAAACCGGCAAAAACATCTGGATTAACCCCGCGAAGATGCTGGAGAAACCCGATCAGGAGTGATCACAGCGCAGAGCAGCAGCCGGAAAAAGCCGACACCGCAGACGAATGGAGTGAGAAAAAAACAAAAGTACGCTTGAATGTTTGAAAAGTGAAACGCTGTTTGCAAAGAAACTACTGAGCAAAAATGTCTGAAATTTACATATAAGATCCAATGAATGATAATAGAAAGGGCTGTTACAGAAAAATCAAAAAACGTTAAAAAAAAACCCGAAAAATGTTTTTGCAAAAAAAATCCTGAAAAATGCTATAAATACAGAGACTTTTTACTGCAGAATATTATAATAAACAATTTATTAGATATTGGATTAAAACAGGATTATTTTTAACATGGAAGCCTATGGGATTCCCCTGAATAAATCTGCCGAATGAAACCACCGGATGGCAGGGCATTTTGGCAACTTTTCACTGCTGGTTTTTGTTCTCTGAATAAATGAAGCTATGGGGATTTCACTGTCCTCGAACAGGCACCATATGTGCAGGCAATTCGCCAACATTTGGCGAATTGCCTACTCTCTGGATAGCCGAATGGCCAAGAAAGGTAACCGAACGCTGATTTTCAGCGTTCGGTTACCTTACGGCAGCCACCCTGATAGTGTTAGCTATAAAGGACTTGTATAAGAGACTCTGAGTAAAGATGTCCTCTTTGGCTGTATTCAGTAATATTCTATAAAAAAACATACACTAGCAGGTCTATTCAGAGAAAGGTGAAAATTAGGAGAACTGTCAGGAGAAGAGAACAATCTAGACCAAATAGCCGATTTGGAAAGTGAGATAAATGGGAGAATTTTTCTGGTTTGGCTCTTTTGACCTAGAATTTTCACTTCTACAGTCATTCTCTTGAGTTTCACCTTTCTTTGAATAGACCTGTAGGCGTTGTTGATACCAACAGTTACAAAAACCTCTATGTAGCATCTAAGATGACATTTAATGTTCCTGGTAATCCTTGGGTTGCAGTGACAAGACCACAATAGTACCTCTCAAATCGCAGTGCAAAGACAAACCCGAGCAATAGAAAAACTCACGAAGGTGTATTATTATTCTTTATTTATAAAGCGCCAGCATAATCCACAGCGCTGTACAATAGGCACAGTATAGACAGGGTTACAATACATTGAACAACATTTGACAAACAGTACAGGAGGAGATGAGGGCCCTATTCCCGTAGGAACTCACAATCTAGGAGGGTTGGGGTTGGAAACAGGAGGAGAGGACTGCAAGGTGAGAGTGATTGATGGTTGTGTCAGTGAGTTGGGTGGTAGGCTTCCCTAAATAGGAACATTTTAAGGGAGCGTTTGAAGGAAGAGAAGTTAGGGGAAAGTCTGACAGTATGAGGGAGAGCGTTCCAGAGAGTGGGGGCTGCGCGTGAGAAATCCTGCAGTCTATCATGGGAAGAGGTGATGCAGGAAGACGCTAGGCGCAGGTCACTGTTTGACCTTAGGGAGCGGGCTGGGGTGTATTTGGTGATTAGTGAGGACAGGTAGTGGGGAGCTGAGTTAGTGAGGGTTTTGTAGGTAAGGATAAGGATTTTGAACTTAATTCTGCAGTGGATGGGGAGCCAGTGAAGGGACTCGCAGAGGGGAGCGGCAGAGACAGAGCGGTGGGTGAGGTGAATTAGCCTGGCGGAGGCGTTCAGGATTGATTGTAGGGGGGAGAGGTGGGACAGAGGGAGGCCAGATAAGAGATTATTGCAATAGTCGAGTCGGGAGATTACCAGGGTGTGTATGAGTTGTTTTGTGGTGACAGCGGTAAAAAAAATGGCCGAATTCTGGAAATATGGTGTAAAGATATACAGTAGAGAGAGGCACTATATTGAAGTCTCCATCTTTCAGAGTTTTGCATGCGGCTTGAAGTTTTACTGATTCTAGCCATTTTAGCTATTTGTGGACTACAAATTTCACCAGGTCCATTCATTTTCCTGGATAGCGGGTTGTAATCATAGGTTGGCTGAGGATGGAGCGTGAATGGAACCAGAAGACATTGGTCCAGAAGCTCTGATTCGTTCAAAGATAAGTGGATCGTGGCAGACAACAGGCAGTCAAGGAGATTAACCCCTTCACTGCCAAGATCAAGATATCTCGTGCTTCAAAGGCACCATCCGGTGCACCGATATTAAGATATCTCGATCTGCAGCCCAAAAGCCAATGAAATTTGTTTGCTGCAAATGAATTTCGTTGCTTTTGGGCTGCAGGAGGTGCCCACAAAATTTTAGCCCTTTGGGCATAATGCCCAAAAAGCAAAAACTGTGAAATCAGGTGATGAAAGCCCTGACATTGAGCAAAAAAAATAAATCGACCTGCAGCTGTAACGTTTGTAACTCAATTTGACAGTAGATAGCGCCATCTACTGACTAAATAGGTTAGTTACAGTAAGAAATGCAATGCGAATATGTACAAATATTTATTACTGTATAATTAAAAATTATTTCATAAAAAAAACACTGGTTTCTGACAATGTTTTTTTGGAAAATCACTTGGTAGTGAAGGGGTTAATGGGATAGCTGGGTTCATCTGTTGGGTTCCTGTTCTACACATTCCACACTTGCTTCAATGACTACACCTTTATGGATATCAGAAATATCTGTACTAACTACAAAAAAAAGAATGGGCACTCCAGCTTCAACTCCAAGGGTAGGTTTATTTGAGCTACGTTAACCCCTTGGGGACCAATGAAATACAGGGTATGTCCTGGGAAAAAATCCCATTAAGGACCAAGGACATACCCTGTACGTCATGGTCCTCTGCCCCTCCCTCAAAATACTTACATCTCTGGCTGGGATCCCGCAGTTTCAGCCCCCCCACACACACTGCCAGGGGAGAGCCTGAAAGGGAGGGGGGGTCCTTTGGACCTCTCTCCCTCCCAAACGGTAGGCAGTAAAAAAAGGAAAAGAATAGCACCACTGGAAAGGGCACAGTCTGCCCTTTCCAGCGATGCCTCTCTTTAACCCCTTAGGTGCCGGATCATGATCACAGTCCTCTCCTGAAGGAAGCCAAGCATCCGGGGCTCCCCCCACCCACTGACATTGCCGCCATATGCGTAGTGACATCAGTTGGGCAGTTAACACCCTGGCGGGTCTAGCTAGAGGGTCAGGTTTGAAATCATTGGAAAGGCCAGAGCATGGCATTTCCAATGATACCAAACATGACAAGGTTTGGTGTAGAAATTAAAAAAACATTTTGCTTTTTAAAAAAAATTAATTTTGTCTGGGTCGTATAATAAAATTGGACTTCAAATCACGATTAAACATGAAGAGCATAAAAGGGTCTAAACTAAGGACAAAATTTCGAAACTATTTAGCCGGGATCTTTTTTGTCAGTTATAGATTTTGGGGGTCAAAGTTCGAAAAAGTGTGTTTTTTATAGTAATTTATACGATATTATGAAAATAATGGTACCTTTAGAACGTCCATTTAATGGCGAGAAAACAGTATATAATATGTATAGGTTCCATTAAGGAGTAAGAGGAAAATTAGAGCTAAACACAAACAGCACAGAAATGTTAAAAAAAAGTAATGGGTACTTTTGGACAGACAATGGTAAAATCGCCAGGTCCCTATGGGATTAAGAAGCAATGTGATGGCTCATCGCATGCCTTTTTCAAGATTGGATAGCAGAAATAAACTTGATTATAGGCATTGCAGATCTTCAACGACAATTTGGGTAGTACAGGCTGTCCATGTGCATCGTTATCGTATCATTCATCAGTAAACCCACTGTCCCCTTTCATAATGTTATAATGTTATAAGCGGAAAGGTATTCAATGGGAAACACAATGTAAATGGATTCCAGAGGTGCTTGGATAGGATCCTACTTTCTGAAAATTCACTGAACTGTCTAAACTGGAGGTAAACAATGAATACAAGAGAAATCTCAATGTATCCTTCCTGGTAAAACACTTTATAAATAAATAGATAAATAAAAAGTCATGAAAAAATGTAAATTCTAAAAGCGAGTCAAACGCATGTGTTGTTTGCCAGAATCTGCAGAACTACAGTATTACCTAGGGGAAGAATTAATGTATCTTAGAAAGTTCAGTGAGTAGGACAGCTGGGTGGGAATATCTGCAAACCATCAATGTGCAGGACAGGTTGACTTTCTGCATTGGCCAGTCATTAATCTTAGGCTCACAGAAATAAACAACTTCATATAAAAAGGTATTTGGCTGCCTTTGGACTCGCCAAAAATATAATCATGGCAATCAATGAATTATCTCATACAGAAAAGAGAGAAAGTCATTAAGAAAGAGCTACAGCAATATATAATGTTTAGGAATGAATTGAGGGCAATGTATTCTTTGACTATTCTTCATACTAGGACTCTTCCAGACATCCAAAATACCAGCGGCTAATCCTAACCCTACTCCCTAACCCCCCAAACCTAGCCCTAAATCTAGCCCTAACCCATACCCCCTAAACCTAGCCCTAACCCTAACTCCCCTAACCTAACCCTAACCCCCTAAACCTAACCCTAACCCCCTAAACCTGCCCTAACCCTAAACCCCTAAACCTAGCCCTAACCCCTTAAATGCAGCCCTAACCCTTACCCCCTAAACCCAGCCCTAACCCTAACCCCCCTAATCCTAGCCCTAACCCTGACTCCCCTAAACCTAGCCCTAACCCTAACCACCTAAACCTAACCCCCCTAAACCTAGCCCTAACCCCCTAAACCTAACCCCCCTAAACCTAGCCCATACCCCCTAACCTAGCCCTAAAACTAGGCTCCTAAACTTAACCCTAATCCCCTAAACCTAGCCCTAACCCTAACCCCCTAAACCTAGCCCTAACGCACTAAACATAGCCCTAACCCCTTAAACATAGCCCTAACCCCCTAAACCTAGTCCAAACCCTAACCACCTTAAACCTAGCCCTAACCCTCTAAACCTAGCCCTAACCCCTTAAACCTAGCCCTAACCCCCTAACAGTAGCCCTAACCCCTTAAACCTAGCCCTAACCCTAACCCCCTAACCGTAGCCCTAACCCTAACCCCCTAAACCTAGTGCTAACTCCCTAAACCTACCCCCTAAACCTTACCCTAACCCCCTAAACCTAGCCCTAACCCTAACCCCACTAAACCTAGCCCTAACCATAACCCCTAAACCTATCTTCATAAGGGTTAGGGTGCTAGTATTAGGGTTAGCCGCTGGGATTTTGGTTGTCTGGAAGCTGGCCGTCGGGATGTTGGCATTAGGGAACATGGTTGTAGGGATTTTTTCCGGCACCCATGGACAAGATATGTAAGTTGTTAGCCAGTACCAGATTGGTCAACATCCGTTTTCCGACAAAGTTGTATCCAGTGATTACCGGATCACTAACACTGTGTGTGTGTGTGTGTGTGTGTAGAAATCTTGAGCTCTTTCATCAAATGCTTCTGAGGGTGGTGAGACCTTGAATACCCCATCACCCAATCACTCAGCTGCTCACTCTCTTTAACTGTGTGGAAGGACATTGGAAGTCAACCCAATAATCCTCCATTTGATGTCTTAGACTGAAATAATAGGTCTGTAGTTACAGATATGTTTTTAAACCCAGCATTTATAAGAATTTGTGTGCTGGAAGTCAATTAATAGAGCCGACCTAGTCACAATAGTGCTTACAGAGTCCCCTATAATGTTGGCAAACTTGGTGATGGTTTTCAAGTCGCTCCATTCTCTCCATGCCTTGAGTACTGCAATTTCTCCCTCTTGTTAGGTTATATGCTGCCCAAACTCAGCATATGTATATAATTATCTGAAGAACGGACATATTTTTCAGTCTTAAAAACAGTGGCTCTTGGATCCAAGAAGAAAAAAATCTATTTTGGGCAGAAACATTGAGAATGTGTAACCTGATCTACTTTTTAATCCAGTGACTGTTTCGTGAATCATATGTAATATAAGTGTGAATGTTTATGTACGTGTATGTATGTATGCACATAGACACTACAGAAGTTAAATATGCTTAATATACTTAATATTTCTATCACATTTAATGCTTATTCAGTCTGTGTCACAGGACTATGAATCAGAAAGTCAATACAAACCAAGATGTTTGCCTTATGACTATTAACCACAGGTATCTGTGAATACACCATTTTCAGTATTTTCAGTAAGTGAACTCTTTGGCAATACTGGCAATCCTCAAACTGACCTTAAAAACATTACTATATAGTGTTTTGAGCAGCTACATTTCTAATGGCCGTACGAACTGAAATGACATTTAGTTGTATGCCGTATGCAAGCTCTATCCGGTAACATTTATTGTTTTAAACCAAAGCCTCCATCCAAAAGTATCTGTTCAAAAGGCCAAGAAACATAAAATCTATGTAACACAGTCTGATTGTCCAAGATGCTACTGAGAAGATATAAAAGACATTGCAGGAGATAGAACTAGCAAAGGAAACGTGAAAGTGATGCCACGTCATCACGGATAATCTTACAACCAAATTTGGGCCAAAGAAGAAAAAAACAGCAGGATGAGCAGCTACTAAGCCTTTATTTTGAAAATCAGGTGTGAATCTAATACTGTTTAGCAAGTAAACCCAACTACAAGTATCAGCCCATTTCTCCAGGCCAGTTGAAAGATATTGCAGGGCCCCTGGGAAACAAAGGAATGTAAAGCGGGAACTGTGCGCTGTGTATTTGAAAGGTAACACATTCTGACCGCAGGAAAAAAAAAGAACATTCGAAGTAATAAAATCCATGTGAGCGTAAGATCTGTACTATAACTGTTCACTTGGAAAATCTGGGGCTCTATTTCAGCAGAGCCGGTAATTGGGAGACTCTAATGGGAAAATGTGGCGAGAGCTATTACCCTGTAGCGGCTCCCTATTAACATGTCTACTTTGAGTGAGCCGCTATATTAGCGCTCCTAGCAGTGTCTTCTGGAGTCCATTGGTTTTGCTGGGTTGATGGAAAGACACTGGAAAGTATCTGTTCCCGGTTTCCTTCTGCAGAAAGACGACAAAGTGCAAATAAGTGCGACAAAGACGAATTTAGGCATTTTTAATCAAATTTTTATGTAGTGTTAAGTGTTTTTTCAAAATCACTTAACACCTGTTTCTGAGAGCTAATTTTTTTTAATACCAACTTGAGATGCAAATAATGATTGCCCTTGGAATCACTGTTACTCCCCGGCTGCCTGCAAATGAGTGCTTCCTAAAGAAACTTTGCGGCTCAAATGGTATACAGGAGATCCATTATGATTAATTAATGGGGCGGTTATACTTAACAGGTCAATCGTTAATCATTTGGAATAGGGCCCAGCTTTGTCTTTTTTAGCAAACATAGTTGAATAAATTTTTAATATATATATACAGTATATATGTTACTGTCATAGACAAAGCAAGCAACGATTTCCTAATTAATAATAATAATAATCATCATTAGAAAAAGTGCATATCCATTATAGTTACTGTATGTTAAAAAAAAAAACATGAATTACACACGAAAAGCAGTTTGCAATCTTTCCAACGTCCCTGATTCTGGAGGTTCAACAGGTACAGGGATTGAGAGAGAGTGAAGGAAACTCAGGGGTAACACCATCTTTCACTGTTCTCCCCCCTTCTCTCCCTCCTCTCCATCTCTTGTCCTCTAGGGACTGTCTCTTGGCTTCAGACTAAACATATAATCGGGCTGAGTCATATATTTACTGAGAGCTATGGCAGCAGCAGCAGGGAAATGCTTTTAGTTAGCATAGTCTGTAGCTTGTGGTGACCCTACTCAGAGA
This sequence comes from Leptobrachium leishanense, assembly GCA_009667805.1. Taxonomy (NCBI): domain Eukaryota; kingdom Metazoa; phylum Chordata; class Amphibia; order Anura; family Megophryidae; genus Leptobrachium; species Leptobrachium leishanense. Next base: position 59,499,220 of record CM019070.1, on the reverse strand, counting down.
AGGAAGACCTTGTCATCTGGGCTGAGTAAGAGCTCCCCTTGCAGGCTATTTTCCAGTACTAAAATAAGAACGCCAATGGTCTGCTATGTCGATATTAAAAAACCATGGGCGTTGAAAAGCCATTCCTTGCAACACATAAATGGCTCAAGTCTTCAAGATATTCTATGCACATGATCGACTATTTTGACGAATACGCCTATTGATCCATGTATGTGAGAAAACGTACGAGGAGGAGCTTGCAAAATCTTTAATGTGTAATCCCTTTCCCTTTGCTCTGGTTGATTTTCTTCAATCAGCTGAATGCTACAAAAAAAATTCCACGACTAGGGCGACTGAGCTAAACAGAGAGTAAGGGATACATTAAATGAGAAAATACAGTGTAGCGATCACTCCCGGAGGAGCCGCTGAAATTGAACCTCGGGTCAGTCTCCCCGCACTAGGGAATAAATATACTCCAGCACCGTTGTGGATTTTATAAATTATATAGTTTACTAGAATAAATTGGATATAATGAATAACACGGTGTTCGTAGATATATTTACAGTACTTCGTAATGCGGGAAACGCGCAGCGGAAAAGAAATACGATGCTTCGTATTTCGAGGAACGCGCAGCGGAAAATAAATACGATATTTCGTAATTCGAGAAACGCGCAGCGGAAAATAAATGGAAAATTATCTTTAACCCCTTTTTGATTGGGGAGTGAGTCCCGCACAGGTTGTGTCCCGGAATGTAAGTGTGTGTGTGTGTTATGGTACCCGGGTACACTATTCAACTGGCCAGTGAATTTCTTAAGAGGTATCTTCGACTAGTCAAGTTGGGGCCCTGTGGGTTTTGGAAACAAACAGTAGCGTGCTTTCTTGGTTTTACAACGGCCTAGAAGGCCTCTCACCCATCCGCCAGATACTTGAGGCTCCGCTTGACCCAGGACGTCTCTCCGCTCAATATTGACTGGGGTTCTCCTGGCTTTTGGATCCGCTGTCTGGCTTTCTGCTCCTGCCGCGACTTGTCCAGCTTACCGCCTGCTCTCCCAGTCCGATCGACCTGCGGTACTCCTAACTCGGGGTCCTCTGGCTTCCGCAATAGCAGCTTGGGTAATCTTGTGGATCACTGCGTCTCCCTTTGGTAAGGCTGAGCAACCCGATCTGTAACTCCGTCAGGCCACACCTGCGCTCCGGCCTGGACACTGTTACGTTCTGCAGCACTGTGTCTTGTCTCTCTCACTCCCTGGCGCGCTCTGCCAGCTCTCTCCACGAGGCTCAGGATGTAAGTGTCTGTGTCCCACCCACTTCCTGTGTCTGCCCCAAAGCATGCCGGGAAATGTAGTCCCAATGTTTTCTGTGTTTGTCCAGCATAATTTTAGCAAGGTCTCTGTCTCCCTCTGGTGGCCATTGCAAGTAAATGCAGCAGAACAGTCTTTTTTAAACACAGCGCTACACTCTCCCCCCCTAAACTCTTGGTCTCCCAAGGGCGTGTAACGGGTACATGTGTCGGTCATACATAACACAACATAACATAACAACAGTTGCATTACATTTCAACATAACATTTCTAACTTTAGCCTATATATTCAGGGTTGAAAACAGGCAGCAAATATCCTCAATCTCACCCAAACCCCTAGACACCTCTGTAAGTAGGGATGACACTCCAGGAAACCTCCGCACAGTTGTTACAGCTTCGTCTGTGCTATGTCCTGGTGAATCATACGTGAGTCTCTGAGGGGGTCGTATTGACCGTTTAGGTTCAAATTTTTCAGGAACCTCTTCAGTCGGGAGAGCTGACTCTACAGGCTCAATTCTCTCATCAACAATCGGAGCAAACATTTCCTCAGAATATGAGCCCTCCAGTGAAGGCATAGAACTGTAATCTATGGATATTTCCTCTAAAACTTCAGGAACTTCCCAGGTCTCAGGTACTGCAGGTGCTCGAGTCATAACTTCAGAGATATCAGACCCTAAATCACTCTCACCTCAGTCAGAGACCGGCTTGACGCTCTGGGACTCAGATGCCCACACCCAGCTCAGACACCAGCCTTCTTCTTCACTGTCTTCTTCACTCTCTCTAACGGAACGGAACTGATGAGACCGAATAGTAGGAGTCGGACGAGATATAGGCAGACCAGGCACAGAGAATTTGTCTCCAATCGATACTTGTACAGTCTTTCCTGACCGTAGGGCCTTCTCTGTCCCTTCCGTTCTCCTCAGCCTTCTTACTTCTGTAGTGGCTCTCTGTTCTTTGACCCTCCGTGGACAGGCCGGTCGTGACATTGAGTGTGCCTTCTTAGGAGCAGGACTCTCTTCCGTGACCAGTGGGGTTAAGAGATGTCTCAACACATCAGTGTTCATCCCCACTATCATAGAACTTCGATTAGCTCCCGAGGGACGAGGACACACAATTGCCAACGTGTCACATACTCCCGGTTGTCCAGCGTTTACCAAACTGAATTCTAGCTTCACCTGTATATATCCATCATAGGGAAACTTCTCCATTCCCATACCCCAGATTTCGAGATCCTTCAATTTCTTCAGGGGTATATGCTTCAAATATTTCTGATAGAAGTCTCGGTAAATCAGCGTTACTTGAGCACCCGAATCTAGAAGAGCCTTAGTATAGACTCCTTCCACTTGAACCGGGATGATGGGCGAAGGACCTATCAACTTGTCAGGGAACTTTTTCGTAGCAGCAGGCGAGGTAGATCCAGTCTGTTGTACTCTAACCCTTGTCCTCATACGTGGTGACTGCGGCGTACATTGTCTTCCCGTGACGTAGGACCAGACCTCCAGGGAGAGGATCTCCTAGGTCTAGCAGGCACATATAGAGACCCTCCCTGTCTCCTTTCCGGGCACTGAGCCTTGAAATGGCCGAATTCTCTACAGGCGAAACATCTTCCCCACGAGGATGAGGGCACACTTTCTTCCTGTGGCTCATTTGAAAATCCCCTGTCGGAGACCACAGCAACCGCTGGTGTTCGTATATCTGAGAGAGACTTCTGTATTTCAGTCTGCATTTCTGCTACTTTCAAGATTGCCCGGCATAGGTCCGTGTGTGTCTGTTCCATCATAACTTGGGCTTCTTGTACTTTCTCGAGAGTCTTTTGTATCTCACCATACACCTGGGTTGACGACTTTTGAGTTATCTCCGGCTCATATGTCTCTTCCGGATCATCTTCATCTGATGAACACTCGTTATACTCTATGGTTGCGCATAGACCTTTTCTCCCTTTCTTCCAAGCTTCTCTTCCAGAAGGGCTTCTTCTTCCCGAACAACTCGAATCAGTTCCAGGTAATTTAACTCTTTATTACCTTCTCGAGTCTTCAGTTGCAACATCACAGGATCCAAGGGTAAGGCACCTTTCAATATCTGATGCATTCTAACCTGATCTACTGTAGTGGGGTCTGTTCCTTTCTTCAACAGTACTTGGTACAGTATCTTATCCAGGCACCTCATGTATTCTGTCATCTTCTCACCCCTTTTCTGGTAAGTATGCTCATACTGGTACATAAGCTCATCAGCCTTTTCCGTTCCCGAAGACTTCCTGTAATATGTTCAGGTAATCTAGAGCAGTACAGTCTCTCTTACTCAGCTTCAGATTCCTGACAGCCTCTGACGCAGGTCCCTTTAAGCTCTCAGTAATTCTTTGCTTCTTCTGCGCTTCAGAGACGTCCCACTCATCCAGAGCCTGCATCGCTTGTTCTACCCATTCTTCGAAGGTTTCTTCTCCCACCGGAGTTGGCAAGTTTCCTGAAAATGTTTCCAACTTCCGATATCCGAAGCTGATGTAAGAAGGGTGAGCCCTCTGACACTTAACCACGAGGTCTCCAATAGCAGCAATGAACTCCGGCCCGATCATGGCCAGCGGGCTGGACGCAGGAATGTTCGCTGAATCACCACGTGGCTTACTTGGCTGGATCAGATGAACTTCCACGTCGTCGGTTAGCTGTATACTCACGCCCTGAAAACACACAGGAACACCCTTTCTCCACTCAAAAAGAACATACGTGTGAGAAGTCTCTGGGTTCACTTTAATGTCCGCTAGAAACCCCTGCTGGTCAGGTGCCAACGCTGCCACGGCCATGCGGATCTGCTCTTCTGCCCAGGTGTCTACAGGAATATCCATCACTACACTCAACTCTAACTGGCCACCCTGTGCTTTACACCACTCTGCTGCTTCGTCTGGATCCATATTTAACCCTTTAAATGCGGTTTTTCCAGAGACTGAATCCCGGACGAGCCCCCACGTGTAGCGCTCACTCCCGGAGGAGCCGCTGAAATTGTACCTCGGGTCAGTCTCCCCGCACTAGGGAATAAATATACTCCAGCACCGTTGTGGATTTTATAAATTATATAGTTTACTAGAATAAATGGCATATAATGAATAACACGGTGTTCGTAGATATATTTACAGTACTTCGTAATGCGGGAAACGCGTAGCGGAAAAGAAATACGATGCTTCGTATTTCGAGGAAATGCGCAGCGGAAAAGAAATACAAGGTTTCGTAATTCGAGAAACGCGCAGCGGAAAATAAATGGAAAATTATCTTTAACCCCTTTTTGATTGGGGAGTGAGTCCCGCACAGGTTGTGTCCCGGAATGTAAGTGTGTGTGTTTGTTATGGTACCCGGGTACACTATTCAACTGGCCAGTGAATTTCTTAAGAGGTATCTTCGACTAGTCAAGTTGGGGCCCTGTGGGTTTTGGAAACAAACAGTAGCGTGCTTTCTTGGTTTTACAACGGCCTAGAAGGCCTCTCACCCATCCGCCAGATACTTGAGGCTCCGCTTGACCCAGGACGTCTCTCCGCTCGATATTGACTGGGGTTCTCCTGGCTTTTGGATCCGCTGTCTGGCTTTCTGCTCCTGCCGCGACTTGTCCAGCTTACTGCCTGCTCTCCTAGTCCGATCGATCTATGGTACTCCTAACTCTGGGTCCTCTGGCTTCCGAAATAGCAGCTTGGGTAATCTTGTGGATCACTGGGTCTCCCTTTGGTAAGGCTGAGCAACCCGATCTGTAACTCCGTCAGGCCACACCTGCGCTCCGGCCTGGACACTGTTACGTTCTGCAGCACTGTGTCTTGTCTCTCTCACTCCCTGGCGCGCTCTGCCAGCTCTCTCCACGAGGCTCAGGATGTAAGTGTCTGTGTCCCACCCACTTCCTGTGTCTGCCCCCAAAGCATGCCGGGCAATGTAGTCCCAATGTTTTCTGTGTTTGTCCAGCATAATCTTAGCAAGGTCTCTGTCTCCCTCTGGTGGCCATTGCAAGTAAATGCAGCAGAACAGTCTTTTGAAACACAGCGCTACAACAGAAACAGCAGGGTTTCTGCTCCTGCCGCGACTTGTCCAGCTTACTGCCTGCTTTCCTAGTCCGATCGATCTATGGTACTCCTAACTCTGGGTCCTCTGGCTTCCGAAATAGCAGCTTGGGTAATCTTGTGGATCACTGGGTCTCCCTTTGGTAAGGCTGAGCAACCCGATCTGTAACTCCATCAGGCCACACCTGCGCTCCGGCCTGGACACTGTTACGTTCTGCAGCACTGTGTCTTGTCTCTCTCACTCCCTGGCGCGCTCTGCCAGCTCTCTCCACGAGGCTCAGGATGTAAGTGTCTGTGTCCCACCCACTTCCTGTGTCTGCCCCCAAAGCATGCCGGGAAATGTAGTCCCAATGTTTTCTGTGTTTGTCCAGCATAATCTTAGCAAGGTCTCTGTCTCCCTCTGGTGGCCATTGCAAGTAAATGCAGCAGAACAGTCTTTTGAAACACAGCGCTACAACAGAAACAGCAGGGTCTTCAACCTGCCAGACAACGGAGCAGTACCGCATGTCCTTGAGGTTGACATCTGAGGAGACAAACAATATTTTGTTGAGTTTACTGTTACCATAGAGATTACATATGTCTTGCATTGACTGAAGTTATGAAAAGAGCTAAATTATGATCCATAAATTCTGGATTTGGAATTTGAGTCTTGCAAAATCATTAAGCTAAATTAATGTTTTTGGCTACCAAAATCTTTTTCCCCGGCCTCGGATATATAAATATTTTTTGAGTATTTCCTTCAGGTACTGGTTTCATTGTTACGTGCTTACTCTAAAGTATATTTATCACGGATCCCCCTTGGGTCTATGATACTGGTCCCTGTACACAGTATACTATCTACCCCTTCCATCCTTTGATGATCGGTAACGCTAACTCTCCAGAGAACAGATCGTAAAGCACCCAGCAAGGGTTAACAGATACTGTAATATAAAGATAACAGGGATCTTATGACCAGGAGAAATGGTCAGCCATATACCAAGAGTGATACACAGAGCAGGGTTGTCAGGAATAGCCAGGTTGGTACACAAAGCAAGGTTGTCAGGAATAGCCAGGTTGGTACACAGAGCGGGTTCATTATGAATAGCCAGAGTCATGCACAAAAAAACAAATTCGCTGAAAGCACTGAGGGATATAGAACCACGTCAGAGTAATGAGTCTGTGGATCAGACTGACTCTAAACTCGGCGTCATCAGGCCACGCACTGCCCCTTGACCAACCATGTGACCGGCGCGTGCGTGCATATCACTCGGCGCACAGCCAGCGAGCAGCGAGGACGGCACTGCCGGGCACCGGGTCAGATCCTGGACGCTGGACGTGACAATATTGCACATCATGAGTTAATGTGACCAATACTCAAGTTAATCACCAGCTGCATCATTCGTTCTTTATGTTGGTAATTTTTTTGTGTTACATTAACAGCTCCATTGAAGCATAGACTAATATGTTGAATATAATGCTGTATTAAATTCACACATCAAGTTCATTTATTTATATATGAGTCCTTCTTATGAGAAGAATTGTGAAATATTCATTTCAATAATTCCACCCTTTAAAAATACAAAACATGTACACGAATTCAGTAAAAAAGGTAATCGTTTTGTAAAATAAAGACTTGGCAGCTCTGGTTTAAAGAACGTTGCATTAGGGGAGCTCAGTCTCTGAGGAAGAACGCCCTGTTTACCTGATAATGAAAAGATTACTTTTGTTGACAAAGACCCTTGCGTACCATCTATTTGGGAGTCACCACTTCCTGTTTGGCAAGATTTAAAAATAGTGGTACTATCTTGTAAAGTTTCTACAGAGTGAAATGTATATTTGATCCTAATAGACGATATGTATCAGGTCTGGACTGGCCATTGTGCATACTGACATTTATTACTGGTGGGAAAGCAGGGGCAGGCTGAGTCGGTTTCAGGTGTATGTTTGTAGGGGCAATATTGGTGCACATGTTAGGCAAAGGAAGCAGTCTCCCATGCACAGGGCCATCAGGGGCACAGTTCTGCGATAAAATGTGAGACATGGAAACAGGTTACCATGCTTTTCCTTACCACTTGCACATAGAAGGCGCAGCATATCGGAAGATGCCCATTCAAAAACTGTGCTCCCCTGTGTAGGTGGGGGGAAGTCTAGGGTCTATGTGGGTGGAGGTGCCAGTGTTCCTGTGTGTGTGTCAAGTCTCTTTTAGTATCTCTTAGTATCTTTGCCATTGTCTGTCAGTTTGTGTGTGCCAGTGTTTTTGCCAGCACCTCTGTGTTTTGCCAGTACCTCTGTGTTTTGCCACTGTCTGTGTGTCTTTCATGGTTTCTGACACTGTGATTGTCATTATTTCTGTCTGTACTTGTGCCGTCGCCATTGTTGTATGCTTACAGAAATAGAAAAACACAACTTCCATCCCAATAAACGTGTTTGATTCAACTGTTTAAGGATTGCCGGATTCCTCTATTCTCTTTATTGTCTTTTCCTGTGTCTCTGTCAGTATCTTAAACAGGCAAAGGATGGGACCCCACACACATTATATTCCACATAAACTGGACACAGAAACTAGGATGTAATAAGAACAAAGTACTGGTAATTGACAAGGCTGTATATGAAGAACAAGACAGGGATGGTGAGAGACGTAGCGCAGGTCTTGATAACAGGATACCTTGCAGCCTCAGATGATGAGACAGGTACAGGACACAGGATCCAGGTAAAACTAGGCTGAGGGAAACAAGGTACAAGAGCAAGGCTGAGGCAAAACAGAGTATGAGCTGCTGCACAGGAAGCACCTCCTAATAACTGAAGCTCAATGCAAGAGCGACTGGAAAAGTGCATGATTCCCTTACATAGCTGGCCCAGCTCCAACAGGTGACAGATAAGTGATTAGCAGCTGGCAGAGCAGAATTCCTGAGGTGGAATAATCCATAAACCAGCGCAGAGAGAAGAACCAGCCCAGATTAGGGTACAGGGCAGTGGCATAACTACCAGGGTCGCAGCGGGCGGTCCCACTTGCGACCGGGCCCTGACATTTCACCACTGGAGGAGGGCCCAGGCAGTGGCAGCTCTTGGGGGGCCCGCATGAGAATTGAAGACTGGGGCGGCGGCCCTCTCTGATGATGACCAAGAGGGTGTGCTGGACTGCTGGCAGCCCTCTCTGATGATGTCAGAGAGGGCGTGTCGGACGGCCCCTTCTGATGATGTCAGAGAGGGTGCGTTGGACATCTGTCGCCCATGCCTGCCCTGGCATCCGGCCGCACCCTGCCTGCCTCCTACTACGGGGATCCCTCAATCTGCTGCCACTGACGTCTGTCTAATATCTGGGTATACATGTTTCTGGGGGTCTGATATCTGGGTAAACATGTGTCTGGGGGTCTGATATTTTGGTATACATGTATCTGGGGTCTGATGTCTGGGTTTACATGTATCTGGGGTCTGCACAAAGGGTGGGCCTTGAAGACGCGGGGCATACTGGTACGTTCTGCTGACTTAAATGGCCCACCTCGGCCCCACCCGCAGCTGGCGGGGTTGCCTTCATGGATTCTTGCACAGGGACCCTGAGGTTTCTAGTTACGTCTCTGGTACAGGGTGGAATCACTGGCACTCAAGTGGGCACCAGGACCGGAGGCATGACAGTAGTGTCCCTTTAAAACTCTCATTGGCATTAAGCATATGAGAAACCTTAAACTGTTAGAACAATCAATATGTGTGACGATACAAGGTAAATACAGTAGGAAGGGTGTCCAGAAAGTGTCAACCTGTTACGGCGGCACCCGGCGGGAGCCGTGGTGGGACCCATGTTCAGGATTAAAAGCCCAAAGTGCAGGTGATACCACTCAGACAACACGTATAATGACAGAAGGTGAGAACAACACAGGACTTAGCAGAGACTCCTGCACAGCACAACCACAAGGAACCCTAACACTGACAGGCTGGCCGTTAGAGTAGGTCACTGCTCACGGTCACGTTATATTCAGTATTGAAGTCAAATTGCAATTGTTAGACTAAAATAATTGTCAGGAAACCTACCCTGCCAGGAATCCACTCCGCAGCCCAACCGCACGGACCGCAATCCCCCACGAGTCCAGCCGCTGCAGTCACAGAGGGAAGCCCCCACGAATAGACAGGGGACCTCTGCACTGGCCTCTCGCGTCGGCTCCCACGCCCCCCGCAGCCTCCTGCATACTACAGCAGAGTCTGGCGTCCCACGTGGTGTCCAAGATGGTGCCCGTCCAGACCAATCACCCACCAACCAATCAGTAAACACCATGACGCCAGAGCTAAACCAGTTGCCATGACTACTCAACAGCATCCTCTCCTGATTGGTGGGCTTACTACAGGCACCCTATTTAAGTCCCAGACTACCCCTCAATCAGTGCTGAGTTTTCCCTGTGCCCATGCCAATCACCCCCGTGCTCCTGCTACTCCCAAACCAGCTTGCATGTTTCCTGATAACAACCCTTTTGCCTGGATATATCGACTACTCTTGCCTGCCTCCTGATAACGACCCCTTGCTGGGGTACACCGACCACTCCTACTTGTCTCCTGAGAACAACCTTGCCTGGAAATACTGGTCGTCCTTCTCCTGCCTGTCAGTCAGGTACAGAACTTTTCTCATTTTTTGGCAAAACCATATGCCTACTCCATTTGCGCTATTTGCCATATTGCTCTCACACATAAAAGTGTCTCCATCTGATCTCCTCCGCATATTGAACTCCAGTGATGAACCCCTAACAATAATTGAGGTTAGTTTCAAACTTAGCCATTTTTTGATGCAATTTTCAATTCACCTGCAATTTTCTAGCAGTTCGCTGCTTGGTATATAAACCCTTCTGTGGGTAAGAAACACAGGATCTAGGCACAAAATAATTTCTGGAAAGTTTGTCTAATCTACAATAAAGGTATTACATAAAATATAAATGTAACTCTGGTGGTTAAATAAATCGTTCCTTCTTTTCTCATGTTAGTGATGTTACCCTGTACAGTTTGCTTGTTCCTAAGCACTTGTGTGTGTGTGACTCTGCTAGTGTAATTCTGTACCTGTGGAAAAGAAGGGCGGGCTGAAGCCAGGTAACATAATCCTTCTGTATCTTGGAGAAGAGACACAAACAACCCGCATGATACATATATACGTAGTGGCCTACAAAACCGGAGTTTGTATTGTTTATTCAGCAATACCATGGTGGACATCCACAGATCTGAGTGTGGCAGGAAGGTAAGAAACGTTAAACTTTTTTTTTTTTTTTAAACATTGGAAACCCTTTTATTGTACAAATGGGGGGGGGGGATATTACATCTAGAGCAGCAATCTCCATGCGTTTTAATGCGAACAACTGCATACAGGAATATAGCACAATTCTTATTAATAAAGAGCAATTCCAGGTTACACTCGTGGACTTGGGGAAACTGTCATATGGACTACAACCCTGCCAAATGCTCCATTTCTAAAATTCCTCAGAATTAATAGCTAAAGTTATAGATAGATAAAGATATAATTCAAGGTACTAGTTTATCTCAAGTGCAGAATCACCACTGAGAAAAAATGGTAACGAGCAAAGACGGGAGAGACAGGTAAATGAAAAACGTACATACTGTTAAAGGGCAGTATTTACAGTATATTATTTGAATGGCTTTTGATATAAGCAACATATTGAGTTATCAGATTTGCTTTTTTTTTTAAGCGAATCTCTCATTGAAAGGTTCACTCTTCCTGCGATGTCACATCAAAGGATCAATGTGATATCTCATGCCTTGATGAAACATCACAGACGGCTACTAACCTGGGTCAAGCGCCACCATACTCCTCTTTCCTGGGCATTGTTGAATGAGGGAAACTTCACAGCACTGTCCCCACTATTGTGAGATGTTGACGTGCCAACTCTTCTGCCAGGAAGGAGTGAGAGGTCTGTCCTGTTGGGTGGCTCTTCCGCGCTCAGCTAGCATGCCACCAGATGTGAGTAATAACAGGTTTTTTGAGGGAATTACATTAAATTTTCCCTGTCACAATATTGTATCAGCGCATATATAATAAATCCAATGTTTATTATCCATGCATAAAATCAACATAACACGTACGACACCGCACATAATAGCGTATAAATAACAATGGCTTTATACGCTTTTGTCATTTTACTGAAAATAGTGTCACAGCACCCATATTATTCATGCATACCTCTCCACACTTGTCTTATGTTGTTGAGTTTGTTTCACTCTGGCATGACAGAAATTGGGCTGTCTCTTATCCATGTGATCTTTTTACACTCGTCTTCACGTAACTGAATAGACTGCCCTATAAATTGAAGCAGAACACTCTCATCTGTGTCGAATTTATGACTGGCACACATGTGTCATTCCATACAGACATTTTGCTGCATTAGAATCCAGTGTGGCTGGCACCGTCGCAGCATCTCAATGTTGCGACAGACGCCAGAAGGCACGTCAGTACAGGTGCACGCCAGCCTCAGGTGGTTATTCATCAATCCATTGATCAATATCCTTGCAAACACCTACAGGGTTATTCAGAGGTCTGAATGGCTGCCGAAAGGTATCCGAACGCTGAAAATCAATGTTCGGTTACCTTTCTTGCCCATTCAGCTATCCAGAGAGCAGGCAGTTCGCCAAATGTTGGCGAATTGCCTGCACATACGGTGCCTGTTCGGTGCCTGTTCGAGGGCAGTGAAATCCTCATAGAGAAGCAATGCTTCATCTATTCAGAGAACACAAACCAGCAGTGAAAAGTTGCCGAATTGCCCTGCCATTCAGTGGTTTAATTCGGCAGGTTTATTCAGGAGAATCCCATAGGCTTCAATGTTAAAAATATTCCCGTTTTAATCCAATATCTAATAAACCGTTCATTATAATATTCTGCAGTAAAAAGTCTCTTTATTTTTCGATTTTTGTAGGACCTTTTAGGCATTTTTTGCAAACCCTTTTTTACCTTTTTTTTTTAAATCTTTTTTTCTTTTTTCTAGAACAGACCTTTTTATTATCATTCATTGGATCTCATATGTAAATTTCAGAAATTTTCGCTCAGTGGTTTGTCTGAATGTTTTGAACATTCAAGCGTACTGTTTTTTATTTTTCATCACCTCCTTCGTCTGCGGTGTCTGCTTTTTCCGGCGGCTGCTCTACGCTGTGATCGGCTCTTGCTTGGGTTTCTCCGGCGTCTTCGTCGGGTTAATCCAGATGGTTTTGCGGGTTTCGGTGTGCATTCACTCTCGTTTTGCGGTGAGTGTTCGTCGGCTTTTCGGCGGCTTTTCCCTGCATTACGACGGCCCTGTGGTGCTTGCTGAATACACCGCAGGGTCGCCGAAATGGGATCGCCAAATCGCACCGAATTGAACAGAACGAAAAGTCACCAAACGAGCGGTGGCTTTTCGATTCTCTTTGAATAACCCTGTTAAAAAAAATAAACAAAAAAACAGTTCTTGCAAGTTGCAACCACAATAAACTTTGTCAACCAGACAGGGTCATTTAGACAATGGCAGGAAAACTTTCATTGATTTTCGCTTGGATTTCCCTATCTGGATCACCAAAGTTTATCGTTCGGTGCAACAGCTGTGACTGTCACCAACGTTTCCAGCAACAATAAACAGCGGACAGGGAATAATAATAAGGAAGGTAAAACTAACGCATTCTATAGTTATTGATTTTATAGTATAATGTTCTCAAGATTTGTTCTCAGATACACATGTTCAGCAGCTATTCGGTAATTAAACACTGTAATTAATGACAGCAAATTAAAAATAACAAATCCAATAATTGGCAGTCCATATATATATATATATATCTACTTGCTTAGCTGCTTGACAGTAATTAATTAATTAATTTTTCTTGTTGTTTCAGCATGTTCATTATTATTTTTCATTTATTTTGTTTCTCTCTCTTAAATTGTTGCCATCTGCGATGGTTTGGGTTAGAGTGTTTGTTTATTAATCCACTATATCGCGCTGGTCTTACGCTGCCCGGCGTTCGCTCTCCGGAGCCGGCGTCCTGTTGTCATGGTTGCGGCTTTCTAACCGCCGGGCACTGGACTTCCGGTTTCCGGTGGCGTACGCGGAGCGGCGTTTTCATCAGCAATCACAGGTGTGTATGTGTTCTCATTTTACTATAAAATGTACCTCTGTATGGGTGTTTTCTATATTCCTGAAGAAAGTCCATGTTGGACTGAAACGTTGAAGAACTTCTATAATAATTAAATCGTTTTTGGCTCAGACTCCGTGATGCGGTCTCTTCTATGATCTTCTATATATATATATATATATATATATATGAGCCCAGTACAGCAAATATGAAATAGATACATTTTCAACTGCTGTGTTCTTCAAGTAAACTCTTATGTACATCCTAACAATTTCTGAACTTCATGGCTGTGCGGTTAATTCACTTAATGTAACTGGGAATGATGCTGAAATCACTGAGGAATCGTTCACTGCACCTCAGATTCATCTAACTGGAGATCTAGATGAGGTTGAGAATTCCATTTTCCAACTTGTGGCTCCATTGTCAATTGTTCACAATTCCCAACTTCAGTAAGTCCATGGCAATATCGGCTGAAAAGAGACCATTAGTTTTAACCTATCGGCTACTTTTGTACCAAAAAAAAGGCAAACAAACAAACAAAAAATCCTTCTTGAGTCCGTAATGGCAATCAGATTCCTCTTTGGATCAACAAGCAATGCATTAAACCTTTAATTCCTATATCCGTTTATTATATTATATAAGTCAGGATGCTTTTCTGGTTTATACCATATTATACCAGAAAAGCATCCTGACCTTATTAAAGGCATCAATTGAATCGTATATAACAACGTTTTTAAGAAGAGAATTCCATATTTTATTGTTCATACTGTACACTGCATATATACACATGCATATAGAAACACATACACTATAAGGAGAAAAGTATTGTGACACCTGACCATTACACCAACAGGGCGTTTATGTGATCGTATTAATATAAAGCTGCCCCCCCCCCCTTGCATCTAGAACAGCTTCAGCTCTTCTGGGAAGGCTTTACAAGATTTTGGGGTGTTAAATGTGGGACTTTTTGCCCATTTATCCAGAAGAACAGTTGTGAGGTCAGGAGCTGATGTTGGATGGTTCATAGTCTCCATTCCAGTTCATCCCAAAGGTGTTCGATGGGTTTGAGGCCAGGGCTCTATGCGGGACAGTCATGTTCTTCCAGGCCAAACTCATCCAACCATGCCACTGCACAACGCAAGGTTCGTAAAGACACAGCAGGGTTAGCCCCCGCCACATCAATTGTTTATGCTGTTTATGCCCGGGGGGGCAGCCCGCTTTCCTTCTTGGGCTTATATCTCAGGAATTAAGTGTGATCTAACATAAAGATCACTTGATCTTACCGGATCTATCTTCATATCATCGGTCAAACATCAGCCTGTGGGCCCCCCCCAGACAATTTAATGTGAGGGCCAGTCCTCCCACCTAAGCTTATATCTCTGTATGTGAGATCTAACGACACAACTGGCTGGTCATACCTGACCGAACAAATATTGACCAAAATAGTTAACTTTTTTGTCCAATGCTTTGTTAAGGGAGGCTGATGACGGGTTAGCCCCAGCAAATAATGGTTAATATTGCTTCTTCTAAGCTAGCTCTAAGGCCCCGTTCACACTGTGCGATTTATCGCGCGGATTTTGCCGCGACGTCGCAGCAAAATCCGCGCGACGTCGCGCTGTGTAGCTTCTCCAATGCATTTCAATGGAGCTGTTCACATCTTGCCGCGCGATGTCGCGCGACGTCGCATGTCGCAGAAGCATGTCGCTGGTACATGACCCTTTTTTTGCGATTTGCTGTCTGCGATTTTGCGATTTGTATTGGCGGTGCTTTGCAAAAATCGCACAAAACAGCGATGTCGCGCGACATTATCGCACCATGTTGCGAATATGAAAATCGCGCGACTTTCAAATTGCACAGTGTGAACGGGGCCTTATGCGGAGAACAACAGATCAAACATGATCTAACAAAGATCTCATGAAATGTATAGGTTTTGATAATAAACGGGGGGGGGGGGTTAACCCACCGGTGGACTTTATGAACCTTGCTTTGTGCATTGGGGCAGAGTGACGCCGGAACAGAAAATGTTTGTAAATACAGGTTGCATGGCTCAGTGCTTTATTTTATAAACCTGCGGCAATGGGTCTGATTGAAACATCTGAATTTCATTAAAAAAAAAAAAAGCAGTCCCAATACTTTGTCATTGTCCATATAGTGTGTGTGCACATATATAGAATTAAATAAATGTATATATAAAGAAGGATATGGAAAGTTGCTTCCCTCTAGTGGTTGTTTTAAGATAAGGAACATCTGACTTTAATATTATTTTTTTAGCCTTCACCAAAACATAAAATCTTCTTACTATGGGAACCCAACAACGTTCTAACCGTCTCACACAACATTTCATCGTAGTCTGCAATGACAATAAAGCCATAAATCACTATTATACTATATAGGGGTTATTCAGAGAACACCGAATTGAACAGTGAATTTCCCCGTACGGTGCAACTTTGTGGCTATTCGGTTATTTAAAAAGCTGGCAATACACCAACTATTGGCGAATTGACAGCGAAATACGGTGCAATTCGGCGGCACTGAAATCCCCCATAGAGATGTAATGGTTAATCTATTCAGCGAACACCGAACAGCAGTGAAAAGTTGTCGAAATGCCTTGATTTTCAGTGGTTTCATTCGACAGGTTTAATCAGGCGAATCCCAAAGGTCTCAATGGAAAAATAATTCCCCATTTTTCTTAAATATTTATTCAACCGTTTATTCTTTTCATTTGCAGAAAAGAGTCTATTATTTTTTTTTTAGCATTTTTTTTCTGCAAAATTTTTGATTCCAATTTCTTTTACATGCCGTTTTTTAAAAATCGTGTAACAGACCATTTTATTGTTATTGATAGGACCGTATATATTATTTCCAGGCATTTTCATGCACTAGTTTTTTAAAAAATCTGTTTTAAAAGTTGCATGTTGTTTTACCCCGTTCGGCGGATGGTCGGCTTTTTTCAGATGCAATTGGCGGTCTGTTCTTCGGATCGTCGGATCAATTCGGCGGTTTTTCGCCAGTTTGAGGATGCGTTCAGTGGTTTTTCAGATCGATTCAGCGTTTTTTTAGGATCATTAAGCGTTTTTTCGATTTGTTAAGTGGTTTTTCAGCTGCGTTCGGCGGGTCTATTGGTAGAGTTCGGTGCATCGATTCGGGGCACTTCAGGGACCCTGAGGTGAATACTGTATTCACCGCAGGGTCGGCGAATTAAGGGTGCCGAATTGCGTCGTAGGAGAGAGTGCAGAAATTTCGGTGCTCTCTGAATAACCCCTTATATCTGCAGCCTATATCTTTTTTTTTCAGCAATTTATCTTCCCTGCTTGTTATATTGCACTTTCAGCTTGTGTTTATTTGTATGAAACTCCCACCAGATTATAAACTGTTGCTTCGTGCGTAGCTTGTTTTATACATTTGTTTGCATGTTTTATTTACCAGCTGTTCTGTGCCATTTATGTAGTTTAGTATGTGAGACATCCACTGTGGTCAGGGATACCCTCAATCAAGGAAACGAGAGAGGTCTTCCTTAATTTCAGCTTCATCCCAAGGACCATGGATGTTATCCTTAAAAAGCTGCAGCCTTATGAGACAGTAAGGGCACAGGAATGTCACAGAGAGGAGCAGCACAAAGAACAGCAGTGCTCCAACGCTCGAGATGCTCAGTAGTCCGCCCATCGCAAAAATGCCAAACAGAAATGTTACGCATATGTATATACGGGGGGTGTGAGCTCTGAGCTTCCTTTGTAGACTTGGCCAAAGTGCAAATATTTGAATAGCAAAGGTCACCATAGCAAAGGCATGAAGTGACCGAGGAAGGCGGGAGGCAAGACAAACCGAGGCAAAAATGGCCATATTAATAGAAAGTGTGCTAGACACCACGGCGGCATTTGCCCCATAATCAAAGAAGACCAGATGTCCAAGCAGCATCAGGACAGACATGGCGTAAATTGTGTCTGTGCTGATAGACTCAGTTAATGTCTTGAGTACTGGAGAGAATCCATAAGTAAAGGCTACAAACACCAGAGAACTCTTCAGGTCATCCCAGCGAGTCCTTCCACTGTCCTTTCTACCCACACCATGATCGACCAGATCGAACAATAAGTAGCCAATGAGAGAGAAGCCCAATCCGACCTCACAAAGCTTCTGAGGGGACAGCAACCCTTGGTCCATGTACCACCAAATAACACAAAAGACGCAGACACTGCACAGCTGCTGGATGACTACGGCAGATTCGAAGACCACTGACCAATACTCATATCGACGCACATAAATGTTCTTCCTCAGCTCTTCCAAAAAGCGATCGTCAACATAATTATCAGGGAAAGGCTGCCGTTCATATAAAACCTTCCTCCACACTGGGTAGTGACCCGCTGGATCGGGCAGAGGACAGTCTTGTCTCCGGCTCTGTAATACAGGACTCATACTTCTCTCTTAGTGATGAGACTGCTCCTCAAAACCAGACCTGATGTTCATCACCTGGAAAATGAAAAACAGCACATTGTCAAGGGAACACATAAGGTCTATAAGAAAACCTAAATAAATATTAATAGAGTGTCTGCATACACAAACTGCAAGACAAGACCATCTTATTTACCATGGTTTACCAGCACGCTAAGGGAGACCTGTCACTTCTCTTTCCAGGGGACTCCGTGCACTATGCGGCTGGCAAATATCGGCATGGGGGACAATTACTAGTAAAAAGGCCCTTTTGCAACCTCCTCCAAAAAAAATAACATTAAAGTACATCATGTTTTTGTATACAGTTTCCTGATATTCTCATATAATTTAATATATATATTCGATATAATCTGTAAGGATATTTAATTACATAGTTACATAGTTACATAGGCTGAAAAAAGACATGCGTCCATCGGGTTCAGCCTCTCCCACATAACCTACTGCTGTTGATCCAAAACAAGGCAAAAAACCCAGTCTGAATGCTTGCCAATATGCAACATACTGGGAAAAAATTCCTTCTTGACCCCAGAATGGCAGTCAGATTTCTCCTTGGATCAAGAAGCTTTTACCCAGATATTAAATATTATAACCCTTAATACTCTGTGTCTGCAGGAAGTCATCCAGTCGTTTTTTAAAAGTCTGTACAGACTCTGACCCAACCACCTCAACAGGCAGAGAATTCCACACCTTTATTGTTCTCACCGTAAAATAACCCTTCCTATGCTTTAAGCTAAATTTTCTTTCTTCCAGTCTAAATGGATGACCAGTCTAATTCATATTATATTATTGTGTTTTTTCCACAAAGTCATATACACGGCTGATAACAAACATTTCCTTAAGAATATTTAGTTTGCACTAACCTAATCCCTATAACTCTTTAGCCCAAAGGCAGCCTTACTCCAGCAGTGCTGTGTGTGTGTATAGACACCTCATGTTGTATTTAATTGGGAATGGAGTTATGAACTTGAGGCTCCCAAGCCCTATATGAAAGTGGACCAGGGGGCAATTGCCTTCCTGCCCCCCTTGCCACCCTCCGCTGGTGGCTGGTGGTGCCACAAAGCAAATCAGGCAATTGAGGACCTGTTTGCATGCTACTCAAACAAATGCCTGCTTTGGCAGTGTTACTAGCTGCAAATCTGCAGAATTTCACTAGAATCCGGCAATCTTGGTGGCCTGCTTATTCCTCAAAATGGGTAGAGAGGTGACAGGCCGTGAGGAGGCGCTGCCGTTGCAATATCTGCACTCCTGCCACCACCATCTACACTTACGCCAATTCCCCCCCCAAACATTACGGGCTAAATTACAATCCTAGCGATTAAAACGCAGGCGCAAGGGAGGAAAAACTGCGCCCGCAGTTTTCCCCCTTGTGCCCGCTTTTTAACGCTGGATTACAATGCAGGCGCAAAAAATGCTGCCTGCATTGTTACTGCCCGTTAAAATCCTGGATGCTCCCGGCAGTGCTGAGCACAGCCGCGAGCATCCACTCGATGGAGGCCATAGGACTCCATTGAGTTCCCCCCTGCCAGTCACATGACCAGCCGGATCTCACCTCACGAGATCCGGCCAGTCGGCGTAGTGATACGCAGGGAGAGACTGGGGGGACTTTTCCCACCAGTCTTTCCCTGCTCCCGCCAGCCGGAGGAGGCGGTTGGAGCCACGGTCCTCACCGCGGGACAGGAGGTGAGTATCTGATTCCTTTTTTTTATTTTTTAGGCTGGTGTTAACGGATTCTGCAGAAACTAAATCCATTAACACCAAGTCCTGGCTGTGGTTACTGGCTGTGGGACTGTGGGACTTTGTAATCCAGCGCTAATTAACACTTTGCGTTCCCCATGTTAAACATAGGGAGCACAAAGTACAGTAACCTCGTGGTGAAAAGCACAAGATACCAAACGCGTTTCTTAACCCGTTTGCGTTTGGATTGTAATATGTGGAAACACTGCAGCAAACGTTAATGCAAGTGAGCGTTAACGTTTGCTTGAAGAATGTAATTTAACCCCTACATAAGTGACACCTGCCACCATCTGTAACCCTGTGACCCTGGCAGTTATACCAGTGGATGTATTGAACCTATGGCTCGCGTGTCCAGAGAGGCCCGTCTGCCCACCGTGGCATATGTTAGGTTCACTGGTCTATAACAATTGTAAATATTTGTTAATAGTTAATAACTGTTTCTATATAATTTTTCTACCTATTAAAGAGCTCCTCCTGCACAGCAGAATATTTTGGCACTCTACCAATATAGCATAATAAGAATTTACACAATTTAAGTTCCGTTATCACCTTTTCACACACACCCACTAATGTCTGAAATGCAGGAATTATCCTCCCTATCAATAAATCCACAGCTCTAATGGAAGGTGATGTATCATGGGAGATTGGGAGTTTCAGAGATATGAACAGCCTGGTGAAATCTCATAAAAACATATTTATTTTGTCCTCTCCCAGGTGCCGGTTTTAATCATTGACCGACTCCCTAGACAGAATGGTTCTTCCCACCACACTAGAAGATGCAGCGCAGAGCCGATGTATGTGGATCATAGAAAAAGGTAAGGGATACATTGTAATAAAGTTCTGGTGACTGTACCCTGGATACTGGTACATGAGCTCCTTTTCTTTATTCCAAGATTACGATATCCACTCCGGAAGTTGGTCTGCAGTGAACTAAAATCACCGTGCCCAGGCCAGGACCCCAAGCGGGAACTTCACGGTTTATTGACCTCACTTTATGAGCAAAACCAATCAGGACAGGTAAGTTAAATATGAATCCATTAAAAGGATAATCTATCCAGAGTTTCAATTTTTTGCCCTTAAATAATTGAGCTATTTTTACATTTTTTTTCTATTTTATGTAATTTTACTCACCTTATCTCCATTGCTGTTCGCAGCTCCTCCTCTTCGGTCAGGGACTCCTGAACCCAGATGTCCCTGCAGCTATCACAACATGCATAGCGTACAACTGAAAATTGTGGACTCTATTGACTTGCGCACTTTACGTATTTCAAGTTCCATAGCTCCTGCTCAGAGCAACAGATCGGCGCTGCGCGCATGCACAGATCCGATCCATCGCTGCCTCTCTGAGACCGCTTGCTAACACGAGTGGTCTCAGAGAGGGTGACATCAGCACACTGTCTGCATGCTGACGTCATTAGTGACCAATCTGGTGACTGGCAGCCGGGAAATTCAAAATCCTGACTGCTGGTGATGATAAGTGGGTGTAGAGAACGCCTCCACCTCACCCAATGTTTTCTCGCGATGGAGATAAAGTGATCAGGAAGATCCCTATAAGCTGCCACTGGAAAAAGAAATGTTCATTCACTCTGGTGCCATACATAAATGGTGTTTGATAAATCAACTGACTAATTAGAAATATAGTAGAGGTAACATCACTGCTCTATAACCGTGGAGAGAGACTGTGTCAACACAGGTTCGATCCCGGTAAGAGCACCTCTCCAGTAAGTGTCCTTGAGCAAAACACCTAACGGTACATACTCGCCACCCAGGACATACTTGAAAAGGAGAGAAATCTCAATGTATCCTTCCGGGTAAAATACTTACTATAAAAAATTCCAAAACCCAAGGTATTTTTGAACAATGTGAGGTGCAGTTTTGTATTTTGCCCCTAGGTGTCACCAAAACGCAGAGGCATAAACTGGTCATGAACAGTATACATAAAGTGATACATTGATAGCCAGTTTTACCAGGGGAAACACTTTGAGATGATCTTGCCTTGCAAAAACAGCCATAAATAACCACCTGTCAACAAAATTATCCTTCAGATGACATTAGATCTTGAGATTAGTACCCAGGTGCAGCTATAGCGTGGAGTATTGTGGTTTCATGTGTGCCCCCCCCCCGAAAATGAAATTTTATTTATTTATAAAGGATTTTACCAGGAAGGATACATTGAGATTTCTCTCGTTTTCAAGTATGTCCTGGGTTCAAGAACATGGTTACAGAAATACAAAAGTAGTAAAATGCAAGAAATTAACACAAAACAAATATACAGATTAACAGAAAATAAATATGTAGGAAATATGGTCACTATGTTACATGTTTACAGGTGCATTCCTTATTGAGGTATCATTGCGTGTGTGCACTCGCACATAGTGATTGGCTATAATGCTGCACAAAAACGACTATTTTGGCAAGAATAACTGCCACCTATGCTGTATTTTTAATGTATGCTTTAAAAAATATTGAGACTTCATTTTGAAGCAATTTTGCAAATAAAACAATATACCTTATAAGGCTGGGGTCAGACGAGCGCAATAAGTTCGCCCGTACTGATGTGCCACCCGGCGTCCGTCGCAATGTTGTGATGCTTCGATGGGACCGGCGACACGCTGTAGTGCGCGCAAAAATGCACGTGCTACAGTAGGCGTGCTGCGGATGTCCTGAAAGCTCCCCTGTTGAAGCGCTACGACGCGCGTTCGACGTAGCTGCAAAGCGTGATCCTCCATAGGAGGATAGAGTCTTGCGCACTAACTGCGCTCAGCGAGGTGGCCAGACGGGCGTCGAGTGGAAGGAACGTTCACTCTCACGGACATTCCTTCCGTTCTACAAAACGCTCGTCTGACCCGGCCTATGGCATTATCGCCAAACGGCATATACTGTTAATCAAATTCGAGGGTCACCCGGAGCATCCTAACGACCTGCACTGGTTACGGTAAAAAAAGCGCCATGTCCCTGTATCCCTGCTCAGCGATCCTTAGAGCTGGATGACAATTTCTGTGTTCACTTGAATAGATTAACAGCTAAAAAGCAGTCAAATAATGTTTATGTTTTTCATCCTAAACAGAATGTATCTAACAGTGAACGGCAGGGATGGCTTGGGTCGCTCTCACCTATGGATATGAGAACTGAAGAGGAGCGCATGCAATTCCTATCATCCATAGAACCGCAGCATGGACGCCTTTTAAAAGCTGGGTGAGTCTACGTTCTACGTCTTTAAATCATGGGAAGGCAGGGAACTTGCAAGAATTTTTGATATGAAGTTTTGGCTCACAAATCCCACATTATTTGTGGAATTTACAAATCATTCTGTGGTCATGCTATCCTCTAATCATTTCATTTTATGGTTGATATGAAACCACTAAAAACACCACTCGTTCTTTAAACATGACCTCATGACCCGCCAACAGTGTTAATTATAAACTGGTCTGTCCTACAGAAGCAGTATTATGAAATGTTGTCCTGATGTGATGTTTAACCTATTAAACTTAAAGGGACAGTCTAGCCACCATGATGACCACTTAAGCCTAATTAAGTAGCCACAGTGACAGCAGCTTGTCCCTCCTCCCTTTCCCTGCTGTTCAGTGTCAGTTCTTGAAAGCAGAGTTCTTACGTCTACCCTGAAGGCTCTTAATCAGCGTCCGATGGAAAGCCTTGCTTAGGTTAGGTCCAGGAAAAGCTATGGTAGTCCATAACTGTACACTGACATACTGTTTTGGAGGAGTCAAGTGGTTCAACGAGCATTCACCTAGCCGACTCGCATTGCCTCTCAATGACAAGAATTTGATTGGTTGCGTGTCTGCAGCCATGCAAGTGCTGACTGGTCGATGCTGGGTATCCAGCTTCTAATATTATAGGTCCGTATTGACATGACAGCTCATTCCATTGCTTCAGACAAACTGGATACATGCTGCAAATCTCTAATCCACGGCTTTCAAAAGGTGCTCTGTTGAAGACACGTAGGGATTGTGGAGGCCATTGGTGTACACTGAACACTGAACTGATTGTCATATTTATGAGACCATCTCAAAATGAGGTGCTACACTTTGCAACTTGGCACATTACCCTGTTATAAGTGGCCATCGGGCAACGGCAAGAGTGTTCATATAGGGCAGGGGTCAGAAACATTGACCCTCCAAATGTTTTGGAACCACATTCCCCATGAATGCTCAGTAAACCTACTGTGGATGAGCATCAAGGGAGATGAAGTTCCGAAAGATCTGGAGGGCCAAGTTTGACAACCACTGATATAGGGATTTAAATGAGAAAAAAAGAGGTTTGTGAGGGACCTGAGGATGAGCAACAGCACTAGTGGCCTGCGCTATGATGGGCCTGCTCAGGTCTCACGTGGTTTTAGCTCTGTTGTGCCACTACAGGGATGACTGCTCCATATGCAAATCAGCCTCACCCAGAAAGGACGGTCAGTACTGAAACGCCAAGGATGTCTTCCCTGCACGAGAGGTGTAGCAACCCCCGACAAGTGTTTCGGCCTTCTTGGGCCTCGTCAGGAGGGCATAGCTGACACCCCTCTAGGCACCTCGAGTAAGGGATCCACATCTGGATTACCCTGTAAACTTATTTTAAATTATTATTATTCTTTATTTATAAAGCACCAGCATATTCCGCAGCGCTGTACAATAAGCACAGTATAGACAGGGTTACAATACATTGAACAACATTTGACAAACAGTACAGGAGGAGATGAGGGCCCTATTCCCGTAGGAACTCACAATCTAGGAGGGTTGGGGTTGGAAACAGGAGGAGAGGACTGTAAGGTGAGAGTGATTGATGGTTGCGTCAGTGAGTTGGGTGGTAGGCTTCCCTAAATAGGAATGTTTTAAGGGAGCGTTTGAAGGAAGAGAAGTTAGGGGAAAGTCTGACAGTATGAGGGAGAGCGTTCCAGAGAGTGGGGGCTGCGCGTGAGAAATCCTGCAGTCTATCATGGGAAGAGGTGATGCGGGGAGAAGCTAGGCGCAGGTCACTGTTTGACCTTAGGGAGCGGGCTGGGGTGTATTTGGTGATTAGTGAGGACAGGTAGCGGGGAGCTGAGTTAGTGAGGGTTTTGTAGGTAAGGATAAGGATTTTGAACTTAATTCTGCAGTGGATGGGGAGCCAGTGAAGGGACTCGCAGAGGGGAGCGGCAGAGACAGAGCGGCGGGTGAGGTGAATTAGCCTGGCGGAGGCGTTCAGGATGGATTGTAGGGGGGAGAGGCGGGACAGAGGGAGGCCAGATAAGAGATTATTGCAATAGTCGAGTCGGGAGATTACCAGGGCGTGTATGAGTTGTTTTGTGGTGACAGCGGTAAGAAATGGCCGAATTCTGGAAATATTACGCAGTTGGTATCGGCAGGAGGAGGAAAGAGACTGGATGTGGGGGATGAAGGAAAGAGCAGAGTCAAGTGTAACTCCAAGACAGCGAACTTGGTTTGATGGGGAGATGGTGATACCCTCCACCGTGATAGAGAAGTCAGGAGGTGGTTAAATGATCAACAACAATGCTCGAACATTTACACTGTGCACAAACTCTCTCAGCTATCCCTTGTTACCTCGAGTCATGAGGTGAGATCCTGTGTATATACAGGACGTGAGATTACATGGCGAAAATCAGCTCTTGCTTAACAAAAAGAAACAAAGAAATATATGTTTTTCCATATCTGGTCAAGCATACTTGCAAACTAATAGAGGGATTGAGTATCTGATGAATGAAAAGCAAATCGTCAAACTATACCATGACAAGACGTTAACAAGCAAGTGAAAATCACTTATCAGTCACCAGCGGGCGGTTTATTTTCCGTCTCTTCTTTGCTATCTGATGATTGATCTGTGGGCCATATCATTTCTGAGAAGGTGGAAGTAAAATAACACCTCGCGAGGTTGTGTTTTGCCGTTTGCTCACACAAAATAGCATATAACTTAATATCTGTAATCACAATACCGTAGATTGAAAAAAAAGAGCCACTTTGTCAAAGCTTTGGGTAAATGCTGCATCATGTGAAAAATCCAGAAACTGGAACCCGGAGATAAAATATCTAACTTTATTTATCCTTTTTACATGCAATTACTTCACACAAAAAAAAAAACAACAGCAGCGTGTGCTTTATAAAGTGGTTTTATTTGTAATGCACAAGTAATCTGGTTCCAGCTTATGTAAGTGGTAGTGTCCCTTAAAGCGTTCGAGATGTGGAACGCAATGGCAGACATTATTAGCTTTGCTTGTTCACATCCTATTCCAAACTTGCCGTTAAAGGAGATGTTCAGATCTTAGCGTCACACGTCTTACGACGTCACTTGCTACACTTAGGCTCCTATTACATTCTTCGCGCAAATTCGTCAGCGCAGCGCAATTATTTTTGCGCGCAGCGATAAGCATTATCGCGCGAAAAGTAACGGTGGTATTACGATCCGAACGCATTTTCTCATCCGTCCAAAAATAACGTTCGTAAAAACGACGCGCAAAGCGAAGAGTAATACGCGCACAGTAATGTAGTGCACGTAAATCAGTGTATGGACTGTTTTTTTGCGGGATTCAGCCAATCAGAATTAAGAACCTTAATTGACATCAATTTACCTTAATTGACTCACTTAAGTTTTTGCGCCTGTCAAAGTAAATCTGAGTATATATGCTGCAGCAATAATAAAAACACGCACAAATTCACAATTTTATTGTGTAGAATGTGTAACTATACGGTGCTGTATTTTTTTTTTCGTGCTGGTGTATTTCGTTTCAGCCAGAACGTTCCGATTTGCAGTTACCACCAGCTTTTCAAAGACGTTAAAATTATGCACACAAACGTTGTTCATAAAAAGATGTGCATCGATTGTAATACCAGCCGCGTACCAGCGCACAAACGAATTTGCGCTCACAATGTTAAGTATAGCACGCGCACAGTTCATCACGTTCGCGCAGGTCCATCCGCGTTAAACGATAACGCACATCGTTTGCGCGAACCTTGTAATACGAGGTTCTGCGCAAAGGGTTTTGCCCCTCGCGTTAATGCGTTTTTGCACACGCGTTAAAAATTTCACGAAGAATGTAATAGGGCCCTTGGTGTCTCGAATGCTTGACATGGGATGTAGATGTTTTTAAGAAAACCAAGAATGGAGACCTGCTCCAAGATGTTGAATATACGTAACGTCTAGGTGCAAACCAGGGAAAATGAATACCTCCTAAAAGCTGGTGGTAATCTCATAAGGACACATTAACCCTGATGTAATTTACCAGAGCTATTGAGGTCTATGGAGCGGTTATGGCTCTGGTTAAGTTTGCACCAAGACTGAAATACAGACACAGGGGTTTAATTAGCGTTAGCTGCACCCACATTCACTTTCAGTAGAGCCAGCCGTTAATTTCACCGTTCTACACACGTTTTATCGTCTTGCTAAGAAATTTTAACGTCTCCAGCTTACTTTAGCATCTTGACATGCGTCTTAGTTGGAATATGGATGTTTAAGGTGAGGCTCTAATAGTTAATGGCTGGCGCACGATTTTTCCATTAGCGATAGACTTTTAACAACAACCTTGGAATATGGTACACTAAATCTAATTTTGTATAAATCTGTATGCCGAAGACTAAATAAAGTTTATTTGAGGTAGCTACAGGTGGTTTTGCTCAAGGTCAGTGGTTTTCAACTCAAAACTTACCAGAGCCATGAAGCAGCCTGTCTAGACTCAATTCCTTCGTTACTCCGCAAGCACGCCACATCTAGACAACTCCGTTCAGCAGGTGATCTCCACCTGTCCTCGGGCCACACAAACACGGCCAACTCTCGCCTCCAAGACATCTCAAGGGCAGCACCAGTCCTGTGGAATGACTTTCCTCGCCCTATCAAACTCTCCCCTGAACTTCAAGAAATCCCTCAAAACCCATCTCTTCAGATTAGCGTACCACATCACTGATGCAACTCATCCCTCTGCTCACATACTCACACTTGATTGAAGCCACTTCTATGGCCCCACCATTCCCAAACCACTGGCACTAATGATCCTGCTATCTAGTAAAATTCCTCGTCTTCCTCAACCCCAAACCCTCTAGATTGTAAACTCCTATGAGCAGGGCCCTCTACACCTCTTGTTTCCATCTTATGTCTGTTTATTTATATTTCGTTCCCTTTGGTTATTGTAAAGCGCTGCGGAAACTGTTGGCGCTATATACAGTCAGGTCCATAAATATTGGGACATCAACACAATTCTAACATCTTTGGCTCTATACACCACCACAATGGAGTTGGAATGAAACAAACACAATGTGCTTTAACTGCAGACTGTCAGCTTTAATTTGAGGGTATGCACATCCAACTCATTGTGTTTGTTTCATTCCAACTCCATTGTGGTGGTATATAGAGCCAAAGATGTTAGAATTGTGTCGATGTCCCAATATTTCTGGACCTGACTGTAAATGATGACATAATAATAATAATTCTGTTGTAATTCAAAGGGTTTTGTTGTTGTTTTTTCATCGTTCTATAAATGGAAAGTATAGGGAACAAAATGTAAAAATCGAGACTAAAAGGTTTCTAGCATAATATTGTCAATATGTCTTTGGCCAATGGTATATTTAAGGAAGAAAGGATGGGCTTGTTATCTTAAGTGATTTTTACTCTTTTGCTTTATCTTTTCTGTTAAAAGGCTGAAGCCTCTTCGGCCAGTTAATGTACAGGGGCCAACTGTAGCCATGTGCCAAGGCATGTTACCAGGTATGTTGTCCCACCAGATCTCCACATGCACACCAATTATTCTGAACCAGTCACATGTGGTAATGTCTGCTGTGTAAATCCATAGTTACCAGAATTTGAAACAACTACATAGTGTGACTCACTGAATTTAGAAATATCTTTCAATCAATGATTTTCTATCCGTAACAGGAAGCCGGCGTCTCACCTTGAATCAGTTATACAATATATAACAGAAAAACTAAGTAGGACAAAGAACAAGTCTGGACGATCTCTTCATGATACAATATGACAACGGGTTCCTGTTGTAAATTTGGGTCATATATATATATGTAAGTTACGCCTTTTTCATTGTCTCTTGCAGAGAGGATGCAGTTAAATCCAGCTGTGGATGGTCTGACCAGAATAAAACGCCAAATGGTTAATGGACAATCGCATCCAAGGACTTCGGGGATACCTCATTCTAGGTCTCTTATATCCTCAGCAGGGCCGAAAGTCAATAGAAGTGAAGATTCGTCATAACGCTGGTCAAGCAAAAGGCTTTCATGCCTCACAAGAGTGATATTCAAAGATTTAGTAGCTTTGGGAAATACAAGTTACACATGCCTAGATTGTGTTGTTTTTTGCAGTGTCGGCTACATGACTGTTAAACTAAGGGAGTGGTTACCAAAAAAATCCAAAACCTTAGTTGTATATTTTATGGTTATATAATGTAAAATAAACACATGGAGGCTAATTTGGTTGGAGAAGTCAGACCTTTTCGAAAACATGGATTTATTCCTCAGACTGCAGCCATAAACTTGATTATCAATGACGAGATAAAAATGGTGGCAGCCTCCTATGTGCTAGAACTGATATAATGGAATATGTGTGTGTATATATCAGTGTTTCCTCAGGTATCGCTAACAGGTCAGATTTTAAGGCTTACCTTGGGGAAATTGAATCTCGCAATCACTGAGCAGCAAATCATATCACCTGGGCTGTGCTTCAGATATCTGGAAAACCTGGCCTGTTAGTGCTCCCTGACATGAGGTTTGGGAAACATTGTGTAGATTATATCTATATATCTATATGGGTTCTAGAATGGCACTGAACATCCGATTGGTCCTCCATATCGGGGTTTGTCTGGGTGCTGAGGTTACACAACATAAACCAGTAAACTGGAATTCTCAATACAGGTGGAGCACCCCTTATCTGGATTGCTCAGGACTCCAAGCATTCCATTTCGGACTCTTCTGGATTTCAGAATTCTGATGTTTGAGAGAAAAGAGATCGTGGTCGGAGGGCAGCGATCCCCTTCCTGCTGCAGCTCCCTGCACATTGTGCAGGGCTTCTGTGCAGACATGATGCACAGAATAAGCAGGACTCTGAGCAGCATCTACCCAGACGCTCCCAGCATGTGCCGCGGTCTTATTCAGTACTCAGGAACTGGGTTCCCCAGCGGTAACGCCTGTCTATGCGTCTCTAATCTGGAATTACTTTAATCCGGAAAGCTCCGAAAATTCTGGATAAGGGGTGCTCTATTTGTACTTCTCAAGAAGACCTAAGGGGTTATTCAGAAAGCACTGAAATTTCAGTGAAAGTTCGGCGCACTCCAGCGATTCCATTTCATCGACCCTTCGCTGAATTCACTATTCACTGCAGGATCAATGAAGTGCGCCGAAGATGGAGTCATCAAAGACCATCAATCAGACCAGGCAAACGCCGCTGAACTGCAGGAAGAAAAAAATAAACGGAACTCTGCTATTCTTCGAATAGGTGTTTAACCACTTCAATGCGGTGGACGCGCTCAGCGCGTCCAACCGCATTGGTACTTCGCTGCGGAGGACGCGCTGAGCGCATCCTCCCTTTGCAGCCGCGATCAGCCGGTATTCCGGCTGATCGCTCGGCCCCCCGGTGCGGGCTGACATCATCGATGTCAGCCCAGCCTCCGGGACCCCGGCGGGCACGATAGGCGTCATCGCGCATGCGCGATGATGTCTATTTCAGGCACCCCCCGCCATTGCAGGGAAGGTGCCTGAAGGGGAGGTCCTTCGGACCTCTCCCCCTCCCCTTCCCCGCGGGCCAGCGATTAAAGACAGGCACCGCCTGGAAGGGCACCGCCTGCCCTTCCAAGCGGCGGCTGTCTTTAACCCCTAGGGGGCTGGATCGCGATATGGCGCCAACATGCGCCGTATCGCGGTCCCCTCCCGGAGCTGGCCGACATCCAAGATGTCGGCCAAGCTTCCGGGATATCCCCCTAATGACTGGCGTCATCGCGGAGAGCGCGATGGCGCCAGTTTTGAAATTAACCCCTTGCTGCCACCTATAATGGAGATAGGGGGTTCATTGGAACCCCCTATCTCCCGATCCGTGACAGCTAGGGGTTAATGTTTGCTATCATTGGAACGGTCAGAGCATGGCCTTTCCAATGATACCAAACATGACCATGTAAAATAAAAATTAAAAATAAAAATAAAATTAAAAAAATTAAAATTTTAAAAAAAAAATTTAAGTTTTTTTTTTTTTTTAGATTTATTAGTGCAACAATATTGTTCCCATTTCAATTATAATGTGAACAATGATGCTGCACTAACGATTTTTTCTATGGGGGGCGTTTGCTAAAAAACACGTAATTTTCCCCCAAAAAAAGTAACGATTCCTCATTTCTAATTTTTTTAACAAGCGCACCCCATAGAAAATATAACCGCAAACGATCGCATTTTAAAATGTGAAAAAAAACACTTTACACATTGTAAATTATTGAAAATTCTAATTTTATTGCATTTTTTGTTATAATATACAGACATGACATAACAATTACCTTTCAACGTATACATATAATAATGACATATTATGAATCTGCACAGTCTGCCGGAAAGAACGATATATAATATGTCTGGGTCATATATTAAAATAAGGCTTCAAAACGCGGTTAAACATGATGAGCGAAACCGGTAAAAATGAGCTCAGCACAGAGGTGGGAAAAGGCTCAGCAGCGAAAGGGTTAAATCAATAAAAATGCATTAAAATGTGTGTAAATAGTAAAAAAAGGTTCTATAAAAAATAATAAGAAGGTATATTACAAAAAAGCCTTAAAAAAGTGGGAATCAAAAATTTCATCTAAAAAATACTTAAAGGTGTTCATTAAAACGAAAAGGGCCCTATTACATTCTTCACGCAAAAATGCACGGTAAACACGTGAATTTTTGCACGAAGCATCAAACGTTAACGCACGTAAATCAACGCTGGTATTACAAGCCTCGCACATTTTTTCATCCATCAGAAAATAATGCGCGTAAAACGGACGCGCAAAAAAACGCGCGCAGTAAAGTTGCGCGAAGAAATCAGTGTGCGGACTGTTTTTCTCACGCGATTCCACCAATCAGAATTAAGAACCTTAATTGTCTCACGTTAAGTTTCTGCGCCTGTCAAAGTCAATCTACGCATATATGCTGTATCAAAAAAAGAAACAGGCACAACTTCTCAAATTTATTGGTTTGGTATGTTTAGAATGTGTAACTATACTTTGCTGCGTATTTTTTTTTTTGGGCTGGTTTATTTGGGTTCGGCCAGGTTGATAGAATTTGCCATTAACACCAGCTTTTAGGAGTTGCTAAAATTATGCGCTCAAAGGCTGTGCGTTACAAACTGCGCATAGATTGTAATACCATACGCGTACCAGCGCACAAACGCATTTGCGCTCACAATGTTAAGTATAGGATGCGCGATGTACAGTAAGCTTGCGCAGCGTTCGCGCAGGTTCACCCGCGGTAGACGTATACGCGCATTTGTTGTGCTGAGATTGTAATACAAAGTTCAGCGCAAAGGGTTTTGCCCCTCGCGTTAATGGGTTTTGCACGCGCAAACGTTTGCGTGAAGACTGTAATAGGGCCCAAAGGCTTTTTGTTGAGAATGAAAATAATAAACGATAGAATAGGAAAAAAAGAGGATAATATTGTTTTACATTGGATCTTATGGGATTCGCCTGTTAATATCTGTCGAACTGAACCACGGAATATAAGGACATTTCACTGACATTTCGGCATTCTCTGAATAGATTAACCATTACTTCTCTATGGGACAATTACGCTGCTGCAGAAGATCGCCAAATTGTTGCGCTCTGCGGGCAAATTAACCGTTTGGTGCCCTTCGGTGGCAAGTTCGGTCCTTTCTAAATATCACCTCAAGACTTCCAGAATGTTAAAAGTATGACTGAAAATAGTAGTTATATAATCAGCATGCTGACTGCTAAATCCAGAGTCAGTCACCCTCTATTCCAATGCCGGCAGAGTACAGAGCTATAGAATGTAAGGGATTCAGTGTCATTCATCTGGGTTTCCCTACATTACATGTATAGAATGTCTTCCCATGTGACATATTAATGTTCATGGTTAGCTTATGATCACATTACAGCATTCTCGTGACATGACGGTTGGTGTAAAAAGCTTTTGTGACTGGGTAATAAGATTACATGGATTGCAGGCCTATAACTGCATAAAACACGGGCTTATTGACACTAAAATCGTATTTCCTGACGTTTTGACTCATACTAAGCCTTTATCAACGTAAATATATCATGTACAAACTCAGCATAAATAGAGCTATGAATAACTGAAGTACACTATATTGCCAAAAGTATTCGCTCACCCATCCAAATAATCAGAATCAGGTGTTCCAAACACTTCCATGGCCACAGGTATATAAAATTAAGCACCTAGGCATGCAGACTGTTTTTACAAACATTTGTGAAAGAATGGGTCGCTCTCAGGAGCGCAACAATTTGGCGATCTTCTGCAGCAGCGTAATTGTCCCATAGAGAAGTAATGGTTAATCTATTCAGAGAATGCCGAAATGTCAGTGAAATGTCCTTATATTCCGTGGTTCAGTTCGACAGATATTAACAGGCGAATCCCATAAGATCCAATGTAAAACAATATTATCCTCTTTTTTTCCTATTCTATCGTTTATTATTTTCATTCTCAACAAAAAGCCTTTGTTCACTGACAGAAAGAGGTCTACAAGACAGCCTGGAAGTGCTGGGAAAATACAGTGCGGCATGGGCACTACCCATCAACCAAAAGAAAACAAAGGTCATGGTTTTCCAAAGGAAGAACGCAAAAACCAAGAGTTCCTCTTTCACACTGAATGACTGCACTCTCGAGGAAGCCAACAGCTACACATACCTCGGCCTAGAAACAAACCGATCTGGAAATTTCAAACCAGCCATAGAGGTCCTAAGAGACAAGGCGTGTAGAACCTTCTATGCCATCAGAAGAAAACTCTACAAACTAAAACCGCCTGTAAGAGTCTGGCTTAAAATCTTTGATAGCGTCATCGCTCCAATCCTCCTTTATGGCAGTGAAGTTTGGGGCCCCATCACCTACCCTGACCAACCCAAATGGGACACCAGCCCAACAGAAATATTCCACCTGGAATTCTGCAAGCATCTCCTCCAAGTCCATCGGAGCACCTCTAACAATGCTTGCCGGGCCGAGCTGGGCAGACTCCCCTTACTTCTTGCAGTACAGAAGAGGGCGCTATCATACTGGGACCACCTAAACATCAGCAGCCTCAACTCATACCACCATAAAGCCCTACTGGCCAACAAGGACCACCCCAAACCATGTGGGCTGCAACAACTCATATCCACCCTGATCATCCAAAGCCCCCATGAATGCAACCTGACAAAATATAAAATAAAGGCCCTAAGTAACGATTCCAGGGATAACTATATCAGAGAATGGAGACATGATATAGCAAACTCCAAGAAACTCACCATTTACCAATCCTTACAGAGGGAATACAAACTGGCCCCATACCTGGAGGTACTACAAGACCCCAAGGACAGACAGATCCTGAGCCGGTACAGACTGAGCGCCCACAGCCTGGAGATCGAATCAGGGCGGCATAGACAGACCTACAAGCCCTAGGAGAATAGACTGTGCCAGCATTGTGACCAGGGGGCCCTGGAAGATGAGGTCCACTTCCTCCTACAGTGCCCCAAGTACTCAGCACTGAGGGAAACTCACTTCCAGAGACTCTCCGCTCTCATCCCGGACTTCACCTCTATAGAAGAGACGAGGAAACTCCACATCATACTGGGAGAAGAGGAGCCGGCGGTGAAAATATCTGCCCAATACATCACAGAATGTCACAGACTGAGAGGAACATGAGAGATCCCAGACTTATAAATCCCAACACGGACTTGCCCCCATCCGACTTCACATTATCCCTTACCCCTGATAATGTCCATGGACTTGTCCATTCCCCCCATATATGTCCCACTAACCCCCCCCTCCACCCCATATGCTTTGGCAATGCTAAAATGTATTTGGTCCTGCTAATAAAGCTTATTTTGATTTGATTTGATTTCCAGCGTGGAACTGTGATAGGATGCCACCTGTGCAACAAATCCAGTCGTGAAATTTCCTCACTCCTAAATATTCCACAGTCAACGGTCAGCTGTATTATAAGAACGTGGAAGTGTTTGGGAACGACAGCAACTCAGCCACGAAGTGGTAGGCCACGTAAACTGACGGAGCGGGGTCAGCGGATGCTGAGGTGCATAGTGCGAAGAGGTCGCCAACTTTCTGCAGTCAATCGCTACAGACCTCCAAACTTCATGTAGCCTTCAGATTAGCTCAAGAACAGTGCGCAGAGAGCTTCATGGAATGGGTTTCCATGGCCAAGCAGCTGCATCCAAGCCATACATCACCAAGTGCAATGCAAAGCATTGGATGCAGTGGTGTAAAGCACGCCGCCACTGGACTCTAGAGCAGTGGAGACGCGTTCTCTGGAGTGACGAATCGCGCATCTCAATCTGGCAATCTGATGGATGAGTCTGGGTTTGGCGGTTGCCAGGAGAACGGTACTTGTCTGACTGCATTATGCCACGTGTAAAGTTTGGTGGAGGGGGGATTATGGTGTGGGGTTGTTTTTCAGGAGCTGGGCTTGGCCCCTTAGTTCCAGTGAAAGGAACTCTGAATGCTTCAGCATACCAAGACATTTTGGACAATTCCATGCTCCCAACTTTGTGGGAACAGTTTGGAGCTGGCCCCTTTCCTCTTCCAACATGACTGTGCACCGGTGCACAAAGCAAGGTCCATAAAGACATGGATGACAGAGTCTGGTGTGGATGAACTTGACTGGCCTGCACAGAGTCCTGACCTCAACCCGATAGAACACCTTTGGGATGAATTAGAGCGGAGACTGAGAGCCAGGCCTTCTCGTCCAACATCAGTGTGTGACCTCACAAATGCGCTCCTGGAAGAATGGTCAAAAATTCCCATAAACACACTCCTAAACCTTGTGGACAGCCTTCCCAGAAGAGTTGAAGCTGTTATAGCTGCAAAGGGTGGACCGACGTCATATTGAACCCTATGAATTAGAAATGGGATGTCACTTAAGTTCATATGCGAGTCAAGGCAGGTGAGCGAATACTTTTGGCAATATAGTGTAACTCATTACGATTGTTGCACGCCGGCTCCCGGCACACCCACAGAGTCTAAAAATGACGTATCATTATAGTCAGGTGCGCATTCAATAACAGAAACTACTGACAAAGGAAAAAAGTAAAAAGAGAATTGTCCAATAAGAATATGTATTGATGAATGTTTGACACGTGTTCAATACATTCTGGCAACAAATATGCAACTGATAAGAAACTTTAAAAATACAGGCATAAGGATAAACGCAGAGGAGCTCATTCCCTGACATGTAGTCTGATACAATGTACAGTTTTGTTCAAAATTATTCAACCCCCACTGAAATTGAGTGTTTTGGCCAGTTTGACATTGATTTTGATCATTCAGTCATCTTGCTTACAATTAAATCAAAGAGGCACGTGTAGGTCAGACAAATATAACATAACATTTATAATGAAATAACCACAAATGTCTTTTCTGTGCTCACATCATTATCAGTTTTATTCAACCCCCAAGTGACATTCAATCTTAGTACTTAGTACAATATCCTTTTACAGTTATAACAGCTTTTAAACGTGAAGCATAGCTTGACACAAGTGTCTTGCAGCGATCTATGGGTATCTTCGCCCATTCGTCGTGGGCAAAAGCCTCCAGTTCAGTCACATTCTTAGGCTTGCGCACTGCAACTGCTTTCTTTAAGTCCCACCAGAGGTTCTCAATCGGATTTAAGTCAGGTGACTGCGATGGCCACTCCAAAATGTTCCAGCCTTTAATCTGCAACCATGCTCTAGTGGACTTGGAGGTATGCTTGGGATCATTGTCCTGTTGAAAGGTCCAACGTCTTCCAAGCCTCAGGTTTGTGACGGACTGCATCACAATGTCATCCAATATCTCCTGATACTGAAGAGAATTCATGGTACCTTGCACACGCTGAAGCTTCCCATTACCTGCAGAAGCAAAACAGCCCCAAAGCATGATTGACCCCCCGCCATGCTTCACAGTAGGCAAGGTGTTCTTTTCTTCATAGGCCTTGTTCTTCCTCCTCCAAACATAGCGTTGATCCATGGGCCCAAACAGTTCTAATTTTGTTTCATCAGTCCACAGAACACTATCCCAAAACTTCTGTGGTTTGTCCACATGACTTTTGGCATACTGCAGTCGACTCTTCTTATTCTTTGGAGACAGCAAGGGGGTGCGCCTGGGAGTTCTGGCATGGACTATTACGCAGTGTGCGCCATATTGTCTGAGCTGAAACTTCAGTACCCACATTTGACAAATCTTTTCTCAGTTCCTCAGCAGTCACACGGGGACTTTACTCCACTCTACTCTTCAGGTAGCGCACATCAGTCGAAGTCAGCATCTTCTTTCTGCCACGACCAGGTAGCGTTTCAACAGTGCCCTTTGCCTTGAATTTGCAAATGATGCTTCCTATGGTCTCTCTTGGTATGTTTAACATCTTTGCAATCTTCTTATAGCCATTGCCCTTCCTGTGAAGAGTAATCACCTCTTCTCTTGTCTTCCTGGACCATTCTCTTGACTTCACCATGTTTGTAACCACACCAGTAAATGTCTAGAAGGAGCTGAGTATCACAGTCATTTTAAAGCTGCCTAATTGGTGCTTATTATGCTTTATTGCTGCTCTGTGACATCCACAGGTGTTTTCAATACCTGATTGAAAACACTTGAATGAACCTCTGTTCTTCAGAGTGGTAGTCTTTAAGGGGTTGAATAATTGTGTCAATGAAGAATTCACAAAAGAAACATTTACTACTGTATTACAAAACCAATTGATGTCATTTTAGTTGCATATGGTTCTTTAAAAAGTCCTTGTAGGATTTCATTCTGAATACAATTACAAATGTACACTATATTCCCTAAAACCCTTTACAGCATTGGGGGTTGAATAATTTTGAACACAACTGTATATAAACTCCTATTGTGGTTTATGAGTATATGTGAAATCCAGAAAAAAACATAAATATAACAAATCATGTCCCCTAAATCAAGAAAAATGATTAGGAAAAAAGTGATTAAAAAAATCTAGTGAACGTGAATATAACTATGAGTACATTGAGGAGTAACTGTGTATAAGCGGCGATAGACAAAAGTGAATATGTAATGAAAATGTGTGTAAACACTAATCTCATGTGAGCTTTGAACAGGGCATAAAATGTGTATAAGGAGAAAAGTTGAAAAAAGTGAATGAGAGAGACCTGATAAACAAACTATGGGCCCTATTCTATAGTTTGTGATAAAATGGGGATGCTAACAGGGAAAATCTGCACCTACGGGTTTCCCTGTAGCGTTCCCATTTTAGTGCGATATTCTGGGGCAGGCGCTACCTCGGCATCTTGCGCCAGAATGCAGTGATAACCGCTGGGATACTTCCGGTAGCGCTTCCATGCATAGGACTTCATGGAGGGTTTAGCTTCTGGGCTGCGAAATCGCGCAGCGCTGTGGAGTGATTGCGGAGGGAGACTGGGAACTATTTCTTCCCAGTCTCACTCTGCTTGCGGCCAAAAGAAGCAGCGGATCGAGCCACCGTTCACGCCGGGGAATGAGAGGCGAGTAATGGATTTATTGCGGGGGGGTTTAGGGGGTGCTAAATGATTTTGCAAATGCAGTATCATTCAGCAGGCGCTTTTTGGTGTAGCTAAAAATTTGGCTTGTGCGCCTTTGCGTTAAGTAGCGCTAGCACTTTGTATTACCTTACTTATCGAAACGATAATTACTGATTGCGCACCCCGTGTTAAGTATAGGATGCGCAAAGTACAGTAAGCTTGCGGAAGCTCGCGCAATCATCGATGCGCCAAGCATGTCTTACAGGTTTAGTGTCAGGAAGTTAGTGTCCGGGGCATGCGGTAAACTCATTTATCCTGGCGGCAACACTTAGGCCAGGGGGAACACTAGCGTTTTCTTCTGCGCACTAGCGTGCGTTAAAAAAGACGCACTTTATGATGGAAGAGATTGGTAGACGCCAGACGATGTGCTAATTTTGACGCACGTCGTAAAAACTGAATTTGAGTTGAATGAAAAAAAAAAGGATGGGCTTTTGACATTTGACGTTCAGCACGCGGCCAACGTCGAGTCAATCCTAGCGCAACAGCCTTGGTGTTTCCGTGACGGACGTCTTCAGCGCGTGTTATGTGTTGCGCGCATACTACGTGTGTTCTTCACTATCCGTGTAAGTATATGCTGCAACGCACGTCATAAAGAGCATCATAACGCACGCTAGTGCGCAGAAGAAAACGCTAGTGTGCACCCGGCCTTACACATCTGAACGCTAACATTAGCATTCACTAGGGAATAGTGCCCTATGTGTGACTGAATGAAATAAGATCTGATGTGAGCGCTGAAGGAAGAGAAAACGTGTGAGTAAAGAAAAGAAAAAAAAGAAAAGGAAGAAAAATCAGTTGCCACTAATGACCCCAGGAGCACTAAAAGCCCCAAATACCCCCAAACATAGAAGTGCCCCAATAAAAGATTTAAAACAATAATGTGTAACATGTGTGGGTAGACCAAAAAATTAAGAGAAGCAACGGTTAAAGAACCACAAACTAAAAAAATAAATGTTTGTGTCATTTGTGTCGCCAAAGAAGAAACCCTATCAGGGTTATTCAAAGATATCCGAATGGCTGCCGAAAGGTAACCGAACGCTGAAAGTCAGCGTTCAGTTACCTTTCTTGGCCAATCGGCTATTCAGAGAGCAGGCAATTCCCCAAATGTTGGCGAATTGCCTGCACATACGGTGCCTGTTCGAAATCCCCATAGCTTCGGCTATTCAGAGAACACAACCCAGCAGTGAAAAGTTGCCGAATTGCCCTGCCATTCGGTGGCTTCATGTGGCAAATTTATTCAGGTGAATCCCATAGGCTTCAATGTTAAAAATATTCCCATTTTAATTCAATATCTAATAAACCATTCATTATATATTCTGCAGTAAAAAGTCTCTTTATTGATTTTTTGGGTTATTTTAACCGCTGCTGTGCGGAGGACGCGCTGAGCGCGTCCTCCCATTGGGGTCAGCGTTCGGCCGGGTTCCGGCCGATCGCTGGCCCCCCCGGTGCGGGCTGACATCCTCGATGTCCGCCCGGCATCCGGAACCGCAGCCGCCGGAATTAGGTGTCAACGCGGCAGCGCGATGACACCTAATTCAGGCGCCCCCCCCGCATGTGCGGAGGAGGCGCCTGAAAGGGAGGGGGGGAGGTCCTTCGGACCTCTCTCCCTCCCGATCGGCGGCGTTGCGGGGGTTAACCCAGGCACCATTTGGAAGGGCACAGCCTGCCCTTCCAAATGGTGCCTGGCATTAACCCCTGGGGAGCTGGATCGCGAATCGGCGCTGAAAAGCGCCGGTTCGCGATCCTTTCCCGGAGCTGGCCGACATCTTGGATGTCGGCCAAGCCTCCGGGAACTCCCCCTGAGGACTGGTGTCATCGTGCGTAGCACGATGACGCCAGTCCTAGAGTTAACCCCTAACTGCCACCAACGGTGGAGATAGGGAGTTCCAATGAACT
This sequence comes from Leptobrachium leishanense, assembly GCA_009667805.1. Taxonomy (NCBI): domain Eukaryota; kingdom Metazoa; phylum Chordata; class Amphibia; order Anura; family Megophryidae; genus Leptobrachium; species Leptobrachium leishanense. Next base: position 59,459,086 of record CM019070.1, on the reverse strand, counting down.
CCCTATCTCCCGATCCGTGGCAGTTAGGGGTTAATGTTTGGTATGGTTGGATCGGCCAGAGCATGGCCGTTCCAACGATACCAAACACTACAGTGAAAAAAGTTTTTTAAAAAAAAAAAAAATTAAAAATAAAAATATATTAAAAAAAAAAATTATATAAAAAAAAAAATTAACATTTTTTTTTTGGTTCGTTAATGTAGCAATATTGTTCCCATTTCAATTATAATGTGAACAATGATGCTGCACTAACGATTTTTGTATGCGGTGCGTTTGTTAAAAATCGCGTAATTTTCCCCCCAAAAAAATGTAACGAGACCCCATCTCTAATTTTTTTAACAAGCGCACCCCATACAAAATATAACCGCAATTGCTCGCATGTTAAAATGTGAAAAAAAACACTTTACACGTTGTAAATTATTGAAAATACATATTTTATTGCATTTTTTGTTATAATATACAGACATGACATAACGTATACATATAATAATGACATATTATGAATCTACCGAGTCTGACGGAAAGAACGATATATAATATGTCTGGGTCATATACTAAAATAAGCCTTCAAAAGACGTTTAAACATGATGAGCGAAACAGGTAAATATGACCTCAGCACAGAGGCGTGAAACGCCTCAGCAGCGAAAGGGTTAAGCATTTTTCTGGATTTTTTTGCCAAGAAAATTTTCCCGATTTTTTTTTTAAATTGTTTTTCTTTTTTCTGTAACAGCCCTTTTTATTATCATTCATTGGACCTCATATGTAAATTTCAGACATTTTCGTTCTGTAGTTTCTTTGCAAACAGCGTTTCACTTTTCAAACATTCAAGCAAACTGTTTTTTTTTTCCACTCCATTCGTTTGCGGTGTCGGGTTTTTCCGGCGGCTGTGATCGGCTCCTGCTCGGGTTTTTCCGTCGTGTTCGGCGGGGTTAATGCAGATGTTTTTGTGGTTTCGGTGTGCATTCGCCTGGGTTTTGTGGTGAGTGTTCGGCAGGTTTTCGGCGGCTTTTCCCTGCACTACGGTGGTCCAGTGGTGCTTGCTGAATACACCGCAGGGTCGCCGAAATGGGATCGCCGAATCAAGCCGAATTGAAGAGAACGAAAAGTCACTGAATGTGCGGGGACTTTTTGATTCTCTTTGAATAACCCTGTATGTCATTAAGGGGTTAAATTAACCCCTTAGTGACCGGGCGGTTTTACACGAATCCGTCCTTTAGTGACCGCTGCTGTTTTTACGTTTCTGCGCTCTTAGTGTTTACGTCAAATTTTCCTCTTACTCGTTTATGTAACCCACACATATTTTACACTGTTTTTCTCGTCACTAAATGGACTTTATAAAGATACCATTTTTTTCATCATTTCATATAATTTACTATAAACAATATTGTGAAATATGACACAAAAATTGAAAAAACACCACTTTTTCGAACTTTGACCCCCAAAATTTCTTATGTATCAACAACCGTCAAAAAAAATTAATTCTTTAGTAGTTTCTAAATTTAGTACTGAGTTTAGCAATACCCAATGTTTACATATTCCTCGCTTTTTTCCTTATTTTATGCAACAATAAGTGCAAGTAGCACTTTGCCATTTCCAAAGAGTTTATTTTCAAAACTAGTGATAGTGACATTGTAACACTGATATCTGTCACTAATTCCTGAATAACCCTCCAGATATACATATTTTTTTAAAGTACACAAATCAAGGTATTAAACTTGGGGTATTTTGACTCTTTCCATGCAAACCATTTTACCACAAATCTATGCCAAAGTTTGAGAAAAAAAATAAATTTGGTGATTTTTTTTTTTTGAACGCAATTTAAGAATACATGTACTGTGAACTTTAAGGTTTACTGCCAAAAAGCACCCCAAAATATGTTCAGCAACATCTTCTGAGTAAATTGATACCACCCAAGTATAGGTATGTCGGGTCATTTGGGGGCTAAAAGGCCTTATTTGGGGGTGCGCATTTCAGTTTTCCAACTTGGAATTTTCACATTTCGTCATCATGCACCCATGTCCTATTTGGGACATTTTTGAAGCCGGCCAAAGTAATTTACCCCCATCAAACCATATTTTTTAGAAAGGGCACACCCTGGGGTGCTTCAAAGAGTTGTATTTTAACACTTTCCATGCACTAGCTCTATGTCAAACTTTCAGGTAGTCACTTTTTGTGTTATTTTTTTACACACATTGTACTTTAGGCATGAATTGTCAAATCCAGTTATGGGTTACTGCCAAAAAACACCCCAAAATATGTTCAGCAACATCTTCTGAGTAAATTGATACCACCCATATATAGATTTGTTCTGTTGTTTTTGGGGTGCTACGCCAATCTTTGACATGTGCTTGTCAATTTTCTAATTTGACATACAGTATCTTCTTTGCTTATCTTCTTTTTAGGGGCCTTTTTACATACCCCAGTTTTATGAACGTGCATATATTTGGTAAGCTAACACCCCAAAGTATTGTAAATGGAGTGTTTTTATGCTATGGATGCATCCGTTTGCTCCAAACAAATTGGATACAGTTTGGTGGTCATTTTTCATTTTCACACCCACATCAGTTTTGGACTGTGATTTAGGAGACACGGTTGTCGGTTACTGCATGAAAACTCTCCAGGTTGTTTTCTGCAAGGTCTCCTGAGTACACCCATGCCCCCCATGCATAGGTTTGCCAGGATTTTGGAAGGTTCAAATACAATTTTTATGACTTTGTCATTGGAGTTGAAATTGAGATATTTCTTCAACTAGGCCTATCTTTGGTTTTGGGTCTACCGCATACCCCAGTTTGAATTATTGCCAGAAAATTGTTTATATTTGTTATGTTGACACCCTAAGGTATTGCATATGGAGTGCTTTGATGCCATGGATGCAACGGTTTTAGCCCAAAACATTTGAGAAGGTGTGTGGTGTAATTTTTCAATTTTCAGATTTTTACGCCCACAGTAGTTTTGGACTGTGATTTAGGAGACACTGTTGTTTGTTACTGCATGAAAACTCTCCAGGTTGTTTTCTGCAAGGTCTCCTGAGTACACCCATGCCCCCCATGCATAGGTTTGCCAGGATTTTGGGAAGGTTCAAATACAATTTTTATGACTTTGTCATTGGAGTTGAAATTTAGATTATTTCTTCAGCTAGGCCTAGCTTTGGTTTTGGGTCTACCGCATACCCCAGTTTGAATTATTGCCAGAAAATTGTTTATATTTGTTATGTTGACACCCCAAGGTATTGCATATGGAGTGCTTTGATGCCATGGATGCAACGGTTTTAGCCCAAAACATTTGAGAAGGTGTGTGGTGTAATTTTTCAATTTTCAGATTTTTACGCCCACAGTAGTTTTGGACTGTGATTTAGGAGACACTGTTGTTTGTTACTGCATGAAAACTCTCCAGGTTGTTTTCTGCAAGATCTCCTGAGTACACCCATGCCCCCCATGCATAGGTGTGCAAAGATTTTGGCAAAATACAGCACCAATTGTAGAACATAAAAATGTACGAATAAAATGTAAAAGTCTGGTGCCTGTCAAACTGGGGATGCTCTCTAGGGGGCACAGGCTGTTGTCACTGAAGTGCATGAAACGCAAAATGTTTTCATACCTTCTACGTGACATTGATTGGGGGTAAATGGGGGTAGAGCAGATGGGGCTACTGCTCCAGTAGGAGCGAATTGAGGGCTTCTTTATGATGCCCTCAGCATAGTAAGTGCCCAGAATTTTAGAAATTCTGGCACATCTAGCGGGGTCCATTGCTGCCTTGCCAAGTAGGAGTCTGGCTTCGCAGCACAATGCTGATGGGCATACAGATTTGATTGGGCCACGATGTGGCCCAACAAATCATCCCCCATAAACACCTGCAAAAACTGTGTGGCGGTAAATCCTGCAACATCAATATTGATGCCAGGATTTGCCGTGAAATTAGGGATATCTGGCCTCTGGCGATGAGGCACTACCCACTCCTCAGCTGGAGCTGTGCGTCTCCTGCTGGCAGGTGGTGACCCAGGATCTGCATCAGAAACATCACTAGATACATCAGCCAGCGTAGATAATGTATCTAGCGACGTCTCTGAGCAGTTAGCGGGGTCGAAATGAGGGTCTGAGTCTGACGCAGATGCCTCAGATTCTGACGCCAGGATGGCATATGCCTCCTCGGCGCTGTACACCCTCTCAGACATTATATATAATAGATTATAAAATTTTATAATTATTATATATATATAAGCGGATTGTTGGTTCTTAGAAGAACCGTTGGGTTTCACAAGAAAATACAAATAAACACCTAAATCTCTCTAAATCCCTCTAAACCTGCCTCAATTCTTCTAAATCTCCCTAAAATCTCTCTAAATCTGCCTCAATTTTTCTAATCTCACTAAATCTCACTAAAATCTCTAACCTGTCAAATCTGATCTCTCTCTCTCGCTCACCAAAACACAAGTGAGGAGAGGGAGGGAGAATCACAGAGGTCAGAGCCAATATTTACAAAATATTGACCTGACCTGACAAATTAGAAATTTTATTTTGATTTTTTCTAACTTCTGATTGGATGTTGCTAGCCTGCCTCTCTGATGAGGCAGGCTAGGAACATCCCACTCAGCCCCAAGATGACCCTGCCCTTAGAACCCTAACCCTAGCCCTACCCCTAACCCTACCCCTAACCCTACCCCTAACCCTACCCCTAACCCTACCCCTACCCCTAACCCTACCCCTACCCCTAACCCTAACCCTACCCCTACCCCTACCCCTAACCCTAACCCTACCCCTACCCCTAACCCTAACCCTAACCCTACCCCTAACCCTAACCCTACCCCTACCCGTCAGTTTATTTTATTTATTTTTATTTTACTTTTTATTTTACTTTTTTTTACACTTTTTTTTACTCTGCTGGGTGCCTTGATCCCTCGAGGCACCCAGCAGAGCACCTGATCACTGATGTGATCGTTTTTGTACTGAGTGCCACGATACCTCGTGGCACTCAGTACTTCCTGCCGCTACCGGAAGTGATCGCTCGGGGGGAGCGATCACGGACGGACCGGCGGCAGGTAAGCATATTGCAAGGATGCCTCGATGTCGAGGCATCCTTGTAATATACACAGAGCAGCTGGAAGCGATACCGATCGCTTCCAGCGCTCTCTAGAAGTGCCAGGCACCTCTCCGGTGAAACCGGATGTTGATCGCTCCCGGGGAGCGATCACATGGTGCCCCGGCACTTCTAACCGCCATTGCACGGCTGCCTGGACTCCCAGGCAGCCTGCAATGGCGTTTGAGCTGCTGGAAGCGATCCGATCGCTTCCAGCGCTCAAAAAACGGCAGGACGTACCATGTACGTCAGCGGGTCTAAGAGAGACCCGCTGCAATGACGTACATGGTACGTCCTCGGTCCTTAAGGGGTTAAACAATCTGGTTACTGAATACAAATATTTGTTTTCTGCTCCCAATTAGGTATAGAGTATGCATGAGTTTCCTAGGTTTATCTGACCAAGCATATTTCATTTTCTTATCACAAAGCTGCCAACCAAGCACTTATGTCCCTCTGGATAAGTAAGCGGATATATTATCCTCAGTTATGCCACTGCCACGATCAAAGTCTATGGGTACACAGTGACATCAGCAGCTGGGACTGAGTCAGACGCAATTACCAGTCAGGGCATAGGGTTAAGTTTACTCGGCTCTGGGAAAAAATGACAGGATTTTATAGATGGCCACGTGGCAGCGAGGCTCAGGCTACCAGCATCTTCTTAAGTTACAAGCCAGGTTTGTCACCCAGCATGTAAATACAATAAACTATTTCCTACAGACTAGTTCACAGCGAGCCAGAGTGTCGCTAAAAAGTGTCACAGAAGAAAAACCGCCAAGGCCGACTGAGATATGCAAAAATAAAACTAGATTTTAGTACTTCCACCATTTAATGTAGAGCTTTACAGTAAAACATGAAGAAAAAAATAATAACTTTTTAAATGGCAGAAACATGAGGTTCGTTCAACGATGCGTTTACAACTGGCAAGTATAAGAAAAGTTATTTCTTTGACACACTGGCAAGAGAGAGCCTTTAAAGGGACACCCAAGCCTAAATGGAAACTCCATGCTAAAATGGATTTATTAAAAAAAATATTTATGTTTTTTTTTTTACGCAACCTCTAAGTAAAAAATAAAAATAATAATTCTTCTCAGGAAGTGTCTGGATGCCTGTCATACAATGAAATGCTTCACACTGAGAAGCAGTGCTGACAAACTGCCTTACATTCTAACCTGAAAAGCTTACTTACGAGATCTCTATTCACATCCCTCGATACAGAATGCACCTGTAAACATAGAACATACAGGGTTATTCAAAGAGATCCGAATTGCTGGCGAAAGGTGACCGAACAGTGAAATTCCTCGTACGGTTACCTTTCCTGGCCATTCAGCTATCCAGATTCCAGAGAGCAGGCAATTCGTCAAATTGTGACAAATTGCCTGCACATACGGTGCCTGTTCGAGGGCAGTGAAATCCCTATAGCTTCGTCTATTCAGAGAACAAAAACCAGCAGTGAAAAGGTGCCGAAATGTCCTGCTGTTCAGTGGTTTCATTCGACAGGTTTATTTAGGCGAATACCATAGGCTTCAATGTTAAAAATATTCCCCTTTTAACCCTTTCGCTGCTGAGGCGTTTCACGCCTCTGTGCTGAGGTCATATTTACCGGTTTTGCTCATCATGTTTAAATGCGTTTTGAAGGCTTATTTTAGTATATGACCCAGACATATTATATATCGTTCTTTCCGTCAGACTCGGCAGATTAATAATATGTCATTATTATATGTATACGTCATGACCTGTCTGTATATTATAACAAAAAATGCAATAAAATATGAATTTTCAATAATTTACAACGTGTAAAGTGTATTTTTTTCACATTTTAACATGCGAGCAATTACGGTTATATTTTGTATGGGGTGCGCTTGTTAAAAAGATGAGAGATGGGGTCTCGTTACATTTTTTTTGGGGGAAATTACGCGATTTTTAACAAACGCACCGCATACAAAAATCGTTAGTGCAGCATCATTGTTCACATTATAATTGAAATGGGAACAATATTGCTGAATTAACAAACAAAAAAAAAAAAAAAAACTTGTTTATTTTTTTTTTATAATTTTTTTTTAAATATTTATTTTAAATTTTTATTTTTTTTTAAAAAACTTTTTTCACAGTCGTGTTTGGTATCGTTGGAACGGCCATGCTCTGGCCGATCCAACAGTACCAAACTTTAACCCCTAGCTGCCACGGATCGGGAGATAGGGGGTTCATTGGAACCCCCTATCTCCACCGTTGGTGGCAGCTAGGGGTTAACTCCAGGACTGGCGTCATCGTGCTATGCACGATGACGCCAGTCCTCAGGGGGAGTTCCTGGAGGCTTGGCCGACATCCAAGACGTTGGCCAGCTCCGGGAAAGGATCACGAACCGGCGCTTTTCAGCGACGATTCGTGATCCGGCTCCCCAGGGGTTAATGAGAGCCACCGTTTGGAAGGGCAGGCTGTGCCCTTCCAAGCAGTGCCTGTCTTAATCCCCTGCTCCCCGGCGATCGGGAGGGAGAGAGGTCCGAAGGACCTCCCCCCCTCCCTTTCAGGCGTCTCCTCCGCACATGCGGGGGCGCCTGAATTAGATGTCATCGCGTCGCCGCGATGACATCTAATGTCCCCGCGGGCTCCCGAGTGCTGGGCTGACATCCAAGAGGTCAGCCCGCACCGGGGGGGTGCAGCAATCCGCCGGAATCCGGCGGATTGCTGCCTCCTGTGCTCGGACGCGCTGAGCGCGTCCGTAGCACAGGAGAACCACTTGGCTGGACGCGCTGAGCGCGTCCATAGCAGCCAAGTGGTTAATTCAATATCTAATAAACCGTTCCTTATAATATTCTGCAGTAAAAAGTCTCTTTATTTATAGATTTTGTAGGCTCTTTTAGGCATTTTTTGGAATTTTGCTAACTTTTTTCTGTTTTTTTAATCGTTTTTTCTTTTTTCTGTAACAGCCCTTTTTATTATCATTCATTGGATCTTATGTGTAAATTCCAGACATTTTCGCTCAGTAGTTTCTTTACAAACAGCGTTTCACTTTTCAAACATTCAAGCGTACGGTTTTTCTTTTCACTCCATTCGTCTGCAGTGTCAGGTTTTTCCGGCGGCTGCTCTGCGCTCTCATCGGCTCCTGCTCGGGTTTCTCTGGCGGGGTTAATCCAGATATTTTTGCGGGTTTCAGTGTGCGTTCGCCGGGTTTTGCAGTGAGTTTTCGTTGGGTTTGCAGCGGCTTTTCCCTGCACTACGATGGCCCTGTGGTGCTTGCTGAATACACCGCAGGGTCGCCGAAATGGGATCGCCAAATCCCACCGAATTGAAGAGAACGAAAAGTCACCGAACGTGCGGTGACTTTTTCGATTCTCTCTAGAATAACCCTGATAGTGAATATATTTCCTACACATTTATTTTCTACGGAAGCCCAGAAAGGCCATGCATTTTTAATTTTTTTTTTGGTTTGTTTCATTAACTTTTTTTTTTCATACACTGACAAAAAAAAAAAAAATCAGGAAAACAAAATGGTTTTCATTTGTTTTCCTGACTTTTTTTTTGTTCACACACTGTTAGTAAGGAAGCCCAGAGAGGCCATTTCCCGTTGGGAAGTGTCATAGAGAGGAAGCACACACTGAAAGCAGCTACTTTGATCCTGATGACCACACACACTCACATACAATGACCCCACACTCCTATATGGACAATGACCCCCTCACACACACTGATCATACACTCACAATGATCCTCTTCCCTCATTTGGATGTCTGGCAGACTTGGGTCCAGGTGCTGTTGGGTAGTGTCAGGTGGGTATGCCTATCTGCCGTCGTGGGGCAGCTCCAGTTCAGCACATTTGTGTGTGAGCTCAGGGGCACCGCTGGTCGCACTGAGCGACGTATGTAGGTGGTGCAGCCTCCAGTGCAGCAGCACTCAGCAGCGTGACACCTTCAACCCTCTCAGGTTCTTGTGGCTCCGTCTTATTAAACAAAGCCACAGGGCTTGCGGCTGCTGGGCATCCAATTCGCCTCACTATCTCCCCGCTGGAGGTGGCAACAAACCAAGCTGTGGGGCCCCGGGCACCCCAAACAGTGAATGGAAAAAAAAAGTTAATGAAACAAACCATAAAAAAAATTAAAAATGCATGGCCTTTCTGTCCTTCTGTAATTTTCTGTGTTAATCTGTATATTTGTGTTTTGTTTTTAATATCTTGCATTTATTACTTTGTATTTCTGTAACGACTGTAAAAATTTCAATGTTCTTGAACCCAGGACGTACTTGAAAACGAAAGAAATCTCAATGTATCCTTCCTGGTAAAATCCTTTATAAATAAATAAATAAATTTCCCACATCAGAAACATGCAAATGGCAGTTACAGAGATGAGGAAACGTGGGACCGTCAAAGCTCATTGTGTGCCTGTAAGCATCTTGTGCTGTCAATGAACCATATTCTTCATAACAAATATTACAAAAATAAACTGCTGAGCTATTTCAATTTGGCAGAACATAAAAGCAAAGTTGCAGAGTAACTAAATAACATAATAGCTCTTCATTGTCTCATAGGAGATGTCCGACTGAACCTTAAAATATTCAATGCTCGGATCTGATGACTTCACTTAATAAAAAACGTTTTATTAGTATATTAGAATCTATTTCTAAAAAAACTGTACAATATACTCTAGGCAATTACCATGTCACATGTCATTATTGTTTCTTGGTGTTTTTATTTATCTTATAAATCACCAGGTTTTCTGAAGATTAAAGTAAATAATACGTATTTAATTTATACTACATAAAAGCCTGTTTAAGAGGGGGGGGGGAGAAATGCACATGATGCAACCTAAAACACAAAGCAAATGCTCTGTATATTGAATTACCTTCCCTCTTATCTGGGGGAGGGTGTGGAGGGATTTGGTGATCTGGAAAGATTCTATTTGCAGATCAGTATGACCTGTCTTTTAATCCATGGCCTGATAATATCAATGCCACGCAGCATTGAAATCAAGTTTACTCCATTAAGGCCTTTAAGATTTCATTTTGACATAACGGAGCCTCCTCACTAGTAAAGGAGTTCAGTGACATTCCTTAAACAAATCACACCCCAAAGTTAAAGCTTTGCAAAGACAATAAACAAACAAAATAATAACCAATTGATACAGTGCATTATTAGATTCTATATAGAATGTAGGCTTTAGGGTAGGGATTTTGAGACTCATTGTTTGGGTTTAGTCACGATACATTTTATTGTTTTGTCATTGTGTTTTGGTGGCTCTTGGTTCATGTAAAGTCCTAATAATAGTGCAAAAGGTCACCATGATAAAATTAGGGAAGAGTCGATTGTGTCTTACTTGATGAAGTCATTGTATTCGACTAACATTTCAGGAAAAACATGTAAAAAAATATGTTTACCTCTTAATATCTCTTCAGTAAACAGAATATGCATGAATTGGAAATCATGTTCCAAAACAAAGAGCTGGAGAATGGGTTAAAGGGACACGTTCAAGGTAATTCGAGTGACCTCACTCTCCTCATTAGCTCCACCCAGAATCTGAGATCAGCGAGCGCTGATATCAACTTGATGGAAAGGTTCTCAGAAGCGTGACTCATTCCTAGCCAATGGCTCCTGTGTCAAGCGACCGTCACTAGAATAAAGATATGTTTTTTTTTTTAATCTACTCAGATCATAAACCAGGAAAGGGGCGATGCAGAAATATTAATGCCCCCTCGCCTAAGGCTTGGGTCAGACGAACGGATTTTTCACGTCTACCGTCAAAAAGTGCGTTGATGCGTCCGAATGCATGTTTTTCACTGAAGACGTGATAGCGGTCATACGATGCGCAATTACAGCCGTGATTTTTTACGGATCCAAACCAGGAAACTTTGGGTGTCTGGACGTTATGTTGGCCGGACACGAGCAGCGTCTGATGTCTCCTAATCACGCACACACATGCCACTATGCGGACGCAGCGCACTCTACGGCAGTACTAGCGGATCGACGTTCTTGCAAAAATGCGTTCGTTTGCCGCTTGCGTTCCGCGGCCGAACTTTCGTGCGGCTGTACTTCCTCGTGTGGGCCTGCGTTAGACGTCATTTGCTGCTACCACGGCCGTAATAAAGTGCGGCTAAACGCACGTTCGCACTGCGATCGTCTGACTCCAGCCTAAAACTAGATCTCAACTTGATGACGCGTGACTCAGTCCTAGCCAATGGCTCCTGTGTCAAGCGACCATCACTAGAATAAAGATATGTTTTTTTTTAATCTACTCAGATGTTAAACCAGGAAAGGGGCGATGCAAACGTATTAATGCCCCCTCGCCTAAAACTAGATCTCAATTTGATGGAAGGGTTCTCAGACGCGTGACTCATTCCTAGCCAATGGCTCTTGTTCAAGCGACAAACACTGGAATAAAGACATGTTTTTTTTAATCTACTCTGAGGTTAAACCAGGAAAGAGGAGATGCAGCAGTATTAATGCCCCCTCGCCTTTTAACCCTAGACTATCCTTTTAACTCTATAAAACAGATTTTATTTATCAACACAATCATGTTTCACTTTGCTATTTAACAAACTATGAAAACGACAAATAAAGTAGTCAAATGACCACAGAGTTCCTAGAATTTTAGTTCTTGCCCTTTAATTTAAGAATTATCATGCACAAATCTATATAGAATATTTTGCCTAGCTCTTAGAACTATGGAGTTGGCTTATTCATATAACTTAGACAAGATCAAACCAGGTAATTTCACTGAAATTCGAAGGTCTTTGAACAGATGAATAGGTAGATCTTTATAGGGCAATTTATGTGCCGTTTAACTGTGCCGTTCACAGAACACCGAACTGCACCGAAATGTATCGTTTTTATCCATTTTTCATTCAACCGTTTATTCTTTTCATTTTCAGCAAAAAGCCATTTTATTTATTTTTTTGGACGGAATTTTTGATTACCATTTTTTAAAATCCTGTAGCAGACATTTTTATAGGACTTTTTTTTATTATTTCCACTCATTTTCATGCATTTTTATTGTTTTAAATGCTTTTTACAGAGTAGCGGAGTTCTTTTTTCTGAAGTTTGGCAGCATTCGGCGCTATTCTGTTATGGACAAGAATATGTATCTGCTTTAATAATATTCAAAGGCCTAGAAAAATGCTCATTTAAGTAGTTAATATGTCTTTAAGAGCTGAATTAATAAAACTGTCTTTTCAGAGAGAATCAAAATGTATCTTGCGTAACTCCGCTGTTTCAACAGAATAGCTAACCGCAAGTCATGAGGAATTTATTTCGGTACCAGGAGCAGAGTGGAGAGCCATTTTGCATCCTGGAACAGGACATCCAAACACCCATGATGGAGAAAAACAGCTGACGTTCGTCATTGACACATGATACCTTGACCTTTGGAAATAGCTGATATTTGATTTTCATTTAGTTGATAGAATAATCTGTATGTGCACAATTTTATGCTGAAGTTGACTAAAATGTTAAGTTGACTCCCACTCGCTTACGCACCAAACTGGTATAAAACATGTATCAAAACCTATCATTAAAAAGAGAGAAGTCACTGGCTTTGACCAGAGAGGCTGCATAGACCTATTCGTTGTCTGTGTGATTTCTTTAAGTGCGCACTTTGACTTACCTGATTTCTTCACCGATTAGAACAGAGACTGGCATCCAAAGGACGGATTTTCATCCATTTCAATTCGACAGTGTACTTCAGGGACCCTATGGCGAATACAGAATTGGCGAACTATAATCGCACCGAATGAGAAGGCACTGAAATTTCAGTGCTTTCTGAATAACCGTTTAAAAGTTTCAGGTGAGTGATAACCTGGGGGAAAAACATGCAAATGAAAAACAACTGCAGAGAGCAAGTGGTATGGGTATTTGATGAGAATTTCTGGTACTTGAAGGGATATTCTGATGAAAATGGAATTCCCTTTTTTTGCCCTTAAATAATTACGCTCTTGTGCTACTTGTGTAGTGCAGGAACAGAAAATTGTGCACTGCTTCGGGATTTGCACACTTTATGTATGCAAGTTCCTTAGCGCCTGCACAGTATGATAGATCGAAGCTATGCATGCATGCGCAGATCAGATCCATCACTGCATCGCTTAGACCGCTCGCTTTGAAGGGCAGCTTCAGAGGGTGACGTAGGCATGTTCTCTGTGTGCTGACGTCACTAGTGACCAGCAGCCAGGAAATTCAAAATCTGTGACTGCTGGTGAATCTGGGTGAGGATGGAGGAAACTCCTCCACTTCACTCAGCTTTTTGCCAGATCGGGGTAGGAGGGAGGAAGGCGCTCCTCAAGGGGGAGGTGAAAGTAAATAGAGGGTAAAATAGAATATTGCACAAAAAATGTTGTTCTGAGATAGCTAAAAAATAAAAATAATGCATATTTGCTAATTTTTAATTTTTCATGTATTTGTTTATCCTTCACAGAAATATTGATGGGATGAAAAGATTCTGAACTCTAGATGGTGTCCATTATCTTATATAGAGCCTCACCGGTCATTAAGTGAAATAATAAAATAAACTCACCTGCTCCCCGCTCCCCTACCGTCGGCTCCGTCCTCTGCCTCTGTGCGCAGTGCACGCATTCTTTTCATAGCCTACGCAATTTGTGTAGTGTCACGCTTCCCCGCTACGCTAATCGCGTAAGCTGATCAAGAAGTCTGCAGCGTGCATCTTTTGAAATAGAAGAGAGCGCTGCCTACTTCCTGAAGACTGCTCTTCAGTGCCTCAGAGAGGCACTGAGAGAGCAATGGAATAGCTTGGATGAATGGGAAAGCACCATTGGTGCAAGCCATTCAAAAAACACCTTCATGGGAGACTGCCGTTAGAACCAAAGCTCACTTCTCCCTCCTTATTCTTCTTGATCTTTCTGCTGCATTTGACACTGTTGACCACCCTACGTGCTCCTCACGCTACGTCAACTTGGCTGCAGTGACTCCGCTCTCTCCTGGTTCTCTTCCTACCTCTCTTCGCTCCTTCAATGTATCCTTTGCTAGTGCCTCTTCACCACCAGTTCCTCTTTCAGTTGGGGTACCTCAAGGCTCTGTTCTGGGTCCCCATCTCTTCTCAATCTATACTGCCCCTCTGGGCAACCTCATCTCTTCCTTCTTCAATTATCTTCTCTATGCTGACGACACCCAAATCTACCTTTCCTCTCCCAATCTCTCTCCTCCATTGTTGGACCGTGTTACAGCATGTCTCTCAGCTGTCTCCGACTGGTTGACTTCACGTTTCCTAAAGCTCAACCTCTCAAAAACTGAACTTCTTTTCTTCCCTCCATCTAAGAGCTCCATTCCTGTCCCTTTGTAAATCCCGACTCTACTAAAATGCTCGTCCAAGCTCTTATTATCTCGTGCCTTGACTACTGCAATCTCCATTTCTCTGGCCTGAAAAAGATCCCAGATTATCCCTTTGCAGTCTTTAATGAACGCCTGTGCCAGACTCATACACCTCACCTCCCGCACCTCGCCCCACTGTGAATCTCTACACTGGCTCCCTGTTTCCTTTCAAATCCATTTCGAAATACTGGTGCTCACATACAAAGCTCTCCATTACCGTGCCCCTGCCTACATCTCCTCCCTTATTAGCAGGTATATCCCGTCCTGATCACTACGCTCTGCCAATGATCTGCTGCTATCAGTTCCTTGTACCCCAACTCTCGCCTTCAGGACTTCACCCGAGCTGCCGCCTTTCTATGAATTTAGGCTAATGTCAGATGAATGCAGTCTGAGCGCATTCTGCGGGTGTCCATAACGAACGTACGTAGTGACGGAAGATACTGTAGACACCACATGCTCTGTTTTTTTTGACGGATGTAGAAAAAAAAAAGGGAATATGGGAAACAAAATTAATTAAAAGTACAGTACGATCAGCCAGACCAAAAAAAACTTCTGAGCGTCAACGTGATGGACATCACAAATGCGCTGCGTCTGACGCCGCGTAATTATGCATACAGGCTGCTACGTGGACGCTGCGCAGTCTGGGCGTCCGTCGTAGAGCTTTTACGTTGAGGCCTAAATGGCATCCATTGCCACCTGCGTGGTGCGTGCACACTTCGGAGCGCACATACTTCATGTGTTGGTCTCTATTGATCACAAATCAATGCTATGACGGACGTTAAACTGTGCGGCGACACAGACGTCATGACTACGTTCGTCTGACCCTAGCCTAAAAGGACGCAATCCGTTCTCCTGAAAGTATGTATGCTCTGAGCGATTGCAGTTTGCGTACCCTATGTAAATTGTGTAAAATGATGCAGGGACCTTGGAGTTTTGGAAAAACGCTGAGCTGCCAGGGACAAGTAGTGTGTGCAGCGTGAGATAAAGTATTTATTGCTAAAATAAATTGAAAAACAAATAATTGAGCACTTGCTGTCAGCAGCATCTGGCCAATTATTTAAGGACAAATTGGTATTTAAAAGGGAAAAATAAAATTAGGTTTCTAAGCTCGTTTCCATTTCGTGGTTATTTCCACAGATGCAACATTTACCAAAATGAACCAATGGTAAGTTTTACTATGTGGCTGTGCTTTATCTTATACAGTATTTACCAGTTAATGAGGTGGAGGAGGGAATGTTTAGATAAGGCTATTATGTCCTGCATGCTACTCCAGATAAGAGCCAGCAGTTGAATGAGTGTGTTAGATGATCCCCCCAAATACTAGAGCCTCGTGATTAAAATTTGAATTTCCTCTTTATTTGTAGCATTTGATAGGATTACATCTGCCATGATGCTTCACGAGCCCTAAACAACGCATGGGGGGGGGGGGGGTAATTGTAGCGCCGCTTGGGCAGCACACGTGACCCGGAACAACGCTCTAAGCCTCGTTGCTAAGGGAGACGCCACTCAGTTACTGCTTGGGAAAATGATTGCCGGAAGTGACGTCTTTTCACACGCTTCCAGAAGAGAAGCAGGAAGTGCAAGTGTATTTTATGGAAACGGAGCCTGCTTTTAGTTTTAAATAGACCCCCTTCACTTCGAGTCAGGAATTGTTGGTGCAAAGTTTATTATCACGGTGATTGCAGAGTTCTGCGGGGATACAGAATAAAAGGCAGTATGTGTAAGCTATGTAGAGAGAAACCATGGGGAGGGGTCCAGCCAAGGGTCTGGCGATGGTACCACCTATCCCATGTTGCTAGCTGAGCAGCAGGATGTCAGGGGGGAAAGGATTAACAGTTAACAGCAAATTACCATTGCAGAGGGAATTCTCTAAATTGCAGACACCTCATGCTGGCTGCTTAAAACACGGATCAATCCGCATCCCTTGCTCATTAACGTGCATTAGCTGCCTTGACCTCCACTGCATTTTCTACAGACACCCATCTTAAACACTATAACCCAATTTATACAGAGGAGGTCCTGGCTTACCTGGATTTAGAAGGAACCGCATCTAAAACCAAACTCAATGGCCTCCATGGTACCATACCGCCCCGGAACTACAACATCCGGAATGCAACACGGGCGTCACATGACTAGCACTCATCCTAACCTGAGGCCTGTTCAATACCTCAGCAGCTGCTGAATTGCTGCAGCGCAGCAATTCAGTTTGCTGCAGCAGTGTCGTTGAACCCTTTGGATGCGAATTTTGAATCCAAAATGGCCGACAATTTCTTAATGAAAAATTCCGATTGTTTTTCGGATCACTCGGACAAAAAATAATAAAGAGAAGCAGTCAGCACAATTCCGTTTTGTATGCACACACCACAAATGATAGTTTTTAATGAATAAAAGTTATGTTTACTTCTGAAACAATATATAAATTGAACTGTAATATATGTCTATGTGCAGGAGGAAATAATAAATAAATATTTTGTGCTTTGGTGAACAAAAACCTCAAAATTAACATTGCTGTAGGGAATTATTACTTGCTTCGAGGCGGCGGCCATCTTGCTGTAGGGCATTGTTACTGGCTTCATGCGGCGGCCATCTTTAATACGTCACACGAAGCATTCTCCTCGGGTCGCTGCAAGTGCTAGGTTAGCACTGCTGAGCGCTGAGCGGTTGAACGGCGTTCAATGCAAGTTGCTAACTTAGCACTTGCAGCGGCTGAGGTATTGAACAGGCCTCTGCTTTACAAAGAAGGATGCACAACACAGACGAACATTGTGCTGGTGGCTGTATTGCATACTTTTACTGCGTGCATAGCAAGCAACTGCTGCAGGATGGTTTATCGGACGCACAGTATATTTACATACGGTACAGAGGGATCACCGGAGGAATCAATGCCAGGGTTACCACCGACACGGTGGCTTCGTGCTGTCGGGCAGTGCATGAAAAGTGCTGTTCTGGAATATGTCGGTAAAGAGAAGCTGTAGGAATGACCTCAGTGAATGGAGTAGGTGCCTACAGGATAACAAACTGATTTGTCCTCTGTTTTCTACATAGCACAGGGCAGCACTTTTCATGCACAGTCCAATATTGAAGCGCAATAAAACCATGATATATCTGGCAGAGCTGTTTGTGTCCTGTACACTTGGATATAGACGTGGTAATATATGGATTGAATGAGTCAGACAGGTGCCAGGTCATTGTAGTGGTGTACCTGAGGCTAGGGTCAGACGAACGTGATTTCTACGGACTGTACGTCCGTGCACACGGACGTACGTCAGTACGGAAGACGCAGTAGTGGCCACACAGTCCGTTTATTCACTGATGTATATTTTGACGGATGTAGGAGAGAAAATAAAATAAAAAGCAAAACCATTTTGTCCGTGAAAAATAACCGCCTGACCACGTTCCATCACACACAAAGCTGTGCGGACGCAGCGCACTTTGTGCGGCCGTTCTAGGAGTTGTACGTTCTTGCCTGCCTTGCGTCCGTGGGCCGCGGCCGTTGTGCGTCTGCAGTTCAGTGCGGACGTACTTCGTGTAACGGGCTCCGATGGGCTTTCTGTCATGCTATCACGGACGTACTTTTAGGCGCAATCACGGACGTGAACACTACGCTCGTCTGACCCCAGCCTTAATCACTTCAACATGAAACAAGCATTTTACTCCTTTACATTCTGTGTTTATTAATACCCATTAGTGAGTTATCCCTAATTAATAGAGGACTCCATGAACCGCTCCATCCTGGCCTCAACAAAAGCGATAAAACTGACCTGCGCCGACTCCTGATTCACAGTGCTTTCTACACGGACACATACAGGTCTATTCAAAGAAAGGTGAATCTCTGGAGAAGTGAAAACTAGGTCAAAATAGTCAAACCACAACAATTCGCACATTTATCTCACTTTCCAAAACGGCTATTTGGTCTAGACGGTTCTCTTTTACCAATTCTCCTGATTTTCATCTACCTTTGAATAGACCTGATAGTGCATGGTAGAAGCAGGAGTGGTGCAGGGACCTATAAGGTCACTAGACCAGGGCCCTAATGTCCAAGCTAGTTGAGACAACCTCTCGATGTTATATATAATGTCTCAAGAAGTTATCGCCTGGAAACCCTATTCTACTCTTGGCGCAAGCTAGGCGCCAAAGTAGAGCTTCCCTGCACCTCTTTACTGTACATTAATGCCTCTTATACTTAAAGGGTTATTCAAAGTGCAGCAAAATGTCAGTGCTCTTTCTTTCGGTGCTCTTTTTTTTATTTGCAGTGGCTCTGTATACCATCATGAGTAGCAGCTCCTGCCATCCATAGGACTTCATGGAGCCCTGCACGTCCCAGCTGTCAGCTCGCTTTTGGATGAATCGCAGAGGGAGACTGGTAACTATTTGTTCCCAGTCTCTATTCTGCTTCCGGGCGGTGAGAGGGAGTGGCAGATCGCAGCCTGGGAAAATATCACAGACCAGTAATAAATGGCAGTCGGCACACGAATAAATAGTACATCATATTTGGGTTGCCACAACAGTACAGAAATAACTACAGCCACGACAGAAAAGTCAAGCAGGGCTGTCTCACTGGACAGCGGCGACCCAAGTGTCAGTAATAATAACAGCGGGGAGGGACAAAAAGGGGTGACAGGGAAAGACTTATTTATCATCTCTCTTTTTGCAACAGCCTCGGAATACAACCCCAAATGTTTAGGGCAGGAGGGAGAAGTCCGCGGACTCCTCTCTTTACATGGCAATAGTTGTCTCAGACAGGAAACAAGTCATGGATGTAAATCAGGAAAATGCTTGTTTTTCACAAGCTTCACAAGGATTTATTTACAGCGCAGAACACATTGGAATATCATTTTAACACACCCTCTTTGTCAGGTCATGGACACCGATATTTTCTACAGATTATGCGGCACTGAGTGAAAAGTGCTGCCCCGCAATGTCCAGCATCCACACAGGCCCCTGTGATTTGGGTGCACTGCATAATCCGGGGCAGCAGTTTTCATGCAATGCCTGCCTAGGGAAGTGATACTTCCAGGAAAACAGGATGTATTGAGCAACCATTATTTCCTCCGCCTAATTTAAGCGTGAGATCAGCGAATCATCACTCTGTGAGCAGTGCCCTGCCTGTTCTGAACTCTGTTCCACTCCCCCCTGCTCCCACGCTATGGTATGTTCCTCCAGGCTAGTTTATCTGGGATTGATTGGGGATGACTGTTAACCCTCTGCCTGCCAGAGTCGAGCACACACAGAGAACTCGTCTGTTGATTATAGAGCGGCAGATCAGACACGCCTCTCCGCCGTTGCCAAACCAATACTCTTGAAGACAGTAGGGGGGAGTGGAGGAGTAGATGGGAAGCGGCCTGTGATTGGCGTATCCGGGTGACGCGTCTCCTTCCACCTCAGCTGGCTGAGCAGTTGCAGGCGCCCTCTGGGTAACGGCCGCGTTGGACGTGTGGTCGCGTGGTGCGAAGCAAGAGTGGCAGAAGGGAGGGGGCGTGTTCCTGCGCGGAGGATTCTGGGATACAGCCCCACCGGTGGCGAGCGGAGGAAAATAAAAAAAAATTAAGGCTTTCTTCTAATCATAGAGACGGTGTGAGGATGCCGGCGAGGATGCGACAAGACGCTGGAGAAAGATGACTAAGCGAGTGGTGATCCTCTCCTGCCTCTTCCTGGTCTGCTGCTTATGGTGAGTGATCAGGGAGCGGGCAGGGCTGCCCACCTGTGCCCCTCTCTGTGGTGCCCTGAGGATAGAGCGGCGCTCAGTGGCCTGTCAGGATCAGTGTCCTCTCCCTCACACAGCACCTAAGCACTCACTGACCTGCCAGGGATGCCTGGCAGAGGCCCAGCTCTCGGTCACTGGGCACCATGAGCCTGTGTGCCACCTGAGCTTCCCCCTGATCCCTTCAGCCCGTGGGAAGTGCCTCCCCTCACCATGTAATACTCATACTCTGTAGGAGGACATGAATGAGCAGGTCATGGCAGTCTGAGGGGAGACCAGCTTGTCTAATGGGTGAAAGGTGATTGTTTTTGTTTTTTTGAGCGCCATAGTATCCTGGGGGGGGGGGCTGGCTATTTTCAATAATACATTTTTGGGCCCCTTTTTAAAAATATTTTAGTGGGAAAGGGATACTTAGCGACAAAAAAAAAATCAACACCGCATGGTTTGCAAAGTGGTCTTGGAGGAACCTGCGTCAAGTGATCGGGGCAATCCAAGAGCCATGAAATATGAAGCTTTGTATAACGGTTAAACACATGTAATAATACATAGGACACCTGTTTTGATACTTCAATTGGGTTTTTGAGTAGAGCGTACGTCCCATACAGCCCTCGGACTGCTTTTGGTGGATGGAGGATCAGTGTCTGCGATGTCACATGTTTTGTAGGAACGATATCTAGATAATTGCAGCTTAAATTGGGGCCACACGGGTGCTATAAATCAAATTCTGATGGATTATGTAGGGAACACATGTACACACGAAACTTAGAATGGATGCAGATTTTTGGACAGCTCAAACCGCTGCTACACACTTCTAAAGGCTGGCAGCACATTTTGCGTCCGTGTGACTGTACTGTTTGACGTCCATCGTAGCTTTTATAAAGGAGTCAATTAAACAAACCACACGAAGCACTTGGTCACGGACGAAAAAATAACATTGACGTGAAAAAGCTAAACGGATGCAGAAACAACGCCACTATGTATTTTCTTAGGGGGTGGAGACATCAGACGTTACGGACGCACTTTACTCAGTACTCACAATATCGCCCGTGAAAAAGTGTGTCCGTAACGGACGCAGTACAGTATGCTCGTGTGCCTCCTAAGACCTGTCTAAGGACATGATGCTTTCTATAGGTGGGAGTACAGGACATCAGACGAGGGCTCCTTTTGATGTTCGTCCCATGTGTAGGAAACAGACTACAAAACGCAATGGCTTCTTCAGCTTCCATATTTCTGGAATTTTTGTACGTTCAATATTCATACGCATCATGGTGACCGCCAGCCTGTCCGTGCAAAAGTCTATTCGTTACGATGAGCATTCTTGCTGTGCTTTGTGGCCCCAGCCTTAATCTTAGGGAGTTGATCAGTTTTCCCAACTCTAACATTGGTGAGAATGTTAAAAAAATAAAAAATAAATCAAATTGGACTAAGGCTTTGAAGGAAGATGCAGAGAAGACTCTAAGGTGACTTTTGACAAACACAGCTAGGGAAGCACCTTTCATATGCTTCACATCAGCCTGCAGAAGTGATACAACCATTTTTCTGGACTTTTATGACAGGTAGAACCTGTTTACCACCTTCCTTGGTATTTCCAGGTATTACTCGCCTGTCCATTGGGCGTCATGGTGCGATGCCCTCATTGGTACCAAATGTTTGTGTGAAGGAGATGGTCACAATATATTTGCTGATTGTGGTTAATGACCATTCATATTGCAATGCTCAGTTCCATGTGCTTTTTTTTTTTTTTTTTTTTTTTTTTTTAAAACCTTCTCTAATATAAATGTAAAAATCTAATGCCATTTGTTACTAGAGAATTCCCTGGCTTTAAACCACTCTGGTTTATTCTCTAAACTGGAAATTATGCTAAATTGATTAGAAGAATGTGTTTAAATTCATGTTTTTATTTCCATGTAAGAATTACAAACATGTGGACTATTTACTGAAAAGACAGACTTGGGTCAAGCTGAAAAAATAGTGCTACTCTTTTTGCCTTCCTCAGAATACAACGGTTTTGGACAAAATTTCTAACGGTTATTCAGAGAGAGGTGAAAAGCATGAGAATGACTGGAGAATGGGAAATTCTAGGTCAAAATAGCCAATTTGGAAAGTGAGATAAATGGGAGAATTTCTGCTTTGGCTATTTTGACCTAGAATTTTCACTTCTCCAGTCATTCTCCTGCTTTTCACCTCTCTGAATAACCCTGTGAGTTTCATCTTGTCATTGTCCTGATTCAGGTATTAATTGTAGATGGTGGTTATTAAACTCGTGGATTCTTTTAAGGTCTGGTTGGTTACTAATAGTTTGTGAATAATATTATATATATATATATATATATTTTTTTTGCTGTGGGTGAAAGGTAAACATTCTTCGAAGAAAGACAGTGCTGTAGGCTAAACTGGTATGCCATGAATGCTTGTGGTTAAAGTCCAGGGATCTTTTTGCTGCTGTTTGATTCTAATCTCATTAAAACCTATAATTTTTTTGTTTGCATAGCTTTTATTCTTCTGTCTAATCTCACATTCAGTCAACATTATCAGTTAATGGTTGTATTCCATTTGTATTATAAATAAAATAGTATCCATCGTTCTGTAGCTGAGAAAGATTTGTATAGAGCAATGGTTGGCTTCCTGATCCTTTTTAAGTACATTTCCTCGCTGCTCAGTCACTCATTAGGTTGTCGGAGCCTTATGGGAAATGCAGTTCAAAAATATCTGTAAGGCCAAGGTTGCTGACGCATGGTAAGGAATATGGCAGGCGTTTACCTGTTAACGTTGTTTTTGTGTGTTAATGCAGCGTGTATGTGTACATAGATCACATAAGATCTCGTTCGTGGTACAAATACCCCCTTGGTTCACGTTTTTGAAAATTTACTGTGCAAAACCTTCTGAGAAGAAGGCTTTCTTTTAGAAGTTCTGATCAGGTGAAAAAAATCTTTAGATTCAGCAGAAAAATTGTATTGGGTTTTGTGTTTAAAGTCTTCATAACATCTGTGGAAATAACCGAGAAAGCCTTTTGAAACTTTCATTTCCTTAACCTGCCTCTGCATCATTATAATTCGGCGGGGGGGGGGGGGGTCTTAAATCTACTTGCCAGCAGATATTTAACCATTGGATTCACTGTACATTTGACATTCTTTACATTTCCTGCTAACATACAGTTAATGTGGGGCACCATGCATCCGTTTTTCATTCCTGACTTGTATATATTTTTTAGGTTTAGTCTTTTCTGTTTTTCATCTTGTTTCCATATGTGGCAAATCCAGGCTGTGTCCACTGAACAGTGAAATGTTCTCAGAATTCAAGGCAAAACCGCTGACTTGGTGAAATATCACCCATTCAGCTTTGCGGCACCCTCAGCTTTTTACGCCAGACTTATGTGTTTTGGTTCATTGTTTAGTGAATAAATCTTTCAGTTTTCACCCCTGTGTAATCTATATTTGCATACATCTTTTCAAGGAAAATGTTGTTTGACCTTCCCTTTATGAATGATTTTTGAGTGTTTCAGGCAAAGCATGAAGCGAAAACTAATCTTTTGTCTCTGGTCTGTACAGTAGTTTTGGAGCCAGAATAGCTTTTGGCAAAGTGTGTAACATAATGAGTTTTTTATTCACCCTGCTTAGTGGCGAGAGCACCTCCCTAGATATGTTTTCCAACCCCCCCCCCCCCCCCACTTCTGAAATGCCTCAGTTCCTGGAGTTTTTGTGTGTTTGCAATATCTGTTTATTGAGGCACGTATATAATAATTTTGCAGATGCAGTCCTGTTGATGTTGACAGCCGCCTCTTTGCTGATCAGGCTGCCATTATACCAATAGCAACATCACTGATCACAGTGGCAGCAACAATGCAATCCCTTTCACATACTGCAGTGTAACTATGTAGTGGCAGGTGTTGGGAAAGCTCACATCACTCTCAAACTTCTGGCAAAATGCTCTATGTAGGAGAGAACAGGAAATCCAAAGCTGGACGATGCATTCTGTTGCCAGGGTGCATTGATGCCACCACATTTATTGTCAAAAGGCAAATAGACAAATGCTTCATCAGGTGAACCCCCCCCCCCCCCCCTCAATGCAAAATGCTCAGTGCACATGGCTTGTACACTTCCCATTGAGAAAGTGTGGTTAACCCCATGAAACATTTGTTTTCCCTGTGTGACAATCTGTCAGAACTAGTGCACCCTGGCAACCAAGTGTGACATCCTGCTTTGTTTCTGTATCTAGATGTTTATTGTGGAGCCTGCTGCTGGTGTGAACATTAGAAGTAAAAGCCTGAGGTGTGTATTTAGTTATGGCGGAGGGCAAAAAATTAGACTAAAAGCCTCCACGTAGCAAATAATGATTATAAATTGTAGAAGACCTGTACACATCCCACCAATTCAGTGTCGGCTTCAGAGCTCATGCGCTACATTCCCCATATGCAGCAAAGAACTGAACTCTGGGTAGAACATGCAATTGAAGTCTCCAATTTATTTATTTTCATTTTTTTTTGCGCATCCGTGGTCGGTTTTGACACAGAACCCTCCTTGCCAGTGAAATGGCATACTAGATGGCTTTTTAGCCAGGTCAGGTTACGCAACAAGTCAGCCACCCCTCTACAGCTGTTTCCGGCTTATGCCCTAATCAGCAGGAGATAGGTCGTGATTTGCCCATCTCCTGCTGATGAGGGCATTTGAAAACAGCTGTCTAGGAGTGGCTGTGGCTCGCTGCATAACCTTACCTATGCTAAAAAGCGATCTAGCATGGCATTGCAATGGCTTGGAAGGTTCTGTGGGATATTGGAGACTTCACTTGCATGGCCTACCCAGAGTTCCTTGCTGCATATGGGGAATGTAGTACATGAGCCCTGTGACGCAGTTCTCTGAAAAGCTGGGATACGTAAACGTCTTCTACCATTATAGAAAACTCAAAAAAAAAAAATCCAGTTGTACACGAGCGCACCTAGTGCGCAAGCACTTACCGGCACCCGTTGCAGCCATGTGATGCTGCGACTGTGCCGGTCACACTCTTGTGCGTGCTCAGCAAGCGTCCGCCTAGAACGCCTGCGCGTCGACAGGCTGCAAAGCGCGATCCTCCATAGGAGGATCGCGCTTTGCAGCGGGGGGGGGGGGGGCAGGCAGGTGTTGAGTGGAAGGAACGGGCGGTCCTTCCACTCTGAGTGCACCCGGCCTTAGTGGGCTCATCTGAACCCAGCCTGTGTGCGCCTGTACTGACGTGCCTTTTGGCATCCGTCACAGCGTTGTGACGGGACCAACCACACACTGTTGCGTGTGCGCAACAGCGATTGTGCTGCATCCATGCAGCAAGCCTCCCTCTCGAAGTACTAGGACACCCGTTGACGAGGCTGCAAATTGCGTTCCTCCATAGGCATCACTGGTGCACCATATTTATGCAAAGGGGCGATCATTTGATGTCGTCCTACCGATCCTACAGCATGCAGTTAAATTGGCCCTCTTTCACTGCATCTGACAACCATCAGACCATTTCGCACTAAATTTTTTTTCCGACAACAGACTAGCGATGTTTCCAAATTTAATTGGAATTATCGGACAATGTCGGGACGTTCTGGTACACGTTTACATGAAAAAAGATGCAATGTATAGTTAAACCGCAGAGTAGGGAAGCATGAAAAAGATGCATTGTTGTATTTTTCTAAGCTGATGGTCCAGGTACCTCCTAAAGCTAAATATGTGTCACAAGAGTGGGGAAACTGTTGAAAAATTGTTGCCAAGAGGAAAGGGGAATCAGCGCTTCAGCAAGGAGGAATTCACTGGTTCCCAACCACAGTCCTCAAGTCCCCCAACACACCAGGTTTGCCAGATATCTGAAGCACAGCACAGGTGATATGATTTGCTGCTCAGTGATTGCAGGATTCAGTCTGCATTTCCCCAAGGTGATCTGTAAAACCTGGCCTGTTGCAGGTACTTGAGGACTGCGTTTGGGAACCGCTGCGGACTGGACAAATTTACGCTTTCTCTTGTATTCAATGCTTTCTTAACTGCAAAAGTGGGTAAAGTGGTGGCGGTTGTGTTTCAAGAAGTCTGAAAGTTAACTTTGGATTTTTAAAAAAAAAAAAAAAAAAAAAATATATGCCACCCCGCTACTGCTTCCTTCCATTTAAGGTAAGGCGTAGATGTCAGTGTTTAAGTAGATGAGCGGGAGGACCAGTTTGTCAGGTTCAATTAGCCGTTTGTTAATATGGAAGTGACGAGGATTAGGCAAATGTCACCAAACCATGAGCTTGTTTGCTTTCAAGCACTAATTTCTGACACCGTTAAAGAATGATCGTCATAAAACTGGTCTCAATAATTTGGTTAGAGATTAGGGCCTGCAACAGATCCTGCTCTTTTAGTCCATAGGCTCTACTATTTTATGATGCTCGGTAACAAATTATATCTGTCTTTAATGCAAAAAAAAAAAAATATCATCCATGCTAGTTAAGGCTGGGGTCAGACCAGCGCACTTTGAACGTGCGTTCTGGCGCACATAATTACGGCCGCACTAGCAGCAGATGACGGCCAATATACGATGTACGGCCGCACAAACGTCCGACCGTGCAACGCAAGTGGAATTTGAACGCATTTTTCTGAGAACGCTGAACCGCTAGTACTGAGTGCGCAGCTGCGGCGTGTGTGCGAGATTAGGAGATGTCAGATGCTGCTAATGTCCAGCCTACATAACGTCCAGACGCAAAAAGAGTTTTATTGACGATCCGTACAAAATCACGCCCGAAAATGCGCATCGTCTGACCGTTTTTGCGCATTCCGTGAAAAAATACATCAATGCTTTTCGGACGCACTTTTTCACGTTCGCGGGGAAAATGCTTTCGTCTGACCCTAGCCTTAGGCTAGGGTCAGACGAACGCATTTTTCACGTTGTCCGTGAAAATGTGCGTTCGAAGAATGGACGTATTTTTTCACGGAATACGCAATAGCGGTCATACTATGCGCAGTTTCATCTGTGATTTTGTACGGATCATCAATAAAACACTTCTTGCATCTGGACGTTATGTTGGCTGGACATTAGCAGCGTCTGACGTCTCCTAATCGAGCAAACACGCCGCTAGCGGGCGCAGCGCACTCTGTACGTCAGTACTAGTGGTTTAACGTTCTCGAAAAAATGCGTTCATTTTCCACTTGCGTTGCGCAGCCGGACTTTTGTGCGACCGTACATCGTATATTGGCCGTCATTGCCCGGCATCTGCTGCTAGTGCGGCCGTGATTAAGTGCGCCAGAACGCGCGTTCGCACTGCCTCAGTCTGACCCTAGCCTTAGGGCTCATTGTGCACACGCAGAGAACCTATAATATTCTTATAACATGAGCCATTGTTTATGCATCGATCGACCCAGAGTTTGTTCAGTAGGTCCTGATCATGGCTTCCCCTCTATTTAGAACATTAATAACAAGATTTACTTAGTAGTAAACTTTTTTTTTTTAATACCTAATTTCAGGATGGGACTTTACAGTCTCCCAACTTGCGTTTTAATTTCACGGATATGTGGGAGCTTGATCCGGTAGTGGTGTTTGACTTTGAGACTTTTAGGCTAATGTCAGATAAGCGCACTCTACGTGCGTGCATGACGGACGTACCGACGGAAGAAACTGTAGACCCCCATACGTTTTTTTTTTATTTTTTGTGACGGATGTAGAAAAAAATGGAAATATGGGAAGCAAAATTAATAAAAACTAAATGACAGGTACAGTCAGCCAGACCAAAAAAACGTGAGCGTCAACGTGATGGTCTTTGCAAATGCGCAGCTGCGGTGCATTCTGGGCGTCCGTCATAGCTCTTTTACGTCGAGGCCTAAATGGCGTCCATTGCCAACTGCGTGGTGCGTGCGCACTCCGGTGTGCACGTACATTGTGTTTCGGTCCCTATTGATCACAAATCAATGCGGCGACACGGACGTGATGACTGCATTCGTCTGATGCCGGCCTAAATCTTGCCTATGTCCGCTGTTGATGATGGAGCAGCTTGCCTGCTGCTGACGGCACACTCTCCATACCTTGTCAGCTGTTAGTCAATTGTCGTGTTCTTTTTTTTTTTTTTGAATACTTAACTCACAATGTAGTTGAGGTTTTAATTCTTTCGTTATTCAGCATAAAATGACATGACAACAGAATTGCCAGAATTTTTATTAAAACAAGTTAAAACCCATCTCTCCTCCAGCAGTTTATTTTATTTTTTTGTGGCTGTCACACCTGTGCCTGCGTGCAATGAATCCGATCTGAATGTCATCATATCCACTCCTATCTATGCTGGGAGGTGAACCGTACAATGTCCTCTGTTAAATAGGCTTGGCAGGAATGCTGCCCACTGCGATAAAATAACCCACTGAGGCTGATCTGGGCAGGAGCAGTAACCATCAGCTACGAGGGGTGTCTGTCCGTGACCGCTGAAAACCCTTTATGATCCATGAGCCCTATTCAACTGGTTTCATTGGAAATAAGGACTGGAGCTGTTCAGCGAACACCCTTGTGGCTCAGCTATTCTATTGAAAAAGTAGGAGAGCCAGTATAGTGACACACAAACCCTCACACTCTTTGATTTTAATAAAGCCACAATCCGAGCTAGAACCTCAGGATACCAAGATCAGAAACTGAGATCGTGCGTAGGATCTGCGGCTGCCGGATTGCGATGAGAAGCTGCGCTCCTACTTGTGAGGCTGTGACCGCTATTGTGTGCGTGTTTCTCCCCAGGAGCCCTCCCTCCCTCCCCTCTTCCAGCAGTGTGGTGATATGGGGATAAATGCTGTTAACCTTTTACTTTTCCCATAAGTCTTTGGCTTTTGGTGTGGGGGTACAGGGGTCACGAGGAAAGGGCTGTAGTGTAGATTCGCGCAAGAAAAAGTGGTTTAATATGTGATATAAATGTTATCTGGCATAAAACAAATACGTTATTTGGAGGGCACAATGTGTATGTGTGATATCTATCAATTTCTTTCTTTCCATAAGCGGCATGGAATTGAGACCGTTAATTATTGTGGCTTCATTTTAACCAATGTCCATAAAAATAACCCGGACCGTTTCCCAGTGACACTGCTCGTAAAGAGAAAAGGGGGGGGGTGTAACTGTGGCGGTGCTGAATTAGAATATATAAAACTATGTTCTTTGGGGTCTGCTGCCTACAAGGTACTGCACATAAACCTTAACAAAATGTGCAAAATATGTTACAAAATAAAGGGGGGGGGGTCCTAGTGGCGCAGTGGATGGTTTGGACCAATGACTTTTATGCCCAGGTGTTGTTCCTAGACATATATCCAAACAGCTATTGCATACTTCAAATGAAGCTTGGAACCATATTTTGTGACACAACTGTATGATATTATATAAAGACCCCCGAATGGGTCAACAGAGGCTGAACTTGTGCAAATTCACAACCGTTAATAAAGGTGTGGGGAAAAAGGTGGTTAATAAGCCTTTTCAACATAGAATTTTCCTGGTTAAACTGTTTTGGCATTTTAACTAGGAAAATTCTGTTGAAAAGGCTTATCACTTTTTTTGTTGTTGTTGTTTTTGACCTTTTTTATTAACGGTTTTGTGAATCTGCACAAGTTCAGCATCTGCTGGCCCATTCAGGGGTCTTTATGTAATAGCATACTGTTGTGTCACAAAATACGGTTCCAAACTTCATTTTGGATATATCTCTAGGAACAACACCTGGGCATAAAGTCATTGATCCAAACCATCCACTGCGCCACTAGGACCCCCCCCCCCTTTATTTTGTAACATTGCTCATAAACTTCTCTTCCTCCACCAGGGTATTTGCCGGCGTGGCCCTCTCCTAACCAATACTCTCCTCTCAATGCACAAGTTTGTGCAAGTAATGGAGGTTACGGACTCTGAAGTCATGACAATTTTTTTTTATTTTTTTTTATGAATATTTAATGTGCCTCTTTTTGGTAAATATTGATTTCATCATTTTCCATCTCTCTCCTTTGCCAATATCTCTTTCCTACTGTAAATTATCAGTGCGCAGTCTTGTATCTTCCTGCTCAGCTTTCTCCTATTAATGGGACCCTACTCCTATTGACCACTTTATTGTTTTGTGCCCTCCTTCTCCCTCCTGGCTCAATGGCAGAATCTCAGGGTGAAGTGCAGTAGTTTTTCTCCACCCCCCCCCCCCCACACACCCAGCGTCACCAGCAGCCAGGGATGTAGTATTTCCTGGTTACCCGATTGGGCAGTAAAGCACACCACGACACTCAGACTGCCCGTGAAAGTGAGCGGTCTCGGAGGCAGCCGATGGTTGGAATCTGTGCAGGCGTGCAGCTACGCTCCATTGTTCTGCGCAGTCGCTGCGGAACTTGTGTACGTAAAGTGCGCAAGTCCCCTTAGTGGTCTGCAATTTGCAGTTCCTACGGTACATAAATTGCACAAATCGGATTGTAAAGCTTCAGGGACTACTGGGTTCGTGAGTCCCTGAGCTGAAGAGGAGGACCTTTGCGTGGCGAGGGACAAAAGGTGTGTAAAGTCACCTAAAATAATTAAAAAAAAAACACAAACAATTGGGCAGAGCATCTGCCCCAATTATTTAAGGGCAAATAAAGGGAGATGATGAGATAGAGAGATAGATATATCTATCTCTATCATCACACACAGTATCCGTTTTTATTTTGTACTTTACGAGTAAATAGATTCTGTTTTGTAGAACAAAAAAGTGGGCTTCGTTGGGGTGGATTTACTTAACAAGTATCCATGTGAAATGTTACATGTTTGAGCGGTGATGCTGCCGCCCTGTTCTTTTTCTGCACGGTCCTAGATATTCATGGAAGGGTAAGGGAGTGACCCCCCCCCCGCTAATCCGTGATTAGTTTAACTTTAAAGGAACGGAACGTTCTACTTAAATAATTGGGCTGATGCTCTGAGCTTGGTGGCAGTTCGTTTGCAAGTTCAATAGCGCCCGGACCGTCGCAGCATTTCTGAGATGGCTCGCTAACACGATTGGGCTCAGATGGTGACGTCGGTATGCTCTCCTTGGCTGATGTCACTAGTACTTATTCCAGACTTACGCCATTGCCAAGGTGGAAAACAGCCCTCATTCAACAGTGACCCCCAAACTATACTTCTAGACCTGTATGTGTAAAATAAATATATTTATTTTCTCTTTTGCTACTTGTCACTGTCAGAATTGTGTATTTGAGGGGGAATATATATATATATATATATATTTATTTGTGACATTTACCAAAACTGTCTTACTGAAGAACTTCCAGTGCTCCAGCCCGTCAGATGAACGCAGTTATCACGTCCGTGTCACCGCACAGTTTAACATCCATCGTAGCATAGAATCATGATCCAGAGATCCACACACAAAGTACGTGCACAACACACGTGGCAAACGGACGCAAGTTAGGCAAGAAAGTAAAACCGCTAAGACGGACGTGCAGAGTGTGCCACGTCCGCATAGCGTTTTGTGTGAGTGATGGGGAGATGTCAGACGCAGCGCAATTATGACGTCCAGCACCATGACGCACAAAATGGCTTTCGGATCCTTTTAAAATTTTTATTTCCCAGAATTCCTTTTTTTTTTTTTCTACGTCCGTCAAAAAAAACACTACACGTGTGGTGTCTACAGTATCTTCCGTCAGTACATCTGTCCGTTATGCACGCACACAGAGTGCGCTCAGACTGCGTTCGTCTGACAGCCTTAATAGGAAGATTTTTCTTCAGTTGTCCTGTATAATTTTGGCTGACCTCAGTTTTTTGCTGGATGCCCAGGTTCTGACATTACTTGTATTTCTCAACAGGGTGGGTGGATGCTGTTAAATAACCCCTCGAGTAAGACGTGTCATGCAGTTTTTGCAATAAAGGCAGCTCATCCCTGCTATTCTAAACTGAAAAAAAATCCCCCATTTATCTAGTTAATAAATGGAATACGAATAACTTTTTTTTTTTTTTTTTTAATCGTTTGGTAAACCCCTTTCCCTCGCATTGTGATGTGGGTGCAGTTCAAGGTTAGCCGGGATCCTCCCGCAGACTGGATGCTGACGGTATATCTGTCACATTGCATTACAGAGACGCTCATAACCGCGACCTAGTCAGTGGAAGACCGAGGCTTCACAAGGATTGAAAGTGCTCAATACAAAGCCAGTGTGCTGTAGTTTTGTGGTTTTTCGGATTAATGTCTGTTTGCATAGCCCACAGTAACATCAAATTTTGCCAAGCTCGGCAGTTTTTCCATTTACCATGGGGTATTAAGCACAAATCTAGGGATATTTAAAGGCAGATTGACCGCTATCTGCACTGTGACACTCGCCAGATGAAGATTGTGTCGTCAATTCCTCCCCGTTTTAAAAATGACAATTTTTTTTTATTCATATTTAGAACTGGACCAGCTTCACTTGCTCTTCACTCTGTACCATACAATGGAGTCAATGGCTCGATCACTGTCTCAAATCTCATTGTATTGTGTGGGATGAATTCAAAGGACGTCACCTGGGGGGTAGATTTTTAGAAATCTTTAAGCTCCCTGTTTTCTCTGCTGCCGTCTCTTATCTCAAGTAACCTGATGAATTTTCAAACCCTTCAGCTTTATCTAAACATTCCTTCCTCCACCAAATTATCTGATAAATACTGTAGATTTGATAAGCCACAGAGGTAAAGAAAAACGTTAGGTAAATGTTTAAAACGGGGGGGGGGACAAATAAAAAAAAAAAAAAACTTTGTTTGAATTGCATGTAAAAATTAAAAAGCTGTGGTTTTGTTTATGATGTACACGTAATCTAGTTTATGTAAATGGTAGTGTTTCTTTAAATGTGAGGGAGGCGGTTTGCTAATCAGGTAATCTGTTCATAAATTATGCCAGACTTTCCCAGTCCTTGATAGCCACGGGGCAATTTCCTGGCTGCGTTTGTGCAATGGGATGGTACCTGGGGAAGAGGAAGCACATTCCTGTAAAGGTTTATTTTAAAATGACGTTTCATATAGCGGTCGTCGTGTTCTTTCAGGGACACTCCAACAACGGCCAAATTAAACATGCACTTATCACTTTCAGAGAGATTTTCAGTACTACAAATTTGAGAACCCTGCTGGGTAGCATTTTAAAGGGACACGTCCACTTATTTAAGTATAAAAGGTCACACTTCAACCAACACATAAATAGGCTGTTGCGGGCCCTTCTGGGAAAAATGACGCAACCATAGTAATAAACAAAGCTATGACCTAAATAAAAGTGAAAAAGCGCTGGGTGGAGGCGATGCGCATGGTGGGAGAGGGAAGAAAAGATAGAATATTAAAAAAACAAATGGGGAAAAGTGGAGGCGAAGGGAGCACCCATTATCAGAGACACGTGGCGCTCACCGGCTCGCCTTCGGGCCACCGCAGTGGTCCAAAAGGGCCAGAGAGGAGGCCACAGGGTGAAGACAGCTATAGGGCCTAAAAAGGTGGCGAGAGCCTAGGTGGCCACCTCAAGGCTCGTCTCTGCTCCTTCGTGCAAGTCCCCACTAAAAAAAGAAAAAGGGGGGGTGGAGTGAAAAAGGGTATCTTCCGCCATGTGTACCTCCAGACGATACCGACGTAGAGTACATTGAGTCATGCCCCCCCCCCCTGCGATATCGGGTGTCGTGGTTACGGAGCAATGCCGTTGCTGAAAGCGGCGCCTGGCGGCCAGGAAGTGAAGGTCGCGGTACACTGCAATAGAGGTATTTTGAGCTGCTCCAAAACACGCTGAGTGAAGCTTTGCATCCTTGACCACCACAATAACGTCCCGGGCGCTCCAGCGGGAGCCGTAGCCGCCTTCTTGAC
Organism: Leptobrachium leishanense; assembly: GCA_009667805.1. NCBI lineage: Eukaryota > Metazoa > Chordata > Amphibia > Anura > Megophryidae > Leptobrachium > Leptobrachium leishanense. The sequence continues at coordinate 59,425,277 of CM019070.1, read as the reverse complement.
GCAAAGGACCATCGTGATGGAGTCGTGGGGTATGGTAAGGGTAGGGAGGAGAGCCAAAATAGCTGGGCAGGTGGCGGAACGGTGGGGCCCCCCCAGGCTGCGAGCCATCATGTCCAGGGCCAGGCAGATCGGAACGCAGGGGTCGTCCTCCTCCCAGGGCCAGGCGGATGTAAGGTTTATGGGGATATTCCACCGCCTCCCCACCCCTAGTCTTTTTGCCCATCTCTGCGCCACAGGGAAGGAGCACAAGTCGCCTCCTGTATCAGGCCTCCGAAAATGGCTGCCGGCCAGCGCGGGAAGCTGCACAGTCCCGGCCTCCACCTCGATTGTGCGCTCGGAGGGGGGGGGGGGACACAGCAGCCTCCGGGCTATCGTACCTGATGGCCGACGGTGGGGGACAGGTGTGAGGGTCTGAGTCCAAATGCGCTGGTAAAACGCGTGTTTCTCGGAAATAATCGTTCTCACATTTACTGTATTTGCCACACAGGCCATTTCTGCCTGTATTCTGATAATGCAGACCACATTTGTCCTTGTGTGAGATAAGAGATGCCATCTATAGTTTAGAATCTTTCATCCCAGCAATATTTCGTTAAAGGACAAATAAAAATTGAGCAACTGTAAGTTACTCTAAATTTGTAACTATTTTACAACCTCTATTTCTGTGCAAAATTTATGTTTTGCCCATATGTCCTCGTTAGCTTCGTAGCCCATGTTTTGAAATTCCTTTTTCTTGGAGGAAAAAAATAATTAACGGAAGTGAAGGGGTTAAGGCTGGGGAAGCAGGAGGTTTGCAGGTCTGGAGATCTGGCTTTTTGGCCAGGTTTGGTCACTGAGCATGGCATGCACTTACTCCTTGGGAAAATGCCATCAATTAATTTAAATCGCCATTAAAATGTATGAACTGCTCCACCAAAAAGAGAGAACGGTGTATCCTCCTGGTGACCTTTTTTATAATCTAAGGCTTCATTGTATGGCTGTGTTTGTTAACATTTCTGTGTATTGGCTGCCCTGTTTGTTTATAGAATAATAGAACCTTATTGTGTATACAATGCTCTTTACACATCATAATGTTACTGTCAATAGTCATTTTAGCTCATACCTATTTACCTATGGGCTTTGCAGGTGAGACACTGGGGAGTAGTTATATTGTGCTTGTTATTTAAACGTGGATTATTTATTATACAGTGTATATTTTATTATACAATGATGATCCACAAGCTCGAAACAGAACCTGCAGTATGTTTAGATTTCTAATAAATACTCCAGAAGGCTAAGGCTATAAACCGGACTGGAGATAATGTCCCATGTCTTCTCTCTGTCTCTAATATATCCTGTGTCAATCATTGGATTCCTATAGATATTAGACTTTTTTTCTTCTATCTCTGCACAAGTTAACTTGTCTCTTCAGGGTTTTATTTGTGTGTTTTTGGTGCTCTGCAGGATTTCCATTTATTGGTGGAGCTAGCTGGATGTTCTTGTCTTGTGTTTGGTGTGAACACCATCCTGTGGGTTTTGTAAATCCAGTGGACACGAACCCATGGGAGCAAGTTGACATTTATAAATCCTTATCTGTTCTTTTGAGCTCTGTTTATCGAGCATGTATTGTTCATTTTTAATTTAGCAAGGTCTATATGCACATTTTTTTTTTCTTTGGACTGGATCCTGGTTCCCAGCAGCTCTCTTAAGATTTACAGGTGCATCTTTTAAACTTAGTACACATGCCATACCTGCTGGGTGCCACCATTGCCTGTCTTCAATACGCCAGCTCATCAGATTTCTTCGCGTAAACCTTAGCAGGTCTGATTGCACCTCAGTTTTCTGTGTCAATGCTATCACCAAGGTGGCACAGCCCTGTAGTTAAAACAGGTGCGATTTAAACTTCTAACTCGTCATAATATCATAACTCATGCCTAGGTATGAAAATGGAATCGTCTTTCAAGATCAACCTGAAAAAATTGTTTGCAACCCTGTGCTTCCATTTAAAACTGTCATGTTTTCTTTCTACAGGTTTCCATCAATCTGCCAAGTTTTCAGAGGTTGCTGCATTATGTAGTGTCAGCTTGTGATCTATATATGTAAAATGTAGTGTATTGTAGGGGTTGACCAATATTTAGCATTTTCCCCATTATCGGCATGCTACATTGCTGATTTATTACTGGCAGGGCAGACACTCCTCTGCTGAGTTGCAGAGGATGTCTGCAGCCCATTAGTGAAGTTCTGGGGCTCGGCTCCCATCTGGCACCATTTGTGGACTTCTCCTGCAGGGGGATGATCTATTGATGTTGGACCTGTCCACTGATGTCATCACGCATGGGCAGAGAATTCCCCATAGGAGGCGTACAGGTGTCCTTTTATATATACACCCATATATCTGGAAGCCTAGAAACTAGAGGGTCATATGAGGTATCATTGGAAAGGCCAGAACACGATCTTTCCAATGTTGCCAAGCATGACCAGTGTTTATGTAAAAAAAAATTCTAATTTTTATTCCCCCCCCCCCCCCCAGCACGATTTGCTTTTCAGTTACAGTAATGTGCGCGGTGTATCACAGAGCTCCACAGCAATAAAACTCAGTCCTACACAGCACACATTATTGTGAGTTTCACTGCTGTGGAGCTGTTCTACTCATACACACTGCACACTGAGTTTTTATTGCTGTAGCGTCTGATACGCTGCGCTGTCACACGGAGCGCTGAGATTCTTGAACCCAAAACATTGTTTAGCTTTCTAACAGTGACGTTTTATAGTTCTGTTTTGGAAACCCTTTATTTTTCTTCAATTTTTGACGCTAGATTTTTCCTGCAACTTGTCGTCTTTTTCTTTTCTCATTTTAATGCACAGAATATTGTCACCTGATATCAGCTATTGGCTGGAAAGGTGGCCGTTATTCGGTATCGATTCTTGGAAAAATTATATGTCTATACCTAGTACAAAGTCTGTTCCTTATTCTTCAATATTATCAGGGTTATTCAGAGAAAGGTGAAACTCTGGAAAGGTTAAAATAGCCGATTTGGAAAGTGAGATAAATGGGAGACTTTTTCTGGTTTGGCCATTTTGACCTAGAATTTTCACTTCTCAAAGTTCTCGAATTTCACCTCTTTCTGAATAACCCTGAAACTCTCATTTAATATGCTTCACCATTTGTAAATTGCTACGGAATCTGTTGACGCTAAATAAGAGCTGTTACTTTAATCACGGTTCATCAGAGTTGACCCCTCTGTTTTGGAACTACATTTCCCGTGATGCACAGTCAACTTGAGGAGTGAGCATCATAGGAGATGTAGTCGAAAAACATCTGGAGGGTTATGGTTGCTGACCCCTATTTATAAATACTAAATACATATTCGTGCACACGTTTTAAGCTACTAGTTATGTACAGAATGTTAGTTACTTTTTAACTAAAAGTAATGACGCAAATGTGAGCCGCTGACCTTTTGCTGACTAAGGCTAGGGTCAGATGAGCGCATTTTGTACGGACTGTGTGTCCGTGCAGTACGGACGAACTTTCTGACTGACGACAAGGTAGTGGCCACACAGTCCGTTTTTTTCACTGACGGATTTTTTGACTGATGTAGCAGGGAAAATAAATTAAAATGAAAAAACATTCTGTCCGTCAAAAATGCTGGACGTATAAATGCAGTCCATCTGACCTCGTTTCATCACTCACACACAAAGCTATGCGGACATGGCGCACTCCGCACGTCCGTTCTAGCAGTATTACGTTCTTGCCTAACCTGCGTCCGTTTGCAGCGTCCGTCATGCATCCGCACTTCCGTGTGGACGTACTTCGTGTGTGGGGCTTCATTTAACACAATTGTATGCTATCACGGACGTACTTATGTGCGGCAACACGGACGTTAACACTGCGCTCCTCTGACCCTAGCCTAAATCCATGTCCCTCTGCTGCCTTCAATTAGCAGCCCCTGCTGATCCAATTAACCTCTAAATCTTCAGATTATCTGTGATTCCTGATAAAGTTACACATCCTGTGAGAATGTCCTGCTCCCCCTGAATGTTTTTACGTTTTCACCTACTTGATAAGGTATAGAAATCAGTTTGTTGGAAGTGCATTGGTATATGGCACATCTGTGTCATTATATACATGTTTTTTTTTGTTTTTTTTATCTATGTTTAGGTTTCGCACATTTGGGTGGGTTGGTTTTCATATTTTCACATGTTATCACGTACTTTGACATCTGTTGCAGCAGCTGACTTAAAGGAATCTCGATAGCGCTATTTAAATATAGCCTTTTCCCTCTATACATCGGTTTTTTTCGTTCTGTTCTCCTGGTTGCAGCATGACAAGCATGTTATTGAAACAAAAATGGTAAAAAAAAAAAAAAAAAAAATCACTTGCCGTTCCCTGTGGCACTGCTCAGATTTGTGACACAATGTACAATAAGGTGAACATTAAAGCGGTAGTCTGCAACCTTGTAGTTGCTTTGGAACTACATTTCCCATGAGGCTCATGCAAGATAAGGAGTGGCTGAGCATAATGGGAAGTGTATTTTCTAAACCTCTGGAGGGCCAAGGTTGCGGACCCCTGAATTAAAGGGGGCAATCTAGCCACAATGACCATTCAAGTCAATGCAAAAATCTATCTTGTGATGAATGTCCTCCTGACCACTTGACAGCCTTCCAGGGATTTGGATGGTGCAGGTGCATTCTCCTGAAGACTCAGTAATGCCTTTCAATGATCATTGAAAAAAGTTATCTGATTGGCTGCCTGCTTGCAAGTCTTGCATATTGCAGTCGTCCTTGGACTAGCCACAAAGCTGTTTCCTGCAATGAGGTGCCAACTGGAAGAATGGTCGAGACGCCCACAGTGTGGGCGTCAAGTTGACTTTTTTACTTTGAAGGTAGCAGGGGAGGTGTTAACGTTAAACACTGCTTACATATATACTACTTTACTCATCCTGACCACATTATCTTTTTAGTGTCCCCTTTAGAGCAGGGGTCTGCAACCTTGACCTTCCAGATGTTTTCGAACTGCAGCCACATTGAGGCAGGGCCTCATGGGAAATGTAGTTCCAAAACCTCTGGAGGGCCAAGGTTGGCTGACCCATGCCCTAGAGCAGTGTTTCTCAACTCTGGTCCTCAGGACCCACTAACGGGCCCGGTTTGCCAGATACCTGAAGCACAGCAAAGGTTATACCAATAGTCCAAGGGGGATGGAGTGCAGCGAAAACAATGTTCCTTTAAGTCCCAGGAGCAGATTTCCCAGATCCTGAAGAGCGCTTTCTTCCTAGGGTAACCTCAAAAAAGGAATAACCTCATGGTGCGTTCTGATGTATACCACATGGATAAACCAAAGAAGCGTCGGCACACTCACGTGAAATAGAGCCTTCCTAGCTCTGGATGATGCACCTGTGGGTTATTAACGGCTACCCACTTGCCCTTTTCGTTACAGGTAGTCTTGATACTTCAAGTCTTTACACCCTTAAATATGGATACAGACAGGACATAGCATGTAACGAAAAGGGCAAGTGGGTAGCCGTTAATAACCCAGAGGTGCATCATCCCGAGTCAGGAAGGCTCTATTTCACGTGAGTGTGCTGACGCTTCTTTTGGTTTATCCATGTTGTATACATCAGATCGCACAATGATGTTTATCCTTTTTTTGAGGTTACCCTAGGAAGAAAGCTCTATTCAGGATCTGGGAAATCTACTCCTGGGACTTAAAGAAAGGAACATTGTTTTTCGCTGCACTCCATCACCTTGGACTATTGGTATATATTTTGGTGGTTCGGGACAGGAACCACGTGCGAGTGCCTGTAGTGATCCTGCTTTTAATATCTTATCAGCGCTGCCATATTGTGTTTGTACAGCACAGGTTATGATTTGCTGCTCAGTGATTGGGGAAATGCAGACAGAATTCTCAATCCTGCAAAAGTGATCCTTAAAACCTGCCCTGTTTAGAGAGTCCTGAGGACTGGAGTTAAGATACACTGCCCTAGAGTGTCCCCTTTGGGTTGGGACATGACATATCATTCAATGCTGGTGTCTCGCAGCTCTAACACTACTTTTATTGTGTAATTGTATATTCTCGTGTTGTTAAAACACACCGCCACCTGCCATTTGAATCAAAAGTACATGTAAAGGAATGTGGGCTTTTAAGTTATTTTATTCTAGAGTATCCCTATAAGGGGGAGAGGAGTAATGATTAGTGAATGAAGGCTGGTAAAACTGGTGATGTTTGGATCAGTTGTAGGAAAGCGTTGATGTTTGGTGTCCTTCGCAGGAGATGACATCAACTTATTTTAACCTACCAGTGTCTACGTGAAATGTCTCAACGTATAGTTTAAACTACTTCACATAAGTGACTGATACTGGTGCAGTTGGTGGGGAGGTTCACTGGAGTTCAACCCTCGTGACAGCTGGAGATCCATCTTCTAGTCGCTCAATCTTGGGTATGCAGTGTGATTTAGCACCAGTTGTTCTGAAAAGGGTTGCATTTCACATTAGAGGTGAAGGTATAGCTGTCGAGCTCTTCTGACACTGCCCTCATATACTGGATATAAAGCCACAGCTGAGAAAGGGATTTCAAACGAGAATTGCCTAATTCTATTTGTGACACTGGAGGACTGTACACTCTTTTTTTTTTTTTTTGTACTGTTACCCCTTAAAAGTGCATTGGGCATCAGGATGAGTGTCCAAATTGTGTTACGTTAGAGTAGGATCTGGCCACGTGGCCTACATTGCATAAGCCACCATAACATTTAATGTATGCTCATATCTTGCAACCATAGGCGACTCTACAGGGGGGGCAATTGCCCCCCCCTAGGTTATTCCTTGCCCCGCCCATGTGCCCCCCCCCCACCAAAAATCAGCTTCATCAACATTAAATAATAACAGGCACTTAAACTTAAGCATTTTCACAGGGTTGAAATGTCTCAGCAGTGAAGTGGTTAATGTTCAGACTATACATTACATTGTGTATTACATTAGTTTTTGCCTTGGTTTAGTTGTATATTAAGGGTTAATGGGTAGGCTTCATCCCTCACATTATACATTTTATTTTTTCCTTGATTAATGGCATTTTAGGGGTTAATGTGTTAGCTATATGCCTAACAGTGTATTCATTTCATGTTTTACCTTGATCAATGGCATTTTAGGGGTTAATGAGTAGGTTAAATGCCACATTGATTATTATTTTTATTGTATTTCCCCGGGTTTAAGGCATTTTAGGGGTTATTATGGAAGTTAGAATCTAAAGGGTCTAATTATCTTTAGATCCTCTGCTTTTTGTCACATTTCGGGGAATTTATTTCGCCGACAATAAAGTGAATTCCCTATTTAGCGAATGGTCACTGTAATTTGCTAAAAGTGGAGTCGCTGAAGGAGCAATCAGACATTCAGCGAAAACTGCCGAACTGCGGCAAATAAAGTATCATATTAGTACAATAAAAAGGCATCATTGCATCACATTACTCTGGGGTTTTGGAATCTTATTTATATATACTTATTTAGGGCACTATTACCTGGTGTGAGTTAACCCTTGCGTCTGCATGGTTTTACGTTAGCGCCAGGTTAATCGAGTCTAGCGCCTGACCAACAGATCTTTTGCCTCTCGCTACAAACGGGAAAAATCACTTAGCGCGTTGCTATTAGCGATTTGTAGCTTGAGCTTACTGTACTTTCCGCGTCCTTTACTTAACATGGGGAGCGCTAGAGATCTCTAGCGCTTTTGCAGCTAGCAGATCAGTTGGTGCCAGCGCTAATTTTTGAGGGGCGCTAATTGCACCATTTTACCTACTGCTTAACCCTGGTGCTAACTCCAAAAAAACAGATCTTCGCCCAAAATTAACAGGCAATTGAAAGGAATGCAGCACAGGTGTTCTCTTGGCCCCATACACTATAGCAATGGATCTGGTCCGCATTGTCGTTGCAGTCGGCTCTATTATAAAAGTATCCTTTATCCACATATATCCTAATTCTAATATATTGCCTAATTTTAAACATTTTATGCTGGGGGTTATTCATAGTATGGAAGCGGTTGATTATTAGGGTGACTGTGTGGACCAAGTTTAAAGGGACATGTGAATAAGTCTTGCCCTGAAACATGTATTTTTATATACTGCAGCAGGGAAATTTTTGTCGCTCACCTGGCCTTCCTTTTGGATCTATTAAATGCAGTGTAATGATTCTACCTGCTGTTGGGTGGCATTTATCATGCAATGCCCATCAGCCTTAATATGTGTGCATCAAACCATGGATGATACGGCCACCTTGGATGATTTTAATAATGCAGGGGTGTGAGGTTATTCACTGGATGTGTTCATATTCAAGCTTGTGAGGGCGGGGGATAGGTATGGCCCGGCACTGGGAAAAAAAAACGTTCTATCCTGTACACAACCACATGAGCGCTGGGTCTCAGCCCGGGTTTTAGAGTTTTCCTAGCGTGCGCTAAACGACCTTGTTCATGGACTACTGCAGACAAGGTGATCTGTTCGTGGGTTGTCAGGCACTATGTTTTAGCAACTCGCGCTAAATGTTTCCTTAAGCGATGGTGTTATAGCTCACACAGGTGATTGGGCCCTTAGTTTTATTCAGTGATATGATTTAGTGGTGAAAATTATTAGTGCCCCCCCCCAGTTTTGACTGCGGTATCTTCTGTGCCCCCCCTAAATATTGTTCCTAGAGTCGCCACTGCTTGCAACTAAATCTCAAGCTGTGTTTTAAATTCTTGTTGACCTGTTGCAGAAGCTCCTTACGACTCATGCAGATTTTGGTTGCGTGCAGGCCCCTTGTAGCTAACGTGGACACACACGCGCACTCTCACTCATACACTCTTGCTTATCTTCTGAATCCAGAAGATGAGATGGAGCCCTTGTTTGCTGGTTGTATTGACTATACTCTTTTGATCCCTGTGTAGGCTGACATGATCGAGGATTGCTGGATCTCTCATGCAGAGGAAGTTTCCTTGGCATGTCAGGTCTGGCTGCACTTTTGGGTTGATGCTTTCTGATTTGCATATGGTACAGTTTCCGTTGTAATTGTAGCACTGGTCTAAAACCTTCCTATGAGACCTGCATGGGGACACGACGTTGTGCAGTCCGCTAGTGCTATTACCTTTCTCAGTGTTCTCATGTTTTTAATTCTTATGAGACTAGCCCTTGTATGGTCTTTTGCTATATTAGGTCCATTAATGTTTTCTTCCCCTGTTTCCGTGCTCTTAATGGCTTTTAATTTAGGTGTACACATACACACCCTGTCCTGCTTTTGAGTGAAAGCAGCATTGTAGGATTTGCAAAATGTATCTTCTGATGGACTCTATTCTTATGTTGATACAATGTTGCATTACTGCGAATCCGGCAGGTGCAAAAAGCACTATAGATAATCTCTCATTCTCCATCTCTCTACATCCTTAGGCAGGAAATCACACTTTCAATATTTTTTAATTTTTTGTCTTTACAATTGTAAGCAATATAAAGACCTGGAAATTGTTTCAATCCATTAGTAATTAGCTCTGAGCAGGGTTTCCAAAAGTTTCTGTCTGTAATGTGTGTTTCTGGTTTGTAAAACATGTATGCCTTTCATGGCTCATAATGGAACACCTTTACATGCACTTTCTCTTGGTGATCATAGTAGAACCTTCAGAGGGTTTTTTCATACATACACGGTATTAAGACGTGTGTTTCTAGAGACATTGGGCATACCATTTGTCTGTCACCCCCTCCATACTATTTGACTGTCGCTCATCGACCCAACAGTTTCTGCAGCACTTTACAATAGAGAATGGGAAATGAATTTGTTAACCAGAAATAGAGGTGTAGAAGGGACTCTGTTCAGATTGGCCTGCAAGCTAGAGGCATTGAGGTGATCAGTTCCAACAAGTTCCATAGCGCTGTACAATGGAAGAGGCAAAATATCAAATATACATAAGTTAAACACCCAGAACAGTAGGAGAGCGGACGAGAGGCATGGATAATTGATGGTCGGGTCAACTAGTACTAGAGTTGGGTCAGAAATGGTGATCCGATTCCAAGCTGCGCGCTTTGCAGCTCTGTTGTTGCAGCTGTACGGTACATTTGTCACAAAAAGAACCCAGTCGCGCTGTATCAAATATCAGTCTTGGTGCAGCCACAGATCACCTGTGTACAGTCACTTATTCTAGAAGCCACAGCTAAATACAAACACTAACTGTGACGGCGCACAACCAAATAAATATACTTATATAATGCAATAATTCCTGCAAAGAAAATATAGAAAAACTAATTGTGCAATATGTCTGAAGGTGTGCTCCACCAATGCATACAAGAAGCTATACGCCTTACAAAACTGGCTCAAGCATTGGTAGCGCCACAGTACCATCACAATCTCACCAGCCTTCCACCACATCCACATGTGTAGAGGCGTCGGATAACCCTGCTGCAGGTAGATCAGGCACATATGAATAAGATGCTTTTAAGGGTAAAGATTTAGTTATAGAAGATACGTTTTTCTAACTTTTTTGTTCTCTAAAGGGTTTATTTATCACTTTTTTTCCATTGAAAGACTCAAGGGGTTATTGCCACCGAATTACTCCGAAAGGTGAATTTCAAAGTTCTGTGCAATTTCGGGACTGTTAATCTAGTCCAGGGGTCAGCAACCTTGGCTCTGATGTTTTGGGAACTACATCTCCCACGATGCTCAGTCACCTATTAGGCTGACTGAGCCACATGGGAAATGTAGTCTGCTAGCATTCCCCTCCGGCTGGTCATGTGACGCGGCCTCCAGCTGGGATCGAGAGTGCGTCACAAGCCGGCGACTGCTCAGAGGACCACGTGATGCAGTCAGCCAGCGCTCGTAAGAGCATGTGCCCAGCCGGAGGGGAATGCTCTTAACGCATTCCACTAGCAGTGAGGTCTGTGCAGTGGGTAAATGGGGTGGCTGGCCATACATTTCAATATTGACATCTACTGGACAGGCTTTTAGCAAAAATGAAAAAATGATTTATTGGATAGCGGTCACATGACCTTAAAGTGTCAGTATGCATACTCTGTCTTAAAATATTAGTATCTGTGCATCCCTAAGCAGAATAGCTATAGTTTATTTTATGAAAGAATGAGGGTACTGCTAACAAGCATCGCTCATCGTTGGTTGCATCATCTTGGCCTGCCTTTGAATTTTTCTTCTCCAAATAGCCAAGATGTGCCGCAGTTCCAAGAACACAAAAAGAATAGCTGTGGTGCGCTCAAAACCCATAGACATAATTGGGGGTGCTCCATTCCCAAAGTGGCCCAGCCAGCACGTGCTACAAATATAACCATACGGGAACAGGCACTCCATATGCTGGATATTGATTTAGAAGGCAACGTTTCTGCTGCTAGAGCGGCCTGTATCAAGACCTCATAAAGGCTGCTCGAGTAGTTGTAAGAACAATGATTTTTGTTTTTCATTGCCACAACAGTTCTTGTTGAATAAGAGTTGCTGGAGTATGTAACTTGCAGAGTCTCTATTTTGGGCTCCAATCCCGCTGTTCAGCTTCACAATCTGCTTCAAATATTTGGGGTTTACAGGTGTGCAGCAGACATACAAAGCAGTGAAAGTCAATACGACGAGTCTTTGAACTTTTAGAAATCATTTGATGTAAGATGCTTTGATTATTCCAAGTTCCACTTTTATTTATAAACAGATTCTGATTATTGTGCTGTAAAAGCGGAGTATCTCCTATCTACTAGCGTTTGGATTGTATTTTAATGTACCCTTGCCTTTAAAACGGCTCATATACCCAGGGATCACAGTTGCAAGGCAAGATCACAATACACATTTTAAGAGCATTTTCCTCATTCCTACCTTCTGCTTCAGGCGGTATTTTAATATTTCCTGCAGTTCAGATTCCTAAATGCATCTTTTTTGTCAGCAGTTTATACTGCTTTGTGAGAGATGAGAAAAAAACATTTTGTTTTCCCCAAACTCGTCATTCTTGCCATTCCTGACTTTAAAGATGCGCTGTTCATTCATAAGTAATTAATTCACGGTTTTGTGTTTATTCATTAGGTCTCCGTGTCAGCATGTGGGTTGTGATGAAGACACTACACTCCCTGCAACACATGTCGCACAGAATAATGAAGGTCCAATAATTGAAGATGAACACACTAAAGAAAAAGTAAGCGTGTGCAGCCTCTTTGTTTAGTTGAATACAATCCAATCTGAAGCATGATGTTATTTTGGTGCTTCCAACAATATCATTTAGTACATTAGAACCTGCAATGTGTTGTCCCCCCCCCCCCCCAATTATGACCTGCTTTACAGGAGACCACTGGTCACATCTGCTACTTTCCATCTATGAAGGAGTTCATGACTTTCAAGACACCATTGCAATCTGAGCATTTAAAACAGTGTTTCCCAAACCTGTCCTCAGACACACAAGGTTTCCATATATCTGAAGCACAGGTGATGTAATTTGCTGCTTAGTGATTGCAGGATTACGTCTGCATTTCCAAGGTGATCTAAAAATCGGGTCTGGTTGAGGATCCCGAGGACAGGTTTGGGAAACACTGATTTAAAAGAATACTTAAATAAACCCCCTCCCCCCTCTCCAAACATGACGACTTCGCCAGTGACCTGATGACTGACAGCCAGGAAATTCAAAATCCAGGCTGCTGGAAATACTACTGTGGGCAGAGGAAAGTTCTCCACCTCAACTGGCTATTACACTAGATTGGTGCCGGGGGGCTGTGACTTTACCTGTGGGATAGTTCCCCCAAGCAAAGGATCGCGTATGTTGTTCAGAGACAACTTTCAGTATGCAATAAATCCAAAATCCGCACTGGACAAGTTGAGTCCTGTGCTGGCACTGCCATATTGCTGCTTCATTGGCATTGTGCTCTGGAGACCAATTTCGTGCCACCACTGTCAACGCTGAATGTGTGAGCTGGAGAACGCCTTGCCAGGACTGCCAGCTCACCTCATACCAGCCACTTTGTTTGGGACCGCAGCCTACTGAGACCTAATGTGCCCAGGATTTGATTGACAGGTGGGGCCCTGCACGTTTGCTAAGAATTTATAGACCATTTATTCATTTGATAGTATTTGGGGAGCACATTATATTGAAAAATAGAGCGTTAAAAATATCAGAATGGATACTTTAATATCCTGTGTTTTTTTAAAAAAAATAAAAATAAAAAAAAATTCTGCCATCTTGCTGCTCCTTCCCAGAGATGCCCAAGTGGCCGCTTATTCCTCTTGGCCACATGACCAAGCAAAACCTCTCCTTCCACGGGATTTCTGCTTCTCTATTATGCTTCATTGTACCGATAACTTTTTAATCTGATCTGTCATTTGCAGTCTGCTTCAGAGAGGTTCACAGTGACACGACCTGACCTGTGAAAGAGATGGTGTAATAAAACAAACACTGCATGTCAGTCCGATCAGGAGCTGCTGGATTAACTGTCACAGCCACGTCCTTCTACAGAATTTGCCTTTATGCTCGAACTGTAACCTCTGATCAATTTGTTAGCTTTAGCTTCTCTCAGAAGGGTGCGAACGTGCAAGCCCTCGAGCGTTCTCACGGCTGCGGGCTTTTAAAGTTATCAGGTTTATTTTTTTTCTTCTAACCGTCTTTCGTGGTGTTACTGGTTTTGAACTGGACTTCAGTTGTTTTAGTCCTGTTATGGCAGGTGGCGCTTTCCACTGAAGATGAATGTTTGGCTGTGTATTAAATGCTACGTTTATGCCTGTTGTATGGATTTCGCTGATCAGTTTGGGTTCAAGAATTTACGCTTGTCTTTCCGTTAATACAAACTGTCATAGTACACTGTTACCCGGTCACTCCTTTTGCAGCCAAACGAATGTTGGTGGACACCATCGTAGGTCACAACTTTAGGATATTTGGAGCTGGATTGATTTGCTTTAAATCGTGCTAGTGTTGTTGGATCCTGTGATGTGGGGTGCGTTATGCGTGGTACGGGGTTCTTATGAAAAGAACACTTGACATCGGAGTACACAAACCTAATCCTGCCGATAACACAAAATTGCTTCCACAGCCCTTTTGTTAACGATGGCTTGTGATGTGTATAAAGTGCTTAATTCATGTATAGAGTTTGCCCCAGAAACATCGCTCACAGTCCTTCCAGACATACAATTACGTGGTTGTGTCTGGTAGCGCACATAACTTAGGCAAGAAGTAAACACTGTACCCAAAATAAACATGATTTCCATTCCCTTGGAGCGGTTATGCAAACTTCACATATCACCAGTTAAAGGTTTCTTGATAAGTGATTTCTATTTAACCCTTTGAATACAGCATTTCAGTGACTTTATAAGATTAATTCTCATCTCCCCTTTCCCTAACCATTACAATTAGATTTTTGAGTAATCTGCACACACTGGGAAGCAGGATTTGGTTTTATGCTTGATATCACCGTTGTAGGGAACCAGAACCTGTATCATGAGTTAATTTTTTTTTAAATTTAGACCGAGCCTTAAATCCTTAACACGAAATATACAAAAATATATATTTTTTTTTTCGTAGGTCTGGCTTATCTTAAACTCTTGTGCAGAATAAACTTTGGTAACCTTCTGTTATGGTCTATTTACACCCCCCCCCCCTCCCCAATCTATTTTTTTTTCTCCCCAACACTAGAAGGAAGTTGAGCAACTTAAAATCCCACCTGTAGAGGAAGCCAGGGACCCTGTACCTGCGAGTCAGACGGTGGAAGATGCTGTGTTTGAAGACTGTCCAAAAGATGAGAAGGTACTTCAGTTAACGTTTTTTTTTGTTGTTGTTTTTTTCCAGACGTTCGTTGCAAAAGATTTTTTTTAACAAGTTATACACCCTATACAAGCTGATAAAATGAACACAAAACAATATCTTTAAAGGCTCTTCCAAAATAATCTGTTTCCTCAATTTAGATGAATAAATTGTTCCCAGACCAGCAGGATTTTGTTCTCTGGAATAGGAAGCGACTGACGCCTGTTAGACTGTCATAGTCGGGCAACGTTTCATATGTAGTTTTTTTTGTAGAATAATCCAGAGATGTGTGAGCAGTAGGGTAACCTCTTGGAAACTGGCGGCTGCTTTAATTTTTTTTTTTAATGTGTGTGTGTATATATAACGCTTCTTTTAATCTGCAGGAGGACGTTTTAACTGTACCAGCTATTGACGCAGGCACCAAAGACCTTGAAAAAGGATCTTTGAAATTGGCAACTAGTACTGAGAACATTTCCAGTTCATCTACCTCAGAGATTCCCCCTGTTCCACTGCCAGAGTAAGTCTCCTTCACGTTCTTCTATGTGGTCAAGCTGGTGTCTTCACCTTGTTGCAGAGAGTAACGGCTAAGGCTGTGGTCACATGAGCACAGAGAGTGCTTCTGTGTGTCCGCTCTTCCCTCTGTTCGTCGCAGCTTTGACGGCTCGACTGGGAGGGCCACGTGGTGTAGTGTGTGCACTAGTTGCGTACGCTACCACGGACGTGCTTTCAGCCTCCCCCGTCAAAAAGGTGCGATGGACGTAGACTGGGGCTACAAAGCGCTATCCTCCATAGGACTGTGCTCAGCGACGTGGCCAGATGGGTGTCAGAGTGGAAGGAACGTTCACTCTCAGACGTTCCGCTCTCAAAAACACTAGTGTGACCGCAGTCTTTGGTTGATCATCACAAGCATTCAAATGAGTGGGATTGCGTATTGATCACACATGTGATTGCAGGTTGTGTTTAATGGACACCTGCAACATTACATTGGTTTATGTTTATTGTCTTCAAAATAAAAGTGAATTTTAATGTAACCGATTTGGACCAGTATGTAGTTTTAATCCATATGAACCAAAAGCAATAAATTCCTACTTTGCAATATTACAAGTCGTCTGTAAAGACTGAGCTAGAACACAGTGGGCGTTGTGTACTAGTTGCGGTCTATGCTGTTTTTCATGAGTTCCAGATGGCATTTGGGGGAGGTTTACGACCATGTAAACCAGTCAAAGATTTTGGGCAGTATTACAAAGCTGGTTTAACTTAACCAGGTATGTTGTAAACTCGACAACCCCATAGACTATAATGGCTCTGGTAAGTTTGCAGCAACACGCGACCTGCAGAATCTCTCCTCGCAAGATCCGGCAGGTCAGTGGAGTGATTCGCAGAGGGTGACTGGGACCCCCCCCCCCCCCTGTCTCTCTCTGCTCCCGGTGGCAAGAAGAGGTGTATCGAGCCGCTGTTCTCACACCGGGATGAGAGGTATTATTTATTTATTTATTTTTCGGCTGGTGCGAACGGATTCTGCAGAATCCGTTATCAGTTAGCACCAGGTCCTAGCTGTGGTTAACTTTTCAGTAACCGCAGCAGGACGGTAAGCACAAAGTACAGTAAGCTTGTGCTGGAAAGTGCAAGATCCGAATTGCAAACTTTTTTACCCCTTAGCGTTCGGATCGTAATATGCTCCGCCTGCGCTAGGGCAACCAAGGCTAACGTTAGCGATATGACTGTAATATGGCCCTTTGTTTTATGTACGACTGAATACCATGTCATCGTGCATAAAATCCTTTATCTTCACTCTAATGAAACACAGGTTTAGTTTCACATAAACTGTCATTAACAGGCTAAACCTCGTCTCTAGATGGGACGTAACGCTAATGAATGAACTCAAGCTGCTCAATTAAGAAGCAAAAGCGGAATCATTTTACAATCCACAACCCCCCCCCCCCCCCGAAAAAGGGAGGGCACATTTGGGAGCAAAAACAAAATGTGACTTGGCCTGCAAATGACAGAAAATGGTTAAAAACACAAGTCCTGGAGTCGGCTCCATACCAACCTATGCTGGAAGTCATGTAGCATGACATTACATGAGTTTTAATGTGGATAAGTGCAAGATAATGCACCTGGGACGTAAAAACCCAAGGGCTGAATATAGAATATTTGATACAGTCCTAACCTCAACATCTGAGGAAAGGGGTTTTGGGGTTATTATTTCAGAGGATCTAAGGGTAAGTAGTCAATGTAATAGAGCAGCAGGAAATGCTAGCAGAATGCTTGGTTGTGTAGGGAGAGGTATTAGCAGTAGGAAAAGGGAAGTGCTCATGCCACTGTACAGAGCACTGGTGAGACCTCACTTGGAGTACTGTGTGCAGTACTGGAGACCGTATCTCCAGAAGAATATAGACATCTTAGAGAGTTCAGAGAAGGGCTACTAAAATGGTGTACGGCTTGAAGGAGAAAAGTTACCAGGAAAGGCTTAATGATCTTAACATGTACAGCTTGGAAAAAAGACGAGACAGGGGAGATATGATAGAAACATTTAAATACGTAAAGGGAATCCACAAGGTAGAGGAAGGGAGTATATTTAAAAGGAAACAAAGTAGCAAAACAAGAGGACATAGTCTTAGATTAGAGGGGCAAAGGTTTAAAAGTAACATCAGGAAGCATTATTTTACTGAGAGGGTGGTGGATACATGGAACAGCCTTCCAGTAGAAGTGGTAGAGGCCAAAACAGTGATTGAATTTAAGCAAGCATGGGATAGGCATAAGGCTATCCTAAACAAAAGAGAAATCCAGGTAAAGTATCCATGTAATTGGGCAGACTAGATGGGCCGAAAGGTTCTTATCTGCCGACACTGTCTATGTTTCTATTACACTGGCAGGGGGGTGTCTCTGCCACATGTTTTAGGTGCAAAACCTAACTTTTATTGCTGTGGATCCTGTGTGCTCGTATTCACTGCCTTTTACTATGAGTTTTTTTATTGCCCTGGATCCTGTGGATGTTCATACTTACTGCTTTTAGCACAAGAGTTATACTGCTATGGTGCTCTGATATGCTCATACACACCGTACATTACTGTGAGTTTTATTGCTGTCCAGCTCTGTGGTACACTCATACACACTGCACATTAATGCGAGTTGTTCTACTTTATAAAGTTGGGGGGGGGGGTGCCAAAATATAGGTTCAGCCCTGGGTGCCAAATGTTCTAGGTACGCCTCTGCCCTTTATCCATAATGCTCAGGATTCCCAGCAACCCAGGCTTCGGTTTCTCCTGGAATCGGGAACCCGGAAGAATCTGATGTCTGAAAGGAAGGAGATGGGGGTCAGGAGAGCGGTGACCCTCTTCCTGCTACAGCTACCATCGTGTACACACACTGGGAGCGCTTTTCTTTGTAGACATGCTGCTCAGATCCTGCGTGACTGCAAGCCTGTTACACACTGGGGCTGACCAGAGTCTGCTTGGGCATTTGGCAGCCAGGCCTCAGAAGAGCGACCTGTCTGCAATGTCCCTAATCTGGAATTAATCCAGAAGGCTCCGAAAATCCCAGTTTTCAAAGTCTGTCTAAAATTCCAGGTTAGTGGTGCCCAGCCAGTATGTATAAATATATGTGGGGTTTACATTTATTCATCCTATGAGTAAATCTAATGAATTTTTCCAAGTGCTTGACACATTTACCTAGAATTTTGGCGACACAAACTATAGTTAAATGGCCATTCTCCTCCAGGTAGCTCTTCAACTGACAGTGATACTGTTGCAGAGGATCTCCAACTAGATACTTTTTTCATGATACTGAAACCCCCTATGAAAATCCAGTCTTTTCCATATGAAATGCACCCTCTGACCTGCGCAAAAAGTATAGTTAAAGGAAAACTCTACTCCATCCAGACTACTTTGTATAAATTTAAAGTGCTCAGGATGTGAGGAGTGCACCCCCTCTTTGCTAAAATGCTGGGTGAAGTGGAGGAGTTTCCTCCACCCTACCCGGCGTCGCCAGGAAATTTGGAATTTTCACAGCTGCCAGTTACTAGTGACGTCAGCACGCAGAGAGCATGCCAACGTCACGATCTCTAGCGTTCTGGTTCTGACGGGCCACGATACATCGTTCTGCACAGGCGCTACGGGACTTGCATATGTAAGGTTCATTGGTCCTGTTGTGGTGCACAATTTGTGTTCCCTATGCTACGCAAGGAGCGAAGGAAACACAAATTGTGCAGAAAAGCCCTGTGACTTCAGAGTTCAGAAGTCCCTTAACGTTTGTCCCTCGCACACGGCTGAGTAAATTTAGACAAAAAAATAAGTAATTGGGCAGAGGCTGTCAGCCTCAATCTAAGGGCGTAAAAAAGGGACCTCCAGTTCTCGGTGGCGTGTTTCTTTAAATCTGTAGTATGTCTGTCTTGATGGCTTTAATCGAAATTGCAGAAGCTTTATGCGCGCATGAGCGGGGTTATCCTGAGGCAAGTTGTTATACAATGCTGCCAGAGAAAAAAATATATATTTTTTTCATTTGAGAGCAGAGAGAGCAGTATCTTGGCTGAATTAGAAGTCATTCTCCAATCAGCTGATCACAAAGCTCCCAAACATTGATTTGTTCATTAATCCAATGTTTTGATTCTACAATCTGCTGTTTAACTTTCAGTTGGAGCTGGCATTTTTTTCTCTAATTGTAGGTGCCCAGCCAGCCGAAAGCTAATCATTTATTGAGACACACATTTGCGGTTTTCCTTTCCATCTTTAAAACCTCATTTCCTACATTCCTGCTGTAGCACTCACAGGAGTGCCCTACTTTCACGATACGTCATCCTAATTTCGTACACGCATGCAGATGATCTGGGAATTACACTGTGCCCTGCCAAACACGTGGCAACGGGCCAAGCTCCTTTTAACTGTGTAACAAATGCCACCTGCTTCAGGCTCGATTATCAAGGCGTTTGTGCGGTGTCTTTTAAAGGTGCAATGAAGATTGTATGCTACATATCAAAATGCACAAAGTTTATGAAGCCTGAAAAATTCGTTTCATGTACACCCTTAGGCACACAGCCTGATGGCCATTTAAGGCTGGCGGCACACGAGCAGAGGAAGGAGCGTCTGTGAAAGTGGACGTTCCTTCCACTCTCTGCGCTCGGCGTACAAAGTGCGTTACTCCTATGGAGAATCGCGCTTTGTATCCTTTCAGTGTCTGTTTAGCTTTTTGACGGGGAGTGCTTTTTCACGTCCGGTGGAGGACCTTCCCCGTCAAAAACCCACGGACGCAGGGAAGTGCGGCGCATATGAGCCATAAATACGCTCGTGTGCCAGGGGCCTCAACCATTTAATTTTGTTGCAATCACCCGAGGTCAAGCATGAAATTTTCCAGTTGTGGTGTCATGTCAGCACTCAAAAAAAATAAATCCTGTGTTTTGAAATGTTCAGTGGATATTGTATATGGAATACTCAGTGCGAGTGTTTTTTAAAAATTTATATATAGATATATATATATCTATCTATCCCATCTAATTCTATTTGTAATAAAGGTTTCCCCTTGACCATTTTCAAACCTTAACATTAAAAACAGCTATTTATGTAATGTAGAACAGGGCTCAGCAACCTTGACCCTCCAGGTGTTTTGGAGCTACATTTCCCATGAGACTCCAACCTAATGAGTGCTGAGCATCATGGGAAATTCCATTCCAAAACAAGTGAAGGGCTAAGGTTACTGACCCTGATGTAGAAGATGGCCTTTTATTCGCCTATATGTCTCACATTGGTTTGGTTAGCAGGAGATGCTTCTAGGAATTGATCTCAGCTCCCTCAAAGGAGTTGAGAATATCAACTGGTTAGATTTCTTTCTAAAACAAAATTCTGGTAAAATTGCAGATTAACACTTCATGTCCATGGAGAGCGTCTTCATGCTGCCATATGTATAAAAATGCTCCTAAGCTTTGTGATTTGTAGGTAGGTCATTATAAAACATACATTGCCCATAGCTCCATGCAGGCACTGAGTGGGATGAGAAAAGCACTCTGGGTAACGTCCCGGTTAAGTTTCTTGGGTAAATATTTAAACTGCTGCGCAAACAATGAATACAAAACCTGTTAATATAACCGTCATTTTAATCGCTAGGCAAATCTATACAATGTATACATTAATGTGAGCATCAGTTAAGCAAGTAAAGGTTAAAATTCTGAACAGAAATTACTCTACTGGATTTAGGATGCTGATTTTGATTGGCTTTGGCCTGGCTAGTGACATCACGTCCTACAAACACTTGTATGATTAAAGGCGGAAACACGCTGCATTCTATGAGGTCGGGCTATAAGTGGGAGGGTTTATAGTAGGGGTCAACAAACTTGGCCCTCCAGATGTTTTGGAACTAGATCTCCCATAGGCATCGCATCGGCTAACCTAAAAAGTGTCTGAGCATCACGGGAGATGTAGTTCCAAAACCTCCTGGAGGGCAGAGTTTGACCCCTGGTTTATAGTATGCAAATCACTGACTCCCATGATTCTCTGGCCATCTATTGCAGTCAAAGATTTCTGGGAATTGTAAGTCAACATCTCGGGGGGGTGGGTTGACATCCCTGGTTTAAAATGTGTCCTATCACTCAATTTGTGTTACTCTGACCAGTGCTCAGTGGCTGCTATGCAAACTCAGGTCAGTTTGCACTTTTTTTTTTTTTTTTTTTTCCCTGTGGGTTTTTCCCTCTGTTTCTAATAGATTGCACACATGCTGCATAGAAGCATTTTTTTTTTATTTTTTTTATTTTTTTTATTTTTTTTTAAATTTGCATATTTCTTGAAATTCTACTAAATTTCCTGTGAAACCTGAAGAATCTGAATATTTCTTGACATGTGTTTAAGATATTAACCCTTAAAACGGGACTCGTGTTTCTGGATGTAAAGAGATTGCCTTTTAGGCTAGGGTCAGACAAATGCATTTTTCACGTCTACCGTCAAAAAGTGCGTTGATGCGTCCAAACGCATTTTTTTCACAGAAGACGCAATTGCGGTCATACGATGCGCAATTTCGGCTATTTTTTTACGATCCAAACCAGGAAACTTTGGGTGTCTGGACGTTATGTTGGCCGGACATGAGTAGCGTCTGACGTCTCCTAATCACACGCCGCTATGCAGATACCGCGCGCTCTGTACGTCAGTACTAGCGGTTTGACGTTCTTGCGAAAATGCGTTCGTTTGCCGCTTGCGTTTCGCGGCCGAACTTTCGTGTGGGCGTACTTCGTGTGTGGGCCTGCATTGGACGTCATTTGCTGCTACCAAGGCCGTAAAAAAAAGTGCGGCTAAACGCACGTTCGCACTGCGTTCGTCTGACCCCCAGCCTAAATCTTCTCGTTGTTGTTTATGATTTAATACTTGCAGTTAGTGGAGTGACCTCTAAAGTGGTGCTTGTCATAGATTTCCTGCGGTGACTACCCAGTCATACCCCAAATCTATGCATCTGCTAAAATTCTTTCCAAGCACCCAAAGAGTAAAAAAAGATGTTGTTTTTTTCCTTTAGTGCTGTAGAAAATTCCAGTGCCGCTCTCCCCATAGTCAGCTCTAGTGAAAGTGAACAGTCAGACCCTGACTGTGACATTGGGGGGGCACCAGAGGTTGACCCTCAAAGTGAGCCCTCCTTTATCAAAACGCCTGCGAGGTGAGTAATGACATAGATGGAGTTTGCAAAGCCAAACCCTTTCAAAATAATGGTTTCAAAATAAAGTGCCAAAACACAAGGTAAACCTACCATCTGTTGCTCTGGCTGCGCATCATTCATCGCTCACGTGCTCTGCTTGCTGCTCGCTTTGCAACCATCAGTCTGTGTATTACATATGCATGAGCTAAACAGAAGGCCGAAATGCAACTAAAAAGATATTTGGGCTTTATTGAGAAATCGCTTCCCCATTTTTAATACTGATGTCCTATGCACAACATCTGTGCTCATCTGCCAGCTTTGTCTTCCAGGCTTGTTGATCCACGTTGGTAAACATTGATGCGTTACCTTAATGTTTTTTTAAGTTGCATTCTTGCTCTGTATTTAACGAGATCTCTCAACTAATTGGTTAAGAGTTGCTGTACGGTGCATTGATGTCTGCAGAGCCAAAGTTTACAATCCCTGGCTCCAAATGGAAATAATTCTTGTGTTACACAAGCATGCTGCCTTCAGTAATTTGGAAAAGGGCTGTACCTGCACTCGTGTCACAAAGCGTCTCATTATTTGCAGCATCTGAAAATTTATAAATAAATAAATAAATAAATGCATCTTCTAATTGATGTAAAGAAATGCATGCTTTATACAGGAAACGTTTTGCACGTGTTTTCCTTTCTTTTCCAATCTTCCATTTCCTTTCAGTCTTGGGAATGAACATGTTGAGAACAACTCCATTCCACATGAAACGAGACCAGGCGTGAGCGCTCCCGGTACTGGCACCGGCGAGGAGCAGTTACCGATTAATGGCTCAGAGGGGCTTGCAACAGAGGTAAAAATAAACTTGTGCAAACTTTATAGAATTACTTTCTCATGACATGCTTCCCATGAGACAAATAGCTGTCCTGGCAGCTTCCGATGGAGACGTGACTGAGGTGAAGTCAGGACAGGTGTGAGTTATGTTGAGCTAAACCTGAATCTGACAATTTAAGTCTTTGAAAAGCTGTGGCGCTGACATCTTTGGGCTATTGTTAAAATTATTTTTTTATTTTTGTGTGCGGGATACTCCCTCCGTATCAGTTTGATTCCAGTTAAAATAGGACGCCCAAGGGTGAAGCATTGTTGCTTTATTTTAAAGGGACATTGTAGGCATCGTAAACTCTCAATGGAAACTGGTCAGGGTGACCGGAGTGTCTGTACTGCTCTTGGAGGAATAGCTTTCAGAGGGCTTATCCAGCCCTCCAATTGCAGGCAACTATTCTCTCCCTGAAAATCAGGTCAGCTGTATGATCACTGCAGCATCCCCCACCACACACATTCGCTTGCAAGAATCTAGTAGCATATCATGTCTGTAAGATTATTTTTGAGATTCAGTGCTGCACTAGATACAAGGTACGTTTTAATATGATCTTGAGGGTTAAACCAGTTAATGTTTAACTTTTCCATCCCAATCCCATTTTAACCCTAGAGTGTCCATATCAAGTGGTACTGTATTTGCCAATCCACCCCATGCATAACGTAGCTGTTTCTTTGAGTATTCATGTTTGGGAATATGCAAATGCTCAAAATGCAGTTTGACGGATTGCTAATATATTAGAAACTTTAGAAATCTAAAACCAGTCCCATCCCTTATCCGGGTGGTCTAGTTGTTGCATCGTTGCTTCTTAATACGTTAAGCAGACCCGCGTCTGCAGCACCTCATGGTGCTCTATGATGGCTTTGACAGTGTATTTTACCCAGTGATTTACGGTCTTCATTCGTATGTCATATGATCTATACCCTCAGTAGCAAATGGCTTTCTTGTAAGTAACGCAATCATTGCTATTTATGTACCACAAGGTAAATTGATCTTTTAGGAAAATCTATTAAGTTTAATGGAAGGAAGAGCAAACAGAAATGTCACAGATCAGTGCGTCGAACAACGAGCAAATATGCACTGAAATGAAGTATGGGTTAATATTCATGCTTGTGCTTGTTTTCTGTGATAAATCCTCCTCTGGGCAATGTAATCTGTCTTTTTTTAATTTTTAAACAATGGGAAACTGGTTCTACAGCATACAGTCATCTGATAATGGATTTCTTCAGACTTAAGTTCAGCTACAGTACAGATCATTATTTTGAAGGCGACGGTCGCATGGCTGTTGTTAACAGGACACCCTCTTGTCCTGTGTTTTTGCACGTTGATACTATGCGCATCATTTGTGTGTGTTCACCCCAGTTTGTCACTTTGACATCTGTACTGTGATCAGTGTCTGGTGATACAGTTTAATCATGTTATTGCCGAGTCCTTTGAAAACCATCTGCTTTGTGGATCTCCTATGCATTAAAACCCACATTATACACTTTTGGTCGCTAATTCGACAATAGTATAATTTCTACTTAAATCCGATAGCTTGACTTGAATTGGTCATCAGTATTAGTATTGACAAACTGTTTTCTCTTCCAGCCATGCAATGAACCAGTGATACTTTCATTAAATCTTATTTCCCAGGGATTGTGGCAAATAAAAAAAATATGATTATACTCAATGAGCAAATATCAGAGTATGGAAACTGATGCACAAATAGAGACTTTTAACCACTATTCATGTTTTTTCCAAACGCAGGTTTCATTGTCTGGAGACTTTTCATACTAACCTTCCTTGATCTTACAGAAATCTGACCAAATGGACACTGCTGGCGTTGACCCTGTAGTTCCTGGGAGCCAGAAGGACCCCGCTGACATTCCTACATTTGATGAATGGAAGAAACAAGTAATGGAAGTGGAGAAAGAAAAAAGTAAGTCATTGTAGCAATGAGAATACATAGCTTCACTGAAAATCTACTTTCCTGAGTAGGAGAGCAAAGTGTCTGCGCCCAGACAAACCGCGAGCGTTTAATTGGTGCAATGGACAAAGACTGGAGTGCTGGAAATACAAACTGTAATCCATAGTGGGAGGTATGGAATTGTCACTAACCTGAGACCATACGTGAGGTGATTTGAGATGGTTTAGATAGTTAACTCCAAGATTTCTATTTGATACCTTCTGAATTCTTGACCTGTAAAGGAATTGCCTTAAATGGATACTCGAAGGCAGTGGTTTCCAAACCTGGTCCCAAGGTTCCCCTAACGCAGTGGTTCCCAAACGTGGTCTTCCAGACATCTGAAGCAGGTGATTTTGCTGCTCATTGATTGCAGGATTCCGGCTGAATTTCCCCAAGGTTATCTTTAAAATCTAGCCTGTTAGGTGTGCTTGAGGACCGCGGTTGGGAACCTTTGCCCAAACAGGTCCGAATTTAAGGACTTAAAGAAATGCAGACTGAATCCTGCAATCACTGAGAAGCAAAGTCTAGCACCTGTGCTGTGCTTCAGATATCTGGCAAACCTGGCGTTTTAGGGGTACCAGAGGACCAGACTTGGGAAACATTGCTTTAATGTAAGAACAGGAGCAGTAAAGTGGATTTTAAATATCTTTTTGTTTGCTCTGTTGATCGGTTTTCTTTACGGACATTGGAATGACATTCTTGTAGATGTAAATATTGAATCACATTTAGGAGATAAACATTAATGTAAAGTGCAAACTAACGGGGATATTGAGGTATATTAATATATACATCTTGTATAACTGCTATAAAATGTTAGACATTCGGTAAGATGGGGGCTGTTTCCTCTTTGACCATCAACGTGTGCCCATCAAAGCATGTTGCCGTGCAGAGCCATTCACTTTATTGGCTGGAACTGTGTGAGCTCTCCGACTAGGATGATAGTGATGTGGTATTGCACCCATCTTTTGAGCAAAGTTTAAATGTTCATGTAATACCTAATTAAGAGAACCTTTTTATGAGCATTGGTATATTTGCCGCTTATTGACATGTTACGTGAAAACTGGGGCCAATTAGACTTGAGTCTACAATGGGGAGGGGGACAGCAGTATTTTGTCTTTTCCCTACTGCCCTTTCTTTTAGTGCTGGTATGTCAAGCTCTGCCCCCCTGTCTCTGAACTACAACACCATGATTCTTTGACTATTGCACTCAAAGAATTCTGGGAATTGTAGCTGGGGGGCAGGAGTGACCCTTTTATTTATTTTTTCTTTCCAGATTCAATATATTTTATGAATAAAATTCCTGCAGGGAGTCTCTAAACTAGAATTTCTGTTGTTAGAAGTCACTTGGTCTTAATAGGATACTTGGCTTTGGTTCTATATTCCTTCTGTAGTGCTGTAAATTACCCCAATAGGTCAGGATTATTTTTCTTAATGTCCTGCTTATATTTATTTGATATTATGATGGGGCGGTGGTAGTGGTTGCAGAAACTAGAATGCCAAAATATTCACTGTGCCCAGATACAGCCCTGGTGAAAAGCCAGCTGTGTTTTGGTTTGCTGACAATGTTGTTGTTTCTATATTGCCAGTATTGGTGTAGCGGCTTATGGTTTACAGTCGTGTATTAATATTTAGCTTTGCTTGTGCACAATTCTTTGACTTTTTGTCCTGGTTAATGCTTCTCCATCCTTTCCATAAATAGTTTTTATTGTCTCTTTTTCCATATAGTCAGGTAAAGGGAATTCTCTTACAAACAAGTTTTGCGTGCTGCATCATATTCAGTAGTTAAAACGAGTAGGAGACAACCCACAACTTTACATTTTCTTTTTGCTATTTTCTAGCCTTTTTCTTCTGCTGTGAGACCTGAAAGCCTATGTGTTTGATCTTTTCTCAATAAATAAAAACAAACCTGTTTGGTCTAACCGTTGTGGTCTTTTCTTTCCCCTCACCTTTTTTTTAAACCTTTTTTCCATTTCCCTTTCAATTTATAAATGCTCTTCTATTTTTTTTTAATGTATTTTAGCTTTTGTATTAGCGAGTGTCATTTGCACAGATGTAGAAATGACATGTGCATCCTTGAAAAGCTTTCAGACTTGAACTTCCACGAGGTTCTTGGCTTGACCTTCATGGTTTAGCTTGGTCTGATGTAGATATTAATAACAAAAGGCATACCTAGAGCTTGATGACAGATGATCCACATGGCCCCCTCGACAGGGGCGATATGTCCTCTAGTAAACTTAGTGTTTTCTCCGCTTAGCTGCTTGCGTAAACTCGATCACATATCAAAGATGAGTTTTCCGTCTATTCGACATACCTTCTCAGAATCCCTCTTTGAGATTCCAGTCCCACGGTCTCCTGCCTTACGTCGACTCTTCTTCCTGGTCTCTTCCAGCAGCCATGACAAATTGTTGTGTGAGAGGTCATTTGTCACAGGGTTAATTTGCAGCTTGGAAATGTTTCCTACTGTAGTAATACGCTTCACAGTTTCGTTTAATGTGTGCGTATATGGTTGTTTAAGGGGACCAGCTATCTTTCCATTTAAAGAGCATTGTAATGCTGTTTTTTTCTTTTTGTCCTTTTTTTTTTAAAGAAAGCTTAAATATATCCGGCTTTGTGTTTTTTTTTTGTTTTTTTTTAAGCAGATGAAACCATTTACTTATTTGATCACATGATTTTAACCTGTTCCTTCATCTGCCACCCAGAGCATGCAGACATCTTGTGACGCGCAACTTTGAAGGGATGTTCTGCTTTTGTTCAGTGTTGAGGAGAGGGGACTAAGCTTGATATCAGTTTAAAGAGTCTGAAATAAAACCAGAAAACGGAGGGTACTCGGCTTAGAAGCTAGAACATTTCAAAAGGTTATGGGATCATCTGTAGACTCTGCCTTTTAAGGTCCTGCAAAGTGAAATATTACATTTGAATTTTATAGTAAGAAAGCGATGTGGGGCCATATAGAAGTTGGAGTGGATACAGAGAATCAGAAATAATGGTTACGGTCACATATTTCTAAAGATTAATTTGTTTGTAAATTTTTATTTTGACCATGTATGTGTTTCTCCCAGGCCAGTCCATGCACACCTCTTCCAATGGAGGGCAGCACTCTGTGAAGGTCCAGAAAAACAGAAACAACTACGCGTCAGTGGAGTGCGGCGCAAAAATTCTGTCTGCGAACCCTGAGGCCAAGGTAACTCAACACATTTCTTACACCATGTTGGTGTTTAACACCACTGTAATTCTCACTTAAAGA
Source organism: Leptobrachium leishanense (assembly GCA_009667805.1). NCBI lineage: Eukaryota > Metazoa > Chordata > Amphibia > Anura > Megophryidae > Leptobrachium > Leptobrachium leishanense. The sequence goes on along the minus strand of CM019070.1, from coordinate 59,396,935 downwards.
TGATGGGCCCTATTCCAAAGCTGGTGCTAACTTAACTGGAGCAGATGTAAACTTACCAGAGCTATTAGTCTATGGAGTTGTTCAGTTTGCAGCAGCTCTGATTAAGTTGGCACCAACTTTTTGGAATATTGCCCGATGTGTTTACTTCACGAGTTGCCTTTCCACAATGTAGTGAAAGAATAGAAAAAAAAAAAGGCAAAGGTCCACTAACTGAAGATGATCCTTCATGTGTTCACAGAAAGAGGTTGTGTTGTGATTTAGGAATTCTCTCAAACTGGAAAAATTTCAAATGCACATTTAATTAAATTGGATTGGTAGCCAATCGAAAAAGCTCAGCCATGCCGTCTCCCAATGAAGGGAGTTTCTGCTCATTAGTCGTCCTGTTGGCCAGTGGTGCGTATGAAGAGGCACAGACACCTGGTCGAAATTTGCGTGTTGTCCGAGGGCCACCTCCTAAGTGTTAGTTTTGAGTGAGCAGACAAGTGGAACGTTTTGTGCCTTTAGGCTGCAGTGAGACGAGTGCACTTAACATGTACATCTGACAGCACTGTTTGCTGTCTGTCGTAGCTTTTTCAAGAGTCAATGAAGAACATACGAAGTACGTTATGTTAAAAGTACTTGTACAGCACCACCAGATTCCGTAGCATTTGCAATGGGGAAGCCTGAACCCAGAGATATAATAAATAAAACATAAGAAACAGATGGCCCTGCCCCGTAGGATAGTTGTCCTGCTAATACAGCACTTTATAGAAGTGCTCAGCCAGACATCCCGTGAGCTTACAATCTAAGGGACGAAGGTAAGTGAAACAAAAGGGAGCAGGGGGGGTGGAGATAATCACCAGGGAGTGTGTAGCAGGCACAGGCATGATAGACAAAGAGCTTGGGCATAAGGTTAAACAGAGAGAGACGTGAAACGGATGCAAAAAGCAGCCTATAGACTACCCCTTGGGTAGGGGATGGAGGGTTGGTGCAGGCGGGTGGGACAGCCAGAAAGAATTTCTTCTGCCCCTCGCTGTTGCAATCAAAAATGGAGGGAAAGGAAAAAGCACAGTTACTGCTCCATTGTTATCTCTGAATCCATTTTATCTTGAGTGCTAGTTTGTGGCAAAAATTGTGTTGCTTGAAGAATACCTAGCTTGCATAAAAGGGAAAGATTGCGGTGCGTTGTTGCTTTCAGGGAATGGATGCACTTGTTCACGCACGGTTAACACATTTTGCAACTGGCGCCAAAATGGCATTGAATTGAAAAAGCAACAGACGTAGTCAGCACCCCCCCCCCCACCCCAACATCTGTCATAACTGCTAGTATGTTAACCTCCATCTCATCCATTGTAAAGTGCATCTGTTGAAATGGACGTACTGTGCGCAATCGGTGCGCTTGTCTAACCTTGGCTTAAAAGGTAGCTGTGTATAAGTTACTTGTTGGGTTAAATGTGCAACATTGACTTAACATGGCTTTTTATTTTTTTTATTTTTAATACTGATAAGGGAAGTCTCTTGGAGTGCTGGTCATGTATGGCTACTTTTTTTTAATTTATTTTTTTATTAAATGTGTTTTGTCCTTTCCTTCCGGTTTTATTGGGTGCTGTAGATCTCCAGAGCAGAACTTTGATTAACCTGTAATTCGTGTTTTCTTTCATTCCAGAGCACCTCTGCAATACTAATAGAAAATATGGATCTGTATATGTTAAATCCGTGCAGTGCTAAAATTTGGTGAGTGTTTGAATAAAATTTATATATATATTTTTTCTTCCATTCAGCGGATCATTGTGGATTTTTTTTAATGCATGGCATGCTGTAGTGGGGATTGTTTTGTAAATCTAAACTTATGTGTGATCATAAGATTGTAATAAAAATGTGGTACTGCTCTGATTTGAAAGCCAGAAGATTTAACTGGATATGAATTTCTTACTGATATTTTTTTTTTTTTTTAGGCTCGTTATAGAATTGTGTGAACCTATTCAGGTGAAACAGCTGGACATTGCAAACTATGAACTGTTCTCCTCCACCCCAAAAGACTTCTTGGTGTCGATCAGCGACAGGTAAAAATAATAGTTCAGATTTGTTTTGTAACTTTTATATAATTATCCTCTAATGGTTGGATTTATCACACTTTTAAAAAGCTCGAACATACTGACATGATACGAACGCTAAACAGTACCACTTGTGGACGCTATACTCAGACTTGTGGTTATATAAAACAAATGTGGGATGTTCTAGTGCAGGGCTCTCAAACTAAAGGCCTCCAGATGTTGATGCCTCCAAATCCCTGAATTCCTTCAATGCACTAGATGGCCAGGGAATCATGGGAGTTGTAGTTCAGAAACATCTGGGGGGGGGGGCCTGGAGTTTGACACTTCTAGTGGGTTCTGAAATTGATTCCGCATGTATGAAAAAAAATTACATGATCCTAATTGATACTTATTTCCTTTTTTTTTAAATTATTTTTCAAGACTCCGCTAGAATGTGTCAGGATAGAAGTCAGCTAAATCCTTATGCCATCTCCTTCTACCCTGTGCTGCTGTTTGATGTGCAGTTTAAGCAGCAGTCAGTCCAGGCACTTTTACTGCAGAATCTAAGGCTGCGGGCACACAAACATCTGAGTGGACGTTCCTTCCACTCTGACGCCCGTGTGGCGACCTCGCTGAGCGCAATTAGTGCGCTCAGCGCTACAAAGCAAGATCCCCCCCCCCTATGCAGGATTGTGCTTCGTAGCCCGTTAGCGTTTGTCGTTTTTTGGTTGGAAGGCTGAAATCGAGTTCAGTGGTAGCGCGCACAATTCGTGCGCACGCTACCCTCTGTGGCCCTCCCCGTCCAGCCTGTCAGAAGCTGCGATGGACGAAGGGAAGTGCGGTCACACGGACGGACACGGTGCGCTTGTGTGACCGCAGCCTAAATGTGATTTTATTTGATGTGCACCAAGATTAGCTTTCAAAATTACCTTTATGCATGCAAGATTTAAGCAACATCTTTAAATAACCTTTGTCTTTTCAGATATCCCACCAATAAATGGGTGAAACTTGGTACTTTCCACGCAAGGGATGAAAGAACTGTACAAAGCTTTCCATTGGATGAGCAGATGTATGCAAAATACGTCAAGGTACTTTTTTTTTTTTTTTTAATTTGGAGTTTAAATTTAACAAAACTTTATACATTCAAAGCCAATGCCTGCATCGCCAAGGTATCTCCATTATAATGCAACGACTCAAAGGCTCATTTTTGTAATATTTTCTTGGTGACCAAGGAAAGGGATGGCAGGCGGCCAGTGATAAACCTGAAGGTCAACTGCTCGGTGTGCCATCGACACTTCAAAATGGAGGGCCTTCAGGACCTGCCAGTAACTTTCCTCAGATGACTGGCTGGCAAAAATCGACCTGAAGGACGCTTATTTGTCAGTGCTAGAGTTGAGGGATTTTCTGCAATTTTGCTGGGAGAACGCCCTTTTGGTGCTTCTCCAGTCTTCCCTTTGGACTCTCCTCCGCACCATGGTGTTTCACCAACTTGTTGAAGCCAGTGATGACAGCCCTGAGAGTGAGGGGGGTGTCAATCTCCCTATATCTGGACAACATCCTTCTCATGGCACTCTCCGCGACACCGCTACGTGTCCACATGCACTGGACTACTCAACTTCTCCAAGACCTGGGTTTTCTTATAAACTGGGAGAAGTCAGTGGTGTCTCCGATGTAGTGTCTGGAATTCCTGGGGTTGACCCTCGACTCGCAGACATTGCGCCTCAGTCTCTCTCCCCCCCAAGAGGACTCTGATCAGAAAGGAGCGCTGCGGAATGTGTTGGCGCTTAATAAATAATAGTAATTAATAATAAAGGAAGTGCAGTTGTTACTCCAAAAAAACAATTTCACTCTCCAATCGCTGGCCCGCATAATAGGCCTATTGACTGCCGCTCGCCTGTCAGTACCCCCAGCCCCACCTCGTTCTCCCAAAAAATACCTGAACTAATGCCACCGGCATTAACAAATACACGTCTTTCAGGTTGGGTTGGGGAAAAAAAAAATCTGAGGAGTTACTGGAAGATCCTGAAGGCCCTCAATTTTGAAGTGTCAATAGCACACCACGCTGTTGAGCTCCTTCAGGTTTATAGAGGTAGTAGTGGAGGTGCTAACTCAATTGGATAATATTTTAAAAGCTTGTAGAATTTAGCTGCTGATTGCTAAAGGTAAAATCTCACAATAAAGCTAACCAAAATTGTCATCGACACAGTACAAGTAAGGTTATCACTGGTCGCATGCCACCCCTTTTCTTGCTCACCAAGAAAACATTGCAAATACTCGCCTTTGAGTCTTTATTAAAATTCGAACTTTCCTTCATAAAACTAAGAAAATTCTAGTATGATGAATACAGCTTACCTTAGGGAGTTAGTCTCCTAAATGCTAGTGCCACGCCAGCCATTCATTTGTTGCAAACAACTTGAAAAATGCACTCGTGGGCATCCAGAAAGTGTTAGAACTTCTGCAGAGAATATGATCATGCTGTGACGAATGGTTGTTACATTGTGAGGAATCTTTGCATTACCACTACATCAAATGACTAAACTTGATCAACATCTCAGGCACATTATAATTATAAGTGCTATTTGTGTAATCCTCTTGAGCTCTTTCTTTTCTACCCCTCCCTGCTACTTCTAAAGCTAAACCTGCTACTTCTCGGGCGTGCATTGGGAAATCGGCTTTGATCTCTGCAGCCGGTGTGCCATTTAATTAGTTGTATATAACATTTTATGAACACGTTGAAGGTACAATTTATAACCTGACCTTTTTTTCTTAAAGTTCAATCCTTCCACTTTATGGAATTTATATGGTTGGCTTTGGCCATAAATTCCTTACCAAGACCTTCTAGTCGTTTTATGATTTTTACATGTAATAATATGCACAGAAAGGGGGAGAATTACTGTATCTCCCTTCGTACACTAGAAATATGTGCGCAGAAACGCACCAATGAATTCTTCCCCTTGAGTTCATTGCAAAAAATTCTATCGCTTGAAAAACCAGAACCTGCTGCAGTAAAATATATAAATTTATACTTTTTTTTTTTTTTGTTCTCCTGCCAGAGATTAATGGGAGCAATTACACACATGCCCATTCCAGGCTTGTCCTTACTCGGGTTAATGAATGGCTGGCAGGGCGTAATAGGAAACACAGCAAACCATGATTAGTTCATTTTCTGCTCTTTCTGCTTCTCTCCTGAAAACTAATGAATCTGGTTTCATATTTTAGTAGACCGTTTCATTCTCAAACTTTTCTATTTTGTAATGCTTATGCTTGCTGGTATTTAAAAAAAAAAAAAATAAAAAAAAAAATTCTCTCCAATTTTAAATGTAATCGAGAGTATAAAGTTGTAGGTTTTACTTGCTAGCTATCCGTAACTTAGTTTTGTGGCTCTCTTTACTCTTAGGCTGGTCGTCTACTGGGTCCATAGTCATACAACAGACTTGGTCGTCAGATTACAGACATCCTAGGTGGTTGGAAATCTTTAAAAGTGATTACAGGGACAGTGTATTGGCCCTCGGAATTTATAGATATGAATGAATAATTGCTTAGCTTCTTGCTTGCCCTCCCTTTTTTTTACTTTAATTGGTGCCACCACGCTTTGGATTACTTGCAGGTTTGCTGTGCCGGAGATCTGGGTTTTTCAATAGATAATTAAAAATGAGAACTGTCATGTATAGAGAACGGCGTCCTGATTTGTGGTTACATTTGTTTGTGTTTTTTTAAAAAGTCTATCACGGCTCGACAAATCCCAAGCGCCATGGTGACTAGAATTTGTATCCTGGCACATGGGTTTTTGTCAGCCCATTTGCTGTTGGCAATAGGAATTTAAAACTCCCGTGCCGCGGCTCCCCGGACATGCAGTTCCATGCATCGTTTGCCCCGCAGCATGCTGCTGTCGCCCATTGCCCTGCCCCACTTTTCTCACTGCACTTTCTGCTGACCGTACATGTTGGATGGGGCTAGATGGCTCGAGTATTAAGTTTACATTTTTCTTTCCCCCCCCCCCCCCCTTTTCTCCTTTAAGCACAGCACTCTTTCTCTTATGTAGTCTTGATGTGTTTCTTTACAGATGTAGGACACCGGTTTACACATCGTTACGCCTCTCAGCTTTTGTTTAACACTCCTAGTAGGAATGCACTGATACTAGTATTGGTGCCGATACTGCCGTTTGCACGAGTACTTGGTACTCGTGCAAATGGCCCGATACACCCCCCCTGATACCGTAAGCCAGCGCTGGGCCGGCTTGCCGGTATCCGTGGGCTGGGGAAGCTGGCCGCGTGCATGAAAAGCACGCAGCCAGCGTACCCCTCCGCCGGCAGTGATACTTGCCCGTCTGAAGGTCCGGTCCCCTCTCGACTGGAGGCAGCGTCACAGATGCACCCGGCGGCAACGTGACCGCATCACAGCAGCGCGACCGGACCTTCAGATGGGTGAGTATCGCTGCCGTCGGAGGGGAACGCTGGCCACGTGCTTTTCATGCACGTGGCCAGCTTCCCCAGCGTTCGAGCTGGGGGGCAATATCCGTGTGAGCTGGGGGGGCAATATATACATACATACATACATACCTACCACTCAGCCTTAACTAAGCATTCAGTGCGGGTGCGTCTCAAAATAAAATACAGAACAAAACCACGGAGAGAGCACTCCAGACAAACACATTCAAAAACCTGCAACAGCTCCATGCATGGGTACATAATACCAGCTTTTACCACATGGTGAAAATTTCTTAACTCTGAGCTTTGCTGAATAAAATGGTGGAAATTTGGTTCGCAATGAACGGCTGTGAATTGCTTAAGCCTGCCAACAGCGTCAATGTAATCCACCCTCTGGCAGGTCCTACTCTGCAAACCTAATGACTGCCCATCATGGGATAAACTCACTTACTGAGGAACAGGTCCCTTCATGGAGCTCCCGCAGATCAAGGTTAAATAGAACCTGGAGGAGGAGTACCTGTGGCAGGGAGGGGTGCATACCCAGGAAATACATGTATATGTATTATTGTGTGTGTGTGTGTTCTGTTCTTATCGAAAAGCGTTCACATGACATAAAATAAAAGTGTTGGTACTCAGTATCGGTGAGTACTTGAAAAAAAGTATTGGTACTCGGTCTTAAAGTGGCATCGGTGCAACCCTACTTCCTAGGATACCTTAGAACTTCGTACATTTCAAACTGTAATAGCGGTGAGGGATATTCAGAGACTGGAAACTATTAAACAAAATAAAAAGCTAACTTTTTAGCTGGCTCCTATATTGAAGGCAAATTTGTCAAGCCCTGGTTTATATTTTGTTATCAAAGTGATCACTCGTTTTAGATTAGAAATGTAATAGTTTTTTTGTTTTTAAATGAGGTTTCCTGTGAGTTCATGTCCTGTGTGTATTCTTAAGTTTCAGAGGTCAAACCCTTGATCTTGTGAACTTTTGTTCAGTAGTAATAACTACATGGGAACTAATATCAATTAGGTAATTACTGTCAAGTGTATATCACAATAGAAGTGTGAATGTAACACGTGCCCAAGTATACACTCGGCATATAAAGGGTTATGGCACAACTGCAAACAGGCCAGAGTAGGTTTCCCCTACCCTCAAAACTAGATTATCAATTAGTAAGTTTGAAGATCCACGCTACTGAACTTGCGTACGTAATTTACGATTCCTACGCTGTGCAAGTAGCACAGAGATCGTAAATTGCGCAGTAAGGCCGCAGGGACTTCCGGGCTCGGGAATCCCTGAGCTGCAGAGAGCTGCACGCAGCGAGGTACAAAAATTGTGTAAGATCACCAAAAAGAAGGAAATACTAAATGAGACCATCAGCAGCCTCTGCCGAATTAACGGCAAAAAAAAGGACATTTACTTTTCAGCAGAGTGTTCCTTTAAGGATTTCCAGTTTAAGATAAAACGTTTAAGGGGAATTCCATTCGATCATAATTCTTCAGAGCACAATCGTTTCCTGGTTTATATATAAAGGAAGTAAAACAACCCAAAATGTTAGACATAAGATGTTGAGTGCCCTGTTCAGTTGAGCTGATCTTTGCAGCTTTTCTGTTTAAATCACGTGTACGCGTAGGTAGCATTCATTTCTGTAGGTAGGAATTTGCATACTCTTCTGCTTTTGCGCTAGAAATAACACATTCCATATGGTAGAATTGCACTTTTCCCCTACTGTATCCTTAAAGCCGGTTCCTCTTTCATTTAAAAAATGAACGAATACCAATCTATTTCGACAGTATGTCAGTCTGGCCTAGGACAGCGAGGGTCACTGGATTGATTTAAGAATTGTTTCCCAAAGTGCCAGTGTTTGAAATTTACAGCCAGCTCTGGGACACCTGCAAAAAGGCAACAGGACGAGCTTTACTTCCATTTTTGCCAGTATTTGCAACACCTGCACTTTGCGAGTAACCCCTTTCAGTATTTTAGTGGATGTTGATCTTGCATGCTTCCTCTTGCTTATTTTTACGGTTTTAATCACGGTCACAGCGCTTACAAACTGATGTAATGCAAAGATTGCAGCCTTCATCCAGACATCTATTCGGGGTATTTGCGATAATCCTCAGACTGCTCGTGGGGAAAGCGTATCGATTTTGTATAACTGTTTTTATTTATGGGAAATCCTCCAGAACCATATTATTGAGGTTCACTTTATTTTAAAAATATGGAGGATTGTTCTTTAGTGAAGTAATTTAATGTTATGGTGTTTTACATGGAGCGCTTTTCCCCTGACACCTCCTCTAGCTAGTCACAGGCTAATAGTATTCTGTCCCCGGCTCCTACATTGCTTATTATGTACAAACCTATATATAAACTTTGCTTGGCTCCTAAAATCTATAGGGCTCTATTCCCTAGTTTGTGCTAACGTGGAGACGCTGATGGGGTAAGTCTGCTTCTGCAGATTTCCTCGTAGCAGCCCCATATTACCTCGATATTCTGAAGCAGATGCTACCTCAGCACCTTTTGCCTGGAACGGAGCACTAGCCACTGGGATACTCACGGTAGCGCTTCCGCGCCATCACGAGTATCGCCTTGAGTCCATAGGACTCCATGGAGGGTTGTGCTTCTGGGCCGTGAGCCCTGCGCGTTGTCACGCTCAATCGTGGAGGGAGACTGGGAACTATTTGTTCCCCGTCTCAATCGCTGGATTGGGAAACCATTCTCGCCACAGGATGTTAGGTGAGTATCAGGTTTATTGGGGGAGGGGGTAGGGGGTCGTACATGATTATGCAATTGCAGGATCATTTAGCACCAGCTTTTAGAAAGTACTAATTTTTGGCTGTCCGCATACCTGTGTTAATTGGCGCTAGCACTTTGTAATCCCTTACTTATCAAAACGCTAATGTAGGTTTACGCTCCCCATGTTGGGTTTAGGATGCACGAAGTTTGCGGAATCTAGCCCAAAAACTAAGCACTAATGGATTACTAATGTGTTGTGTCGGGGTGGGCATATGTTGAACACACTTATCCTGGCGCCAGCGCTTACATATCGAAGCGCCAACGAGCGAATAGAGCCCATAGTTGACTCCTTACTGACTCCTAGAAAGGAGTCAAGATATGACTTAAAACCGTATGTCCCTAACCCTGGTCCTAATGTATCTAACATCCCAGGTTTTCCAGATATCTGAAGCACAGCACAGTAGGGCTGTGCAATATTGACAAAATAATCATATTGCGATTTCTTGAATGAATATTGCGATTTTTATTTGCGATTTAGCCAATTGTTTTTGCTTTTTCAAACAGGCTACATACATTCTAAATGTATTCAGTATTCAGCACGTGGCTATGCTGCCCCAGCACGTGGCTATGCTGCCCCAGCACGTGGCTATGCTGCCCCGCAGCTCACCTCTGTGCGCCTCGGTGTTCGGCTCCCTGTTAACTTCCGGCGGCACATGGAGCTTGGGCGCTCGCCTGGGGGAACCATGCGACGAGCTGCGAGAACGCGGCTCGTCACGTGGTTCCCCCTGCTAGCGCCCAAAGCACCATGCCGCCGCCGGAAGTTAACAGCCGAAAATCGCAGCCTTATGCGATTTAGAAATCGCAGGGTCGGAAATCGCTATTTGATTGCAATTAATTGCACAGCCCTACAGCACAGGTGATCTGATTTACTGCTCAGTGATTGCAAGATTCAGTCTGCAATCCTTAAAATCTGGCTGGGTTAGGGGGACCTGAGCACTGGGTTTGGCAGCACTGGCTTGGAGGAACAGTTTAACCATTTCTTGCACGGTGTCCATGGCCCTGCAATTCAAAGTTAGGCTATAACTCCACAAAAATTCTAGTGATTTATATATATCTATATATCTCTTATGAGGGCTGCTGTTATGGCATGACAATAAATGATGTTGTACAGTGTTTTCCTTTCTTTGATAGTCTCCCAGCGATACAAAGTGTGAGCAGCCATTCCAGTCTCCATTTACAAGTCTATTTGTATATGCACATTCTTAGAATGACACTAGGGCCTGTCTTGGAGTCTGGGTTAAGACAAAAAATGGGCAGATGTAGAGCCTTTAAATAGTCTCTAACCTTTTTAACACCAAATATATTCGTGTTTAGTCACCTGCTGTGCTGACCTAGGAGCTCAAAGGGGAGCCTCCAACATAGTGCTACTTGTATGGAGGTCACAAAGTGCATGCTCGTGCATTCTTCTCTAGATTATCAGGTCTAATATCTCAAAGGTTCTCTGGTGTAGAACCTATATGGCAAAAAAGGAATACACAGGATGCAAAAACAATTATTTACATATTGGTGACTGCATAGGAAGCCAGTAATTTGTTTTGGTAAACAGACACCAACAGTAAATATAGAACACCTAATTACTGCCAATTTGAACTGGAAAAAAAAGCAAATGTTACTGACAAGTGTGCAATTAGTCCCCTATACAGTTACACAGGGTTATTCAAAGAGAATCAAAGTCACCGCCCGTTTGACTTTTCGTTCTCTTCAATTCGGTGTGATTTGGCGATCCCATTTCGGCGACCCTGCGATTTATATTCAGCAAGCACCACAGGGCCGTCGTAGTGCAAAGCTGCCGAAAACCTACCGAACACTCACCGCAAAACCCAGGCGAATGCACACCGAATCCGGCAAAAACATCTGGATTAGCCCTGCCGAACACGCTAGAGAAACCCGAGCAGGAGCCGATCAGAGCGCAGAGCAGCCGCCAGAAAAACCTGACACTGCAGGCGAATGGAGTGAACAAAAAAAAGTACGCTTGAATGTTTGAAAAGTGAAACCCTGTTTGCATAGAAACTACAGAACAAAAATGTCTGCAATTTACATATAAGATCCAATGAATGATAATAAAAAGGACTGTTACGGAAAAAGAAAAAACGATTTAAAAAAAACTTAAATTTTGTTTGCAAAAAATCCCGAAAAATGCCTAAAAGATCCTAAAAAATCTATGAATATATAGACTTATTACTGCAGCATATTATAAGAAGGTAGAGGGTAATCCTACAACGAATTAAAATCACTTAGAGGTGCATGTTAAATTAACAAATAGTATTTGAATCAATTCACGCACATCAAAAAACAAGATCGTTATCACCGTTTCATGGGTGCCTAGGACTAGGGGTATGATTTCCTCCACAGCCGGTGCACTTCAGGAACAATCAGCCAAGACCAAAGTTTCTCCAGTCAAAGGATTTTATTCATAAAGATAAGACTGCTCACGCTCGACGCGTTTCGTCAAAAGACTTCATCAGGAGCAATATGTGCAGTCATAAGTACATGGTTAAAAAAAATGTGTATACACTTTTTTATTTTTTAACCATGTACTTATGACTGCACATATTGCTCCTGATGAATACATGGAACAGTCTTCCAGTTGAAGTGGTAGAGGCCAAAACAGTAATTGAATTTAAGCAGGCATGGGATAGGCATAAGGCTATCCTAAACAAAAGATAAATCCAGGTAAAGTATCCATGTAATTGGGCAGACTAGATGGGCCAAAAGGTTCTTATCTGCTGACATTTTTCTATGTTTCTATGAAGTCTTGACGAAACGCGTCGCGCGTGAGCAGTCTTATCTTTATTTTTATTAATAAAATCATTTGACTGGAGAAACTTTGGTCTTGGCTGATTGTTCCTGAAGTGCACCGGCTGTGGAGGAAATCATACCCCTAGTCCTAGGCACCCATGGAACGGTGATAACGATCTTGTTTTTTGATGTGCGTGAATTGATTCAAATACTAAGTGATTTTAATTCGTTGTAGGATTACCCTCTACCACCTTCTTATTGCATACTGCTTACGGGTTACTGGGAGCCCGCAGAGGGAAGATCCTAAGTTAAGTGATTCAGTGTGTGGTTTTTTTTCTTTGCATATTTAGAATATTATTACAAACTTATTAATATTAGATATTGAATTAAGACTGGAATATTTTTAACATTGAAGCCTAATGGGATTCGTCTGAATAAACCTGTCGAATGAAACCACCGAACAGCAGGACATTTCGGCAACTTTTCCCTGCTGGTTTGTGTTCTCTGAATAGAAGAATCATTGCTTCTCTATGGGGATTTCACTGCCCTCGATCAGGCACCGTATGTGCAGGCAATTTGCCAACATTTGGCAAACTGCCTGCTCTCTGAATAGCCGAATGGCCATGAAAGGTAACCGTATGCTGAATTTCACTGTTCGGTTCCCTTTCGGAGCTCTTTGAATAACCCTGACAGTCCCGTCCCCCCCAGCTTATTTACAGATGTGGTGTAGCAGGACCAGAAAAGCCGGGGTCTTTGCTTTCAAAACCAGATTAGAATATGTGCAACGAACATGATCTCTACAATCCCAGCGCTGCAATACAGAATGCTGAGTACTGGCAATTTCATAGATCAGATAAAAATCCTCTCCTCTGGACCCAGCATTATCCTTTTTTCAGTTTCAGAGATTCCGCTTTGAAAAGCCAGGCTGCGCCAGCTGATCTTTGTGTGATACAGTAATGGGGGGGGAAGTGTTTTAGTTTGTGCGCGTAGTTTGTGTATATTGAATTGTTACAAAAACTGTCGCTAAACAGGACCATAACCTGTTGTCTACAGATGATTAATACAAATATCTTGATATTATGACTGTAAAAATCTAAAGGTGATCCCATAACATAACAAATTATTATGTTCTCATTAGATTGTGTCATCTATGTATAATTTTGCGTGTTGTAAATAAAGCGAAAGGAACCTTCTCTCAGTCCTTGGTTGTACTGAAAGGGTTAAAGCCCAGGTACTTATTTCCAAAAACATTCTATCCAAATAGCTGTGTGGAGGCACTCCTTTTTATTGTTTTATTCAAGAACCTCTTTATTTAGGCTACATTAAAAATAACCCTATAATTATGCATGGCAAACTCCACACGTTGTTACTTTATAGCAAATAAAGAAGCTTATCCGTAGAACTAGTTAGCTCATTTTATGACTTGACTTTCCAGTTGTTATTTATTTTTTCTTGGGTGGTATAATACTTTTTATAATCTTTTCAGTATGGTCGGTGTTGATTTGAGTTAATGCTGGCAGAGAATTGGTTACGGTGCAAGTAAAACACAACTTTATATTGTAGACTCCATGGTTACCCCCCCTCTTAAACATGTTTAAGTGTTGTTTCCCAAACCTGTCCTCAGGACCCTTTAACCAGGTCAGATTTTGCAGATCACCTTGGGGGAAATGCAGACTGAATCCTGCAATCACTGAGCAGCAAATCATATCACCTGTGCTGTGCTTCAGATATCTGCAAACCTGGCCTGTCAGTGGTTCTTGGACATGTTTGGGGAACATTGCTATAGACTATATATAATGCTTTTTGCATGTGTCTTTTATATCTGTACTTGTCGCATGTGTCTTTTCTGTACTGACCCTATATATTTTTTTTTCTCTTTCATTGTTCCTTTTTGCTTCAGATGTTCATCAAGTACATAAAGGTTAGCAAACCTGTGTGAATGTTTCATGTGCAGCTGATTAATGCATGGCCAGGCCAGCTGTGAGATAATACGTGGGCAAATCTTTATCTGCTTTTGTAGGTGTAATTAAACGAACCAAACACTGTAAAGATTGCGTGCGATCTTACCATTTAATGACTGTATTTTGTTCTGCAGGTGGAGCTCATCTCGCATTTTGGATCTGAACACTTCTGCCCCCTGAGCCTCATAAGGTAATTGTGCAAGAAGATTATCCATTATCACATTGCATATTATGTTACTGATGTGTATTGCTGAGTCCCTGCTTACCGGAGTCTTGTATCATCATTGTATTGTCCGCTCAGTCATTTCAGGAAGGACTGGCTTCTGTATATTTAAAAAAAAAAAAAACCTGGTTGAACCCAGTATTTGACTGTATCAGGGTTATTCAAAGAGATCCGAATGGCTGGAGAAAGGTAACCGAACGCTGAAAATCAGCGTTCGGTTGCCTTTCTTGGCCATTTGGCTATTCAGAGACAAGGCAATTCGCCAAATCCTGGCGAATTGCCTGCACATTCGGTGCCTGTTCGAGGGCAGTGAAATCCCCATAAAAAAAGCACTGCTTCGGCTATTCAGAGAACACAAACCAGCAGTGAAAGGTTCCCCTAATTCCCTGCCATTCGGTGGTTTAATTCGACATGTTTACTCAGGAGAATCCCATAGGCTTCAATGTTAAAAATATTCCCGTTTTAATTAAATATCTAATAAACCGTTCATTCTAAAATTCTGTGGTAAAGATATATTTTTTTTTATTTTTTTTTAAGGGTATTTTAAGCTTTTTTTAAGTTTTTTTTTTTTAACTTATTTTTTCTGTAACAGCCCGCTTATCATTCCTTGGACCTCATATGTAAATTTCAGACATTTTCGCTCAGTTTCTTTGCTTGAATGATTGAAAAAAACGCTGTTTGCAAACTGTTTTCTTAATTTATTCACTGCCTTCTTCTGCGGTGTCGGCTTTTTCCGGAGGCTGCGCTGCGTGTGATCGACTCCTGCTTGGGTTTTTCTGATGTCTTCGGGTTAATCCAGATGTTTTTACGGGTTTTCAGCATGCATTCGGCAGCTTTTCCCTGCACTTCGACAGCCCTGTGGTTCTTGCTGAATACACCGCAGGGTGGCCGAAATGGGAAAGCTGATTTGCACCGAATTGAAGAGAACGAAAAGTCACCGAATGTGCGGTGACTTTTCGATTCTCTTTGAATAACCCTGTTAGTGTCACAATTCAAGTTTAATAGCCACTGCCACTGATAGCCACTGCCTAAAACACAAGAGAAAATATGTCCACTCAAAATAATTGGGAGAGCTTAGATCTCGGCTTTAGACTGGCCGTCCAATGAAGAACATAAAAGCAGCAGCACCTCAGGCGGAGAGGAGTTGGTATGTTCAAAATTTATTAGGGGAAAGCAGCCCCATCAGTATGACGTTTCGGTATGATTTAAGGCCCCAGGCCAAAACGTCATACTGATGGAGCGGCTTTCCCGTAATAAATTTTGAACATAAAAACTACTCTCCGCTTGATGTCCTGCTGCTTTTGTTCTGGAATGAGTTTGGGGACACCGGCGTCCTTTTGTTAGGTGGATTTCGTGGGCGAGGAGGCATCGGCTCCTACCGAGGCAGACTGCGGCACCTTTCCTTGGCCATCCAATGAGTCCATAGTCGGAAAAGCAACATGGTCGTCAAACTACGGACACGTGTTTTTTTTTGTCCAATCTGGGTCGTCCACTGGACGCGACTATTGATGACCCAGGTTGACCAACGGAAAGACTGCAGGACGGGGGGGGGGGGGGGGGAAACGCTTCTGTTCTTCTAATAGGTGTTTAAACCAATAAAAAATGGGTTTATGCATTTTAAAAGGACCTTCATTATTTAGACACATTTTAAAAGGTCTCTTGCTGAAAGAAATAACTTTTTGTATTTTTGGTATTTTTTTTTTTTTTTTTAAATTTGATTCCCGATTTAAAAAAAGAAAAAACGTTCAGAATAATGAAAGGACTTTTGCTGAGCATTAAAAGCGTACATGATTTAATAAAAAATGAAATTATTTTACATTGAATCCTATGGGATTCGCATGTTTTACCTGTCAAACTGAACCACCGAAAATCTCGTCCTTTTTTTTTTTTTTTTCATGTATGTTGTACCAGGTCGTCAGACCTCGTCGGACAAATCTCATTCAAATGGGAAGGATCGCTAGTCTGCTGTAGTCGCACAGTCGTATGAAGTCGTCCAATGGAAAATAAAAGCCGTGGACAAGGGTTATATCTCCTCTGTGTGATTAGTCGTATGACTATGGAGGACTTGTTAGTCGCACAAATACAGACCCAGTGGATGGCTAACCTTTAATGTGTTGGGCAGTCCCGTTGTAGCCAATGATGACGATTGCCACAGGGAAAGGAGGCAGGCTGTAGGAGTGGGTGGCATGTGCTGCGTTGCCCTGTGACATTTAACCCACCTATCTCCCGGCGGCAAGGGATTGACATAAGATTGTTTACATTCTATGTTCTATTATAGACATTAGAAATCTGAGTTCAGATTTCCAATATCCCATCCTCACCTGCCCAATTTATTTTTATGTAGTTGTCTAATAGTAGGCAACCTATCCAACAGATTGTAGCCCCATAGGTAGTATAAAAAGATATACCAAAGAGATGTAAGGATTATATCTATCTCCAAGGAAGCGGGCTGCACTCGGTCTTCAGTAAAAAAATACAGTTTATTACAAGATACAATAAAGAGAACCAACATTTCGGCCTACATAAAGGCCTTTTTCAAGGTTAAAAACACATTATATCTTATTTTTATAGTTTAGATTGCTAGAGACTTACCGAGTCTGTGTCGCGATGGCCTCGATCACGCCCACCCGGAAATCTGAAGTGGTGCATCATGATTGACTGTACGTGTAGCGTCCAGAAAGGACGTACTTGTTCTGACGCAACTATCAAAGTTGCCTAGGTAACCCTAAAAACATAAACAGAAGGGGTACCATTCGGGAAACTCGATGGGGGATTATAAAGAGCTGGAGCTGAGGATAGTAATTGATAAGATCAGAACCTAAATCTAAATAAAAAACTTATACATTTACATCATGAGTTCACGTATTTGAGTGTATAGGTAAACTAGTATGTGGACTGTTGTAAGTAATGTGTTATATATGAAAAACAAAGCTAAAACGTGGCTATTGGCCATTTGGCTATTGATCAGCTTTACAACCACTGTGCTGGGACGCTGTGCAGGAAACAAATCTCCTGTTTGCTGGTTGTAAACCCGTATCTGCCATTTAACGAACTTCTAAGTTAATTAGTTTTTGAAGAAAAAAAATGATTTGTGACTTCTCATTTTAGTAATGTAAACAGATTAAGAATGAGGAACAATATGAATTACTCTTGTATTGCACCTCAATGTGGGTGTGTTTCACAATGTTAAATGAAATGTATTTCCTGGAATATTCCGTGCTTGCATTTTCTTCCTGCATTTGGAATTCTTATGGTTGAGCATTACTTGTCTGAAATGGTTGGGGATCGCAAGTGTTTTGGAATATTTGCATATGATGAAATATCTTTTGGAATGGGATCCAAAGTCTAAGCAAGAAATTGATTTGTATGTAAAAGTATACATCTTTAACATTTTGTCCCAATCACGTGAGATCAGGTGTAGAATTTTCCACATCTGCTGTCATGTCTGCGCGCCAAAAAATGAAAAAAATTTGGAATCCCAGATAAAGGATTCTCGACCTGTGCCGGTACTTCCCGGACAAATTCGTTCATTCTGCAGCATAGACTAACAGTAGACGGGCTGTGCTTCTGGGATTCTGCATTTAGTTTCCGATTTATCACAGCGGAGACCCGTGATGTCATCCTGAGGAAATCCTAATATTTTTCCAAATGTCATTGTATATATATTTCTTGATGTTCTTAATTCATAAAAGAACTCATTCAATATCCTGTACATAATGAAAAAGTTGGTGTAAATATTTAACTTTTTTAATTCGTTCTGCTCCTGATAGTTATTGCAATTTTAAGATGAAAGCTCAAACTTAGAATTTAATTTATTGTCTATGGCTTTTATTCAAATGTTTTCAGGGTTTTTGGTACCAGCATGGTGGAAGAGTATGAAGAAATTGTCGACTCGCAGTATCAATCTGAGCGTACAGATCTATATGATGAAGATGAAGGTAGCGTCTTTTAAAAACTGTTACATTTTACAGGTAGACATATTGTTTGTAAAGTATTTTACCAGGAAAGATACATTGAGATTTCTCTCGTTTTCATGTATGTCCTGGTATACATGTTTTATTTTTATGTTGGCCAAACAGAAGGTGCACTAGATTTACGTGGTTATGCTCAATATGCTGCAAGTTTGTCTGGTGCTCTGTTCTTTTTTTCTTTTTAAATATTAAACCTTTAATTGTTAAAGATTGAATTTCAAAAAGTAAAAATTTGAAGGGTGGGGCCTGACTTGAAGCCAAGATGGCAGCAGAATGGGCTCATTTGTTTCCCAACCTATAATATGCGAATGATTCTCAGTCAGAGATTGTTGAGTTGGAAGAGAGAGGCTATGGCTTTCTCTATGCCTGGGACCTCACAGCTGCCTTCCTCGTTTCCGTCGGAAGTGTTCCTCCAGACCTGGTGTGGGCAACTACGGCCCTCCAGATGTTTTGAAACTACATTTCCCTTGATGCGCGGCTGCTTATTAGGTTTGCAGAGCCTCAAGGGAAATCTAGTTCCAAAACATTTGGAGGGCCAGGATTGCTGATCCCTGATTTATAATAATAATACTTAATATTCCTAGATGTAATTTTGCTGCCCTGTCCTTGGATACTTGTAATTAATAGAAATCCTGTTGTAATTTGTTTCCGATAAACATTTTATAAATATCAAATTACACCAAGATTCTTTCATGCAAAACAAATATTAAAGAAAATCAAAATTCCCAGCTAATATCTATTTTATTTAACTTTATATATTCGTTCCCTCTGCAGATTATCCGATTGATTTCAACAGAGATGATAAATCCTCTAAAAATCTGCTCGGGTCTGCTACAAGTAAGTGAGCGATCCGTGACCACAATGTTGGCAAGGAAATTGAGAATTTCATCAAGCGCTCTCAATTTGAGTCGCATCAATTCCCGAACCTATTACTCAACCTTACTCTTTGAATATAGAGTCGACGCGTGATTCGTTTGGAAGTTACCTGTTTTCCCTGTATGCAGAGATGCATTGACGGATCCCCCCCCCCACCCCCTTAAATTTAGACGAAAAAAGAACATGTTTTTTGCACATTTCTGCTAACGGTTTCAAATGTAAATTCACATGTTGATTAGTGCAAATCTAATCCCAGCTGTGTTCCCTCCTGTTGCAGAACTAGTCATGTTTGACACGTTCCTTTCTAATTGATTTAATGAATTTTTATTTTAACTGCTGCATGTTATCTTACAGCTGTGTGTCATGATAAAGACCCAATGGGATGAATATTTCCACAGATGTTCATGGGATACTATAGAGCAGTGTTTCTCAAACCTGTCCTCAGGACCCTCAACCAGGCCAGATTTTACAGATCACCTTGGGGAAATGCAGATTGAATCCTGCAATCACTGAGCAGCAAATCATATCACCTGTGCTGAGCTTCAGCAATCTGGCAAACGTGGTGTGTCAGCGGGTCCCAAGGACAGGTTTTAGAAACTCTGCTATAGAGGGTATTCCCACAGCGTCAGTGTTGCAAACACCAGCAAAAAGACAGTATAGCAGCGCTGAAAACACTGGCATTTCACGATCCAAGAAATTCGCCAAACGTGCAGTGCCCCGTGTTGGGTGTCAAAATAATTTACCTTAATTGGCAAATGTTGACACTATGGGTACGGGACAATGCATTTTTTTAAAAAAAAATTGGATCGTATTTTTATGATACTAATGCGCTGAAGAATGAGAAACCACAGATTCCCAAAGTGTAAGCGATGGGTGTCTAAAATATTGATGCGGTAACAAAGGACAAAGGTGGCGTTGGAATATTACCATATAAGGATTTCGTTTTTGGTGTTTAATTTGATATTTCACAATCCAAGGTGGAACGGGAGAAGCTGCAGTGGAAAGCTTTTGCTGCGTCACTATGGAGTTTAGTTTTGTGAAATGCCAGCATTTACCAGTCCTGCAATACCAGTGATTTTTTTTTTTTACCTGTATTTGCAACACTGATACTTCGTGAATAACTTAGATTTTTTTTTTTTGTTGCTCAAATCCTGCGTCTGCATCCTTCACACTGGATAAAAGTGATGTTGCACGCACCATATACAGATATTTTTTTTTTCCCCCTTTTACACACTCATTTACACATTTTCATGAATTTGTTTACATTAATCTTCAGATTTTCTCCCTTTGTACATTCCCTGTGCATATCCCTGTGCATATTTGTACATATCCCTGTGTACATTCAGACTGGACCTGATGTGTTCTTTTTGTTGCTGGCTCTTGCGTTGTTGCTGCGAGCTAAGCTGCTGATTGGCACCTGGTGTGTTTTAAATGCTTAATACTACTCTTTCAGTGGACTCTTTTCTGCCTTCATATCCATCCTCTCCATCACAATATTACAAACAACTCCCTTTCTCCATTAAACAGTTTCTTCATTGTAAAAGTAAAATTCAGGCACACACAAGCTTTGGCCTGTTCCGCACAAGTGTTTTTTTTTTCCCCCCACGTAATTGTGATTTCTTGTCAGTCACATTTATGTCACTCTAAAACATATTTCTGGAGTATATACAAATACTACCTTTTAATTTTAAAACCTTAAAGTTGCCCATTTTTGGTGCTTTTATCCTTTTTAGTTGTCGTACCCTCAAGGCTTTAGTTTTACCAAAGGCTATCACCTCTGACATCCCCGTATATCACATATTTATGGTTTGTTTTTCTGTCCCCAAATATTTAAAACCAGCATCTTTACATACCTAAGAGACATAGTTTTATTGATGAAATGTGCGGTGATCATACAAAATAATAATTGGCCGTACCTTTCCAAATGGGGTTAAATCATGGTTTATCCTGTAATTTTTGTATTCAGACCAATATAATTGGGTGCAGGTTTCATTGCTATTTATTAATGTTCAACATTTCCTTTCCGCCGCTCTATAGTGGTGAGATTATGGAGATGACAGCAGATAAAGTAATGTGTGCTTGTGTTCCCCTGCGTTTTCTTCAGATGCCATTCTTAGCATGGTGAATAATCTTGCTGCTAATATGCTGGGTGCGAATACTGAGGAAGGAATCGCTGAAGGGAAAGGTAGCACCTTTTTATAATGATTTGTAATACCGTAGATACTCGAGTATAGCGCGACCCATATATAACACGAAGGATAGCGATTTTATTATGGAAATGAGAGAATACTCAAGACTCGAATATAACGCGAGGAACAAAATTTTACTGTACAGGTAGACAATTAAAATCCTTCCAGGTTCTCTTAACAGTCAGGCTCCCCCTCTGGCCAGGGTGCTCGGCTCTAGAATTGCAGCTATTACTAAGTATGAAGCCGCCGGCTACCCATCTTCTTTACTAGCGATTTTAGATGGCCGGCAGAGGCGAGTGAAGTGAATGATTACACACGATGCAGATGTCTCAAATAGAACGCGACCCCTTAAATTTTAAGGTAAAATTGTCACCAAAATCTAGCGGTATACTCGAGTATCTACAGTATTCTACATCTAAACTTATTGTTTTAGGGACCCTGGAATAGGCACGTGGGAAAGGAGTTCTCAATGTCCTTTGAGTGAAGACTTCGGGGGTCTGTTTATCAAAGCTGTTTCACAGGCTATACATATATATATTGCTTCCCTACAACATTTTAGTCTTTCTAGCCAAAGGCACATCGATTGTTGATTCTTTATAGTCAAATGGTTTGTGAAAGACTGAGAATTCTGCACCCTGGTTCCTATTTTGGCAGCTGCAGACTTTCTTGCTCTCGCAGCCTCAGACACATGAGACGTACTGGCGTCACACATGGGAACTGCGTGAAAGACACACGTAACTTGTAGTTACTTCACAGCTCTCCAAAGAGTGCAGCATCTTTATAGCTTTTCAGGAATTCGGGGGGTAAAAACAAGGGGCCAATCACAAACCTTCCTCGGGACATTCTTTAAAAAAGCTGGATGCACAATTTTTAAAGAAAATAATGAGCAATTAGCAAAAACATTTTTGACAGAATACAAAATATGTTAACGATCAGACACTCTTTAGATAATGTTTTATCACGGGCTAAAAGGAGGATACACATTCCAGCCTTGAAAAGATCATATCCTCTCTGTCTCTGGAACAAATGGGTCTCCTGTTCTGTCTGAAGATGGATAAGGCGCAGTATATGCACATATATTCTTTTTTATGTTTGGCTTGCAAAAGCAATTTTCAGTTTGTAGTTAACCTTGGGCTCTGCAGTGCTCCTGTAAATAAATACGCCATTAAACTTTGAAATTGCATTGAATGACTACATTCTAAAAGATAAAGGGTTGCTCCTTTCTGTGTAGAGGAGGTTATCGGGTCTTCAGTCATTCTTAAATTTCCTTTGCCCCATACATCAGATCGCAAAAGGCACATGTTGTGCTTTGTTTTGTGGGGGGGAAAAAAATCCTTTAAATCGGGCACTAAGGTGCTATGCAATCTTCCTTTGATGCACACGCATCATGTGACGATGCCACTCAAATGAGTATTCGTTTGGTTTGGTATTTTTTTTTGTCTTCTTTACACTTAACCCTTTCTTTTAAGTCAATACCAAAGGATCTTAACACCACAAAGCGAAAAGTCTTTGCAAGGAAATGCCTCTTCAGTCACCCCTGCATAGTTGTCAAGTACGTAATTACAGAGACAACACGCAGTGTATGGCAGTATAATGATATGATCAAAGAATAGTAACGATACTCCCTAATGGGTAGAAAGCTGGAAGACACCAGTACATGAGAACCAGTTGGGGGTAACCCAGATAACTGATAACATATATTGTACTGGGCCAATAGGTTAAAACTTTTATTCATAAGCAGATATGAGGGATACTTCCCTGTGGCTGCAACAACGACGAAGTGTCCAAACACACAGCGTGTCAGGCACACACAGATGTAACAAAGAGTACAGTAGCTATACTATGGTATTACTGTGGGTGTCCACCCAAGCATAGGCTAACTAGTCTAGTCTAAAAGAAATACGGGGCCTTCGTGGGTCCGTTGCTATAGGAAAGCTAGGATAGCCTGAAGGGTAAATAGTCACCAATATAGATTCAAATGGCTGCAGACCGCATCATGAATGACCCCCCCTAAGTCCAAGCACACCCGTTGAGCACCGTACAACAACCGTGTCTACACAGGGACTACTGGGGGGGGATGAGACATAGTGCAGGTTGCCATGTACAGAGGGAAATAGGTAGGCTAAATTATTCCATCTAACTCTACGCGTTTCACTGGTTTGGCGTCATCAGGAGTCATGGATAGTGTGTGGGCAGAGAAGCATAGCTGAGTGGAGTCAGACCATTATAGATTTATACAGAAAGAGGTTTGTGGTTACCGCGCATCTGTCAGCTCCACCCACCTTATGGGTTGAGTCGCATGGTATTTCAAATTGACAGGCATTCCACGAATAACGGTGGGTTATATGGTGGAGGGCAGAGGGAGGCTAGCTGGTTTGGTCTCCCTCTGCCTCCTGACCTCCTGGTACAATCTTTTGTTCACAATTGCATAATTAGAATTCATTAAAGTGCCATTATTATGCTACAGGTGTGAGGGACTGCTTCGAGCAGAGAGCCCTCCTGCAGGACTGCTGTCACTCAGTGTATTGTGCCTATCCCTTGGCTTGTGACCAATGAGGCACACCGACTGAGCGGAGGACTATCTTCAAGGGCTGCTCAAAGCGGCCCCTCCCATCAGCGGCATGCCACGGTCACGCAGGAGGACAGAAGACTTTGAAAGTGAAAAACTTATTTTCTTAAGTTATATAGGTCAATAAAAATACTGACAGATGCACATGGAGTGGATTCCTTTTCAATAGAGAACTTTTTTTTAACCTAAACTAGTGGCACTTTAATTTCCGATGCAATTAAGAGCAGAAAGGGATTCATGGCCCTCCCTTTTTAAGTGTAAGAAAATTAGGATGTGATGACGTTTTCTTTAAGAGTCTTCATAAAAGGGACAGCGCTATGGAGATTTGTATTCCTAACAATTTGTATTTTTGCCTATTGCTTTGGTATGTAGCTTCTTGTACGTCAAGATATTTTTTTTGGATCAGAAACCTCTGTAGATAGGCATAACGTGCCAAAATTCTGACTTTTTCCCTTTCTCGCCCTTGCGCTCAGTACTAAATGGTAGCAAATCTAAAAATGCAACCGCTGAAATCCCCGACACGGGTACAGCAAAACCACCGGAACAAGAGCCGTCTCCTTCACCAACGTAAGTACTTTGTTATTTGCATAGCTGTTCTCAATGTATCGCTAAAATATCATGCTGTGTGTGATGTCAGATGTGTACGGTTTATCTTGATTTAATGGGATATTCCCATCTCCTTGTCTTCAAATGGTCCATTTTAACTCCCTGTAGGTAATCCATAGATGAGTCTTGTTCTAGTATCCGCATCTCGGGCTTCAAAGGCACCATCTGGTGCCCCAATATCGAGATGGCTTCTGCGCTGCAGAACAGCAGATCGAGATAACTAATTTAGTTTGGGGGCACCTTCTGCAGCCCAAAAACAAAGTTTTAGCCCTGTGGGCATAATGCCCAAAGAGTTAAACCTGTAAAATCGGCAAGTTGTTGGTGCATTTGTTGCAGTGAACCACATGCTGCAACTGTAACTCAATTTGGCAGTAGGTGGCACCATCTACTGGCACTGTCTGCTATTACAGTAAAACAATGAATTGGGAGTATTTTTAAATATCTTTCAATATAATTAATGTGTTTTTTTTTTATTAATTAAAAAAAAAAAAAACACTGGTTCCGGACAGTGTTTTTTGGAAAATCACTTGGTAGCGAAGGGGTTAATGTGGGAGTAAAAATCACATTAATACTTAAACCTTTCTATTTGAATATCTGAGAAACGGGAATCCGTTTCCCGGAAACCTTATCTCTGCAGTCTTCATAAT
The DNA here is from genome assembly GCA_009667805.1 of Leptobrachium leishanense. Classification (NCBI taxonomy): domain Eukaryota; kingdom Metazoa; phylum Chordata; class Amphibia; order Anura; family Megophryidae; genus Leptobrachium; species Leptobrachium leishanense. The sequence continues at coordinate 59,371,925 of CM019070.1, read as the reverse complement.
TTCCTTCGGTTATCTAAAATCGCTGGACATTCATCGGGGCTTGAATCCGTTTTATTGATCCGTAACCTATTTTTCTTGGTCTGACTTTTTCAAAATCTAGCTTCTCGTGTCAACTGGTTATTCAGTAAGCTTAAAAGCAAGCAACCCTGATGTAAACTTAACCAGGGCTGCTTTTAAATTTCCCAAACCCATTAAAGTCTATGGAGTTGCTACGTTTACAACCACTTTGGTTAAGTTTAAACCAAGACTGCAATACAACCCAAGATCCGTTTAGATCCACACAGAACTGAGATTCCTTAAATCTTTCCCTTTTCTATTAATTGTAACTGTGTACTGTTACATTCCAATATATTCAAACAAGATCTTAATTTTTTGCACCATAATTTTACCCTCTAGCTCCCAAATTTTTTTCCAGCGGTATAAAGCAGAGGTTTGCAGCAGAAACAAAAGTCCAAAACGAATAGGCCCATAGAAATTATCTGGGGTGGAGAGGATAGGACAGTACAGGCATTTTTTCCTCTGATTGCTCGTATGGATTGTCAGGTTTGTTAAAACAAGTATCTGCTGTCACCCAAAAATGAAGTTCTAGTGTTGTCAAACTTTGTAATTTTGCAACTTCACAAACAAGGGTGGTTGGAAACTGAAAATCTAACCTTGAAAGTGCTCTTTCACAAAGGGGTTGTCAATGATTCCAGCAACTCAGGTGACTTGTTATAACATCTCTTAACCCCCTTCATTACTTATATCTGGTGCCCCAATATCGTGATATGCTGATCTGCAACCCAAAAGCAAACACCTTTTGTTTGCCTTTGGGCTGCAGAAGGTGCCCCCAAAGTTTTGGCTTGTGGGCATAATGCCCAAAGAGCTAAAACTGTAAAATCAGCTGCTCAACGCTTTAAAATATCGGGCTTTCAGCAGCTGATGCAGGGAGAAATAGAGCAGCCGCTCAAACCTCTATCTACTGGCCAAAAATAGATTCTTTACAGTAAGAAATACAATGGGTATATGCTCAAATAGTTCTTTATAATTAAACAAATTCTGACCATGTTTTTTTGGAAAATAACTTGGTAACGAAGGGGGTTAAATGAGTTCTAGGTTTATGGTTCCGTACCATTCCGTTCCGTACTTCATTTTTCTTTATTGGTCTTTTTATTGTCATTACTGTTGTTACAGATTGGAATGTTAAATCTAGCGTATTTATTTTGTAGATTGGATGAAGAAATTCTACCTCCATCTTCATTACCGGTTGCTGAGGAAGAGACTGTGAAGGAGAATCCAATCGTACAGCTGGTGCAAGATGAAGAGGAGGAACTACCCATTCAGTCAACTGTAATACTTCTGGATAAGGGGGACCAGGAAGAAGAAAGGATTGCTTGGTTTGAGCATGAGACTCAGATTTATTGCAATGGGCTAACAACCATCTGCTGCGTTTCCAGCTTCTCTGAATATATTTTTAAGTGGTGCTCTGCTATCGTGGCAATTCACAGACAACGTACTAAAACAGCAGAGAGTCGGAGTAAAGGGGATGATGAATCTCCTCCACCTCAGGCTCCTTTAATAAGCCCATCCGTAACCATTTCTGCTCCTGTAGCATCTGTCGCTGAAGCTCCTGAAAGCAATATGGCTGAGAAGGAAACAACAGACTTCATTCTGGTGTATCCCGGTGGTGGTTCCCAACCAGGTTCTTTAGAGAGAAATGGTGAGTTAATTGACCTGGAGCCCAGCCACACGCAGGTGGTGTCTCAGCCTATCAACATACATCAGTCGTCAAATGTGAAAACTATATCCCCCACACCAGTTCTGGAGGCCACCAAAATGGACACAGGCTCTACGTCCAGCACTCCTACTTTGGAGTTATCACCGACCCAAACCAAGGAGCTGAAAACGAGTGAGACCCTTATTTATGCTGAAAAAGAAACCGTAAGTTTAGAGACAAATAGTTTGCCAAACGTTCCTGATATCACCATCAAAGACACTGTCGACTATGCTAACATTATTAAAGAAACGGAGGTCCTTTCACCTGTAGAAACAAGCACTTTACCAGCAGTGAGTGAGATCGAAGAATCTCAAAAGTCTGGGACAACTCAAACCATTGAGAGCCTGCCAGCTACAGATAAAAAGGAGGAGGAACAGATTTCAGAGGATGTGACAATCACTGGTGGCCTGCATAGGACTACTACAGATTTTTATGCCGAGCTACAAAACTCAACCGATCTGGGCTACACCAATGGAAATCAAGTGCATGGCTCTAATCAGAAAGAATCCGTTTTTATGCGTCTAAATAATCGCATTAAAGCTCTGGAAGTAAACATGTCTCTTAGCGGTCGCTACTTGGAAGAACTTAGCCAGAGGTGAGTGCAATGTACATATCGGAGCAGAAAAGCGACTTGTCCGCAGTTAGCTGGGATTCACAAACAGGCTGAGCATTCCTTATCCAGAATTCTCCTGAACATGAGCATTTCGCTTTGAGGTGATAACAGCAGGGGTGTCTCTACCACAAGGCGTTTTCTTAAGGCGCCAGAATCCAGGGGGCGGCAAAAATGCCCCTCCCAGAGCAATCGTGGATCTTTTAAATGAGGGAGGGACAGTGGCGTAACTTATGGTGTCACCCCCCCCCCCCCCGAGTTTTACGGATTGATTTTTTTTAACTACTCTTACTCCTAAATCAGTACTCCCATATAACACTAAGTTACACCAATGAATAACCGATCATTAAAAAGGTAACCAAGACTCATTAGTCAGATGTACATTTATAGGATAGTTTCCCGCCAACTGTTGGATTGTTTTTAGAATATTGAAGACTTAAGCATATTTTAGGCAAGGAGTTCGTTGTCCTTTTTATTAAAGAAAACATTGCATACTCCTTTTATATTTTCTAGAGAAGTCTTTCGAAAATAGTTTTTTTATTTATTTATCGCATTGCCTTGCCATTTCTTGTTTAATATTCTGTTTTTTGATTATTTATTTAATCTAGATCTTCTTTATTTTTAGGTACCGGAAACAAATGGAAGAAATGCAGAGAGCGTTTAACAAGACCATATTAAAACTTCAGAACACTTCTACAATTGCAGAAGAACAGGTAATTTTTTAAGCAACGTCCTTCCTTCTTCATATCGGATTATTTGTACAGGCATGTCCATGATTTTAATCTCTTTTCCAATCTTATCTGAAGCTTAAATGATTACCTGAAAGAAGGCTTTGCATGAAACTGAATGCAGCCTCTTGCACCAGATCAAATGGCCATTGTTACATGAAGGCAGAACTGGTTAGGTCCATCCTCCTATAATTAATCTTCGTTGCAGAGTACTACTGATTGGCATCCTTTAACCCCTTCACTATCAGGTGATTTTACAAAACAAATTGTCAGAAACCAGTGGTATTTTTTTGTAAAAGCCTTTTTAATTAATTTTAAAGTAAGAAATATTTGAGTTTATACCTATTGTAAGTCTTACTGTAAATCACTTACTGTTGGCCAGTAGATGGCGCCATCTGCTACCAAATTGAGTTAGAAGAAAATAGACCAGCCGCTCAAACCTCTTTCTCCTTGCAGCGCCTGATATTTGAGCTTTCATCAGCTGATTTTACAGTATTGGCTCTTGGGGCATTATGTCCAAAGGGCTTAAACTTTGGGGACACCTTCTGCAGCCCAAAAGTCAACAAAATAGTGAGATATCTCGCAATCGTGGCACCAGATGGTGCCTTTTTTGAAGCCCGAGATATCTTGTTATCAGTAGTGAAGAGGTAAAACCTTGCCCTGAAGCGTTCCTGCACGCCGTAAAACATCCATACACAGAAATCCCATGATTTCCTATGGGGCCTGTTCACACCTGGGCGTTTTACAGCGCGTAGGAACGTGCTGTAAAACGCCATGCGCCCAAAGTACAGGAGCTTCTTTGGAGCGTACTGCAGCACGTTCATGGCCATAGACTGCTGCGTGAACGCGTGTTTTTCACGTTTGCACCAAAAAAACGCTCGTGTTACGCGAATATGAAAAACGCTGAGGTGTGAACCGAGCCTTAGGCTAGGGTCAGACGAACGCAGTTTTAATGTGCGTTTAGCCGTACTTAATCATGGCCGTGCTAGCAGCAAATGACGTCCGATGCCGGGCAACATACGAAGAACGGCCGCACGCAAGTCCCTCCGCAACGCAAATGAACAACGAACGCATTTTTTCGAGAACGTCAAACCGCTAGTACTGACGTACAGAGTGTGCTGCGTCCGCTAGCAGCGTGTGTGTTTGATTAGGAGACGTCAGACGCTGCTAATGTCTGGCCTACATATCGTCCAGAAGCAAAAAGTGTTTTATTGATGATCTGTAAAAAATCACGGATGAAAATGCGCATCGTATGACTGCTATCGCGTATTCTGTGAAAAAATACGTCCATTCGTTCAAACGCACTTTTTCACGAACGACGTGAAAAATGCGTTTGTCTGACCCTAGCCTTAGGGGTAGAGGACATGGTCCATTCTGTTACATTTTTCCATTAAGCTTTAGAGATCAGGGTGACTGCTATGGTTGTCCTGTGAGCCCACATCAGTAACAGATTCTCCTAGTAGAGCTGCTTGCATGTGCAAAAAAACTGCAAGATACTCAGGGTTATCCAAAGAGATTCGAATTGCTTGAGAAAGGTAACCGAACGCTGAAAATCAGGGTTCGGTTACCTTTCCTGGCCATTCGGCTATCCAGAGAGCAGGCAATTCGCCAAATCCTGTCGAATTGCCTGAACATACGGTGCCTGTTCGGTCCCTGTTCGAGGGCAGTGAAATCCCCATGAAAAAGCACTGCTTCGGCTATTCAGAGAACACAAACCAGCAGTGAAAGGTTCCCCTAATGTCCTGCCATTCGGTGGTTTAATTCGGCAAATTTATTCAGGAGAATCCCATAGGCTTCAATGTTAAAAATATTCCCGTTTTAATTCAATATCTAATAAACCGTTCATTATAAAATTCTGCAGCAAAAAGTCTCTTAATTTATAGATTTTTTAGGATACTTTAAGCATTTTTCTGAATTTTTAAAAAAAAAATTAAAAGTCCTATTTTTTTTTTTTTTTTTTTTTTTTCAGTTTGCTTATTTTTTTGTAACAGCCCTCTTTATTATCATTCCCTGGACCTCCTGTGAAAATTTCAGACATTTTCGCTCAGTAGTTTCTTTGCAAACAGCGTTTCATTTTCCCAGATTCATACAAATGGTTTTGCTAATTTATTCACTGCCTCCTCTACCTCACAGCTGCTTCGGCTCTGTGTGATTCGGCTCCTGTTCGGCTCCTGTTCGGCTCCTCTTCGAAGGTTAATCCAGATGTTTTTGCTTGTTTTCATAGTGCATTCGGTTAGTTTTCGTCAGGTTTTCGGCAGCTTTTCCCTGCAATTCGGGGACCCTGTGGTGTTTGCTGAATACACCGCAGGGTCACCGAAATGCAATCGGCAAAAGGAACCGAATTGAACGAAAAGTCACCGAACGTGCGGTGACTTTTCGAATCTCTTTGGATAACCCTGATAGTGATTCATTTTCTATTTTATTTTTTTGTTGGGCACATCAAACCCCTGTCACATCTCTGACAACTTTTAGATCAGGGCTTGAAATATTTGAAATTTGTATCGTGCCAAGTCATTTATATAAAAGTGTGTACATTTTTTACTCAGGATCAGAGGCAGACAGAATCCATCCAGCTGCTGCAAGCGCAGCTCCTCAATATGACGCATCTGGTGTTAAATCTGTCAACGACGGTCGATGAATTAAAACGAGAGGTAAGGCACGCCCTTGTTGTCATTAACAAATTTTGACTCCTGTCCTTTGCATTTGTCTTGCCATTACTTGATCTTGTGCTTTCTACCTTTTTAAACCCCAAGTTTTATTACAATAAAAAAAATACACAAAAGTTGAACCTGATTTCTAAATGTTCATAGAAGCTGCATGTGCTGGAAAGAACTGGTAGGATCAGCATAATTTAGGAAAGTGATATGTTTCCAGGAGGTACAGAGCCTTGAAGACTTCTTCATTCAACATGTGTTTTGGGCCTTCAGAGTAGTGACCTGAAAAGCAAACGTTGATCCTAAATAAATGCTGTTCTTTGTCCTTTGTCTATTAAGATATGGAGTGCAATAAAAACAATGATTTAATCTTAAATCTCTAAATATAGGTAGTATTTTCAAACTTGTTAGAAAATACTATTTTGAAAACTTGAGCTCGGCATTCATTGCAAATATGAAATCTCTAAACAGAATATTAAAGCTTAAATAGGAAGATTCAGAAAAAAACCTGGTTATGTCACTGTAAGCATAGCCCGTTTTCCATAGTCGCATGGTAATTGCAGAACGATGCCAGGGCAGCTTTGCCCACCTACTTGTGTAAATAAGCACACGGTTGTGGTTGTGCTTCAAACACCTTAAACTTCTATATTTACTTGTATTAAAGTCACAATGACTTTAAACGGGACCAACAGTGGAAATAAAAATGGGAGTCAGGTACTTGGCAAGTTGCAAAACATCCCTGACTCCCATTTTTTTTCCCTGCTGTTGGTCTCCTGTTTGTGTACACCTTTCTCTATTATACCTTTTCAGTGATTTAAGGTGAACTACCAGGTTCGGTGCACAAATCTGAGTTAGTTTGGGGAATGTCATACAGTGGAAGGTTTTTAACTATTCGTGTTTGTTTGTAGATCATGACCAGTTTTGTCTGTTTATATTTTTATTGAGCTATAATAAAGGTTATGTTTTATCATTGCACTCAGGTAGAATCAGTGATCCACCTGTTTATCAGGTGAACTTATGTCCATAACGCTTTAGGTTAACCCCTTACTCTCCTGTGATTGCTATATTTTTTGTTCTAACTCTCATTAATTTATGTTGCAAAACACTACCGATGTGTAGTGATTGTTTTCATGACCCAAGAACTAAATCGCAGAGCGTAAAGCAGCTGGCACATCTCCAATCGGCTCCGAAGTAGCGACTGAGGTTGACGTTTAACTCTGACGCTAAACATTGTGCTCTACATAAACCGAATAATTGATCATGAGAATAGTTGACCATTATTTGTGTGTGTGTGTTTTCAGAGCTCGACCCTAATCCCTAGTTCTGTGTATAGGAGATGGCGCAGGACAAAGGTAGGTCGTACTTAATGTAGAAGTTACAATACACCTTGTCTTTTCCTTCTATTGCAGGTTTCTGATCGGCAGAGCTATCTAGTAGTATCTCTTGTCTTGTGTATTGTTTTGGGGCTGTTGCTTTGCCTGCAACGATGTAGGAATACATTGCACTTCAATGAGGATTACCTCTCCAAAATACCTAAAAGCAATAACTACCCCAGTCCAAAACGGTAAGTGCATTTTGTACAACATATACATTAGGGAATTCTAATTACGAATTGCTCGCGCTACAGCAGGCGTTCTGAAAGCCTCCCAGTTGAAGCGCTACAACACGTGTTCAAAGGGGCTGCAAAGTGCTATCCTCCATAGGAGGATCGAGCCTTGCAGTGCTGAGCGCACTAACTGCGGTCAGCGAGGTGGGCAGACGGGCGTCAGAGTGGAAGGAACGTCCACTCTTGAAAACGCTCATCTGACCTCGGCCTAAACTGAAACCAAAGTCTATCTCCTACACCTTTCCAGAACCAAGATCACATCCCTGGTCTGGATAGGAACGTTTCAGCATTCGTGTAAAGGAGCTTAAAATTGTATTTTATGGACGGTGAGCTCACAGAAGTTGGCTATAGGATTTGAATACAAATTGGCACAGGTGAAATTACTCAAACTAGTTAAAACCCCACTGAACAGGTTTATCGATTTTAGTCTCTTCGGGATAGAACGCAGAAGTCTCCATATCGGAGGCCATCGAGGCACACGACTACTTGCTATAAAATCTACTCCTTCAGATGTAATGTTGCCAAACAGGTCAGACTGTGATTTCTTTCGGTAAGGAAGCCCATTTGATGGCCTTATGAGAATATAAAGTGGTTCCCTGCCTTTCACACCCTCACATGTGTATCTTCAGTGTGTCATGAACAATATGAGCAAACCATGAGGAAATAAATATATATTCGTTCTGCTAGGTCTATGTTAAAATAATCAGAAAGAAAATGAACATACCCAGGTGAATGTGGTATGATGTACCTTCGTGCAGGTAAAAGGAAAATTCTCAACATGATGCTGAAATGGCCTATACACAAATTGGTGTGAGCAAGGATTAAAAATTAACTTTTAATGGAGTACTATAAAAAGGATCCACAGATCCTGGTAGTACAAGACGTCTTAATCTAAGGAATTGGAGTATTGATAAGGCCCCTTGGCGTTCAGGCACACACACATTAGCACAGCACCCCAGTATGTAGAGAGTAGTTAATCAGTCAAGCAGAAAAGGAAACAACGGGCCTTCGAGGGTCCGTAATATATAGGAAAGACAGAAAGGAAAACTCAAGGGTGCGCTGTGCTTGGTAAAGCAAAAGGAAATCTACAGCAAGGGACGGTCTGGAAACCGTTTCCCAGTTTGTAACAGATCTGTCTACTGTATGATTTCCTTTTGCTTTACCAAGCACAGCGCACCCTTGAGTTTTCCTTTCTGTCTTTCCTATATATTACGGACCCTCGAAGGCCCGTTGTTTCCTTTTCTGCTCGACAGATTAGCACAGCACCCCAGTATGTAGAGAGTAGTTAATGTGTATGTGCCTAATTCCTTATATTTATGTCTTTTCTTGTACTACCAGGATCTGTGCATCCTTTTTACTCTAGTACTCTATTAAAATTAAACCCTTTTGCTGCTGAGCCATTATACAACCCAGACATATTATATATCGTTCTTTTCGGCAGATTCATAATATGTCATTATTAGATGCATACGTCATGTCCTGCCTGAATATTCTAACAAAATATGCAATAACAATTTTCAATCCTCTACATTGTGTAAAATTGTTTTTTTTACCACATTTGATCATGTGAGCCTTTGCGGTTATATTTTCTATGGGGTGCGCTTGTTAAAAAAATTAGAAATGGGAACTCGTTACATTTTGTGGGGGGGAAATTACGTGTTTTTTTTAGCAAACTCCACGATAGAAAAAACAATTAGTGCAACATCATTGTTCAACTTATAATTGAAATGAGAAAAATATTGCTGCATTAATAGTGTTTTTTTTTTTTTTTACATGGTCATGCTTGGAATCATTGGAAAGGCCATGCTCTGGCTGGCTGTTCCAATGATACCAAATATTAACCCCTAGCTGCCAGTTCTGGTTAATTCCAGAACTGACGTCATCGCGATGATGCCAGTCTTCAGGGGGATATCCCGGAGGCTTGGCCGACATCAAAGATGTCGGCCAGCTCTGGGAGGGGACCGCAATACGGCACCTGTTGGCGCTGTATCGCGATCCAGCCCCCTAGGGGTTAAAGACAGCCGCCGCTTGGAAGGGCAGGCTGTGCCCTTCCAAACGGTGCCTGCCTTCAGTTTGTGGCCCGCACGGATGGGGAGGGAGGGAGGTCCCTTCAGGCACCTTCCCCGCGCTGGCGGGGGGGGGGGGCTGTTATGGACATCATTTGCGATGGTGCAATGACGTCTATCGTGCACGCCTGGGTCCCGGAGGCTGGGCTGATATCGCGGATGTCAGCCCGCACCGGGGGGCTGCAGGAATCCCAGCCGATCGCCGCTGCAGAGGGAGGACGCGCTCAGCGAAGTGTACATGCAGCAGGACACGCTGAGTGCGTCCTCCCGCATGGAAAGGGTTAATAATCCTTGTTCACACCAATTTGTGTATAGGCCATTGCGGCCATCCTGTTGAGAATTTTCCTTTTACCTGCACGAAGGTACATCATACCACATTCAACTGGGTATGTTTATTTTTTTTCTGATTTTTATTTTTTAGGGTTACCCCCTTTCCTCCTAGCTCAGGCACTCCTGTCTTTGTTTGCATACTCCTGAGCACCTATTACTTTTGCGGCGTTAAAATAATCTAGAACAACCTTTTTTTTTAATCTTCTAGAGATCAAATCATTTGAGGAACGTAGCGCTTATTCTGCAGTTACTCAGCCATACAATTTTAAAATGTACATTTATTGAATTGGTGCAGTCTGGTCTTATTTCTCATTTCCGGTTTGCCTTTTGCAGATCTTGACCTTAGAGTCCTTTCCTTAAATCTACGGCTATACCAGGGTAGCTTTATTACCATAAATTATGCATTTTTGCCCTTTTTTTTTATTTTTTTTATTTTTTAAGTAGTCTATTGCATTACTAGATCAAAGCTGTTTATGCAGCAAACCTAAAATATACCTTTTATGAAATGTTGGAAAAACAAAGCTTTACAAATTGTGCTGATGCATCCCATGTATTTGCGCTCACTTTTCTATAATCCCAGATTCTTTTAGCAGCCAGTGAAATCCAAGCTGGCCATTACTGAGGACTTTACCAGAGAGATCATTTCTGGGTCTTATCAGTCGTGTATCTTTTTTTTTTTTCCCAGCAGAATAGGAAACATCCAGAGGTTTGGGGAATCTTAAGGGGACAGTCCCTTTTCACCGTAGTTTGTTGTTACAATGACTGAATTTTGTCGATTTCCCAAAAGGGATTTCAAGCAGTGGCAGGAGAATCTTCACCAGTGACTGGTCTCCTGCTGCGGGTTGGATTTCCCTCCTGGGATCACAGGTTTTTGTTGTTGCAGTTGATGATTAACCTCCTTAATATTTTATACAACATAATTAAAAAAATGCAATATTTTGTATTAGCATCTTTTGAGTAGTTTAATCTTGTCTACATAAATGTTTCTTTTTAGCTGCTTCTCTTCCTATGATGATATGAATCTGAAAAGGAGAACTACACTTCCGTTGATTCGCTCCCAATCGTTCCATCTTTCTAGTAAAGAAGGTATGTGTCTTACATGCAAAAATACTGTACTTTTCATTCTAAAATAAAGGTCTTTAGAACCATTTTAACTTCACTCCAAATAGGTATTGTATTTTAGCCACAGGATGCGCGCATCTTAAGGCTGGGGGTTAGGGATAGACCGATATAATTTTTTCAAGGCCGATACTGATTATCAGCAGCTTTTCTGGCAGATAGCTGATATTTGGTGCCGATATTTGGTAAATTTAAAGTTGTGGAAAAAAAACGCACACATCTGACATTATGCCATGAACTCGGTGTGTTTAACATTTAAGCATTGCACCATGCTCACTCCATTTATTCAATTTAATAAGATTTTTTTTATTTTATTTTTACAAACAAGACCGTGTCTTTGGCTTTCTTACAGAGTCATGAGGGATCTTTTAAGGGGTTCAGCAACCTTGGCCCTCTAAGGGTTATATTACAATGTTGGTGCTAACAACCCCAAAGACTATAATGGCTCTGGTAAGGTTACAACAGCTCTGGTTAAGTTAGCACTGACTTTGTAATATCGCCCCACATGTTTTGGGATTCCATGTAAAAAAAAGTTTTGTTTTTTAGTCAACTGTTTATTTTCATGCGCGACAAAAAGCCTTTAGTTTTTTCTTTTAGAAGAAAAAAAAAGGAGGGGGGACCCTTTTTTTTCTTCAGGCTGGCTGCATTCAGCATTACTGTCCTTGGTGTTGAACAATTGCAGCACCTGGGACGAGGGGGGTTATTTCTCCCCCCCCCCCCCCCCCCGCAGCCTTTGGCAAGGTTCGTTTTTTTTTTTTTTGTAAATCCATTATTTCTTTACCTGCATCTTTCAGAAGGTCATCCTGCAGCTAGAAGACTTATTTGCTGGATAAGACTTGGTCCCGCTACAGTGTTCTGTGATATTTACCTAGAATTGTAAAGATTGTATTTAGTCCATTAACCCCTTCACTACTGATATCAAGATATCTCGGGCTTCAAATGCAACATCTGGTGCCCCGATATCAAGATATCTTGCAGCTCAAAAGCAAATGAAAGTCGTCTGCTTTTGGGCTGCAGAAGGAGCCCTCAAAGTCTTAGCCCTGTGGGCATAATGCCCAAAGAGCTAAAACTGTAAAATCGGCTAGTCAAAGCTCTGAAATATCAGGCTTTCAGCAGCCGATGCAGGGAGAAAAGTATGAAAATAGACCAGCCGCTCAAAAGTCTGGAACTCCATTTGGCAGTAGATGGCGCCACCTACTGGCCAAATAGGTTATTACAGTAAGACATACAATTGGTATAAGCGCAAATATTTAGAAACCTAGAAAATGTTGGCAGATAAGAACCTTTCGGCCCATCTAGTCTGCCCAATTACATGGATACTTAACCTGGATTTATCTTTTGTTTAGGATAGCCTTATGCCTATCCCATGCCTGCTTAAATTCAATCACTGTTTTGGCCACTTCCACTGGAAGGCTGTTCCATGTATCCAGCACCCTCTCAGTAAAATAATGCTTCCTGATGTTACTTTTAAGCCTTCTATGCGGAACAGTATCAAAAGCCTTACTGAAATCTAAATAAGCAATGTCTACTGCACCACCTTTGTCTATTATTTTTGTTACCCAATCAAAAAAATCCATAAGATTAGTTTGGCATGATCTCCCTGAGGTAAACCCATGTTGTTTCTGATCCTGTAATCTATGTGTTTTTAGATGTTCAACAATCCTTTCCTTTAACATGGTTTCCATTAATTTCCCCACTACTGACGTAAGACTAACTGGCCTATAGTTCCCCAATTCCTCCCTACTACCCTTCTTGTAAATGGGCACAACATTTGCTAATTTCCAGTCTTCTGGGACGACTCCTGTTAACGGTTTTGCTATTACACCACTGAGCTCTTTTAATAACTTAGGGTGGATCCCATCAGGCCCCATTGACTCATTTGTCTTTACTTCTACAGCTGCTGTAGAACCTCCTCCTCTGTAAACTCATATGTAAATGTCTCTTTAGCGTTTCCTCCTAACTGAGGTCCCTTTCCTTCCTTTTCTTCTGCAAAGCCTGAACAAAAATATTCGAGGCAGTCAGCGAGACTTTTATCCTCTTCTACATACCTTCCTTCCTTTTTGTTTTTAATCTAATCCTTGTTTTACTTATCTAAAAAATGTTTTGTCCCCCTTTTTTTTAGTGACTGATCTATTTTCTCATCTGCGTGTGCTTTGGAAGCTCTTATGAATTGCTTTGCCTCTTTCTGCCTAATCTTATAGGTTTGCCTGAGTTTTTTTTATAATTATTGAATGCTATCTTTTTGTTCTTCACTATTTTGGCCACTTCTGTAGAGTACCACAGTGGTTTCTTCCCTTTTTTGTTTTTGCTAACAAGCCGAATGCAATTGCCTGTGGCCTTCAATAATGCCTCCTTTAAATAAAAAATCCCATTTCTCCTGGACTCCCTTTTAAACCCCTCCAGTCTGATAATGACTCATTCACACAATCTCATTTTAGAAAAATCTGTGTTTTTTTTTTTTGTTTTTTTTTTATAGTCTAAAACTTATGTTTGTTTACTTTTATAATTAATTAAAAATGATTTTACAAAAAACCTGCTTTCTGACCATGCTTTTTTAGGATTTTCACTTGCTAGTGAAGGGGTTGCATTAAATTTGTACATAAATTCTTTTGCACGTGTATATTTATGTTTGATGTTTTGTGCTGTTGTAACACCTTTTTACTTCTGTTTTTAGCGGATCCTGATGACTTGTACATTGTCGAGCCATTGAAATTTTCTCCAGAGAAAAAGGTGAGAATCTATTTTGACTTCTGTGTTAAGTTACACAAGCCAATTGAGTTTCAAAACCGTTGATTGGTTATCCAAACCATCAAGTTAGTTTTTTATTTTTAAACCCTTTTGTTGAAAAATGCAATTCATGAACGAGTCTACATTTTTTTTTATTTGTGAATCTATACAGCTGATAAAACAAGCAGGTAAGTACATCAGTATTTAAATTTTATAGGTCTCCCAGTTTTTTTCTTTATTTTTATATGGTTTATAAGACAGATCATTGCAGGACCCGCTCTCCTCCAAGGGAACCATTATGCATTAATAAATGGAACGCCAGCCACAAGCAAAATCCGATTAATGGTCCTCAAAGTGTGGTACATCCACTTTGTTTTAGAAGAGCATACATAGCTTGTTGTTTTCAAAAAGTGTCACTGCAAAGCAGGTCTCTGAGATGATTGAGTGGCCACAGATAAATGTCCTTTTAATACAGATTGTTATTACATTGATAAATTCCTCAGACTGAGCTAGTTAATAGAATTCCCAAAGAAGCATTTAACGCTGCTTGCTAAAGGATGAGCAGGTTCTTTGCATAAATATTATTGGCCAGTAGAGGGCACCAAAGTAGAGTGTTTTTGGTTAATTTTTAATGGTGAACCTGTGAATTATTTCTTTACTACTCTTTCTTTCTATCCTTAAAGGGACATGCAGGCTTCGTCAGTGTGCTTTTAGAAATGTGCATTGCTTTTTGAACGGGTCAGTCATTCAGCGTGCACAAGTCAAGTAAATATGATTTCTACCTGCTTTTCTTTCTTCGTGTTTTCCACGACCACCTCAGGAGGCACTTTGAGCTAACCAATCAGTGTGTATACCTAGGTATAGATAAACGCACTGAGCATGTGCGACTAGGTTGCTGCTCCTCCCTCCTGCACTGTAAGCTGAGGGGAGGGTGGGGCTGAGTTCCATTTCAATCTGTAACTATTTCACTCCCAGCTGCTGCCGAGACGTTGAAGGACAGAAATCAATACACACGCTGTAAAGAGACAGCAGGAAAAGTTGCAGAGAGCGCACACACTAGAGACACAGCACAGGAGTGTGAGAGTGAGTGACTTGGTTAGGGAGTTTGAGACAGTGAGTATGTAAGCCATGAAAGAGCTCAAGTGAGCGAGTCACGTAGGTGGCCATGATTCGTTTGGTCTCTCTCAGGGGACAATATATTCAAAATTCTTGATAAATGGCCATTATTTCAGTCGTGTCCTTCTAAACCTGAGTGACCAAGGAAGCAAATGTTTTAACGCTCAATGCTGCCATACAGTCGACTTGCACAATAGCAATGTTCCTATCAGAACACATGTTTAAATGCATTGGTTAAAACCTGCTGCTTCTGGAAATTTGAGTCAAAATAACATGCAACTGAAATTGGAGCCTGTGCGAGAGATAATTTCTTTAGCGACAATTTGTGCTTTATGAAGGATTTCTTTATTCACAAAATTGAATTTCATTTTCCAGTCGTGCCTCGGTCTAATATTTACCTTTTTTTGCAGAAGAAAAGGTGCAAATATAAAAGCGAGAAAATTGAGACTTTGAAAGCAAGCGACCCTTTGCAAACCGTACCAAATGGGGACATTAAAACGAAGAAACCTCCTTTCACGAATCAGAGGGACTTCTCCAACATGGGGGAGGTGTATCACTCTTCCTACAAGGGGCCGCCTTCCGAGGGAAGCTCTGAAACCTCGTCCCAGTCCGAGGAATCTTATTTCTGTGGCATCACAGCCTGCACAGCCCTTTGTAATGGGCAGCCCCAGAAGACTAAAACAGAGAAGAGGGCTATAAAGCGGAGACGCTCAAAACTTCAGGACCAAGGAAAGTTTATCAAAACATTAATACAAACTAAATCTGGGTCCATGCCCAGCCTCCATGATATCATCAAAACCAACAAAGACCTTACTGTGGGAACATTCGGTGTTGCGACTGTGTCCGGTCGCATCTAAAACAAAAAAGAAAATCACAAAAATTGAATCTCAGCCACAGGGTATCGTTTTTTTCTTTTTTGTATGGTCTTTTTGAAGAGGATGTTTGTTTTGGGCTATGCAGGAAGACGGATGGTACTACTAGCTCCATGTTGTGTCAACAGGGATTGGGCTGGTGTGAAGATAAGATTTTAGATCATCTCCTACTCCGGATAAATTGAACATCTTTTGCTTTGGACACTGTTCGATTATCATTTTTTTTTTTTTTTTTCACAGCCCGATTTACGGAGGGGAAAAAATATGAGCAAAATAAGACTTTAACGATTTTAGTTGAGAAAAACATAAGCTCAACTCCCTGTCCCTACCCAAACGATGTTCCTGTATTTGCACCTTTCCATATTTATGTGCCTTCTGTCTATTTATAATGCCACTGTAGGGGAGAGCGCCAAGTGTGAATGCAAGGTTTAGACCTTTTTTTTGTTTTGGTTTTATTAGGGTAGTTGTCCCTCTTTGCTCTTTCATAATTCGACAACGTCAGTGTGTATGGCGGTGTCTTGGATGAACGATGGGGGTAAAAAGTGTGCTATAACATTTGCAGGCACCAATCCGGGTACTTGAGTGTATGCTATAACTGGCACCTAAACTGCCAGATCTTTTTGTTGATCAGACGCTGATGTGCTCCTAAAATGTTCTAGTAGTATTTTGTAAGAGCGTGTATGTACAGGTCTGGAAAATTTATTGAAGGATATTCTACTGCAATAACACTCTCCTGTTTGAATAGGTTATGGCAATTTTCCGATTTTAAGTGTGATTTATTTAATACCAGAAAAAGACAAGTTGCCTCCTAGTCGGCACAAGTCAACGGTTTGATCATCACACTGATCAGCTCATTGGTCTGTTTAACTGTGTACCAAAAGGCCGAAGTGATGAGTCCTGCTTTGGCTCGTTTGGGTTACTATTATGTGCCCCATCAATATTTAGCATGCCGTTTATACCTTAGAATGATTCTTTAAGGCAACCTTGGCCCACCAGAGGTTTTGGAACTGCGTTTCTCTTGATGCTCAGTCATCATTAGATTGGCTGAGCTTCAGGGGAAATGTAGTTCCAAAACATCTGGGGGGTCAAGGCTGCTGAGCATTGTTTAAGGCTTACCATTCAATAAGGAAAGTCAAGAGGTGAAAGTTACTGGCCGTCAAAATGTTATTGTTGAAATGTAAGCTTCTACAATGTTTGCCAACCCTTTGTAAAATATTGGAAGATGTGATCGATGTTGATCAAAACCCCTTGTTCCGCACCGATACAGCTTTTGATGCGAATATCCTTTGGATAGAATAATCCTAATAATAATCGGGAAGTTGACCAGTGAGTACTTGAGGGCACACGAGCTCTTGTTCAAGAATCCTTTTATTCTTGAATGATTGCCAGTATAAATGTTGTGTTTTTTTGACCTACAGTGACACTTACTGCACATTTATCCTCCCAATGGCTAGAAAAACAATAGGACTACTGCCAGCCTCCCTGTGGACCAGATTATATTTGCATATGCCGAGAGGAATAATGATTTTATTTAAAATACACAAAAAGACAAATCGGAATAGTTGTTTTTATGGTGCGTTCTATAACGTAGCGATTCTCACACACACAATGTAGGATCAGTATACTTACCGTTTTGGTGCACAACAGGAAACCTTAATAAATATGATTTTTTTTTCTTCACTTTGAAACCTAAAAGTCGTTTGCAATATTTGCAAAAATGTACTTTTTATGTATAGCCGGCTATTGTTTTAAGGTGTCCCCTCCGAGTTTATTCGGTTTACGATATCACCATTAACACTTTTTTTTTTTTTTTCACACGTGTTGTAGCTCATACTAAAATATGCCACCTGGCTGAATTTTTAATATAAGATCTATAACTGGTTTAGGATTTTAATTTCTCCAATTTGTTTCACAATCCCCTCTGTTCCTGTAAAAGCGATATATAGGATGTACTTACATAGGTAAAGTTAATGCAATTAATATCCATGTAGTGACAAACAGCCTGCAAATAGGACCCCCTCTCCCCCTTCCTTTTTTAACGTCCGTGTAGCTGTTTTTTTTTGGTTTTTTTTGTCCTTATTTTTGGGAAGAGTTTGTAAACTTACAGCCAGTTATCACATTTTAATATATGCTACAACTTTTTTTTTTCTTTTTCATCTATATAATGATGCCTATGGCTGTTTTATGTAAATATTATTTTAAAGGTCAACTTATTCATTTCATTAGAAATGCTTTGCAGTCATCCTTTACACACATTGTTGTGAAAATCGTATCCTACAATTTATTTATTTCTCCCCAACTACTGACCCAGTCTGCCACCTGCAGGTTTTGTTTTTTATTCTACATCATGATGATATTGGTCTAATTCTATGCGGCGCTTTAAAAGGCAGACTGCCATTGTTTCAGCTCCCACAGTAGGAACAGTATTGTTTCTGTAATATTTTTTTCTATAAGTGGTAGTACGAAATAATTTGTCCTATTATATTTATATATTTGTGCTTTCCACAATTTTCCTTGAAATCTACATTTTTATTCTACAGAATGAAAACATTTGCAACTTGTGCAGAGTCTCTTGACAGTTGTACTGGTTTTTGTTTTTTTGCAGTTAAGTATCTGTATACTCTCCAACTATATTTCCTTTTTTTTTTTTTTTTTTTTTTTTGTAGTGAAGCAGGATTTTTCAGAATGGCTTATATTTCTCTGAAAACCGCTTTGTGTGTATCTGTTCAGGAGAATTGTTAGGTCACTTCATCGATCGATCGATCACACTTGTACTCCATATTGCCAAGCGTGCAGACCTGTGTGTGTCCTATGGACATTTTAACTTGCATTTTCTTTTTAAATTGAGACTTTTCTATACGATGTCTGACAATTTTCTCTTCTTGACTGGTCACATCCAAATATTCCACCACTGCAGATGCGTGATCTCGGTGAGAAAATTCACACCCCGTTTCTAGAAGACTAGTTACAAAGTCATAAGTTGTAATGTTTTGACACGTTTTTTAAAATGTTTAGAGAATGGAGTTTGGGGGGGGTTATATGGGAACAAGGCATATTTGGGTGTTTCCTGTCCCCCTCTCCAACATGGCATTTTTAACACTAATTCTAAACCTCACACAAATGTTGCCTAACTGGGACTTGGTATTCAGTGAAAGATCTGTTTTGGGAGACAGGTTTCATTAGGAACCTCTATCAAACCTTAAGGCAATACTCTAGTGTTAAAACAGGAGGTGTCATGATACCAAAGGGTTAAACCTTAACCCCTACTGACTCCATATTCTTAAACACTTTAGTTCCCTTTAAAAACTGTTCTACATACAGCTCTGATTTCCCTCTGAGCCCTGCAGGACATTTACCAGGCTTCCAGCTCAGCATGTCATGTGACCGCAAGGGCCTGGTCACTCTGGCCAATCCAGTGGCTTTCAATGTAGGAAAGCATTGATACTATTGGATAAGGCTGGTTCCCAAAGGTCTCCAGCTCTTTAACCTGAGATGAGGTTCTGGGCATGACTAAGCCCCTGCATTTGGGTAGATGAATTAGCCCTCTGAGCCACCCTCAGCTCACAGCAGTGTGACCAGTCAGATAAGCTTGAATGATCACACTGTGCATATTGTCTTTTTTATTAATTTTTTAAAAAAAATTAACGTGGGCTAGAGCGATTTTTAGAAGGCTTGCTGGATTCATTTTGTATTGAGCATCAGCCATATGAATGGGAGAGGATGTAAACGAAAAGCAAAGTGTATTCGCTTTGTTAAAGGGACAATTTACACGGAGTTGTCAAACTCAGCCCCACAGATGTTGATGCCTACAATTCGCAATTCTTTGAATGCAATAGATTTCCATGAAATCATGAGCGTTGTAGTTCAGAAATATTTTTTTGGGGGGGAGGGAGGCAGGCAGAGTTTGCCTGTTCTAGAAATTGATTACCCAGTTGAGTTGTGGCAGTACCCTGGGCATCCTTGGCCTCTGCCTAATCTAGGTGGGCTCCCAAAGGGTTGAATTAGGCCTGGGTCAGATGAGCGCACTGTGTGCCTGTACTGGCGTCTGTTGCATCCATGTGTCTCTTCGGGGCCAGCCACACGCTGTAGCGCATGCACGATTTGCAATTGCTACAGTGGGCATGCTGTGGACGTTCTGAAAGCCTCACCATCAAAGCTCTACAACCTGCTATCCTCCATAGGAGGATCGAGCTTTGCAGTGCTGAGCGCACTAACTGCGCTCAGTGAGGCGGCCAGACGGGCGTCAGAGTGGAAAGAACATAAACTCTCATGGACATTCCTTCCGCTCTTAAAAACATTAGTCGTGTGTGTGTGTCTTTTTTTTTTTTTTTTTCCCAGAACCTCAAAAAGGTGATCGCTGGGCCAGGAAGCGGGAACAAATTTGGGTCCCACCTACCTGTCGACCATTGGATTATCTGGATGCTCCTGCGAACAGTTCAGAGCTGTAGATTCATTTTCTTAACCCCAGAAGGTTGTACATCACTAGCTGACAGCCTTCTAGCCAGAAACGCACTAAAGGGGACACTCTCGCCATTACCATGTAAATTTTATGGTCACGGTGGCTGTAGTATCCTTTTTAAGTCATACCTGGATAATGTATTATTTTCTCGTTTAGAAACACCTATTGGAAAGAAGAATAAATTATAGTATCTTTTAATGTCTTCCCACTCTCGAAATGTATATCTGACCAAAATGGTGTTTGTAAAAAAAAAAAAAAAAAAAAATTTCACCCTGCCCAAATAATGAAGTAACTACACAATCACAATGTCACAAGTGAAAAAGCAATCGTTTGTCCAGAGTATACTCTCCCTTATTTTAGGCAGAAAAATCTCAATTGTTAACTTCGAAAACATGAATGTTATTTTTCTGTGTACAATCTAGATTCTCTTCATCCTATTTCACCATAATCGGGTGGTAAAGACTATGCAATATAGACTTGTGAAATTAAGACCTACACATTTCCGTCGTGAATGCCACCTAAGAGGGCTGTGTTTTGCACGATGAAAAGGCAGCGCTGTACTTATTTTTCTCTTTTCTTTGTCTTGTCCCTTGGATCTATTTCAGGCAACCAAAACGTTTTAAATCGATGGCGACCTCTCACTTTTCCATTAACCATTTTTTAAAGTAGAATTGCAGACTGAATACCCCACAAAAAAAACCTTTGTTTGCTGAAGTTCTAAGCGAAACTGATGAACAAAGTCAAAATGTGGCTTAATAAAAAAAAAAGGCATCAGTGTGTATGATGGTTTGTTGTTTATCAGACTTGAAGGCTCAGATGATGTGCAAGATAAATGGTTTCTTCACTTTATACCATTGATACCAGATGTTGATACTTAACACTCTAGCTTTGATTTGTCTCCATGCACCATACCTTTTGGAATTAAATGGTTTTTTTTGTTTTTCTTTATTTTGTTGCTTGGCTCACGTTGTTAATGCACTTCATAAATTTGGATCCTTTTAAAGACCAAGCATTTTCTTTAAGGTCCGCGGCAGATTCCCATGCTGCGAGTACAGACTTTTTAAAACAAATTAAACCTAACAAAGAAAATGTACAAAAGGATTTCTTTTATTGCTTTTGATTTATGTGGTTAATACAACTGTAACTCCAGAGCCTTAGTGCAATTTAGAAACTGTGAATTTCCAAATAAATCTGAACACGTCTCAATATGTTTTTGATATAGTTTTCTTTTATACTTCCTGACCAACGTTGATCCAAAAGGTGTTTTATCTCCTTAATCCACAAAACTTTTTATTTTGATAATGGGTTGAAATAGATAAGGGCATGAGTAAATGTACCTTTTTTAGTTAAATTTTGCACCCAAATATTCTCTACATTCTATGTCTCATTTCACACATTCCAACAGGGTCCACAGTATTGGCATCAAGACAGAAATACTTTGCCGTTCAGATACTTTACAGGTGATGAAAATGGATTAAAATGGTCATACATGGTAGTGATCATGAGGTTATTGGCGACACAAAATCTGAAAAGGGCAACAGAATGTAAATAATATCCATGTGTGTAAAGCCTATATACACAGACTGTTGTCATGCCATATATATTATTACTACAGGGATTGTATTTTATTATACAGTGAAGGTGGAAGCTGATCCTTCATGATTCTTTACAGAAGTAACATGTGACAAAGCTAGAATCTTGCTGAAATGTGTTTCTACCTGGGGTGCTGCATTCCAAAGGTTGTTTTTTAAGGTGCACTCTAGCCACCACAACCAATAAATCTAACATTGGAACGTAGTGTAGATAAAGATCTCTTGGCGCATGTTTCTGTAGTACCCAACGGGGGGGGGGGGGCACCTTATGTTATCCCCCAACGGAAAAGTTGCATTATTATTTTTGGCCCAAAATCCAGTTGGCATCCAGTTCTTATTGCAGCATCTGCTGTCTGGGTGTTGGACCTTACTATATATCAAGTTATTACAACCGGGATGTGGACCCAGCAGATTGTTTCATTTTTTTTCACAGATGATATGGACCATAGACTAGACAAATTTGTATCAACTCTGGAATCCATTCTGGCCCGTACCACTTACCTCCAAGATCTGGCTGCTCAATCTGCTGATCCTGTTATGCCTCCAGCTATACAAGCTTGGGGTTGACCGATTTATCGGTACTACTGATAATCGGTGCCAATATTGATGTTTTTCCCTGGTATCGGCATGCTACATATACCGATAAAGTTTACGGCAGGTATGCGCCAGTACTGAGTACCAACATGGCAGAAGCTCAAAGTTGCAGAGGATGACTGCAGCCCATTGGCAAAGTTCTGTGGCTCGGTCCCAGGCCTCTCCAGCAGGCAGCTGACATCTTTGTCAGCCCTGCCTGCGGGACCTATCCCCACCCACTGACTCCATCGCGCACGAGTGTGATTAAGTATGAGGCGGGATGACCTCAGCACCCCCAATGCTCATGTGTAGGAGCGTATCGCAGAGCCTCTCGGCAATAAAGCTCACAAGAATGTGCGGTGTGAATGCCCCCATCACAGAGCTCCACAGCTATAGAACTCACAGTAATGCGCGGTCTGAGCTCTGGGATACGATCTTACACACCGCACGTTGCTGTGCGTTTTATTATTTTAACCCGCAACGCTGAGTGCTGTGATTCCTTAACCCAAAATATTGTTTAAGCTTCTAGTAGTGAATTTTAGTGTGTGTGATCTGTTATAGGGGTTTTTTCATCTTTCTGTGTTCTGGAAAGCTATTGAAGTTCTTTTGTGAGCACTTTATTTTTCTCAGTTGAATTTAATTTTTTTCGGAAGTACTTTTAACGAAATGCACACCTCTAGTGAGAATCCTAGAAAGCCACTAACTTGTCTGGCCCTTGTATTTCCGAATCTTACGGCTAAATCCATGCAATTGGGACATACACCTCAAGGATTTTCCTCCTAGTAAGGAGGGTCCATACCTATACAGTGGGGGCAATGGACACCTCCCCCTTTATAGAGGCGGCACATGAGCATACTGTACTGCCTTTTTTATGGACGATCTTTATGACGGAAGATAGTGTGTGTCCGTAACGTCTGATGTCTCTGCCCTAGGATAATACATGGCAGCATTGTTTCTGCATCCGTTTAGCTTTTTCACATTGTTATTTTTGCGTCACTTGCTATGTGTTGCCCATCCGTGAACAAGT
This sequence comes from Leptobrachium leishanense, assembly GCA_009667805.1. NCBI lineage: Eukaryota > Metazoa > Chordata > Amphibia > Anura > Megophryidae > Leptobrachium > Leptobrachium leishanense. Next base: position 59,348,690 of record CM019070.1, on the reverse strand, counting down.
GCGCAGGTGCTTCTTGTGGTGTATTTAATTGACTCCTTTTATAAAGCTACGACGGACGGCAAACCTTGCGGTCAGACGGAAGCAAAATGTTTGCTCGTCTGCCGACAGCCTTAATTGTTGTACCACACGAGTTCTAAAAGGGGACTGGTCTTGGAAGTAGTGGTGATGTGCCATTAAGCCGGCAGCCAGCTAGGGCACGTAGCCAGGAGGGGGCCCATACCGATGTTTGGGGTGCCTCCACAGTAATTGCGGTCTAAAGATGTCACCACACATCGTAGAAGTTGGGGGGGGGGAAGTGGGGTACACTCCACATCCCAACCCTTTAAAATCTTCTAAAGTGGTCAGGATGTGTTGAGTGTTCCGTTTTTAAGCAATAAAATCCAAAAGTGAATAGTCAGACACCACTTAAACTGATAGGGAATAACGGTTTTGATTTATATTTCTAAATAAGATGAATAAACATTGTGCATCCATCATCTCACTTGTTACTCATACAAATGGGTTTTCTAGTTTTATGCTGCCAAAGTACCTCCCAGCGATATGTCTTGAACCTATAACCATCTCGTGGATTAAGTTTTGCAACTGGAATACTTTAAAACCACAATCATATAAATAATGGTTTTAATTTTGTCTTAGCGATCCACATTCAATTTCTATTTTCAGCCGTGCAAAAATGATGAAAATGATTTATACCATGCTTTTCTTACTTTGCTTTCCTGTACATTAGCTATGGCGGGATCACCATTTGTCTTTTATCTAGCTCCGTTGGAAAAGAAGTGTTCATCTCAATCAGGTAATTGTTCGTGTTCTGCCTAGGAGGAAACTAGTATGGCAGTGTTTCCCAAACCTGTCCTTGGGACCCTATAAGGCACGTGTCAGACGAGCGCAGTGTTCACGTCCGTGTTGCCGCACATTTGTACATCCGTGGTAGCCTACAATTATGATCAATAGAGACCCACACACAAAGTACATCTGCACGGAAGTGTAGACGCGACAAACGGATGCAGGTTAGGCAAGAACGTAATTAACGCTAGAACAGACGTGCGGAGTGCGCAACGTCCGCTTAGCTTTGTGTCTGAGTGATGAAACGTAGTCAGATGGACTGCATTTATACGTCCAGCATTTTTGACGGACAAAATGTTTTTTCATTTAACTTCCCATCTACATCAGTCAAAAATAACGTCAGTGACAAAAACTGACTGGCCACTACTGCGTCTTCCGTCAGATCATGCGTCCGTACAAAATGCGCTCATCTGACAGCCTAACAGGCCGGATTTTACAGATCACCTTGGGGGGAAAAGCAGACTGAATCCTGCAATCTCTCATCACCTGTGCTGTGCTTCAGATATCTGGCAAACCTGGCCTTTTATTGTGTCCTGAGGACAGGTTTGGGAAACCCTGCAGTATGGGATACAAGTTTTCTTTTAATCTTACCCAAGTATACCCATTGACATATTTTTTTCCATTTAAAGACTGTGTTTATGCATACTTGTGTATTATCTGAACATTAACACAGCCCTGGTTTGAGGAGATTTTGCCTTTAGTCTGTTCTTTTAAAGATTTTATAACATTTATGCAGTAATAGAAGTATTGTATAAACAACAAAAGGGCCATAAAGACGTTTTTGTCTTCGCCTTTTTCAAATGCTTAATAAATCAATAAAAATGTGTTTGCAGCCATGTTACTGTGGGATTTATCATATTTGCCTTTTTTTTTTTTTTTTGTTCCCATGAGCATTCTAGGTGATAAACTAGACGGTATGTCGGTTTGTTCCATTTCAGATGGAACACAGATCTGCTAGGGCTGATTTCTTGCGCTAATGTGGTAAGCGACGTTGCCGATTCTTTTATGTTTGGAAACTCTGAGCATCAAAAGATTTCAACCACAAAAGAAACCACTTAGAGTGAGTTCAAAGAATAAATCTTCACCTCAATCCAGAGTTTGCTTATTTCAGTGCAATTTTTTCGGCAATCGTTTTATAAAAAAAGTAATTCATAAATATTTTAGTACATCTGTTTGTGGAGTGTCAAACCTAATATATTATTCAAAGAATGCAAAATATATCTGAAAAAATGACTTCAATGCTAGAGTATATATGTATTGAATCTATTTAACCCCTTCACTACTGATAGATATCTCGGATCAAAAGCACCATCTAGTGCCCCGATTTTCTAGATATCTCAATATGCTGATCTTAAGCCCAAATGAGCTTTGTTTGCTGCAAAGGAATTTCGTTTGGGGGCAGCTTCTGCAGCCCAAAAGCAAAGTTTTAGCCCTGTGGTCATAATGCCCAAAGAGCTAAATCTGTAAAATCAGCTGCTCAAAGCTCTGAAATATCGGACTGTCAGCAGCCGATGCAGGGGGGGGGGGGGAAAGAAAATAGACCAGCCGCTCCAACCTCTGGCGCCAAATAGGTTTACTGGCCAAAATAGGTTTACTGTAAGACATACAATTGGTATAAGCTAAAATATTTCTTCCTTTTATAATTAAGATTGGTTTTATGAAAAACACTGGTTTCTGACAGTTTTTTGGAAAATCACTTGTTAGTGGAGGTGTTGACCTTTTTTGATTATGGAAAAATGTGTCAGAAAAAGGATGGCTAGCCGTTAAACTGGTCCTTTTATAGGGGAATATCAAGATGTTTTGAGAAGTACAGTAACTGTAAAAATTGTAGGGATTGCGCTTTCACTGACCACTCAGTCTACACACAGTCTTTAAAGAGTTATTCAAAGAGCGCCGAACTTGCCACCGAATTGCACCGAACGGTGAATTTCACTGTACGGTACAACTTTGTGGCAGTTCGGCTATTCAGAAAGCTGTAAATTCACCAGATACTGGTGAATTGAGAATGAAATGGTGTAGATCAGCGCTCTTCGGCGGCAGTGAAATTGTTCCATAGAGAAGGAATGGTTAATCCATTCAGAGAACTGCACCGAACTGTCAGGGAAATGCCCAGATTTTCAGTGGTTCAGTTCAACAAGTTCAAACAGATGAATCCCATAGGATTCAATGTAAAAAATATTATCGTTTATTCATTTTTTTTCAACCTTTTATTCTTTGCAGTTTTTGCAAAAAGTCTTAATTTTTTTAGAATTTGTTTTGGTGTTCTGAATTTTTATTTTTGTCAATTTGTTTTTTTTTTTTCTCCATGGCTTTAATTCTGTAACAGACCTCTTTTTATTGGACCTTTTTATATATTTATATATATGTTTTTTTTTTTTCCCTGCAGGGCAGCTGCGTTCTGGGATCAGTTCAGTGGTGTATGGCGGGCTGATCGGAGGGCAGTTCAGTGGTCTTGAGCTGCTCCACATTCAATGCACTTTGGGGGCCCTGAGGTGAATAGTGAATTCACCACAGCGTCGGCTAACTGAAATTGCCGAATAGCACCGAACAAAAGAGCAGTCATTTTCCTGAGATTTCGGTGCTCTTTGAATAACCCTCTTAGTGTACGCACTCCTTTCCACAAATGGGCTGATCTGCAATCTGAGACCAACAGATTGTCTGAACTCTTGATTTGCGTGTCCATTCTCCCTTGGGTCACATGACTGCTGCAGCTTACAGAAAGCCAACAACTTGTCATATATGGCCAGCTCTGAGGGATACCTCGACTCTAGGGATAAACTTGGAGGGAGGTGTGAGAAGGGCCAGGAGGGGTTAATGTTTAACCCCTTTGCAGTGGTGTATTTAGGTTTTGTGCTGCCCTAGGCCTGACTAAACTCGTGCACCCCCTAATTTAAATTTGAGGCACCCCTTCCTGTCAAGGGCACACCTCTTCCTGGTTAATCCACACCCTTCCACTTTAAGCTCCGCCTTTTCTTTATATTAAAAGTGGATACCAAGTGCCTACTTGTATATTTTGTATACCATTTCAAATGTATCTATTGCGATTAAATAAAATTTATGAAAGGTTTAAATTCAAGCATTTTTATAAAGAACTGCCATGCATGTCAAGTATACTGGATCACAGCTGCTCTAGTTGAACAATAAAACCCACAGAAATGGGCACTGTGTATGAGCATGTCACAGAGCTGCACAGCAATAAAACTCACAGTAATATGCAGTATGTATCACAGAATCCACAGCAAAAAAAACTCCCAGCGATGCAATGTTTGGTGTGTCAGCGTATCAGAATCCACTACAATTCCCAGCAATGCAATGTGCGGTGTGTATCAGAATCCACTGCAATAAAACTTCCAGCAAACAGAGTGAATATGAGCACACAGCAATTATTTATTCTATATTTACCGGCCTCCATCCGCAGTAGGGCTGTGTGCAGAGTCAGCAGGGACTGTGTACGGACTCGGCAGGAGGTCCCTCCAGGCCACGTTAGGATCGCGGCTGCGCGTGGAGCCATTTTGTCAGCAGTGGGTTGCCACTGCCAGAGGGTGCACCGTGGCTTTGATTCCCTTCCCGGTGGGTGTTCAGTCCAGAATAGAGTGAGAGTCCGTGTTAAAGAAAGGGCGGGCAGCTGCATGCGTGCGTGTCACATGGTTCAGCCAGTCAGGTGGTACTGAGACTCCGTACCACCTGACTGGCTGGACTGCGTGACCTGTGCATGCACGCAGCCTGCGGCCCTTGCTTTAACACGGAATCTCACTCTATTTCAGACTGGACACCCACTGCTGCCGTGACCTGCTGGACCGCCTGCAATCTAGCATGGAAATGGGGGCCCCTCCTCAACCCGGCTGGGTGGAGTAGAGGTAACATCACTGCCAGGGGCGTACCTAGAATATTTGGCACCCCCCAAAAAACTTTACGTTTAATTTTTTTTTTTTTACATTTTAATCAAATTTTTTTAATGTTTTCAAAAATATTTTTAGTTATAGCATTCTGGCAGGACATGATGTATACATATATTAATGATGTATTATGAATCTGCCGATGGTGGATCATGTGTCCTCTGTGCTGTGCAATGAGGCGAGTGTAGATTTGTTCTTGAAGAATTGTGATTTTGCAAACTCACAACATATCAATCCTCATGCTATGAACAAAAGTACACATGTGGCTTGTTTTGTTGATGGGAGTGTGTGTGTGTGTTGGGGTGGCTTGTTTTGTGTGATAGGAGTTGTGTGTTGGTGGCTGGGTTGTGGGTTGTTTTTTTGTGTGATTGAGTTGTATGGGTGGCTGGTTTTGTGTGGTGGGAGTTGCTGAGCAGAGAATGGATGTGTATTTTGCAGGTATAAGGCTAGGGTCAGACGAGCGCAGTGCGAACGCGCGTGCAGGCGCACTTAATCACGGCCGTAGTAGCAGCAAATGACGGCCAATATACGAAGTACGGTCGCACAAAAGTCCGGCTGCGCAACGCAAGTGAAAAACGAACGCATTTTGTCGAACGTAAAACCTCTAGTACGGTTGTACAGAGTGCGCTGCGTCCGCTAGAGGCGTGTGTGCGTGAATTGGAGATGTCAGACACTGCTAATGTCCGGCCAACATAACGTCCAGATGCACAAAGGGTTTTATTGATGATCCATGCAAATGCGCATCGTATGACCGCTATCGCGTACTCCGTGAAAAAATGCGTCCATTCGTTCGAACGCACTTTTTCACAGACAACGCGAAAATGCGTTCGTCTGACCCTAGCCTAAGATGCTGCTATGGTATTTTTTTCTTTACTTTTCCAGTTTAAGACTCCCTCTTTCCTGTCTACCCTGGGCTGCCTATTCACTGGTGATTCAGTGAGTGCAGCCTGGCCCCTCTTTGCAGGACCTCACCAAGAGCCTGGCAGCTCAATGACAAATTTCTGATTACCGCAGTGCTGGTTAAATAAAGGTCCACTTTAAACAGCAGTAAGCAGGCGGGGCTTCATATTCTGCTGATAATCCCCCCCCTTTACCTGCCGTTTACTGTCATCTTCTCTCTCTGCACACAAATCACATCCCCCTCCCCACTCCTAGAGCTGCTGCGGGGCAGGGGAGGAGCTATGGAGGGAGGAGAGGGGGATTTTTATTCTATTCGATTTCATTCCTTATGCAAACGCCCTGCTCCGCTGCTTGTTGTTTGAGAACACCGCTCAAAGCTGACAGTGACAGTGGCACCTCCTAGTACCCCATAATGACACCCCAATAATCACTGGTACCTGGGGTAGCCTGCCCCCTGCTACTCCCCTAAGTACACCACTGCTCTGAGATATGCTCACACACAAGTTTGGCGAACTGCCAGCAAGTACGGTGCTGTTTGAATAGATTAACCATTATTTCTCTATGGGGTTCTCTGAAGGCAGTGCAAATCCCCAAACGGCAGAGAAATGGCAGTGAAATTCCCTGATGTTCGGTGGTATCAATCAGCAGGTTTATTCAGGCGAATCCCATAGGTTTCAATGTTAAAAATGTTCCCGTTTTTATGCAATATCTAATAAACCATTTTATTACTTTAATCTGCAGTAAAGTTGTTTTTTTTTTTATTTTTTATTTAGTCCTTTTTCGGTTTTTGTTTTTGAGCAAAATCCCCCCCCCCCCTTATTTAATAGCGGTTTTTCTGTAACAGAACTTTTTATTATCAATCATAGGATCTTCTATGCAAATTCCAGACCTTTTCGTTCAGTAGTTTTTTTTTTAAAACGGCAGGCCACGGGTTTGCGGTGGTGGGATTCAGCAGCCGACTCCCTGCACTTTGGGGACCCTGCGATGAATGGTGAATTCACTGCAGGGTGGGGAAATTTTATTCCCCGAAGTTCAGGGAACTACAGAAAACCAAAATGTTGGCGTCATTTCGGTGCTCTATTTGCTGCTCCCTGGAAAGCGAAAGCCTAGGCCTTGCCTACCCAGGACATACTTGAAAATTAGTGAAATCTCAATGTACCCTTTCTGGTAAAATACTTAGCAAAAGTAAAAAAAAAAAAAGGATTTTTATTTTGGGTGGGGGGGTGGTGCTGCCCCCTGGAAAGTGCCACCCTAGGCCTTGTCGGCCTAGGCCAAAATACACCACTGCCCCTTTGTGTGTCTCCAGTCTCTGTCCCCCCCCCCCCATTTTAATTTTCCCATATTAAAAGGATATTCTATTTACCTTTTTGAGGTGCGATTGGACAGAGATTTTAATCTAGGTTACTGGTTAAGTTTATATTTTTACATGTATTTTAGGTAATCAAATATAGGTGGCACAATAATCACCCTGTGTGTCAAATCTATAAAGCTATTTTAATAACGCTTTCAGCTCAACGCCTTTTTAATTTCTTTTGTTGAAATCCTATAATTTTTGTGAATGAGCATCATCCGGCCGATCACTGGGTGCCTAATATAAACCTTTATTCTTTGGTGCTTGAAAATGAAGTATCTCCGAACGTTTTTTTTTCTAGGGCACTATATTTTCACAAGTGACTCATCATCCATCCTGTCAGGTGCACTATTTAATATTTTTCACATTCACTATGAAGTGATGTTGATAGTTTACTCATTTCACCTGACGAACTGGCTTTGCTTATGAATACTCCACACTTGCATAATGGGAAAATAATGCTTAGTATTTCATGTGGTTAACCTTTTTTCTCTCTCTCTGCAAGAACGTAATCTGCCCTGAAATCCTCTGACTAATTTTGAAGGGTTTAAATGCACAGCAGTGTCCCTCCAAGGCCCTGTGTCAACAAAAATGAATGAGTGTCTCTGCACGCTGCAAATATACCAGTTTTGTAGATCAAAAATGATGGGGAAAAAAAGGTTAGACTTGAAAAAGGAAATGTTACTACGTTGTGTGAGCCATTAATTTACAGGCCGAATGACCTATTCCACCCTTGCACATTCTTTTTGATTTGAGTTGGTATTCCTGAAAGAAATAGTCTCAGAACCTGGTGTTAAGACATTAAAAACTAAAACTACCTCTGATAACACGTGGAAGGTGGCATGGTTCCCAGTGTCCTTCTTGTGCGGATCCTGCTTATGCAGAGCTCACATTAGGGTCCCATTTAAGGCTCCATGGAGTCCTATAATACAGAGGCTTGGTTGGGATGGGATGCCAGTAAGGGATATCTGTGGGTGGATGGTTCTCAATTCAATAATTACCAGTGACTGCATTTAACCCTTTCAATACCAAGGGATTTTCCAAAAATCCACTGACCAGTGGATTTAAAAAAAATAAAAAAAAATTAATTGTACAGTAACAAAAATTTGTGTCTGTAATGCATTTATTGCAGTAATAACCTATTTCACATGCAGATGTCACCAAGAATTGCAGATCAAGGTTCCATTCAGCTGGGGAATATCCAATATGTCAGGCAGGGCATTCCTTAGCTGATTTTAGCACTCTGGGACACGTTCTGGAGCCCAAAAGGAATTCATTGGCAACAAATTTAATTTGCAATCACAGCAGAGCCCCAGATCGTGTTAACACGATCATGGCAGTGTTGTATCTAGGCCTAGGCTGGCACTTTCCAGGAGGCAGTGCCCCGCTTCTGAGTGACCCGCCACAGCCCTGTGAGACGCACTGCCGGCGGCCGCCGGTTTCTGGATCCCGGAGGTGGGAGCAGCCACTGCCGTCAAAATAATCAGCAGCGTGATACTTCTGTCTAAGATGCATAGCATCTAACTGGCTGCTCCTCCGTCCTCTCCGTCCTCTCCGTCACGTGAGAACACAGGGAGGAAGTGATCATTCTGCCACCTGCCATGGTGGATGAAGGCCAGGCTGCTGCTCCCAGCATGAAAGAAGGTGTTATGAACTGGACTGGACTGCAGGGGGTGTAATGAATATGAGAAGGTGGGGGAAATGGGTTAAAATGAAAAGGGGGGAATTAATATAAGGGGGTGCACAAATTAATATTTATTTATTTTTGAGAAAGGATTTTACCAGGAAGGATACATTGAGATTTCTCTCGTTTTCAAGTATGTCCTGGGTGGTGAGTATGTACCGTTAGGTGTCTTGCCCAAGGACACTTACTGGAGAGTTGCTTATGCCGGGATCGAACCCATGACTCCACAGGCTCTCCATGCAGAGCAGTGGCGTTACCTCTACTCCACCCAGCCAGTACATTATGAGGGGGGCAAATTAATATGACGGAAGTGGGCCAAATTAATATAAGGAGGGGGCAAAATAATATAAGGAAGGAGGGCAAATTAATATTAGAAGAGGGGGGATTAATATTAGGAGGGGGAAAAGGAGCCTGCAAGTGCCAGCCAGACCTGTGCCAGCAAGACCAGGCCCAGCAGCCACATCAGTGCCACTGGCAGCCAGACCAATGCCACAGAGAGACAGAGCGTGATGGTGTCACACTGCCGAGGTCTCAAGCTTGTTGACGGACGGAGAACGGTAAATATTAAAAATAATAATTGCTGTGTAGTTTATAATTGCTGCCTTTTACCTTGAGAGTTTTATTGCGGTGCAGCTCTGTGATACGCTCATACACCGTGCACATTTCGGTGGGTTTTATTGCTGTGCAGCTCTGTGATACGCTCATACAGTGTGTCAAATTTAAGGCTAGGAACAGACGAACGCATTTTTCGCGTTGTCCGTGAAAAAGTGCGTTCAAACGCATTGACGTGTTTTTTCACGGAATACGCGATAGCGGTCATACGATGCGCATTTTCGTCTGATTTTGTACGTATCATCAATAAAACACTTTTTGCGTCTGGACGTTATGTTGGCCGGACATTAGCAGCGTCTGACGTCTCCTAATCACGCACACACGCCGCTATGCGGACGCAGCGCACTCTGTACGTCAGTACTAGCTGTTTCACGTTCTCGAAAAAACGCGTTTTTGTTTGACGCTTGAACTTTCGTGCGGCCGTACTTCGTATATTGCCCGTCATTGGACGTCATTTGCTGCTACTACGGCCGTGATAAAGTGCGGCTGCACGTGCGTTAGCACTGCGTTCGTCTGACCCCAGCCTAAATTGTGGGGGGGGGGGTGCACGAGTTTAATCAGGCCTAGGGCCGCACAAAACCTAAATACACCACTGGATCATGGGCTGCTGTGTCTACTATCGCTGATTTGTGTGCGCTCGATCACGGCAGTGAAAGGGTTAAACGGCAAAATCAAGATCCGCACAGTGGTGTGAAATGGCTTTGCACTGAAAGGATTTTACAATATTTTTTTTATTACACCATCATTTAATACGAGGAGAGCACAGCTTGCATACCCCTGCATTGCGCCACAGAATGTTATGCAGGAGATGCACTTGTTTTACAATTTAAATGGTTTGTCATGCCTACATCCCACACAATATCAACTGTCCATGAGTGAGAAACCTCAGGTTTAAGGCTAGGGTCAGACTAGCGCACTTTAAACGTGCGTTCTGGCGCACTTAATTACGGCCGTACTAGCAGCAAATGACGGCCAATATACGAAGTACAGTCGCACGAAAGTCCGGCCCTGCAACGCAAGTGGCAAACGAACGCATTTTGTCGAACGTGAAACCACTAGTACGGTTGTACAGAGTGCGCTGCGTCCGCTAGCGGCGTGTTTGCGTGATTTGGAGATGTCAGACACTGCTAATGTCCGGCCAACATAACGTCCAGAAATCACGAACGCAAATGCGCATCGTATGACCGCTAGCGCGTACTCCGTGAAAAAATGCGTCCATTCGTTCGAACGCACTTTTTCACAGACAACGCGAAAATGCGTTCGTCTGACCCTAGCCTTAATCAGCCAACGAGCACCGCTGCAATTATGGTTTCAAAGGAAACGCTGGGTAATTCTAAGAAAGTATGCTGCCATTTCTAGACGGCCTTGAGGTATTTGTGGAGTCCACCGCATGCAAAGCGATGAGAATCAGAGACTCGTCTGCTGCAGCTTCTCTTAAAACGCTAGCCTTCTTAATAAAGGTCACAGATAAAGAAGCATTCTGGTTTTATAGCATTGTGCGTTATTCAGCAGATGTAAAATGCTTTTTTCCGTTGTCTGCTGCACAGATTGCAAGGTCCTATTCCCCATGTGACAAAGGTGTTAAAACCCCACAATATCACACTTAATGTAACAACAGACAAAATATTACATAAATTAAATACTGTACTTCAATCGCACCACTGTGTGTGGGATAACCATAGAGTATTTTCAACATAAAGAAGTGTGGAAACACATCTATGCTTTTCCTTCCGAGTTGTAATAATTTTCATCTTGCTGTAGCCTTCAATGAAACTTTATTGATACTAAAATCATAGCAATTCCCTAAAATACAGCATGGCTATCATAATTAACATGAAAATCCTATTATTGTGACTTAAAGGAAAGATGCAACTGAGACATTAAAAAAATTATCTTTTTTGGCCGTGGTCAGAAGAGCGCACTACGTGCGCCTGTACTGACGTGCCTCCCAGCTTCCGTCGCAGCGTTGTGACGCTTCGATGAGGCCGCCCACTAGGGATGAGCTGTTCGGTTCGAATGGTTCGGAGTTCGACCCGAACTTGGCCTGTTCGACTAGGTCGCGAACACCGAACATTTCTGGGTGTTTGCCGCATGTTCGACCACAATGGACCACAATGCATTTTCCCACTGGCCTGAAGCTCGTAATTGGCTACAGCCTTGCACCTGACCACAGGTCTGGTGCAAGACTGGTTCAACACTATGCCAATCACCGCTCAGAGTCCTGATTGGGCAAATTTTGCCCAATCATGGGCTCACAGAGCTAAGTCCCGCAGCACACTATATAACGTTTCCACGCGACGATTCTGCACACATTTCAGAGGAGATTTCAAAGGAGATAGTTGTGTCTTGTTACTGCCGGTCTGCCACGCTACTGGGGGGGTCTGGGGGGGTCTCCTTTCTACCAAATATCAGGGAATTTAGGTGATGTGTGTCTTGTCACTGTGCCAGCTAGTTTTTTTGGGGTTTACAACTTTCTTTAAAACATTTGTGAATTGAGGTGATCTTCTGGGTCTTGTCACTGTGCCAGCAAGTCTTTTTGGGGCTCACTAATTTCTTTAAAACATTTGTGAATTGAGGTGATCTGTGTCTTGTCACACAGCCAGTACCACGCAGTATTTTGGGGGTCACAAATTTCTACAAAACATTTGGGAATTGAGGTGATCTGTGTCTTGTCACTGCCAGGAAGTATTTTGGGGGTCACAAATCTCTAAAAAAAAATTGTGAATTGAGGTGATCTGTGTCTTGTCACACAGCCAGTACCACCCAGTATTTTGGGGGTCACAAATTTCTACAAAACATTTGGGAATTGAGGTGATCTGTGTCTTGTCACTGCCAGGAAGTATTTTGGGGGTCACAAATCTCTAAAAAAAAATTGTGAATTGAGGTGATCTGTGTCTTGTCACACAGCCAGTACCACGCAGTATTTTGGGGCTCACCTAATTTCTACAAAACATTTGGGAATTGAGGTGATCTGTGTCTTGTCACTGCCAGCAAGTATTTTGGGGGTCACAAATCTCTAAAAAAACATTTGTGAATTGAGGTGATCTGTGTCTTGTCACACAGCCAGTACCACGCAGTATTTTGGGGCTCACCTAATTTCTACAAAACATTTGTGAATTGAGGTGATTTGTCTCTTGTAGTTTAACATATAGATAATAACGCACTGGAGGGAATATATGTATGTTAAACTACAAGTGGTATTTAGGGGGGTTAAAAACCTAAGGAATAATTTAGTACATAGTAAACCGAAAAATAAAAAGCGAGATTTGAATAAATTTAATCTGAAGAGTGTTTTTTACGTTTGTGGACAATGCCTGGCTTGTAGGTCGACAGGCAATAGGAAAAATTGCAGGACAGAATATATTAACAGAAAAAATGAACAGAAAGTACAAATGAAGGAATTCTTAAATTGTTGTTCTAAGAGTGTGATATACCTTTTAGAATGCCCCTGCGGTTTACAATATATTGGGCGTACAAAGAGAGCTCTCAATGTAAGAATTTCTGAACATGTGCGAAACATAAGAAAGTTATATGAAAAACACTCTGTTTCATTACACTTTAAATTAAAATATGGAGGCTCTCCAATAGGGTTAAAATTTATGGCCATTAAAAAAGTCTATAAGGTAGATATAGACGAGGACACCATCAGCAGATTAGGACAAGAAGAGATGCGTAGCATCTACGAAATGGGCACCATGGCACCTAATGGGTTGAATAATGACTTTGAAGTCATCAATTTTTTATGAATGGCGATGCATCATTGTATATCTTTCAGGATCTGGGAAGGGAATCCCCCTTTTCTTCTTTTTTTTTTTTTTTTGAGAAATGGACAGGAGTCCACTATCCTATTCACTAACTCTATATTTATCACTGGTATACATAGTATGCTGTGATTTATGCACTTTAATTAATTAGGCTATGTAATACAGCCATAAAACAATAATAGTAGCACTTTAAATAAAACATGTTTTAGGAAATTATAGAGTTCATCACCGTCAATGATTGCAAATTGCACAATAACAAATGCACTTATATTAACAAAATGAAAATCTATGAGCAATGGGAGCATGTATAGAAGGGAATATATTAAGGTGAGCCTAGTAGATATAAAAAAAGGGAGTTTATTATTAGGTAGATAATTAAGAACATTTTAGCGTTCATTGTTCAACACTTCATTCATTGAGGGAAGAATCAAATAGAGCTTATGCACGTTAATGGAATAGGTTATAGATCACGAAAAGGTACAAATGTACAACGTTAATATATGCACTTTATATTAGTAATGATTATACGCACTTTAATGGAACACGTTTTGGTAATAAATACTGTCCATGAGAGAGTCATTGATTTTTAATTTATGATATAATCACACAAATCGAATATATTGTATAATGTAGTTTAACATATAGATAATAACGCACTGAGGGAATATATGTATTTTGTAAATCCTATAAATGCAGTGTTTTTGGGAGAGAGTCACAGTAAAACTGCGATGGGAGAGTTTACACATTTTTAAGTGATTATAATTGAAAATTGGTGATAGATCCTGTAAGATGTACTGTATTAAATGAATGTCTGCGTGCATTTTTTCCTTGATTCTGAGATGCGTTGGTGAAGGGAGATTGTCAAAGTTGAGTCCCGCATCCTATGCTGACACATCTGCGATTGAAAAGCACGAACCGGAAGTGAAGAAACGACGGCTGAAACGCAGTGGAACGCGGAAATGGACTGCGCATGCGCAAAATGGCGATAGCCAGCGCGAAAAAATCGGAAGCACCAATCAAGGCACAAAACAGGACACCTGGGGACACTTACGGTCCTTAAATAGTGTCCACAAATACTTTAAGGTCCAACATATCGGTACCAGCTGATGAAGCCGCTGTTTTTATGCGGCGAAACGCGTTCTGCAGCACTGAGTATGTTTTTATTTTGTTTTAAATAAATTTTATTTTCCATCTTTGATCCTGTTGGTGTTGCGCCATACTTTGGACCATAGAAGGTTTTCCTTTGAGTTTCCTCGATCCAAAAAAACTCATGAGCCTGTATTCTAGAGCTAAAATGTGAGTAGAAAATCTCTAGTACACCTTACTAAGAATCCTGTAGATATGCACAAGGATTGTGTTTTTTCTTCTTTTATTACATGGTCTTGGACAACATATCCTTGATAAGGTGGGGTCACCTAAGAAATTCGAAGACAATATACCCACATGCCTGGACCCACTCAGAGCCAGTGATTGGGCTCTACTCTTGTGAGTGGGACAAATACCTGAATTATATAACACTCCTAAATACTTACTGTATTGCACTATTTTTTTCCATATATATGTGAGATTCCAGGACCCCAGAGAGCATTATTTGCGCCGATCCAGGTTATATATTTCAAATCTTTTTGGAGCTCACTAATTTCTTCAAAATATTTGTGAATTGAGGTGATCTGTGTCTTGTCACACAACCAGTACCACGCATTATTTTGGGGCTCACTAATTTCTTTAAAACATTTGTGAATTGAGGTGATCTGTCTCTTGTCACTGGCTGCCAGCTATCAGTGTGTCTTACTGAGTTATACCAGAGTTGAATCAGAGTTCTGTATATATTAATCTATATATCACTCACCATGTCTGAAAGAACAAAAAGGACAGGCAGACGCTCCCAGACACAGATAAGAGGGCAAGCAGCCCCTGTGTCGGGAGGCTGTGCCTCTGGTCGTGGTGGACGTGGTGCATCCTCTGCAGGGGCACGCTTGTCCTTTCTAACTGGTGCTGGCCGTCTTAAGTAGCAGCAACATACAGAGGACTTGGTGGATTGGCTAACCAGGCCATCCTCATCCTCCGAGTCCTCTGCCAGCCAGGCTTCTAGTGCTTTACAGTCCACCTCAGCTGCCAAAGCATCTAATGCAGCCTCCATGTCCACAGCTACTCCTGCCGTAGCCTCGCTATCACACACGGAGGAGTCAGCTGAATTGTTTGACTACAATGAGAGTGACATGCTGCCTGAGGATGCGCAGCAAGTACAGTGCTCTGATTCAATCTCTGAGGTTGAGGAAGGGAGTATAATCAACCTAGAGGAAGGGGGTGCCAGTGATGACACACAAATAACTGGCACTCATGTTGCCCCAGCAGCTGCAGCATACTGCCAAGTTGGCTCCAGTGAGGAGGAGATAGGGGGTGAAGATGACCATGATGATGAGGTCACTGACTCCACCTGGGTGCCAGATCAAACAGAGGAATTAAGTGAGGAAGAGGAGGAGGAGGAGGCACAGCAAACGCGAGGCACAACATCCTCTGTGACCAACCGTAGCACTATCCAGTCCAAGGCGTCACATGTCAGAGCTGCTCCAGTGCACAGCGCTGTTGTCTCAAAGAACACACGCAGGAACTCTGTTGTCTGGGAGTTCTTTAAGAAATGTGCAGTAGAGCGCAGCGTTGCTATTTGTAATCTATGTCAGATGAGGCTTAAGCGTGGGAAAGATACCGGACACTTGGGTACCACGTGCTTGAGGCGACATATGAACAAGTGCCACACATCCCGTTGGCGCAAAACTTTGCGTAGGTCCTCCTCCTCATCTGTCTCTACCCCCACTGTATGTCCTGCCATGTCATTGCCTACAACCTCCATCGACAGGGATGATGCTACATTAATGGATGTACCAGCTCCTTCCTCACAATGTGACATCATCCCAGTAGCTGAAGATTTACGCAGTCAGATTACGTTGCCGCAGCAAAAGAAAAAATATAGTCCCAACCATCCCCAAGCACAGCGTCTAAATGCCAGCTTAGCAAAATTACTCGCATTGCAGCTGCTGCCTTTCCAGCTGGTGGAGTCTGCTCCCTTCCGTGAATTTGCTGAATGTGCTGTACCACAGTGGCAGGTTCCAAAACGCCATTACTTTTCACACAAGGCCATTCCAGCACTATACCAGCACGTGGAAGACAATGTTATCCAGTCATTGGGAAAGGCAGTCAGCAGCAAGGTGCATGTGACTTTAGACACGTGGTCCAGCAAGCATGGACAGGGTCGTTTTATATTTCCTTCACGGCACACTGGGTAACTCTGATTGCAGCTGAGGGGATCCAAGACGGGGCTCTGTGCTGGAGCTTGTTCATCCACCACGCCTCCAGAAAGCTGCTTGTATGAGGTCTGTCTGCTCCACCACCACCACCTCTCCCTCTCTCCTCCTCCTCTCTGTCTCTGGCGAAGTGGCAGTTAAACCGACGCCTGACAGGGTCTATGCAATGGCTCAAGCAAAAAGATGCCATACTGTGCTTGAGCTGGTTTGTTTAGGGGACAGGAGCCACACCGGGTCAGAAATTTTGTCAGCTCTGCAGGGGCAGGTGCAGAGATGGTTAACACCACGCCAGCTTGAGCTGGGAATGATCGTCTGCGATAATGGCAGAAACCTTCTCTCCGCCCTACGCAAGGGTAAATTGACGCATGTACCATGCCTAGCACACGTCCTAAATCTGGTGGTACAGTGATTCCTAACCAAGTACCCAGGGCTGCCAGAGCTTCTCATCCAGGCCAGAAAAGTCTGCAGCCACTTCAGACGGTCATTCCCAGCAAGCGTTCGCCTGGCAGAAATTCAAGGAGAATTCCACCTTCCCACAAACCGTCTGATCTGTGACATGCCCACCAGGTGGAACTCGACATTAGCAATGCTGCAGCATCTGCACAAGCAGCAGAGGGCCATCAACGAGTACCTGTGTGAGTATGGCACAAGGACAGGTTCAGGTCAACTTGGTTTCCCCCCCGCAGTGGCTGATGATCAAAGATGCATGCACTGTACTGTCACCATTTGAGGAGGCAACGAGGATGGTGAGCAGGGACAGTGCATGCATCAGTGACACAATTCCTTTAGTGTTCCTGCTGGAGCACACTCTGCGGGGAATTATAGATGTGGCTCTAGAGGCAGAGCAGCAGGAGGAAGAGGAGGCCTTCCCTAGCTCTCAAGTCCCCAGTCTTTCCACAGACAGCATTCCAGCGGGTCCTACTCAGATCAGACAGGAGGAGGATGAGGAGGAGGAGTATTTAAGTAGTGGGGGCACTGAAGGTGGGGATTTCTCAAGGGAGGGTTTTGTGTGCCCAGAAACAGAAGGGCTAGTGCGTGGCTGGGAGGAGGAAGTGCACGATATGGTCATCCATTCCTCATTGACCAGGAAGACTCGGAAGCAAATGCCACCTCCAACCTACGCTGCATGGGCTCCCTAATGATGCAAAGCCTGCTAAAGGACCCCAGGATTCGTGCTATCAAGGAGAGGGATCATTATTGGTTGGTAACCCTTCTTGATCCACGATACAAGGGGAAAGTTGCAGAGCTCATCCTGCCCGCACAGAGGGAGCACAGGATGAAAAAACTTGAGGACGCTCTAAAGCGACACTTGTGTAACACCTTTCCAGGCACTGGTAGATTACCAAGTGCTGACACACGTGCTTCTGAGGCTGCGGGTGATCAGAGGAATAGTGGTGAAGGCCAGGGCCACTTGACTGATGCTTTTTTAAAAATTTTTAGTCCTCGATGCCCAGGGACGTCAAATGTAGGCACCCATTGCCAGCGTCTTCACCATATGGTGCAGGACTACCTAGGGACAAGGGCAGACCTGGATACGTTTCCAGCAGATGATCCACTGGCTTACTGGGTGTTGAGATTGGATCACTGGCCAGAACTAAGCCAATATGCTATGCAGCTACTAGGTTGCCCTTCATCTAGCGTGCTTTCCAAAAGGACGTTCAGTGCCGCTGGAGGTTTTGTCACAGACAAAAGAGTGCGTCTGTCCACCGACTCTGTAGACCGGCTGACATTTATAAAAATGAATCAGTCCTGGATCAGCAGTTATCAATCCCCTGATGCTGACGTAACGGAATAGATCGGGGATGTCTTCTGCATTCACAAAACCTCCAGCACTGAACTCTTCCACAATACCACAAAAGGGTTACGATGTGAATGCACTTGCTGCCATGAAAGGCACAATATTTGGCTGCACTGACGCCTGTGCCAGATTTATATCAATTTAATTTTTTGAACCGCAGGGTCCAACCCTGCACTCTTCCACAATACCACAGAGGGGTTACTGTATGATGATACTTGCTGGCCTGGCATTAAAGGCACAATATCTGGGTGCACTGACGCTCTTTAACAGATCAAAGCCTGCATATATTTCACAATAATTTAGCCAAAAAAATCAGTAAACTTTTCTGCGTGTCCGAAAATGTCTCCTCTTTTCATACAGACTGCCACCCCAAGCAGTTGTTTATGGATAGATTAAAGGAAAAGCATTTACCGTCATATGAAACGTCATTTTTTTGTTTTTAAGTGTTTCTATACATCCTAGAAATCCGCCACTTCACGGGCAGGTTATGGGGACCTCCTAGGCACGATATTTGAAGGAATTTTTGGTTTTTATTTTTAACCCTTATTTCATGGAAAACTCCCTGTCCCTTTAAAAACTTTTTTTTTTATCTTTTTGTCCTTGTCTCCTGTCTCCCAGGGCACTACCTGGACCCCCATACACCTTTTATGGCAAATATGTAGCATATATGCCCTCTTGGAGGGCACTCTAATAAACCGAATTTTCAGCCCCATTGACTTGCATTGGGTTCAAGTTCAGGTTCGGACCCGAACAAATGGGAAGTTCGTGTTCGGGCTCGAACTGAACTTGGGGGTGTTCGGCTCATCCCTACCGGCCACACGCTCAGCACGCGTACGTACTGCGGCCCTGCTGAAATCCTCCCCGTTGAAGCGCAATGATGGGTGTTCGACGAAGCTGCAAAGCACGATCCTCTTTAGGGGGAATTGGTACGCTCAGCGCTGCAAGGCTTAGCTGCGCTCAGCGAGTTGGCCAGACCGGCGTCAGCGTGGAAGGAACGTCCACGCTCACGGACATTCCTTCTGCTCCACAGAACGCTCATCTGACCCCAGCCTTTGGGGTGAGGGGCAAACAGGAATTTGGTTTCCTCCACAAAAATAGTGGAGGAACTACGTTCCCTGCGACCCTTGTATAGAAGTGATCAAGTGCAATTTTTTTTTTAATTATTTTGCATTTTATTACTTTGTATTTCTGTAACACTGTAACAATTTAATGTTGCTGAACCCAGGACATACTTGAAAATGAGAGAAATATCAATGTATCCTTCCTGGTAAAATCCTTTATAAATAAATTAATATAATTATGTTAGAAAAGTACCGCAAAGAATTGGACAAAATCTTTACATTGTACTCAACTCCAACATGCCATTAGGTTTCATGTTTTGTCTCACATCATGGATTCGAGGTGGGATACCGCTAGAAGAAAGCAGCCGTATATGATATTCATAACATTACAAGCCCTTCGGTTTGTGGAGGGCAAGAGAAAGTTTAAACTCGACCTAATCCACTTACCCTTCTCACACCTTTTAGAAATTTCAGTATAGAGAAATAACAATTTACAATCCTAGCAGGGAAGTTGAGGTTTTAACCAAAGATGAAAATAAGCACCTCGCATCCTGACAGACACTGTTGGTTTGTTCTATTATTACGGAATCTAAAACTCTACTTTAAAAAATTACTAGAAAAAGAGAGATTCATAAAAATTGGATTTCCGCTTCCCTTAATATATATAAATATATAATAATATAATATATAAATCCATTATAAATTGTAAGGTATCATATCATCCTGGAGCTATGGCATATGGCTCCAGCAATTAACATACACGTTAACATACAGGCAATAAACATCGGGAGCGGGGGGGGGGGGGGGCAGATTTTGAGTTAAAGGCAAGAGGTGTAATTCCTCAGGAAACATGTTGTGGTTAAAATTACACAGCCAGTGCACCAAAATATATGAGCAATGTGCTACTGCCCTCTACATCCCATATCTACATTCTTTTATAGGCCTTGGTCACTGGAAAGCACTTACCAAGTGGCTCCCTGTTTTATCCTCCCTTACATACCAGGATTTGATCAGAGCCACGATCCTCTCTAGTAGCTGTATCCCCTCCTCTAACTACTGGGAAATGTCGTACAAAATTCTCTGAGCCTAGATGGCGCCTACCTACATGCCCATTTACTGCCCAGTGATGGTTGTTTTAAATTTCAGTAATCTCCTGCAAATCCAGTATTGGGGGGGGGGGCCTGATGACAAGACTGCTTAAGATTTTTCAGCTATGGCCAAAACTGTTTGAATGAGCTGATAATTTTTTTTATAAAAAAAATTGGTCTGAACATGCCAATAGATTTAAGTCGAGCCCATAGGTTGAAGCCTTCCACTCTCACAAGGATATGGAAGGAGGTCACATCTAGGTCTATGAACATCCTGGGTAGAGTGTAGATCAGTGTTTCCCAAACCTGTCCTCAGGACACTCCGCCTCACCAGGTTTGCAGGATATCTGAAGCACAGCACAGGTGATATGATTTGCTGCTCAGCGATTGCAGGATTCAGACTGCATTTCCCCAAGGTAATCTGCAAAATCTGGCCTGGTTGAGGGTCCCGAGGACAGGTTTGGGAAACACTGATGTAGATGATTCTGCTCTTTCACCTGCAATGGTTTCAAAAGGTAGATGGGTCAGTGCTATAGCCCAATGGCGTTGAAGTGGAGCAGCAGTAGTAAAAAGTAGAAGTCACAGTAGGTTCATCTCCCAGAATTCCAAATAAGAATGATTACCAATTCTAGGTTTAGGGCATACCAAATCGTTGCAGTGAAATCAACTAAAGCGTGATAGTCTTTACCAAACACGCTTGTAACATCTCTCCACCAACACACTGGGTCCTTAGAAAAGGTTGAGACAATGCTGCGTTTTACCAGAAAGGTGCCCATAGGTATTACACTGAAGAAGAGTTCCATAACCGATACATTTGTTTCTTTTTTTTAAATTCTGTCTTTTATTAAATTTTATAGTACGACATAACAAGAAATATGATGCTTCGCTCAAATGGAACACAAGTGCATTGTACTGATAACAAAGATTAAACTATATAGATTTAAAAGAAGCTAAAATAATAATAAAATAAGAAAGTAGAGAAAGAGAGGGGAAGGGTAGGAAAGGATAATCGCCTCTGTGTAAAGGAGCCCACACCAGAGTCCAGCCACTCATGGCAGTGCCGGACATCCAAGCCAGTTCGCCCAAATCTTCAGATAGATGTGAGGAGTGTCGTGAATCTGGGCTGTGAGTTGCTCCATCATACGTGCCTCTGTGAACATTGAGGAGTTCTGGGTAGGAAGGGAGCGTCGGTTGATTCCAGTGCCTTGCCAAGGCTCTGCGGGTGAATTAAGGTGACTCGAGCAATGAGTTTGTTTTCGCACCTTTGTAGCCCTTCTACGGGACAGGACAGTAAGAATGTCCAAGGGTTGATCTCCACCGACCGCTGAAGAGCTTGATGGAGCCAATCCGCCAGTGTAGCCCAGTACGGGTGCAATTTGGGGCACAGCCACCATTGATGGTAATATGTCCCAGGTTGACCGCAACCCCTCCAGCATAGACCATTTGGGATAGCGCGCATGTGATGCAGTCTTACCGGTGTACGGTACCAGCGAAAGAGGGTTTTAACGCTTTGTTCCATATGGGTGATACAGCCTGATGATTTAAAATTGGCTTCCCAGATCTCGGACCAATACTCCATGTCAAGTTCTTCTCCAATATCCGCCTGCCAGATACATTTGTTTCTTATGCATTTAAAACAACTGACACTACAGAGTTTTCTCAACTTTTTCTACACAATCATAAATTTATTTCCAAATGTATAAACCATCCTGCTTTAATTACAGACATACAATTAAGGCAAATTAGCCAGTTAAGTGAATTTACTCAACTTTTAAAATCTTGATTTTAAATTTTGCATTTTTCTTATATAATACACTGACATATTCACTGTAAGCAATATAATTCTGATGACAAAAGACTTGTGTAACATGTAATCGCAAACGTTTCTCACTGGATCAGAGAAGCTGAGCGTTTCAAAACTGCTACCTAGTGGTCAAGAGACATGATGATGAATATTCACTTCCTTCCGTTTGACCAAATATGAATAACTTGTATCACTCATATCAAACTAGGTCAGACGAAACCGTGTCACTAAAGGTAAAAAGAAACAAAAAAAATAGACAAATTCTGGTAAGATTTGAGATGATACTCATAAACCACATGAAAGTTTTGACACACCATCAGAAGTCACATGTGGACAATGTAAAAACTTTTCCAACCTAACTTTCAGCAAGCATTACAATCGAACATCTCTCACCCTCTTTATAGGGGTTACTAATGACTTACACATTTTTTTGCAATCTTCATAATGGAAACCTTTTTATAGAAAATATTTTTCCCCTAATTGTGCATCATATAACCTTATTCAGAGAAATGCCTAGAGAGCATTGCAGTCAGCAAGCATATTTTAAACTGCGTTATTCAGAGAAAGGTGAAAACCAGGAGAATGGCAGGAGAAGAGAACAATCTAGACCAAATGGCCGATTTGGAAAGTGAGATAAAAGGGAGAATTTTTCTGGTTTGGCTATTTTGACCTAGAATTTTCACTTCTCCACTCATTCTCCTGGTTTTCACCTCTCTCCGAATAACCCTGATAGTTTGCTTCTAGGGAAGGGCCGAACACCCCCCCCCCGTGTTCGGTTCGAACTCGAAGGTATTGCAAGTCAATGGGGGTCGAACTTCTGAAAATGTAAGTGCCCTCCAAGAGGGCATACATGCAAGATATTGGCCATAAAAGGTGTATGGGGGTCGGCGAAACTGTTGACGTTGCTTTGCATGGTTTCCTGTAAGTGGGTTGGAGACGTCAGGGCCCTCGATTTCGGAGCTCGCTCTTTTGTTCCAGATGGGGTTCGGTTCGATATCACCAGGCGTACTAAGACCTTGATTACCTCGGTGTTGTACCCTGCCTTCTCGGCACAGCCCGATCTCTGTCCTGTGCTCTGCTTGCAGGTATATAAATCTCGGACTCTGCCATTTCGTGCGGCAGGGGTTGGCCCCCTATTTCTATCGTTTAAGGCCCCTCATGCCCCGGTTGGTTCCACTACTTTGGAGTGCTGGCTTAAATGACTACTTGCTCTGGCTGGAGTTGGTGTATCTGTTTTTGGGGCTCACTCTGTGCGGTCCGCTGTAGCGTCGTCGGCTGGATGATCTATTATGGTCTGTGGATCGGTCGAGAGTGACCACTTTTCGGACCTTCTATTTCAAGCCAGTGGTTCATTGGTCGTCCGCGATGTTGGACAAGCTTTGAACTTGCAACAGGAGCCTCTGAGTCCGTGTATTAAAATGATAGAATTTAGTATGACGGTAAGTTAGAATAAAAGCCTTTAAAAAAGATTGAGAAAATTTCGCCTTAAAAATATATCAAAATGTTCCAAAAAAATAAATAGACGGTTTGCTGAAATTGAAACGAATTAACAGTTGAATAAAAATAAAATAAAAACGATAATATATTTTTACGTTGAATCTTATGGGATTCGCCTGTTTAAACCTGTCGAACTGAATCACTGAAAATCAGGGCATTTCACTGGCACTTCGGGGCAGTTCGGCGTTCTCGGAATCGATTAAGCATTATTTCTCTGTGGGACAATTTCACTGCTGCTGGAGATCACTGAATTGAGGTGATCTGCACTTTATTTTGCTGTCAATTCGCCAAATACTGACAAATTGACAGCTTTCTGAATAGATGAACTGCCACAAAATTGCACTGTACGGAGAAATCCACCATTCGGTGCAATTCAGTGGCAAGTTTGTCCCTTCTAGTTTATATAATGCCTTTCACATATTTATATTTGAATGAATTTGCTGAACCAATGCAGGGGGATGCGTCCATACACATTTTCATGCCCCCTTCCTTTTCAAAGACCCTTACGTACAGATCTAATTGACCCTTCCTTGGCCTTCAGTAGATCCGTAGATTCAATAGAATTGCTGTGGCTCAAGGACAAATTGAAAACCCATATAGCTAAATATAGCTCTTTGAGAGGAAATTCTAAAAATAATTAATTTTTGGTTAACAAATATATTTGGAAGCGAGCAATTCCCGATCAAAGTTTTGGTGTAACTATCGTCCATGTAGCATGCCACAGGGGAGCGTAACAGTTTTGAGTGGAGATACCTAATGACAACCCGATGCTCACTTGTAGCAACCAATTGGCTGTCGACATTCTGACTGCGGAGTCGTGCTCCAACATCACCTCTATGGGTGAATTGCCCATTTCTGCGCTATGGGCCACAACAAGCACAGCCCATGCACGGGGAAACATGGCAATGCTGGACACTGGAACCTTTTAAGTGCCGGTTACGGTATCTCATCAAGGGATTATTATTCTTTATTTATACGGCGCCATCATATTCCTATTTCCACCTGCCCTCGACCTTTGGACCGTATCTGACTCTGATTTTGGATTAATCCTTGGATACCACGCCGGTACCGCATACCGGACTCCCACCCTATAATCTCCCTGACACAAATGCAGTAAATGTGATGCGGATAGCTAATAAAATTATGAAATCTCCTGCTTATGGGGGTTTGTAGTGATCATAATGAGATTATTAGCAATGCAGCTTCCAAAAAACACCAATAAAATATAAAAAATAATCTGTATGTGGCATAATGCCTGTGTATGGAAATTACAGTAACAACTTGTATCTGCACTATACAGGGATTTTCATTCATTATAACTGTAACATTTTATACCTGCATGGGTCATCGTGGTGGCTTGGAACAAGGAGTGTAGCCCTTTAGGCAGGTGAGCTGCTGACTTGATACAGGACAGGTCAATAATACAGATTCCAGGGCTAAGCAGAAACCAGATTGAGACACAAGGGACAGGAGGGCCAGGGAGATAACTAAAGGGATCCCTATGCTGGGAATAATTTCTATCTAAGAAACCCTCACAAAGTACAACAGAACAAGGGGAACAAGAAAAGCGAGGGTTAACAAGACATACAGAAAGACTACAGTAAGAGGTCCTTGTATGTGGCCTCTGAGTATATGCTTAACTAACAGGGTTATTCAAAGGGATCCGAATGGCTGGAGAAAGGTAACCGAACGCTGAAAATCAGCGTTCGGTTACCTTTCTTGGCCATTCGGCTATTCAGAGAGCAGGCAATACGCCAAATCCTGGCAAATTGCCTGCACATACGGTGCCTGTTCGAGGGCAGTGAAATCCCCATAAAAAAGCACTGCTTCGGCTATTCAGAGAACACAAACCAGCAGTGAAAGGTTCCCGAAATGCCCTGCCATTCGGTGGTTTAATTCGGCAAGTTTATTCAGGAGAATCCCATAGGCTTCAATGTTAAATATATTCCCGTTTTAATTCAATATCTAATAAACCGTTCATTATAAAATTCTGCAGTAAAGAGTCTCCTTATTTATAGATTTTTTTAGGATATTTTAAGCATTTTTCTGGATTTTTTTTTACTTTACTTATTTTTTCTGTAACAGCCCTTTTTATTATTATTCCCTGGACCTCATATGTAAATTTCAGACATTTTCGCTCAGTAGTTTCTTTGCAAACAGCGTTTCACTTTTCAATCATTCATGCAAACGGTTTTCCTAATTTATTCACTGCCTTCTTCTGCGGTGTCGGCTTTTTCCGGAGGCTTCGCTGCGTGTGATTGGCTTCTGCTCGGGTTTTTCCGGCGTCTTCGACGGGTTAATCCAGATGTTTTTACGGGTTTTCAGTGTGTGTTCGCCGGGTTTTCGGCAGCTTTTCCCTGCACTTCGACAGCCCTGTGGTGCTTGCTGAATACACCGCAGGGTGGCCGAAATGGGAAAGCCGATTTGCACCGAATTGAAGAGAACGAAAAGTCACCGAACGTGCGGTGACTTTTCGATTCTCTTTGAATAACCCTGTAAGACAAACAAGGTACATGAAACATATAAGAATGGTCATACAGGCAAAGGTTGGCAACAGATCAGCACACAGAGAAACCAGGAGTAGGCAGAAAAGGAGCGTCAGGAAATACAGCCAAGGTCAAAACCAGAATAAACTTGGACAGAAATGCTTTGCAGCAACGCTGGGAACAGGAACTGGACACAACCACCATGAAACTCCACAAACTGTCAATGAGGCTCTGTGCTGCTGGGATATATATATAGGGAGTGGGTCTGTGTGATTGGGCCATGTAACCCCAGACAAGGAGATCACAGCAGAACCCCAGATCAGCCCAGACAGCACAGCCAAACACACCACAGGGTAAAACAGACATGGAGGCCCTTCACCACCAGGGGGCGTGGCCAAAACCAGGGAAAATGTGACCTCCTGAATCATATCCCTGTACAGCAGCAACCCCCACAGCACTCCCTGTAATCTGACCTCTCCCTGGCTATTGCAATACAGTAGCAAAGTTTGTTACACTTTTTTACAGTAAGGTAAGGCAAAAAAGAGAGATATAAATCAGTGGATTTTTCGTTTCTGCACAGGAGCCAAATTGATCTTGCTTTATAAAGGTATGCAAATGGAGTTTGATATGCTAATGATTGCCTTTCAATGTATTGCAATGCAAAAACTGGCTGGGTGGAGTAGAGGTAACATCACTGCTCTATAAACGTGGAGACACAGGTTCGAATCCCGGCAAGAGCACCTCTCCCGGCAAGAGCACCTCTCCAGTAAGACACCTTATGGTACATACACGGCACCCAGGACATACTTTCTCCAAAAACAACAACAGTTTAACTCAATTTGGGGAATGAAAGGGTTAAAAACTCTTCTTGAAAGCAGTCTTTCAGATTATGCACTAGGTTTGGTCCTGGATTATGTTGATAAACTTCTGTAGAACATCCTCCAATAATTAATATGCTAGAGCCCCACTAGAAGCTAATATGTCTGTCTGATGTATCAGGGATGTATTTGAATAATGAATGTGGTGAGGCTTACAGGTTCCTTGTGATGTGGTTGTAGTTCTCACACAGCAGCAGGAAGTGAGGG
This sequence comes from Leptobrachium leishanense, assembly GCA_009667805.1. Classification (NCBI taxonomy): domain Eukaryota; kingdom Metazoa; phylum Chordata; class Amphibia; order Anura; family Megophryidae; genus Leptobrachium; species Leptobrachium leishanense. The sequence continues at coordinate 59,321,519 of CM019070.1, read as the reverse complement.
GAGGTTATAAAGAGGTACAGAGGTTTAGGTATTAGAGGTGTCTGTGGAAATATAGTTGGAAAAGGGAATTGAAACAATGGTGACTATTGTAATGAGATAACGAGTGGAAAGAAATGGTTTAAAATGAAAAAACAAGCCAGGAAATTTGGAAAATTGTCTTCCTATATAGGTAAAAGCAAAAATGTATGACTCAATAAACAAAGGATGGAATTCCAAAACACAGATACAATGGTATATGTATATTATATATTAGAAGCTACCAATTGGACATGCTATTAGAAAATGGTTTGAAGCCCCATACCGAGGTTGACCGAATTGTAGTTGGTCATTTGACAGAGGTGAGCAGACATCGGGCAAAGGGAAATAGCAGGACAGATATCAGGTGCAGCAGGTTCACAGAGGGATAAACATGGAGCACAGGAAAAGAAAAGGACAGACCTGAGGGGCAGGACAGATCAGGTCAGATATGAGGTACAGAGAGGGACAAACATGACGTGAAAGAACAGGAGAGCAAAGATACGAGGTACAGGGACAGATCAGGTCAGATATGAGGTACAGAGACAGAGAGGGACAAACATGACGCGAAAGAACAGGAGAGCAAAGATACGAGGTACAGGGACAGATCAGGACAGATATGAGATACAGGGACAGATCAGGTCAGATATGAGATACAGGGACAGAGAGGGGCAAACATGAAGTGCAGGAACAGAGGGCGACAGGACAAATAAGAGGTGTAGGGGCAAACAAGGGGCACAGAAACAGAGAGGGACAGACATGTGCAGGGACAGAACAGGACAGATATGAGCAGGGAAAGAGAAGGACAGACATGGATCACAGGAGCTCGGAGGGACAGACATGATGTACAGGGACAGAGTGGGATGAACATTACATGGGACACAAACATTTTTAGAAATTGTTATATATTTGCAATATATTTTCTCAGTTTATTGCTGTACCTACCATTGTTTACTCTCAGAAATATGTATAAAATTTGCAATAATTTAAAAAAATGTAAAATGATCCAGCACTCTAGTATTGTTTCTTAAAACATAAGCAAGTCAGAAAAGTGGGTGGTGATGGGTGGGGTTTATGTGTGGTGGGTGGGGCTTATGTGTGGTGGGTGGGGTTTATGGGAAGTCAGTGTTTGTAGTCAGCAGTAGCAAGTAACCTTTCAGCCTGGCTAGTAGATTATGCCTTGAAATGTTGATATATAGTCAGATTTGTGAAATTGTTCTCTAGCGAATGCTTATGATACCGTTTCAGTGGCACAAGTCATGAAGCAATGTAAATAATAATTTACACATGGCGTGCCAATTGCATTGCAATGCCTATCTCAACCATCACAATTTGTTTTATTTGTCTAAATGTGTTGCTAAAGTAAATGTAGAGACTTGCAGGACATATCAATGTTTTAGTGTTTGACGTAGTGGAGTTATGATCCATTAGGAGATTCCTGGCACCTCCTGTTGTTTCATTTTCTGTTTGTTTCACCAAATGTTTTAGCCAAATAATACAACTTATTATTAAGATTTTCCAATAGCAATAAACGAGTAATATTCATTCATCGCAGGTAGGGACTAAAAGCTCTATTCCATAGTTGGCGCTAACTTAACTAGAGCTGTTGTAAACCTAACACATTTCCATAGGCTATAATGGCTCTGGTAAGTTTACAACAGCTCTGGTTAAGTTAGCACCATCTATGGAATAGAGCCTGTAGTCTGGCTTTAATATTTGTGGTTGCTTTGTGAACATAGACTAATCAGGTGGCTTTCCATTCTTGCTTCCTGTTAGGAAATTTGCATGTCGTAGTCAACAAAAATGCATACTGGTAACCACAATTCTCATCTAGCAGGTAATGACACAAGGCAGCGGAGGAAATATCTGATAAATCTATGTGCACCTAAAGGAGGAATCACAAATGGTGGCTTCTTCTATATAAAACCGGAAGAGGTCTTTTTAAAAAGTGACCTGAGTAAAAACTATATAGAACAGACCTCCTAAAAGCATAAGGTTTATATCTTATTGTGAAATTAAAATAGGATCCAAGCAATATTGGGGTACATTTACTTAGTAATGTATGTAACACCACCCGGCCACCATATGATGTGGTAATGCTGCAATGGTTTTCATTTTGGAGCCATACACATAGGAGCGTATTCCAACCCTGGTGTAAACTTAACCAGAGCTTTTATACAGGGTTATTCAGAGAGCGTGAAAAGCAGGAGAATGACTGGAGAATGAAAAATTCTAGGTCAAAATAGCCGATTTGGAAAGTGAGATGAAAGGGAGAATTTTTCTGGTTTGGCTATTTTGAACTAGAATTTTTCATTCTCCAGTCATTCTACAGCAGTGGCATAGCGTGGGGGGGGGGGGCTGGGGGGGCCGTGGCCCCGGGCGCAGTTTTCTTAGGGGCGCATAATTTCAAAAGAAATTTGCGCCCCTAAAACTTGAGGCCCGGACTGACCCGCCGGGCCCTCAGGCGCCGCCCACGGGTTGAGGGGACCCAGATGCCGGGCAGCGGGAGTGCCTGCCCGGTCCTGAACAGTGAGTCCTCCCGTGTTGAAGGGGAGGCGGCTGCGTGCAGGCGCAGCCGGTCACGTGGTCCGGCTAATCAGGTGGTACGGAGTCTCTGTACCACCTGACTGGCCGGACCGCGTAACCTGCGCACGCACGCAGCCGCCTCCCCTTCAACACGGACGGACTCACACTCTGTTCAGGACCGGGCAGGCACTCCCGCTGCCCGGCATCTGGGCCACCTCAACCCCTGCTGGATCCGGAGCTGGGGCAATATCCAGGTGAGAGCTGGGGCAATATCCAGGTGAGAGCTGGGGCAATATCCAGGTGAGAGCTGGGGCAATAACCAGGTGAGAGCTGGGGCAGTATCCATGTGTGAACTGGGGCAGTATCCATGTGTGAGCTGGGGCAAATCCATGTGTGAGCTGGGGCAAATCCATGAGCTGGGGCAAATCCATGAGCTGGGGGTATATCCATGAGCTGGGGCAAATCCATGAACTGGGTGTATATTCATGAGCTGGGGCAAATCCATGAGCTGGGGCAAATCCATGAACTGGGGAAAATCCATGAGCTGGGGCAGTATCCATGTGTGAGCTGGGGCAAATCCATGAGCTGGGGCAATATCCATGAGCTGGGGCAAATCCATGAGCTGGGGAAAATCCATGTGTGAGCTGGGGCATATCCATGAGCTGGGGCATATCCATGTGTGAGCTGGGGCATATCCATGTGTGAGCTGGGGCATATCCATGTGTGAGCTGGGGCAAATCCATGTGTGAGCTGGGGCATATCCATGAGCTGGGGCAAATCCATGTGTGAGCTGGGGCATATCCATGTGTGAGCTGGGGCAAATCCATGTGTGAGCTGGGGCATATCCATGAGCTGGGGCAAATCCATGTGTGAGCTGGGGCATATCCATGTGTGAGCTGGGGCAATATCCATGTGTGTGCTGGGGCAATATCCATGTGTGAGCTGGGGCAAATCCATGTGTGAGCTGGGGCAAATCCATGTGTGAGCTGGGGCATATCCATGTGTGAGCTGGGGCAAATCAATGTGTGAGCTGGGGCATATCCATGTGTGAGCTGGGGCAATATCCATGTGTGTGCTGGGGCAATATCCATGTGTGAGCTGGGGCAATATCCATGTGTGAGCTGGGGCATATCAATGTGTGAGCTGGGGCAATATCCATGTGAGAGCTGGGGCAATATCGATAACGTGTCCACAGGTTGGGGGGGCGCACAATTCTTGGCTGGCCCCGGGCGCTGACAACCCACGCTACGCCACTGTTCTCCAGTCATTCTCCTGCTTTTCACGCTCTCTGAATAACCCTGTTAGTCTATGGATTTGTTAAATTTACAACAGCTCTGGTTAAGGTTACACCAGAGTTAGAATCCAGCACTCAGCGCGTGTTGAACCCGTTTTGTGTATTTGTTGGATAGCAGCACCACTATTAATGCACAAACCAAGATACCAAATCCGTTTGTCCTTCAGACAAGTACTAGACACTCTATAGAACGGAGAAAAATCAAGGAGAAATGGGTCATCACAAATAATATAATTATCAATGTGAAGAACACATAAAAGTTGCAGAGAATCTGTTTGCTTTAATGCCCACATATATGAATGGTAATGCCCACATGTATATGCATGGTAATGCCAACATATATATGCATGGTAATGGGCTGGCCAGGTATGTAGTGGGCACTTGAATTCTTCATGGGAATGTTATGTTTGCAGAGCAGAGCTTGGCTGAGAAGAGGTAACATCACAGCTCTACAACTGACGAGACACAGGCTCGAATATTGGCCAGTGCATCTCTCCTGTAAATGCCATTGGGTAAGGTTTCTAACAATACATACAGGGTTATTCAAAGAGATCCGAATTGCTGGAGAGAGGTAACCAAACGCTGAAATTCAGCGTACGGTTACCTTTCCTGGCCATTCGGCTATCCAGAGAGCAGGCAGTTCGCCAAATCCTGGCGAATTGCCTGCACTTACGGTGCCTGTTTGAGGGCAGTGAATCCCCATAGAGAAGCAATGCTTCGTCTATTCAGAGAACAAAAACCAGCAGTGAAAAGTTGCCGAAATGCCCTGCCATTCGGTGGTTTAATTCGGCAGGTTTATTCAGGCGAATCCCATAGGCTTCTATGTTAAAAATATTCCCGTATTAATTCATTATCTAATAAACTGTTCATTATAATATTCTGCAGTAAAAAGCCTCTTTATTTTTAGATTTTTTTTAGGACCTTTTTAGGCATTTTTGGGATTTTTTGCAAACATTATGTTTTCGCTTTTTTTTCTAAATCGTTTTCTTTTTTCTGTAACAGACCTTTTTATTATCATTCATTGGATCTTATATGTAAATTTCAGACATTTTCATTCTGTAGTTTCTTTGCAAAAAGTGTTTCACTTTTCAAACATTCAAGCGTACTGTTTTTTCTTTTTTTCACTCCATTCGCCTGTGGTGTCGGGTCTTTCCAGCAGCTGCTCTGTGCTCTGATCGGCTCCTGCTCGGGTTTCTTCGGCGTGTTCGGCGGGTTAATCCAGATGTTTTTGCGGGTTTCGGTGTGCATTCGCCTTCGTTTTGCAGTGAGTTTTCGGCAGGTTTGCGGCAGCTTTTCCCTGCATTACGGCAGCCCTGTGGTGCTTGCTGAATACACCGCAGGGTCGCTGAAATGGGATCGCCAAATCGCACCGAATTGAAGAGAACAAAAAGTCACGAACGTGCGGTGACTTTTCGATTCTCTTCGAATAACCCTGATAGTTGCCTACCACATAATATCAGCTTTATAGTGTAACCGCAACTTCCGTGCTCTATAAGTTGCAAAAGCAGGTATGAATCCGAATATGGACACCTGACCAACAAGTGTATCCTATGCAACCATGGAGAAACAGGTTCAACCTTTCAACCTCACCACTATCTACAGATTCAGATCTTGGTCAGACGGTGGATCACCTCACCAGCAGTTCTTGAGTGAGACACATAACAATATGTATATACCTACCTTTTGTTATATATATATATACAGTTGTGTTCAAAATTATTCAACCCCCACTGAAATTGAGTGTTTTGGCCAGTTTGACATTGATTTTGATCATTCAGTCATCTTGCTTACAATTAAATCAAAGAGACACGTGTAGGTCAGACAAATATAACATAACATTTATAATGAAATAACCACAAATGTCTTTTCTGTGCTCACATCATTATCAGTTTTATTCAACCCCCAAGTGACATTCAATCTTAGTACTTAGTACAACATCCTTTTACAGTTATAACAGCTTTTAAACGTGAAGCATAGCTTGACACAAGTGTCTTGCAGTGATCTACGGGTATCTTCGCCCATTCGTCATGAACAAAAGCCTCCAGTTCAGTCACATTCTTAGGCTTGCGCGCTGCAACTGCTTTCTTTAAGTCCCACCAGAGGTTCTCAATCGGATTTAAGTCAGGTGACTGCGATGGCCACTCCAAAATGTTCCAGCCTTTAATCTGCAACCATGCTCTAGTGGACTTGGAGGTATGCTTGGGATCATTGTCCAGTTGAAAGCTCCAACGTCTCCCAAGCCTCAGGTTTGTGACGGACTGCATCACATTGTCATCCAATATCTCCTGGTACTGAAGAGAATTCATGGTACCTTGCACACGCTGAAGTTTCCCTGTACCTGCAGAAGCAAAACAGCCCCAAAGCATGATTGACCCCCCGCCATGCTTCACAGTAGGCAAGGTGTTCTTTTCTTCATAGGCCTTGTTCTTCCTCCTCCAAACATAGCGTTGAGCCATGGGCCCAAACAGTTCTAATTTTGTTTCATCAGTCCACAGAACACTATCCCAAAACTTCTGTGGTTTGTCCACATGACTTTTGGCATACTGCAGTCGACTCTTCTTATTCTTTGGAGACAGCAAGGGGGTGCGCCTGAGAGTTCTGGCATGGAGGCCTTCATTACGCAGTGTGCACCATATTGTCTGAGCTGAAACTTCAGTACCCACATCTGAGAAATCTTTTCTCAGTTCCCCAGCAGTCACACGGGGACTATTCTCCACTCTACGCTTCAGGTAGCGCACAGCAGTCGAAGTCAGCATCTTCTTTCTGCCACGACCAGGTAGCGTTTCAACAGTGCCCTTTGCCTTGAATTTGCGAATGATGCTTCCTATGGTCTCTCTTGGTATGTTTAACATCTTTGCAATCTTCTTATAGCCATTGCCCTTCCTGTGAAGAGTAATCACCTCTTCTCTTGTCTTCCTGGACCAATCTCTTGACTTCACCATGTTTGTAACCACACCAGTAAATGTCTAGAAGGAGCTGAGTATCACAGTCATTTTAAAGCTGCCTAATTGGTGCTTATTATGCTTTATTGCTGCTCTGTGACATCCACAGGTGTTTTCAATACCTGATTGAAAACACTTGAATGAACCTCTGTTCTTCAGAGTGGTAGTCTTTAAGGGGTTGAATAATTGTGTCAATGAAGAATTCACAAAAGAAACATTTACTACTGTACTACAAAACCAATTGATGTCATTTTAGTTGCATATGGTTCTTTAAAAAGTCCTTGTAGGATTTCATTCTGAATACAATTACAAATGTACACTAAATTCCCTAAAACCCTATACAGCATTGGGGGTTGAATAATTTTGAACACAACTGTATATATATATATCACAGTATGTCACAGAAGTGAGTACACTCCTCACATTTTTGTAAATATTTTATTATCAGGGTTATTCAGAGAGAGGTGAAAAGCAGGAGAATGACTGGAGAATGGAAAATTCTAGGTCAAAATAGCCAAACCAGAAAAATTCTCCCATTTATCTCACTTTCCAAAGCGGCTATTTGGACCTAGAATTTTCCATTCTCCAGCCATTCTCCTGCTTTTCACCTCTCTCTGAATAACCCTGTATATCTTTTCATGCGACAACACTGATGAAAGCCTCATTTAAAAAAATAAAAAATAGAGCGCATACTAAGATTGCTTTATTATTTATTAAATGATGAACATGACAAACTGAAAGTCCGCGTCAGAGTTTTCGCATTCTCAGTATACATGAAAGAAGAAGAGAGAGGTGGTGTAAAAGGAAGGAGGTGTGTACTGCTAAACATATAAACTCACATCACATTTGAGATTGCAAATCTTCTTCCTCGCGAAGCTCAGCAATACAGCAAAGCAGACAACTAGAAGGATACAGCATATTTCAATGGCTACCGTGACCCGAAACCCAGCTTATTCTCAGGCTGACATTTTTTGGACAAATCAACACTCCCAATTCCCAAACCACCCTAGTAGCTACCCACCACCGCCACCGCCTTTCCCGGACTTTCGAAAGAAAAGGCGTAAAGATAAAACCTGCACTTGCCTTCTGATCATATTCTTGCTGGTCTTGCTGGCCCTTTTTGGTGTTGGATTGGGCACCTATAAAATCTTGCAACTTCAGAAGGACTTGGATCAGATGAAAGAGGTACGTAATAATATATTTGAAATGTTCTGTAATCCACTAAGAAAATACAGCCATCGCAGAAACGTAAGAGATTGACAGGCTTGGTTCATACCAATATGAGTTCATCTTATTTTATCACATTTAAGGCTAATGTCAGACGAGCGCATTCTGAGCGCACTCTGCGTGCGCGCACAACGGACAGACGTACTGACGGAAGATACTGTAGACACCACACGGTCCATTTTTCTTGACGGACGTAGAAAAAAAAAAGGGAATTATGGGAAACAAAATTAATATGAAATATGATAAAAATTGGTACATGATATGAAAAGCCATTTTGTGCGTCAAGGTGCTGGACGTCGCAGATGCGGTCCATCTGACTTCGTGTCATCACGCACACAGAACGCTATGCGGACGTGGCGCACTTTGCGCGTCCGTCCTAGCGGTTTTACGTTCTTGCCTAACTTGCGTCCGTTTGCCACATACGCAGTTCAGTGTGCACGTACTTCGTGTGTGGGTCTCTATTGATCATGATTCTATGCTATGACGGACGTTAAACTGTGCGGCAACACGGACGTGATCACTGCGTGTGTCTGACGCCGGCTTTGAGTTTCGTGTCATAAAGCAGATGTTATAGGGCTGAACAGAGATCTAGATCTACTATATTTTTTAGATCTTCAGATTTTTGCAATACTGTGTAATGTTGTGCTATAGATAGAAAAAGGAAATTCATATTAAATAATCGATGATCATGTAGTCATTATTTTTCTACAGAGATAAATCAGTTAGAACACAATGTGCACACACACACACACACACACTGGTTGTTTTACTAATTTCAAGAAGATTGTTTCAAGAATTACATTTTATTACCTGATGAAATCTAAATGGATAATTTCAATATTTTTTTCCTGCGCCGAAATGTATTTGCAGGTTCTTCAAAAACCTTAACTTAAATCTGCTAAATCATGACCGCTTTAGTTCTTTAACCGACAGCAAATTAATTATTTATCTGATCAGTTTTTTTGGTTCCCTGGAGAGCCAGAGTTTGGATTGCCTACCTAAAAGATAAACTGTCAGCTGTTCTAGTTGTTACACACAGTGAGGGATATTCAGAGAAAGGTGAAATTCTGGAGAACTTTTGGAGAAGTGAAAATTCTAGGTCAAAATAGCTGATTTGGAAAGTGAGATAAATGAGACAATTTTTCTGGTTTGTCTAATTTGACTTACAGGGTTATTCAGAGAGCAGTGAAAAGCAGGAGAATGACTGGAGAATGGAAAATTCTAGGTCAAAATAGCCGATTTGGAAAGTGAGATGAATCAGAGAATTTTTCTGGTTTGGCTATTTTGACCTAGAATTTTCCATTCTCCAGTCATTCTCCTGCTTTTCACCTCTCTCTGAATAACCCAGCTAGAGTTTTCACTTCTCCAAAGGTTCTCCAGAGTTTCACCTTTCTCTGAATAACCTTATCAGGGTTATTCAGAGAGTGGTGAAAAGTAGGAGAATGACTGGAGAATGGAAAATTCTAGGTCAAAATAGCTGATTTGGAAAATGAGATGAATGGGAGAATTTTTCTGGTTTGGATATTTTGACCTAGAATTTTCCATTCTCCAGTCATTCTCCTGCTTTTCACCTCTCTTTGAATACCCCTGTGAGTGTTTGTATTAGGCACAGGCACAGCCTTGGTAATGTGAGTTGATTCTCACCCAGAAAAGCACTGTTATCTCTCTGGTCCTATGGTGCTCCATGCACATGGAAGTCTTTCCGCTAATAATAATACAACCAGGGGGTATTTCCTAGTGATTTGATAAGGAAATACATGATTGGAACCTAATTAAAGATTCTCAGTTTGTGGGCCAAAAGGGAACATCGTTCCTTGTCCGAAAATAGTTGAGTTACTGCATTCCTGCAGGTTCCCACTCGTCTGGACCCCTGAATACATCACTGGTGAGTGCAGTGAACAACACGAAGGCATAACCCCCCCCCAAAGATTCTGTGATACTCCCCAAATGTCTTGACAAACAGAAAGACAACACAAGTGAAACTTACACATAGAAAAACAAAGATACCCCCGAAAAAGTAGCTGATGGGTACAGAGATACTTATCCCCAATAGAATTACATAAAAATAAGAACAGAAAAGTATGAAGTGTACAACTGCTTTTTCATAATTAGCTGATACACTGTAAAACACTATTTTACAGAAAGCACAAAAATACACTCCATGAACCCAAAGGAGGATAGTGGCTTTTCTATGATAATGAATGGAAACCTGGAAAGATAACAGAACTTTTTTTCTAATAGAGACTTAAATTAGTGTTTTAAATGTAGACGCCAATGGAACGGGTTTGGGTCGAAATCCCTACAACCAGGTTCCCTAATGCCAAAATCCCGACGGCCAACTTCCCTACACAGCCAACTTCCTTACACAGACAACTTCCAGACATCCAAAATCCCAGTGGCTAACACTAACCCTACTCCCTAACCCCCTAACCCGAGCCCTAACCCTAATCCCCCTAAACCTAGCCCTAACCCTAACCCCCTAAACCTAGCCCTAAACCTAACTCCCTAATCCTAGCTCTAAACCCCTAAACCTAGCCCAACTCTAACCCCCCTAAACCTAGCCCTAACCCCCTTAAACCTAGGGTTAGGGTGTTAGTATTAGGGTTAGCCGCTGGGATTATGGATGACTGGAAGTTGGCCGTGTAGGGAACTTGGTATGTCCGGCACTTGTTCTGTCTGGAAGTTGGCCGTCGGGATGTTGGGAATAGGGAACTTGGCTGTAGGGATTTTGTCCGGCACCCCAATAGAACACACATTGCAGATTTCTGAGTTGTTCATGGTTATTGCGTCACTTTTAGAATGTTGCCCCATTTTTTTGATAGATATGCAAAAGTGTAGTACTTTAATACAGAGCATTACGTACACCCCAATTCTGTTAAAGGATCGAGTCTGCGATTAGATGTTCTTCAGATCATTAAGGTTTAGGTTTGTAGACGTGATGAACTTTCAGAAATATGTTAAAGAACATCTCTTAGATTAACAAAATAGCCTTTTTATTGACTTGGATTTGTAAATGTCTCAAGGTTTTCTTGTGATCTTGAAGCTGAAAGGTATCACCTACATAATTACTGGAAGATGTTGCGTAACAGGATATTGCCCCACTATAGCACACCCAGGGTTGATAACATTTTATTCACTAGTTAAGAAGGTGTCTACACCTCTATTGTTTTGGAGACTGTTTTATTGTTTGATAGCTAGGCCATTTAACCCCTTCACTACCGAGATCGAGATAACTCAGGTCTTCAAAGGCAGCATCAGGTGCCCAATATCGAGTTATCTCGATCTGCAGCCGTGCAGGACAAAAGCAAATGATGGTCGGAGTTGTGGCAATTGAGTTTTAACGTGGATAAGTGCAAGATAATGCACCTGGGACGTAAAAACCCAAGGGCTGAATATAGAATATTTGATACAGTCCTAACCTCAACATCTGAGGAAAGGGATTTAGGGGTCATTATTTCAGAGGATCTACAGGTAAGTAGTCAATGTAATAGAGCAGCAGGAAATGCTGGCAGAATGCTTGGTTGTGTAGGGAGAGGTATTAGCAGTAGGAAAAGGGAAGTGCTCATGCCACTGTACAGAGCACTGGTGAGACCTCACTTGGAGTACTGTGTGCAGTACTGGAGACCGTATCTCCAGATGGATATAGACATCTTAGAGAGAGTTCAGAGAAGGGCTACTAAAATGGTGTATGGCTTGAAGGAGAAAAGTTACCAGGAAAGGCTTAATGATCTTAACATGTATAGCTTGGAAAAAAGACGAGACAGAGGAGATATGATAGAAACATTTAAATACGTAAAGGGAATCCACAAGGTAGAGGAAGGGAGTATATTTAAAAGGAAACAAAGTAGCAATACAAGAGGACATAGTCTTAGATTAGAGGGGCAAAGGTTTAAAAGTAACATCAGGAAGCATTATTTTACTGAGAGAGTGGTGGATACATGGAACAGTCTTCCAGTAGAAGTGGTAGAGGCCAAAACAGTGATTGAATTTAAGCAGGCATGGGATAGGCATAAGGCTATCCTAAACAAAAGATAAATCCAGGTAAAGTATCCATGTAATTGGGCAGACTAGATGGGCCGAAAGGTTCTTATCTGCCGACATTTTTCTATGTTTCTATATTAGTTTTTTGCAAACACATTTTGTTTGCTTTTGGGCTGCAGAAGGTGCCCCAAAGTTTTAGCTCTGTGGGCATAATTCCCAAGGTATATAGAGGGCACTTGAATTCTTCATGGGAATGTTATGTTAAAACCAGCTAATTGAATATCATTATCGGACTTTCAGCAGTAGATGAAACTGAACTAAACTGCAGTGACTCTATTTAGCCAATAGATGGCAACATCTGCCTGGTAAATAGGTTATTACAGTAAGAAATACATTGGGAATATTCCTTACTGTATATTTAAATAAAATGATTAAAAAATAAAACACTGGTTCCTGACAATGTTTTTGGAAAATCTCTTGGTAGTGAAGGGGTTAAGTAGCAAGTACATTCTAGGACATGCCAAAACAAAACAAAAAAAAAAGGCCTTCTTGAAGACCTAGTGCTTATCCTTTGGCATATCTCTATATCCATCTCCATACCCACTATTTAATATTGCAGGTGGTGTTTTGAGGGGCCCTAGGACAAGAACATGAATTATATACGCTGAAAGAATGATGTTTTTAAGATCATTTTTTTTTATTAAAGATAGATACTCTTTCAAATTTTTGAATGTATCACTTATTCACTTTCTGCTACAATTTTAGTCCTATATGGGTACCAATAACACTACACGAGCGCTATATGAGTTGCAGTTATAGGTAGAAGTATTTATAAAGTGCTAGCAAGTTCTGTAGCGCTGTACAGTTGGAGAGACACAATAACAAACATAGGTACATACAAGTTAAACACACAGAAAAATAGGAGAGTGAGGACCCTGCTCGCGAACTGTACCAGATACGTAATAAGGCGCTGGGCCAGTGTTTCCCAACCCTGTTATCAGGGAACATTACCGGGCCAGGTTTGCCATTTATCTCAAGAGCTCAGGTGATAGGATTTGCTGCTCATTGATTGCAGGTTCCAGTCTGCATTTCCCCCATGCATTTCCACAAGGTAACCCTTAAAATCTGGTCTGTTAATGGTATTGGAGGACCAGGGTTGGGAAACACTGCTCTAGGCAAATATAGGTTGATTTCAGTCACGTGTCACCTGATGTTTTTAGTCTCCATAATGAAAAATGGACTAATTGAGTGAGTTTTATTAATGCAGTAAGAAATAATCTCAGCCAATTCAATAATACATCCCATACTTGCCTAATTTAACATTATTATTAATTGGAGAAAGCTAGGGGAGTGGAATAACCCCATCAGGAGTAACTGGAAGGTGTTCAGTGTTACGCAGCTTTAGATGTTCAAGCCATTGAGTTATTGAAGGAGTAAGACGTTGCCCTGCCTTAAATCTAATGGAAAGATAGATGTTGGCCTAGAGACACCACTGGATTTTGCCAACATTTTTACAATTATTTAAAAAAGGGTTTACTGGTGAAAACACACTCTTTAGAGCAGTGATCGTCAACCCTGGTCCTCAGAACCCACTAATAGGCCAGGTTTTCCAGATATGTGAAGCACAGCCCAGGTGATATGATTTTCTGCTCAGTGATTGCAGGATTCAGTCTGCATTTCCCCAAGGTGATCCTTAAGGCTAGGGTCAGACTAACGCATTTTTCACGTTGTCCGTGAAAATGTGCGTTCGAAGAATAGACGTATTTTTTCACGGAATACGCAATAGCGGTCATACTATGCGCAGATTCATCTGTGATTTTGTACGGATCATCAATAAAACACTTTTTGCATCTGGACGTTATGTTGGCCGGACATTAGCAGCGTCTGACGTCTCCTAATCACGCACACACGCCGCTAGCGGACGCAGCGCACTCTGTACGTCAGTACTAGTGGTTTAACGTTCTCGAAAAAATGCGTTCATTTTCCACTTGCGTTGCGCAGCCGGACTTTTGTGCGACCGTACTTCGTATATTGGCCGTCATTGCCCGGCATCTGCTGCTAGTGCGGCCGTGATTAAGTGCGCCAGAACGCGCGTTCGCACTGCCTCAGTCTGACCCTAGCCTAAGACATGGCCTGTAAGTGGGTCCTAAGGACCAGGGTTGGGGACCACTGCTTTAGAGCAGGACTCTGCAAGCTTTGACCTCCAAATGTTTTAGATCTCCATTCCCCACCAGTCTCTGCCAACTTAAAGAGAGGGCTGAGCGTTATGGAAGATATAGATGCAAAACACCTAAAGGGCCAAGGTTGCTGACCCCTGCTTTATAGCATGAAAAATCCTAGATCATATTTAGCTGAACGACTCATTATACATCAGATTTATTATTTTCTAACTAACCCCAATATGAATAAAGCATTCTTGGAATTTGAGCTTCCACTGCTTTGTGACACGCATATTAGTAATGGAATGAATGTGTTGGACGATACAGTCCAGTATTTTGGGGTTCACATATTAAACCTAAACTCAGATTTTATTGTGCCAAAACATAATGTTAATTATTATTGCGTGTTTGTGTTGTTTTATGTAAAATATGCATTTTTGATTTTTTTTTTTTTGTTGTTCTTTTTAGATTTCGGATACCCCAGAAGTCAAACCAGCTTTTGAAAAACTAGTGGGTAAGTTGCATCCATAATTTCTGTTTGTGATCTTCTTATCCTCGTATATGAGTTATTAGTGAATGCAGTGACTGGCTACACATGGCAGAATTAGACACTTTGGAATGATACATGGCTGGAACTTGGATGTTTAGAATTTGTCACGTTTCCGTTTCATTTCAGTCGCAGACTTTTTATGTAGGACTGAATTAGATCTACAATGTACTGATTCTTTCATAGATCATTTCATAAAATTATACAAAACAAAACAATTATCACATGCTGATATGTCGGAAATGATCAGGGGACAAGCCATGGGGGAGTTCCTGCAGTATTTTGTTTCAGAGGAAACGGAGTTCCCTTTGGCCCCATACACTAAAGCTTGTATTCAGGTGTTCAATCATATATTTCCCTTTTAAATCACAATAAATATATGATTTATCACAAATATTTGCTAAACTCTAATATATATATACATATATATATATATATATATATATATATACACACACAGAGGTCGCTGTATGGGAGCACTTGGGGCAGTGGCATAACTAGAAACCTGAGGGCCCCGGTGCAAGAATCCATGAAGGGCCCCCCCAACCCCCCCCAAAAAAAGATCTATAATTTTACTTTTTTTTCCTGCAATATAAAAAAGATAGTATTGCCCCCAGCTGACACGGATATATACTGTATATTGCCCCCAGCTCACATGGATATATATATTGCCCCAGCTCACATGGACATATATATTGCCCCCAGCTCACATGGACATATATTGCCCCAGGCCACACATGGATATTTTTGCCCCCCAGCTCCTGTATAATTTGCCCCCAGCTCATGGATATATTTGCCCCAGCTCATGGATATATTTGCCCCAGCTCCTGGATATATTTGCCCCAGCTCCTGGATATATTTGCCCCCAGCTCATGGATATATTTGCCCCCAGCTCATGGATATATTTGCCCCAGCTCATGGATATATTTGCCCCCAGCTCATGGATATATTTGCCCCCAGCTCATGGATATATTTGCCCCCAGCTCATGGATATATTGCCCCAGCACATGGATACTGCCCCAGCTCATGAATATACTGCCCCCAGCTCATGGATACTGCCCCAGCTCATGGATATACTGCCCCCAGCTCATGGATATACTGTCCCAGCTCATGGATACTGCCCCAGTTCATGGATATACTGCCCCCAGCTCATGGATACTGCCCCAGCTCATGGATATACTGCCCCAGCTCATGGATATACTGCCCGAGCTCATGGATACTGCCACAGCTCATGGATATATTTGCCCCCAGCTCATGGATATATTGCCCCAGCACATGGATAATGCCCCAGCACATGGATAATGCCCCAGCTCATGGATATACTGCCCCAGCTCATGGATATACTGCCCCCAGCTCATGGATACACTGCCTCCAGCTCATGGATATACTGCCCCCAGCTCATGGATATATTGCCCCAGCTCATGGATATATTGCCCCAGCTCATGGATATACTGCCCCAGCTCATGGATATACTGCCCCCAGCTCATGGATATACTGCCCCAGCTCATGGATATGCTGCCCCAGCTCATGGATATACTGCCCCAGCTAATGGATAGATTTGCCCCCAGCTCTTATGGGTATATAGGGCCCCCCAGCTCACCTCAGGCTCCTCTGCTGCCGCCGTTCCTCTCCATGGTGAGCGGCTGCTGAAAGCATGCAGCCTGGCCGCTCACCGGAAACCACCTGACCAGTGCAGCCGAGTTCTCGCGAGATCTCGTGCGCTGGTCAGCTAGTTCCCATTCCACTCGAGCAGCCAAGCTGCAAGCCAGCGGGCCGCTCGCAGGGAGGGGAACAGCCGGCGGCGCTGCTCCCAGATTCCGGCGCTTTTTGCCGGAATCTGGCGGCGGCGCTGGGCCCCCCTCCAGTGGCGGAATGCCAGGGCCCGGCCGCAACTGCGGCCACGGTACTTCCGCCACTGACTTGGGGTCTTATTAAAAAATAAATTTATTAGGTATACATTAAAAAAAAGATTTTTCAGTTCCTAAGAGCCTTTCTCTCTTAGGAGCCGAAACATCTCTTTTTTTATTGTATACCTAATAAATGTATTTTTAATAAGACCCTAAGTTCTCACATACAGCGACCTGTATCTTCTCTTTCGACGTTTTGGAATTTGCATTGGGACACTAAGATTGATTTTCTTGGAGAGAAGAAAGAGGAGCGAGTGCTTTTCTATTATATTTTCGTATATACACATAAATATATCAGATTTGAGTGTGAGTTTGTGATAAGTGCGAGATCATAATTGCTAATTGGGGGCTGAAAGCCTGGTGAGTTCCCACACTTCTTTTTTTAGGACTCGACTCCTGGAATTGATTAATACTAACTGTTATGTTGTAGGTACAGGAAATCATCAAGCAGAGAAGAAAGATGCCAGACTGGCTGCACATTTAACAAGTAAGTCATATATTGGTTTTATTTCACTGTTATCTTTTTTTCTTGTTCACCTTTTACCCAGTAAGAAATGAGTCACATCAGCCCCTATTTTAATAATCAGTATTGAGGAAGAACAATAGCATTATTTATCCCTTTAATAATTCTTTTAGATGAAGATAATTTGGGGAACTCAATACTTTTCGTACCAAGGCCAAAGAAAGAGATTATATATATAAAAATATATATGTAGTGGAGGCGCTGAATTAATAATGGATTAGTTATAGATGAATTCTGGGTTTGCTGCCTAAAAGGATTTACGGTACAAAAAAAACTAAACAAAAATACAAATATCAAGGGGGTTCGTTTCGGCGCAATAAGTGTCACTGTGACTTGGTGCACAAATATGATGAGGAGTCCTAATCAAGCACAGACTCTATTAATAAATATCACATTAAGGTGCAGATAAATAAAGTGCTGAGTGACTTTTGCATAGGGATGTGCATGGCTGAAAAATTTGTTTAGTTTAGTTTCTTTTTTAAATAATTTTGTTTTCGGAATTTCTAACTAATTTCGTTTCGTCTAGTTTTGGATCGATTTGGAATTTCCAGTCGATTCAAATTTCATATAGCAATTCGATAGTTGATATCAATTCGAATTTTGGATCACTAGATAAAACCCCAATTAATCTAATTTTGCTGTTAAAAGAAAAGCTAGGGTTAAATTTTAAGCTGTGTCACAGATTTAGTATTTGAGTCAAATTAAACAGTGAAACAAAATTAATTTGTTTCATAAAGACCTTTGCTGACTATTACTTGTATTGTAAGTTAAGATCAATTCGATAGTTGATATCAATTTGATAGTTCATTTCAAATTCAATAGTTGATATCAGTTATTCTAATTTTTCTTTTATGATGATGACACAGTGTAAAACGAAATAAATTCATTATATACCATTTCGTTTCGAATTCGTATCGTATTGAAATACTTCCGAATACGAATTATCAAATTTCGTTCCAAATTCTGAATTTTTCCGAAACGAATGCACATCTCTACTTCTGCAATACATGCTATTAAAGTGCAATATACAGTACTTGTGCAGTTAGTGCAAATATAAAGATATACAGTAAAAAACTTCACATCACTTAGTGCCAGCAATTACAATCTGTGTGTGTTAAATAATATCACACCAACTGTAAAATAGTATACCCACATATACTTATATTGCATTGATGCAGACAGGGGGGAGAGGTAGGAGGGGAATCTGAAGAGGAGAGTTAATATAAGTGTTAGCCTTGGCACTGCAATTCGGTTTGTGCCCAACCTCTTTAATGTTGGCCTCATGTTCCTGCTGCTGAATCCTCTCTGGATGGGTGCAGTTTTCATGGAAAAATAAAAGGTCCTCAAATGCTCCACTTTTACCATAAAAACTTTATTTAAAACATAACAAATAAAATCTATATATAAAAAAACATACTCAACTGAGCCGCGTTTCGGCAGTGGTCCGCCTTCTTCAGTCATCATGTTATAATGGAAAACATTAAGTAAATATTCACTGTCTGGTGAGCGTTTCTGGTTTTACCATATGATTAATCATGTTTAATCAATACTAACAGTCATGTCTAATTGATCACATACTTATACTGCTGAACACAAACGTGCAGTATTGCACCAATATACTCATACTTTATTATTCATGGCCAGAAGGTTAATTTTTTTTTTTTATAAAATATGGAAAAAAACAAATAAATTATTTGGCTTATAAACGACATATGTGTTTACAATTAGAATGATTAAAGCAATCTAGTGAGAAACGTCATTAATCTGTGTGATGAAAATAAGTCAAATTATTCTTGTTGTCCTAGGAAAAGAAGATGGAGATTTACCTTTACTTTGGGAGGACACTGTTGGCCGTGCATTCACTGCTGGTATTCAGTATAAAAAAAGAGGGCTAGTTGTCAACCAAACTGGCCTGCACTTCCTATACTCTGCTATTTATTTTCGGGGCACTGTCTGTGTGGACAAACAGCTTACCCATGTTGTCTACAAGAAGCCCTTAAGGTACCCCGGTGAAATGAAGCTTATGGAAAACGTGGAGTATCACTATTGTTCCAGCAACGGCATATGGGGAAGACACAGTTACCTCGGAGCTGTGTTTAACCTAAGCAGATCAGATATCATCTACGTAAACGTTTCTGAAGTCAACCTGGTCAGTCCCGAAGAATCAAAGACATTTTTTGGGATGTATAAATTATGAGGATGCCATGATACATCAAGGACATTGCAGTAGGAATATTATAATTGAGACTCTGTCGTTATGTTTCCTCATTGGGGAAATGTTGGAATTATTCTAAATGATGAGAATGACATTTAATAGGTTTAACTACTGACCACTAGTACTGGTTTATCCCAGAGATGCAGCTTTCTTACTGTGTTTTAGCAGATATGCAGTGGCATCCTTGTCCCCTGAATGGAATCATCTATAAAACAGAATCTTATGTGAATAAAATCATTACAATTTGAAGTGTGCTCTACTTCTAAAGGATGGAGTCTGGATAGAAAATACATCCCTGGAGGACTTTCCATTTCAACTTAAAAACTGTAGGAAACAAACCGTTGCAAACTGATAAACATGGACATATAAAAAGGACACTTGTGTAAGACAATAATGTGTCTTTAATTGTTACAAATTGAATGGTAACAAGACAGCAATTCTACCGTTCTTCTTTTATTGTTGTCACCCAAGTGAAATGTCCTACAAAGGCCAGATTTACCTTTAATGACCGCAGCAAGACGAGAAGAAATGAAACGCACATTTGCAAAAGCAGGACTAGGGTGGGCTGGAAACGTTCTTCATCTAAAGGGAAAATCAAGCTATAGCCCTTTGGATTTAGATTTTGATTGTACACATCAGTAAAACCTTGTTCAAGCTGGTCAATGCATCCAATTTATTGGGGTTGTTGTAGTAATGTTCCTATTGCCTGGTTGGTTTGACCACCTTAAAGAGGTTGACATTTTTTAACAAATCATATTTTTAACAAATCACAAGTTAACAATCATATTTTTGTTATTTTAGATAAATGAATGTATATATTTATTTAAGCTGAACTCTTGCAACTTGTTCTCCAACGAAAATATCTTCTTTTTCAATCCTTGTTCGAAGGTTTTCTCTGCTAGTATAGTGTTTTTAATTATGTCGATGCTTGATAGGTAATAAATACAATTCTAGCGGTGAAAGCCACTGATGATGTATCCAATAGTAATCAAATTAAAATCAGAACTTTGAAAGATGTTGATGCGAAAGGCAATTATGAAAGTTGGTACATGAGTGTCGTGATGAAATTGAAACCCAACGGATGGAATTTCCCTCAAATTGAACTGCAGCACCGATTATGGCGTGTGTCTTTAAAAAGATGCTATATTCCTGTTCTACTAGAGATGGGGTGCCAACCTTGGCCCTCCAGATAGTTTAGAACTACATCTCCCAGAATACTCTGCCACTCTGAACTTTATGGGACATGTAGTTGTAAACCATCTGGAGGCTCTTGGATGAGCGGCCGCATATTAAATAAACAGCGTTAAAAGATATCTTTCCTTATCACACTAAAAGGTATGTCATGGTCTAGTAATCTTATATTTCTGTGTAATATACAAGTTATTTATTGTAGGGTTTATATATTAATAAAGCAGTGAAACTAGCCGTTATCTCGGTTCTGTCTGCATTTTCTTTCTGGATATTCTGGTTAAATACATTAAATATATATTTTTACCAAATTGATTTTGTGCTTGATAATTTAAATATAATTTTTTTTGAGGGTTGAGTCGATTGTATAAATGTACTGAATACCTACAAGACTGAGAGACCAATCCTATTAAAAGTAACTCAAAAAGCACTTTTAAAAAAGCAAAGAGACTTTCAGAAAAAACAATATAAAATCCATTTAAATTGATATACTGCTTCATATGTACAGTGGCAAGAAAAAGTATGTAAACCCTTTGGGATTACGTGGAGTTTTGCATGAATTGGTCATAAAATGTGTTCTGATCTTCATCTAAGTCACAACAATTTGAAAAACACAGTCGGCTTAAAATAATATAACACAAATATTATATGTTTTCATGTTTTTATTGAACAGAACATTCACAGTGCAGGGTGGACTTAATAACTGGTTGACCCTCCTTTGGCAGCAATAACCTCAACCAAACGTTTCCTGTAGTTGCAGATCAGACCTGCACAACGATCTGGAGTAATTTTGGACCACTCCTCTTCACAAAACTGTTTCAGTGTAGCAATATTCTTGGTATGCCTGGTGTGAATCACTCTCTTAAAGTCATGCCACAGCATTTCAATCGGGTTGAGGTCAGGACTCTGACTGGGCCACTCCAGAAGGCGTATTTTGTTTTGTTGAAGCCATTCTTTTGTTGAATTACTTGTATGCTTTGGGTCATTGTCCTGTTGCATCACCCATCCTCTGCGGAGCTTCAGTTGGTGGACAGATGGTCTTACGTTTTCCTGCAAAATATCTTGATAAACTCTGGAATTCATTTTTCCATCAATGACAACAATCCCTCCAGGCCCTGAGGCAGCAAAGCAGCCCCAAACCATGATGCTCCCTCCGCCATGTTTTACAGTGGGGATGAGGTTTTGATGTTGGTGTGCTGTGCCTTTTTTTCTCCACACATCGTGTTGTGTGTTTTTTCCAAACAACTCAATTTTGGTTTCATCTGTCCACAGAATATTTTGCCAGTAGTGCTGTGGAACATCCAGGTGCTCTTTTGCAAACTTCAAACGTGCTGCGATATTCTTTTTGGACAGCAATGGCTTCCTCCGTGGTGTCCTCCCATGTACTCCATTCTTGTTTAATGTTTTCCTTATTGTAGATGTGTCAACAAAAATGTTAGCATGTGCCAGAGATTTCTGTAAATCTTTAGCTGACACTCTATGATTCTTCTTTACCTCATTAAGCATTCTGCGCTGTGCTCTTGCAGTCATCTTTACAGGACAATCACGCTTAGGGAGAGTAGCAACAGTGCAAAACTCCAAGTAATCCCAAAGGGTTCACATACTTTTTCTTGCCACTGTACATACACTATATTGCCAAACGTATTCGCTCACCCATCCATATGTGAGTCAAGGCAGGTGAGCGAATACTTTTGGCAATATAGTGTATGTTTTCTGAAAAGGTTTCATGAGAAAAATGC
Organism: Leptobrachium leishanense; assembly: GCA_009667805.1. Classification (NCBI taxonomy): domain Eukaryota; kingdom Metazoa; phylum Chordata; class Amphibia; order Anura; family Megophryidae; genus Leptobrachium; species Leptobrachium leishanense. The sequence goes on along the minus strand of CM019070.1, from coordinate 59,299,256 downwards.
AAAGTGTCATTCTATAGTGTGCAAAATAGAATAAAGAATATATGGAGTCTACCTGGATACAAAATACAAATAAAAACATCAGAGCGCAATACAATATAAACATTGAAACCAAAGACTGGTCTGGCAACCTGGCAGCGCAACCCTCCATGGAGTCCTAATAGACTCAAGGAGGTGATACTTGCGGTGGCACGGAAGTGCTACCGCAAGTATCACTGAGGGTAGCACTGCGTTCTGAGGCAAGGTGCTGAGGTAGCACCTGCTCCAAAATCTAACGCTAAAATGGGGATTATGCTGGGAAACCTGCAGGCGCAGATTTTCTACGTTAGCGTCCCCATTTTAGTTTTGAGTAGAAAATAGGACCCTTTGTCTAGTATACATTATATAGCTATTCTTTTTATTACACCTGAGTTTATCATTACAGACCTACATGCACACGAGTTTCCTTTATACATGTGGTGAAATATTACATTTGTTGAGGACATGAAGTGTTCTGAGGATGTGGTCATCAGGGCCTAGATATAAATAAAGTGCATGCTGAAAGCAAGTAGAGCATTTCCTTCCTTTGTACAAACAATGTTTCCATTACTAAGAAATGCCCTTTGACAATTAAACAACTGTTTCTTTAATGTCAATTAATATCAATTAAATAAAATAATGTTGCATATTTGCGAGATGTTAAGTCATGCAAACGATATGTACGCTTTTAATCTTTTACTTTTATCCTGAACTTGTCAATATATTATTATAAATGGAAATTAATAAGTAATATAATAATATTAACTAAGGAGGCTGAGAAGACATTCGGACACAAAAGATATTTTTAGCAAATACCTCTGATCTCGCTCAGAGTTTGTAATGGAGCTTTTATGAAGTGGTATTGAGCAGGCGTTATGAAGGAGGTGAGAGGAATGAGCAATATGCAATAACAAAACAGAGTAAAAAATGCTTCAAGTCAGCATAAAATTGGTTCTCATGTAGAAATATATATGCGGAATATGCTGGCGCTTTATAAATAAAGAATAATAATAATATATATAAATATATTATATACTGTACATAAAAATAAAATAAAGCAGCACTCCACAGACTTCTGACGAACGTCCACTCAGTTAGTGTACTGAAGCATCGATGTCCTGTAATCAACAAGAGAAGCTCTTTGCAAAGAAGCCTTTGAAGTACTGTTTTATTTTTTTGGTTGCTGTGTATTGCTGAGCTAGCACCTGGCTTCAAACAAACAAAAAAATGTATACATATTTTTATATAGATCACAAACCTAATTATCCATGCAGTACAGGTTGATAAAAAAATTACCACTGTATAGAAACCCACGGCCCCTATTCCAGATGAACTGAACCACAGTAGCTGGTCAGGTAAGAACATGTCGCTCTCTGCCATTGTCACAGCCAGCCAATGAGTCAGTGACAAATTTTGTACTGTAATGCAGCCCACCCGGCCTGACCTAACCCCACACCACCTTTGCTCACTGACATATATATACACAGACAGTGGAGGCTCATCTGTAGGGGCAATTGGGGCAGCACCCTACCATTTTGTTTTTGTAATAAAGGTAAATAAATAATAAAATAATTATTATTTTCTGTTCTTTCTTTTGTGTCACTTAAATTGCCCCTTTTCCTTGTTATTTTTCTCTACTGTTTCTAAGCAGAATAAAGAAAAAAACGATCATCAGTTTTGGACACAGTCTGGAAATCTGATAAGGACTCTGTGGGAGGCACTGTAATTCATTGTCCTGCAACTCTCTGGCAGCCTCCTGCTGCTTCTTAACCCCTTTACTGTTGACAATGTGTTGGGCATGTTCTCTGCTTTCCCCATAGGTTACAAAAGACATGCCCAGCACGTCGTCAAAGTTGCCTGGCACGTTGCTGATCTGCCACCAATATTGGATTTCTCCTGCAGTGAGCTGACATCTTGGATGACACAATGACGTCAGAAATGGGACTTTCTCCCTGTCTGGCAGGGAATACCCTATAGAGGAGATACAGGGGTCATTTAGACCAGTGTTTCTCAACTCCAGTCCTCAGGACCCACTAACAGGCCAGGTTTGTGGGATATCTGAAGCACAGCACAGGTGATATAATTTGCTGCTCAGTGATTGCAGGATTCAGCTGCATTTCCCCAAGGTGATCCTTAAAATCTTGCCTGTAGTGGGTCCCGAGGACTGGAGTTGAGAAACTCTGATTTAGACTCTATTATCTCTGGAACTGTAGGATGTAGAGGGTCATACGACGTATCATTGGAAAAGCGCATGGCCTTTCCAATAATACCAAACATGACCAGGTTTATTTAACAATAAAAGAATAAATATTTTTTTATTATAATGCAGCACGATTGTTCATTTTTCAATTATAAAGTGAACATTAATGCTGCACTAACTCACCTTCTCAGTTCCCCCACTGCCAGCAAGGGTGGAGGTGATTGTAAATGTGAGATTACACATTGTTTCATCGGAATCCTAAACTGCCAAACTGCTGCAGGGGGAACTTTGAACAAGGTCAAATGAAAGATCGTTGGAAAGGTCAGAGTCTGGCCTTTCCAACGATACCAAATATGACCTTGTAATGTGTAAAAGTAGAAAAAAGGAGGAAAACAAATGCAAACATTTACTTTTTTTCTCCGTTGGAAAGTCAGTGACATTATGTGCTTTTACTTACCATGCTGAGAGCAAATGGAGATGATGATCCAATGCATTATTACGCATTGGTTCATCTAAGCCACAAGCCGCTGTACCACTGTGAGGAAAGAGGGTATATTTTGGACCTCTATATCTCCATTCCTTACTCCCCACAAAATCAGATTAGGTGTCATTGGACAGGTCAAAGTCTGGCCTTTTTAATGATACCACACATGACCATGTAAAACTAAAAATAAAACAACAAACAAAATTGTCATTTTTAAAATTTATTTATATTTCTTTTGTTCCAAAGCAGTGGCGATGTTCATTTGTCATATATATAATGAGCAATACCATTGCCATTACCTACTAGTGAGGTGTGCACAGCTGAAAAATTCATTTTGTTTGAAAATAATTTTGTTTTGATTTGATTTGAATTTCGGATCACATAAAAACTCCCAATATAATCAAATACTGCTCAGTTACTGTTAGATTTGGGTTATACATGAGGGTTAAAAGGCAAGCTAGGTTTAAATATTGAGCTGTCTCTTGGCCTGTGGTGCCGAATACAACAGATTGAGCACCACAGCCAATTGACAGGGACGGGGGTTCTTTGTGAAACGGTAAAACAAAACTGATTCATTTTCATAATTTTGTTTGTAATTTTGGATTGATTCGAATTTTAGGCTCACTAAAAAAAATAAAAAATAAATCCTGCTCTACTACTGTTAGATTAGGGTTAAACATGAAGGTTAAAAGGCAAGCTAGGATTAGATTACCGTTTCGCTGCAGTGTGCATAGAGGAATCATTCAATCAATGGTTCTCTTGTGAAACAGTATAACAAATCAATTTAGTTATATACGGTTTCATTTTCATTTTAATTCGGATGAAATTTGTTATTTTGGAATTACTTCCAAAATAGGAATTAGGAATTAACAAATTTTCAAATGAATTGAGATTTGTTACGAAATGAATGCACACCTGTCACATTTCCACATATCAGCCAGGCCAGCTCTTGTGGTGTTCTGGGCTAGCCAGTCCAGGCTCTCTGCCCCTGGACTTCCCTTTGGCTGATTTGGCTTGAGGTTACATGGCCTGCCCTGGTCCCCATAAATATAGCTAGCAGTGCATTAGTTCTATGTTCTTGCATGGGTAAATGTGTCCTGAGTTTCTGCTATTGGTTTCTAGGTGTGATTCTGTGTAGGATATTGGCTTGGTTTGACTATTCTCTTGTCTGCTCCCTGTTCCCTGTATATTGATATCCTGTGTACCGACCTCTGCTTGTCTGACCTGCTCTCCTGGCTCTTGATCCCTGGCATACGTTTGACACACTTCCCTGGCATTTAGATATTCTTGCTGTCTCTGACTTTTCTATCATATGTTCTCTTGTCTCTGTATTTACTCAGCAGTATTATAGGTCAGTGTTAGAGGCCAGCATAAGGACCTCCTCCTAATTCAGGGTTCTGTGCTGCTGCTGGGCATATCGTCTTTGTTGTCTCTTGTTTACCCCTGTTGTTCTTGTGTTATTTATTCCTTGCCCGGTATCCTGTATAGAATTATAAGGCCAGTATAAGGACCTTGCCCCAGATCAGGGTTTCTTTGTGTGTGTTTGTGCCTGTATGGTATCATAGTTCTGTCATCCTTATCCAGCATCAGTGTTGTTCTGGGTGCTGTGTCCTGTATCCATGCAGCCAGCAGCAAACCTGTCTAAAGGGCTTAACAAACACCCAGTATAAAGGGCCCACCTTGGCTCCAGCCAGGTGCCCCGTGACAACACCTTTATTACTCACCTTCTCAAGCCAGGAGCAAGGTCAGTATTTACTTAGTCATATTACTATTTGGTTTTTTTCAAAATTGGATATGTTCACAGAAGAATGCGGTAACTGGTTCCCGTTTCTAATTTTAAGCAAAAGTACCCCGTAGCAGGCACTATACCCTATTGAACGCCAACATCAGTGTTCGGATATGTAAGCGTTATTGCTAGGATAAGTGACTTTAACGCATGCTACCATATTACCTTCCTGACTCTAAACCCGTAAGAAATCACTTAGCGCATCAGTTTTTGTGCTAGCTTCCGCGAGCTTGCTATACTTAACAGCTCCATCTACACCTGTTGTTTTTGTTCCTATGTTTGTCTTAATTTTTTTTCGCTCCCTTTGGTTATCGTAAAGCGCTGCAGAAACTGTTGGCCCTATATAAATGATAATAGTAATTACAATAATAAAAAGGCCTAAGAGCAGTATAGTAGTAAAATTACATCAGATGAGGAAGAAAGTTCAGATGTTATTTACGTAATGGAGAATCACAAACATAAGTTCAGTTTACTTCTTGTTGGTCAGCAAAAAAGGATATAGAAGTTATGATCTGTTCTTAGTGGGAAGGAAAACTCTTGCCGCATTTTGTATCCAAAGCTATATTTGGACAGCTCTTACATTAAGGTTAATCGAAGAGTGGAACATTGTAAGAGAGGTTTGCAATGTTTTTTTTCTCCATTCCCAAATTAAATTTTAAAAAAAAGCACATTTTTATTGATTATGAAACTTGAAATCAAAATGAAAGCACAGGCAATAGAATAGATTACAAAAGACAGATCGATGATTGAGTCTCAAGCTGCAAAACCAGGGGTTAACTCTCTAAATTATACCATCAAATTAAACTAAAAGAAGGCTGGACTTCTGATGGTAAGCAAGGAAATAGACAGGTGAAACTCTGGAGAAGTGAAAATTCTATCACGATTATTCAGAGAAAGGTGAAAATCAGGAGAATTGGCAGGAGAAGAGAACAATCTAGACCAAATAGCCGATTTGGAAAGTGAGAAAAAAAAAATGGGAGAATATTTCTGTTTTGGCTATTTTGACCTAAAATTTTCACTTCTCCAGAGTTTCACCTTTCTTAGAATAGAGAAAAAAAAGAGGACCCTCACAAACCTCTCTTTTTTCACTACGAGTACAGAGTAATCCAGACGTGGACCCCTTGCTCGAGGTGCCTAGAGAGATGTCAGCAATACCCTCTTGACGAGGCCTAACAAGGCCGAAACGATCATCAGGGGTTGCTGCATTTCTCATGCAGGGGTGACATCCTTGGCAATCAGTACTGGCCACCCTTTCTGGGTGAGAGCAGGCTGTTTTGCATAAGGATTAGTCATCCTTGTAATGACACAATCGAGCAATAACCCTGTGAGACCTGAGCGGGCCCCACCGTAGAGCAGGCCACTAGTGCCGTTGCTCGTCCTCAGGACCCTCACAAACCTCTCTTTTTTCCTTGAATAGATCTGTTAATTTTTATTAAAAACAAAGCAATGAAACTATGCAGTAGCTCCAACTACATTAAGCTAGATATATTGTTAACACTGAAGAAGAGATCTGAACAAGATGTTCAGAAAAAAGTACCATTATTAACCGTAGAAGGCTTCAAAAACCACCTTTCCAAGATTCTCTTACTAAACTTTATTAGACACAAAAAAGACATAACCATACATTTAAAAACATAATGTGAATATTAAGGCGATATTGTTGTGACTTAATTATTGTTATCTCTGCAGAGAGTGATATAATGGTAAGACCTGTACTGAAATGGGTTTAAGAAAAGGTTTCCCAATCTATACTGATGGATATGTGATGTCATACAGTCAAGTCTACCGCTAGACCACGAAACGGTTGAGTTACGGATCGAATATCACACAAAGTCCTAAGTAGTCTTAACATGTGTATATATATTGGCAGTGGGGAAAAAGGACTTAAATATAATAGTAAAGACCATGTATAATCTGCTCATAAAAAGGTATCAGAGAATGGCATTAGTTATCCATTAGACGTATATGTCTCTCAAGGGTAATAGCGTAATTATGCATTAGTTGATTAATGCGTATTAGGATAGGTGTCCATCAGTTAATACGTTTAATAACCACTGAGAATCTATCAGTCCTGATTCGACCATTCCCAGACCTGTTTAGCAGACCAAAAGTTGGTAATGTAGCAATTATAAAATGGTATAGATATGCTTAGTAGTCAGATTTATTATAGAAAGAGGAGGCAATTAGACTTAAATACAAACTGTGAATAATGGTAATTAACGGAGAGGTAATTGTAGTCTCTCTATTGCCAATGAGTAAAATTGTGATCACGTTTAGAATGCCACAGTACCAATGCAATAAAAAACCTAAATTCACAGGTGACTGGAGCACCCCACAGATAGACCATCTACAGGATTATATTACCCAGCTTCCAAAAGAGGGAATAGATGTTACACAGTGCATAACCAATTCGTTAGTGTTAACCATACCGCAGGTTTATCTAAATCTTGAACCTTAAGGAAAACTATCTAATATACACGATTGTGTGAAAATATTTGCTTCACTGATCTGATAAGGTGCCTTGTATAAACAGCCTGATTATTAAAAAGGAGCAGGATGCAATTTATTCTAAATATTCATTAGAAATAGATTGATCTCTCTTGCTCTCAATGATCGATTCAGCAAGGTAATTAGGGCACCCCACGGATACAGCCAATTAAACACTGCAACAATCATTTGGATGGTAAATCTTCCACATGTCTATTTTATCCAGCTTGCAAAACAGAAAATATATGTTGCACAGTATAGACATACAATTTTATAATGGTTATACCGCGAGTCTATCTTAATCCTTGACCTAAAGGAGAGTCATCTGATGACAGGAAGGGGGGTGTCAAATTTAAATTAGGGGTGCACGAGTTTAGTCAGGCCTAGGGCAGCACAAAACCTAAATACACCACTGCATATACGTCTAATGGATAACTAATGCCATTCTCTGATACCTTATGAGCAGATTATACATGGTCTTTACTATTATATTTAAGTCCTTTTTCCCCACTGCCAATATATACACACGTTAAGACTACTTAGGACTTTGAGTTACGGATCGAATATCACACAACCATTTCGTGGTCTAGCGGTAGACTTGACTGTATGACATCACATATCCATCAGTATAGATTGGGAAACCTTTTCTTAAACCCATTTCAGTACAGGTCTTACCATTATATCACTCTCTGCAGAGATAACAATAATTAAGTCACAACAATATCGCCTTAATATTCACATTATGTTATGTCTTTTTTGTGTCTAATAAAGTTTAGTAAGAGATTCTTGGAAAGGTGGTTTTTGAAGCCTTCTACGGTTAATAATGGTACTTTTTTCTGAACATCTTGTTCAGATCTCTTCTTCAGTGTAAACTAGTTCCTAAGGTTTAAGCCTTAGGAGAGTACCTATTGGCCTCAAACTTTTTTTTGTTTTTTGTTTTTCTTTCTAGATATATTGTTACTATAGTGCCTCATGAAGAGAAAATACATTGTATTCATGGGCTGATCGGGGTCTAATAAACAATAATGGGAACTCTAAGTTACAGAGGGTCAAGTGAAGAGAAAGTAACAACCTATAACCCTAGAACTAGTAATGTGTGTCCCACATACAGGTATGGAAAACACTGCCAATGTTTGGACAAAATGGTCCTTCAAGGTTAAGATGGCACAGAGTCTGATACGAAAAGGAGGGGGAAAAAAGAGGGAGGGTGGTCCCTCGAGAGATGCAATAGATCCAGAAGCATGTAGGCTCAATGCTTTTCGCCACCCATTGGCAACTTTTTCAAGAGCTTAAGTACAGCAACTTCATAATGTTATCTAGCAGACTTTTTGAAACAGAAGATGAGCAAGATGAGACCCTTCCTCTAATTTCCATCAATTCCTAGCAACCACGAAGTGCTGCCTACCGAGAGTCATGTAATTGGGAAGCAAATGTTCCTCCTACTCCGGACAACGCAATGGAGATCAATATGAGGCATGGATAGTCACGTACATAATATTACAGGGTTAAAGTGTCATGTCTTGAAAAAATGAACAGTGTGCCACTGGTGCTGTGAAAGCTTTCAACTCAGCTGTGGGGTAATAAAGCTTAAAAAACGGAGAAGAAGATCTAAAACCGGTGACAGAGGTGTTGTATTGTTGGGCAGTTACTATGGTTCTCCACACGTGAACAGATGCAAAAGGCACACAGGTTTGAAGATTAACCAGTAATGGTTTTCTTTTCAGTTCATTATATAGTTAAAAGATAACCTTTACCTCTGGTGGAATAAAACATTTATATCACACATATTTTGGTGGGTGTAGTACTCCTCCATACAGATATGTCAAGTGGGTGAGTGTTGCTAAAGACTTTATCATTTCAAAGGATTCGTGACTTTGTGGTTAAGCATTGGGTTAGATGTCATTGGATTTATAAAACATAAAAGTAATGTCCGCTCCTCTCATGCTATCAACACATTTTTTATATAGGGAGGATGAATAAGTAAACCTGTTCCTATATTTAACTAGAGTAACTGAAGCAGCTACTAAGTGCATTGTGTTTTTTGTGAATGGGATCCCTTCACTAAGAATTACCATTACCTGGAAGATACATTTTTGTTCTATTTAAGGAGAGTATAAAGTGACAAAAAAGAGAAAATAAACTATTTTGTTAATATAGAATACTCATACATTATTAAACTGTGTCCACACACACAATTTAGAGAGCCGTATGACCGTGCTGTATATTGATAGAAGAAATGGAAAGCACGCCAAATGATAAAAAGTATACATTTATTTAAACTCAATATAAAAGAAGGTAATCAATTTTAACAGTACTCCTACACAAAATACATATGATAACAGGCCTCAGGTACAAAATGACTTTGCAAAGCAATAATGAAACAGGAAAAGTAGATATGTTACTCCAAAGAAAGTACAATCAAACGTAACCAGTATGCATAAATACATCAGCTGCCTGGGCAATCCTAATATCAGGTCTCAAATAGGGATGAGCTGTTCGGTTCGAACATCGCCTGTTCGCGAACTACGAACATTTCTGCATGTTCGCCCACAATGGACCACAATGCACTTTTCCACTGGCCTGAAGCTTGTAATTGGCTACAGCCTTGCACCTGACCACAGGTCAGGTGCAAGACAGGTTCAAGACTATGCCAATCACGGCTCAGAGTCCTGATTGGGCAAATTTTGCCCAATCATGGGCTCACAGAGCTAAGTCCCACAGCACACTATATAAGGCTTCACACAGCCTTCAGCACGTATTTTTTGAGAGGAGATTGTTGTGTCAGTGTGTGTTCTCACTGCCAGTAGCTATTGGGGGGGGGGGGGTGTCTCATTTCTACAAAATATCTGGGAATTGTTCTAATCTGTGTGTTCTCACTGCCACCCATCAGGGAGTCACTGATTTATAGGAGGTTTCTGGGAATTGTAATCGGTGTCTTCTCACTGCCAGCTATCAGGGGGTCCTATCAGGGGGTCTCACTGACTTGTAGGTGGTTTCTGGGAATTGTAATGTGTGTCTTGTCACTGCCACCCATCAGGGGGTCTCACTGATTTATAGGAGGTTTCTGGGAATTGTAATCTGTGTCTTGTCACTGGCTGCCAGCTATCAGGGTGTCTCACTGAGTTATACCAGAGTTCTGGAAATCTTTAATCTTTATACTAGAGTTGAATCAGAGTTCTGCAGCATATCTCCAATTTTTATAACAGAGTTGAATCAGAGTTCTGTATATCTTTAATCTATATCTCACTCACCATGTCAGAAAGACCAAAAAGGACAGGCAGACGCTCCCAGGCATAGATAAGAGGGCAAGCAGCCTCTGTGTCGGGAGGCCGTGCCTCTGGTTGTCATGGACATGGTGCATCCTCTGCAGGGCCACGCTTGTCCTTTCTATCTGGTGCTGGCCATCTTAAGCAGCAGCAACATACAGAGGATTTGGTGGATTGGCTAACCAGGCCATCCTCATCCTCCCAGTCCTCCGCCAGCCAGGCTTGTAGTGCTTTACAGTCCATCTCAGCTGCCAAAGCATCTAATGCAGCCTCCATGTCCACAGCTACTCCTGCCATAGCTGCACTATCACACACGGAGGAGCCAGCTGAATTGTTTGACTACAATGACAGTGACATGCTGCTTGAGGATGCGCAGCAACTACAGTGCTCTGATTCAATCGCTGAGGTTTAAGAAGGGAGTATAATCAACCTAGAGGAAGGGGGTGCCAGTGATGACACACAAATAACTGGCACTCATGTTGCCCCAGCAGCTGCAGCATACTGCCAAGTTGGCTCCAGTGACGAGGAGATAGGGGGTGATGACAATGATGATGAGGTCACTAACTCCACCTGGGTGCCTGATCGAACAGAGGAGTCAAGTGAGGAGGAGGAGGCACAACAAACACGAGGCACAACGTCCTCTATGACCAACCGTAGCAGTAGTCAGTCCAAGGCATCAGATGTCAGAGCTGCTCCAGTGCAGAGCGCTGTTGTCTCAAAGCACACATCCGGGAACTCTGCGGTCTGGGAGTTCTTTAAGAAATGTGCAGCAGACCGCACCGTTGCCATTTGTAATCTGTGTCAAATGAGGCTCAAGTGTGGGAAAGACACCGGACGCTTGGATACCACGTGCTTGAGGTGACATATGACTACCTGCCATGCATCCCGTTGGCGCAAAACTTTGCGTAGGTCCTCCTCACCTGTCTGTACCCCCACTATATGTCCTGCCATGTCATTGACTCCAACCTCCACTGACAGGGATGATGATACAGTAATGGATGTACCAGGTCCTTCCTCACAATGTGACAGCATCCCATCAGCTGAAGATTTACGCAGTCAGATTACGTTGCTGCAGCTGCTGCAGCGTAAGAAAAAATATAGTCCCAACTATCCCCAAGCACAACGTCTAAATGCCAGCTTAGCAAAATTACTCTTATTGCAGCTGCTGCCTTTCCAGCTGGTGGACTCTGCTTCCTTCCGTGAATTTGCTGAATGTGCTGTACCACAGTAGCAGGTTCCAAAACGCCATTACTTTTCACGGAAGGCCATTCCAGCACTATACCAGCACATGGAAGAAAATGTTATGGAGTCATTGGGAAAGGCAGTCAGCAGCAAGGTGCATGTGACTTTAGACACGTAGTCCAGAAAGCATGGACAGGGCCGTTACATTTCTTTCACGGCACACTGGGTAACTCTGATTGCAGCTGGGAGGGATCCAAGACAGGGCTCTGTGCTGGAGCTTGTTCATCCACCACGCCTCCAGAAAGCTGCTTGTATGAGGTCTATCTGCTCCACCCCACCACCTCTCCCTCTTCCTCCTCCTCCTGTCTCTGGCAAAGTGGCAGTTAAACTGATGCGTGACAGGGGCTATGCAATGGCTCAAGCAAAAAGATGCCATACTGTGCTTGAGCTGGTTTGTTTAGGGGACAGGAGCCACACCAGACCAGGCCAGAAATTCTATCAGCTCTGCAGGGGCAGGTGCAGAGATGGTTAGCTTCAGCTGGGAATGGTCGTCTGTGATAATGGCAGCAACCTTTTCTCCGCCCTAGGCCTGGGTAAGTTGACGCATGTACCATGCCTAGCACACGTCCTAAATTATTATTATTATTGTTTATTTATAAAGCGCCAGCATATTCCGCAGCAAATCTGGTGGTACAGCGTTTCCTAACCAGGTACCCAGGGCTGGCAGAGCTTCTCAGCCAGCCCAGAAAAGTCTGCAGCCACTTCAGATGGTCATTCCCAGCAAGTGTTTGCCTGGCAGAAATTCAAAGAGAATTCCACCTTCCCACAAATCGTCTGATCTGTGACATGCCCACCAGGTGGAACTCGACATTAGCAATGCTGCAGCATCTGTACAAGCAGCAGAGGGCCATCAACGAGTACCTGTGTGAGTATGGCACAAGCACAGGTTCAGGTCAACTTGTTTTTTTTCCCTCCGCAGTGGCTGATGATCAAGGATGCATGCACTGTACTGTCACCATTTGAGGAGGCAACCAGGATGGTGAGCAGGGACAGTGCATGCAGTTACACAATTCCTTTAGTGTTCCTGCTGGAGCGCACTCTGCAGGGAATTATAGATGTGGCACTAGCGGCAGAGCAGCGGGAGGAAGAGGAGGCCTTCCCTAGCTCTCAAGGCCCCAGTCTTTCCGCAGACAGCATTCCAGCAGGTCCTCCTCAGATCAGACAGGCGGAGGATGAGGGGGAGGAGGAATATTTAAAGTAGTGGGGCATTGAAGGTGGGGATTCCTCAAGGGAGGGTTTTGTGTGCCCAGAAACACAAGGACTAGTATGTGGCTGGGAGGAGGAAGTGCACAACGGGGTCATCCTCATTGACCAGGAAGACTCAGAAGCTAATGCCACCTCCAACCTACGCTGCATGGGCTCCCTTATCCTGCAAAGCCTGGTAAAGGACCCCAGGATTGATGCTATCAAGGAGAGGGATCATTACTGGTTGGCAACCCTTCTTGATCCACGATACAAGGGGAAAGTTGCAGAGCTCATCCTGCCCGCACAGAGGGAGCACAGGATGAAAAAACTTGAGGACGCTCTAAAGCGACACTTGTGTAACACCTTTCCAGGCACTGGTAGGTTACCAAGTGATGACACAGGTGCTTCTGAGGCTGCGGTTGATCAGAGGAAGAGCGGTGAAAGGGGCCGCTTGACTGATGCCTTTTCCAATTTTTTTAGTCCACAACGCCCAGGGACATCAAATGTAGGCACCCATTGCCAGCGTCTTCACCATATGGTGCAGGACTACCTAGGGGCAAGGGCAGACTTGGATACCTTTCCAGCAGGTGATCCACTGGCTTACTGGGTGTTGAGATTGGATCACTGGCCAGAACTTAGCCAATATGCTATGCAGCTACTAGGTTGCCCTTCATCCAGAGTGCTTTCTGAAAGGACGTTCAGTTCCGCTGGAGGTTTTGTCACAGACAAAAGAGTGCGTCTGTCCACCGACTCTGTAGACCGGCTGACATTTATAAAATTGAATCAGTCCTGGATCAGCAGCTATCAATCCCCTGATGCTGACGTAACGGAAGAGATCGGGAGGTCTTCTGCATTCACAAAACCTTCACCACTGAACTCTTCCACAATAGCACAAAGGGGTTACGGTGTGAAGGCACTTGCTGCCACCAAAAGGCACAATATTTGGGTGCACTAACGCCTGTACCAGATTTATATCATTTAAATTTTTTGGACCGCAGGGTCCAACCCTGCACTCTTCCACAACACCACAGAGGGGTTACGGTGTGACGGCACTGTTGCCGACACTAAAGGCCCAATTTTAAAGCACCTATTGTTACTTTCATCAAAAGCCTGCATAAGTTTTAACATAATTTAGCCAAAAAAAAATCAATAAACTTGTTCTGCGTGTCCTAAAAGGTCTCCTCTTTTAATACAGACTGCTGCCCCAGTTATTTATGAATAGATTAAAGGAAAACCGTTTCCCGCCATTTGAAACGTCATTTTTTTGTTTTTAAATGTTTCTATAAATTCTACAAATCCGCCACTTCACGGGCAGGTTATGGAGACCTCCTAGGCACGATATTTGAAGGAATTTTTCGTTTTTATTTTTAACCCTTATTTCATGGAAAACTCACTGTCCCTTTAAAAACTTTTTTTTTAAAACTTTTCGTCCTCGTTTCCTGTCCCCCAGGGCACTACCCGGACCCCCATACACCTTTTATGGCAAATATCTTGCATAGATACCCTCTTGCAGGGCACTCTAAAAACCGAACTTTTGAGTCCCATTGTCTTGCATTGAGTTCAGTTCGTGTTCGAACGCGAACTTTTGAAATTGTTCAAGTTCGAAGGCGAACCGAACACGGGGGTGTTTGGCTCATCCCTAGTCTCAAACTATCATATCCAAAGAAATGTCCAACAAATCACAAAAAATAAGAAATACACGAAAAAACATAAAAAAAGATGAATGAAGAAGAAAAGGAAGACCTACTCAGTGAAAGCACCGCAGCAGAGACCAGTAACCCAACGTTTTGGCTATACAAGCCATGTACCGAGTCTGACCCTGCTCTGTTCCTTGAATCTAAATGTACTGACTTGCCGTGCCTTTTTTTGATTCCAGTATCTTTCTGGCCTGCGCCTTGACTTGTTATAACTTCAGGACTGATAATCTTGTCCAGCTCTCCTGTGTATCCTTTCACAATTGTGAATTCCAGCCGTTTCAAGGACCAGTTCCTCTCCGGGTTAAAGGGATTCCTGGTGCTGCATGTGGGGGTGCCCAGAACCAACCTGCACACGTCACAATATTAAGCATTCAGTGCCCTATTACATTCTTAACGCTAACGTTAGCACTCAGCGTTAGCAGGCGCAGGTTATTCCTGTTAGCATCCCTGTTTTAGTGTAAAGATCATAATAATGATAATCTAACAATTTCTAAATCCTGGGGCCATATTCCGATCTTCACGCTAAGCGTCGCCGCGAGCATCCCCTCCATGGAGTCCATAGGTCTCCACTGAGGCGTCCACTGCCAGTCACATGACCTGCAGGATCTCTCCTCTCGCAAGATCCTGCAGGTCGGCGGAGTGATCGTGGAGGGAGCCTGGTGGACTTTTTCCCCCGTCTCCCTTTGCCCCTGGCAGCCAGAAGAAGCGGATCAGGCCGCTCTTCTCGCCACAGGATGAGAGGGGAGTATGTTCTTTTTTTTTTCTTTTTTTCCTTTATACAGCTGGCAATAACTGACTCCAGAAGCGCAATCAGTTCGCTCCTAACTGTGGGTAACTTTTCAGTTAACTGCAACGGGATGCAATTAGGGTTAGGACTCTGTAATACTAACGCTAATTAACTCTTTGCGCTCCCCATGTTAAGCATAGGGAGCGCAAAGTACAGTAAACTCGCACTGAAAAGCGCAAGCTCCGAGTCGCTAATGTTTTTTTTTAACCTGTTAGCATTCGGATTGTAATATGGGCTGAAAATGCTAGGGCCACTTAGGCTGGTGTCAGACGAGCGCATTTTGTACGGACTGTGCGCCCCTGCAGTACTGAAGACGCAGTAGTGGCCACACAGTCCGTTTTTTAAACTGACATTATTTTTGACAGATGTAGCAGGGAAAATAAATTAAATATGAAAAACATTTTGTCCGTCAAAAATGCTGGCTGCACAAATGCAGTCCGTCTGACCTCGTTCATCACTCACACACAAAGCTATGCAGACGTTGTGGACTCAGCGCACTCCACACGTCTGTTCTAGCGGCTTTACGTTCTTGCCTAACTTGCGTCCGTTTGCCGCGTGCGTTGTGCGCCTGCAGTTCGGTGCGGACGCACTTCATGTGGGGGCTCCATTGGCGATTATTCTATGCTGCAACGGACGTTGTTATCTGCACAAAAACGGACGTTCACACTGCGCTCGTCTGACACCAGCCTCAACCTAACGTTAAACGTCACACAACTGAGCGCTAACATTAGCGTTAAGAATTTAATAGGGCCCCTAGGGTGTTATAATGTCTTTCTAGTTAGAAAGAACCCTTTTAATGATAAAGGCAATGCAGTGTAGTTGTTAAGTTCTCGGCCCCCGCGGTGCTGCCTGGGGGGGGGGTCTGGGCACTTGGCAACATCTGTGGCTGGCCAGGTGCCAGGAGTTAATAATGGCCAATCGGCATCTGAGGGGGCGGGGCTTGGCATGGTCACGCGGAGCCGGTCTTAAAAGCAGGGCGCGAGTATCTGCTCATCGCCCTGACGTGGTGTTTATTTCCCGCATCGCTTGCTGTACCTAGTATCAGTGTGTTTGATTACCCAGTTGCCGAATTGCTTATACGAGGACCCTGCATACTGTTACGGTGGCCCTCAGGAGCCAAAGGGGGGTTCTCGCTGCAGAGTGTATTTAGCCCTTTAAGCAGGTATGTGTCTCTCTTCATACTGCAGAACCCTGGATACAGGATTAAACAGAACCAGACAAGACACACGTGGAAAGCCCTGCACTGGGGTAAGGTCCATGGATATCCTTCTAACTATACAGAGTCCAGGGTGGGAGTGAATACGAGAAAACGTACACAAAGAAATAAAGGGGTTAATCCAGACTTGACAAAAAGGAATATTTATCAACAACGGAACAAGAAAGAGATCCTTTAGGTGGTCTCTATATACCAGAACAATGAGCTGCTGCAATAGATACACAACAAACCAGGAAAAAACAGACTAGACAGAATATAGTCTGCAGGATGCAGGGCAGGACTCACATAAAACTCGAGGTTATGCTGCGACCAGCAAAACCAGCAGGATACCTAGAAATTAGGTCTCACACCAGAATGAGAGAACCTGAGCACGAAAGAAAAACATGAAAATCAAGAAAACATAAGCATGAAAACCAAAACTGCTCAGACAACACACAATGGACATAAGCAAGAGAATAGTCAGTACGCAAAGCCAGGAGTCATGAACCAATATATCACATACACGGTACCAGGGGTAAATCACAAGAATCGTCAGAATACAGAGCCAGAGGTCAGAACCAAGATATCCAAATACAATTTACAGCAATCAGGAACTCAGCAAGCAAGATCTATACTGGATCAGGGAACCAATGCACTGATTGCCATATATAGGGCAGTGCTGGTCATGTGACCACAGGTCTGGTCAGACGCTGAGACTCCAGGGGCAGAGAGCCAGACAGAATTAACCCTAAAAACCAAAAGGGCTGAGAAGAGCTCTCAGCACCAGGGGACCTGGCTGGGGGAATGTAACACATACGTTTTGACCTGGCTTGCCTATCGACGATTCTCTTGCTAATTCCTATGTGTGTTTGTTCTGTGCGGTATTCTGTGTACCAGTCTATGTTTAACCACATGCTTTTCGTTTGGAGGTCTGCCCGCCAGGTTGAGAAACCTATCTGCCGTCCTAAGTCTCTGCTGACCGCTCCATCTGGTTTCAGTCCTAATCGCAAGGCTTCAGATTGTGGTTCTGCCCGCCAGGTCGAGAGACCTACTTACTGATACAGTTGTTTGTTGAGTATTTATTCTAGTTGCAGCATTAATCACAAGTTCTCTGATTGTGTGACTGCCCTGCAGGCTGCAATACTCACCAACCTCTCAAACAACCTGTTTAAGAACAAGCCTCATTACTGACCTATTAACACACTCTCTTATTGTAAACATACGATTAAATATGCCTGTCTTGTACCATATTATGCTCATGTATCCAGTCAAGATACCTATGTGAATAGAGTTATTGTGTTTTCGCTCAACAGTCTCTTGGTCTCGAAACCAACTGGGGTTGAGTGGTATTTTGAATCGTGTATTACCTCCATGGCTTGAGATACAAGGTATTACAGTTTTCATTGCTTTCCGTACTATAAAAAACTGTTTCTAATGATCCAAACAATGCTGATCTGGGGTAAGCGCCATAGCGCCCATAACAGTAATACATGCATCATCCGTTTAACTGTTGCGAACACTAAACGTATTAGACATCGATTTCATATCAGAGAAGTGGTTACAACTGTATATGTATATATTTCCAGTAAGCCTCTGTGGTCGATCACAGCTTTGCTGAGAAATGAGTCTGCTAGACCAAGCCCCTCTATGCTAAGGAAGGTGGGTGGATGCGCTCTGTGTGGACCCGCTCAGAAACTGGTGCTGACACAGGATAGAACTGCTGAGTCAACTTGAGTCCTAACTACATCACAGTAGGGCCACCCTTAGCTTTTGCAGCAGGGCCCTCAGCAAAAGAAACTGAGAGGACCCCCAACCCCACCCAGTTCTCTAGATATCCTGCACCACACACAATTATTCAATTATGCTCTATATAAAAACATGCATACACAAAGACATATACAAACATATACATACATGCATACACACAGACATATACAAACATATACATGCATGCACGCAGATAGGCATATGCATGCACTCACAGACATACCTATATACCTGTGCACACAGGCATACACACATATATATATATACACACACAGTATATACTTGCATACGCCGACAAACATATTCACACAGACAATATACATGAATACACCCACTTTTATAGTGTGCTTCATACATATACAGAATTACATACATGGATACACACAAATATGTATGGATATAAACATGCACACACACGTATCTGCTGATCAGAGTCCTGGGAGTCCCCATGTGCAGACATTACTTACATTACTAACATGGAATCATGGCTATTTACATAAATTCATGAAAACTAAGGAAAAAAATCTAATTTCAGGAGTGACTGAGACATTTTGTGCGAGTGTTACCAAGGTAATTATAGGTGAGAATGTTACCCAGTTGATCTGGTAGCAATAATCCTATTCCTTCAGGGCTGTCATGGATAACCCCGAGCCCTGCACACAGCCAGACGCGGCCACCCCTTTAACCCCCCCACCCGCCAAGGTTTGAATACATGGACTCCAGTTCTTTGTCTAGTCTACCTCAGAAATTCTCAGACTTCTTAAAGTAATCATGGTTGCAATGACTATCTGCTTAGACTAAGCTCCTGTGCTCCCACCTGCAGGACATGGACAATTTTCCTCACCTGAGGGTACTTCTATGCCTTTATTATAACCCAGCCTCTGTAGCTTCAGCACTCAGTTGTCTCTGACACTGGGTGATATAACATGCCTGTGTTTGAATTTGTCTCAGCCTGTTCTACTGACTTGGGACCAATTCTGCCAGCCTCGACCTCTGCTCCGTCTGACCGTGTCTCTGGATCCCTTTCATGGACCGCGTACCTGGATTTTCTCCAGTGCCTTCTCCCACAGCACAAAGTCCAGAACCCTTCATGTTTACTCTACATAGTGCAGTTCTGCAAGGGTGTTGTTGAGCTCAAAGAAAATTGAGAAAAACATCAATCTAATAACAAAGCTGTGATTATTCTTTCACGGAACTCTTTATGATACCACTAGATTCTCCTACAAGATCATTATCTGGTTTTGGAATGTGGTTTCTTTCCTAACTCTCAATGGTACATACATTGTCCAATGATAGTCACGTAAAGACACACAAATTCTCATGAGTAACCAAACACAAACCACAGTCATGCACAAAGATGTTCATGTCTCTGCCTGTTGAGGTGGTTGGGTCAGAGTCTGTACAGACTTTTAAAAAACGACTAGATGACTTCCTGCAGACACAGAATATTAAGGGTTATAATATTTAATATGTGGGTAAAAGCTTCTTGATCCAAGGAGAAATCTGACTGCCATTCTGGGGTCAAGAAGGAATTTTTTCCCAGTATGTTGCATATTGGCAAGCATTTCAGACTGGGTTTTTTGCCTTCTTTTGGATCAACAGCAGTAGGTTATGTGGGAGAGGCTGAACCCGATGGACGCATGTCTTTTTTCAGCCTATATAACTATGTAACTATGTAACTATGTATGGACACACACAAACATTCTGACACGCAGACACATAGGGAAATATTCACAGTCAAACAATAAGGATTGAGTGAGGCTTGGTAATTACTGTGGGTGTGGGTTTTATGCATTTGTTTACTCACTTGCTATCCTAAGTCAAATAGGAAATAGTGTTTGTTTCCTCCTATACTTTCTGTAGAACATGAAAAAAATAACTTTACTTGTCTACTAAGCCCCCTGAGATCATTGTGCAGGTCGTCCATCTACTTATCAGGTAACAGGAAGGACATTAAGGTCAAATAGTTTTTTTGTGTGCTTTTGCCCGAATTTCATATTGAGTTTTATTATCAGGATGGCACAATGGAGTCCTATTGACATCAAAGTATAACTATTCGCGAGGATTGTCACCTTCCATGGTGGTATCTCAAGTCTTCAACCAGAATAGGTCCCATAGTGTTTCATGAATGAGTTTGACAAAGCCTGGCTCTTGGTTGGAGTTTGGCTGATCGCAAGCTTACAAGCTCATAATATGTTTCCTTATTATCCCTAGTTTTCCTCCCCTTAATGCACATAACGTGCAAGAGGTTTGCGGCTTTCACGGGGAGTGAATTTTGATAATACAGGACAAGATGTGCATCCGGAGCCTGAACCACGCTGCCACTCCTGAAGCAAAAATAGCCATTAACAATGGACCGAATGGCTGGACGCAGGATTGCAGTGGGGTTGATTTACCGTTCTCTTGCATCTTGGTCTTTAATAGTTTTTGTTCTTTCTTATGTTGGTTCAGGCCGGGCCTCCCGCCCCCTTCCCTTTTTTTCTCTCTTTCCCCTCTCTTCTTTTTCTATTTTTTTTCTTCTTTCTTTCCTTGTAATCTTATGGTAAAAGTAAGATGCTTAGAACGTTTTAATTTGGACTGATATGAAGTCATGACTTTAAATTGAATATATGATGATATGACGCCTGAATGTAGTTGCTGTATTTTGAATTTACATGCATCTAATAAATTATGTTTAAAAAACAAACAAACAATGGACCAAAAGGATTATTCAGAAAGCACCGAAATTTCAGTGCTTTGTACTTCGGTGTGCTTCACTATTCAGCACAGGGTTACTGTACTGTGCCGAAGATGGAGTCACCGAAGACAGCCGAAATGACTGCCGAACGCTGCGATCTGCAGAAAAAAAAACAGAAGCCTGCTATTCTTCTAATAGGTGTTTAAATAATAAAAAAGGTCCTCTAAAAAATAATAAAAAAGGTATGTCACAAAATAACAAAAAAGCCTTTTAAAAAAATAGGGAATCAAAATTTCACCTAAAAAAAATACAAAAAGGTGCTCTAAAAAGATAAGAAAGTAAAAAGGCTTTCTGCTGAAAATGAAAAGAATCAAGAGTTAAATAAAAATGATAATATTGTTTTCCATGGAATCCTATGGGATTTTCCTGTTTAAAGTTGTCAAACGGAATCACCGAAAATCAGGCCACTTCCCCGTCACATCGGTGCAGTTCGCCGTTCTCCGAATAGATAAACCATTAATTCTCTAAGGGACAATTTAGCTGCCACCGAAGACCACCGTACTGCAGTGAACTGCACCATTTTTCACAGTCAATTTGCCAGTTTGGTGAATTGACTGCTTAGTGAATAGACGAACTGCCACGAAATTGCACCATATGGAGAAATTCACTGTTCAGTGGCAAGTTCAGTCCTTTATGAATAATCCATAAAGTGACAGACACGGCACCAAACAGCCAATGATAATGTAGTACCAGAGTCCCTATTGGGGCACTTATGCTACAGTTTGAAAATACCAAGTTTCACACAACAGCCGTCCTGTGCAATGATAGACGAGGATTACAGAAAATGAGCAAATGTGACAGAATTCAGTGGAAAAGTGGAAGTATAACATACACACTGTGGTATATTTAGTACATTTCAGTAAATAGGTGGGCTTAAAACCATGCTGTAAATTGCTTGGATAAGAACGGATTCAGACAGTGGCCTCCATGACTTAAAACCATTTAAAATGCATATAGTACACACGGAGGGGCCCTTTACACATTTCAATACCAAATCCGGTATAAAATTATCCTTCAAGTCATTAATTCTTCTACATATAAGTAGATACATGTTTTGTAAAACCATTATCTTATTATATGTGAATCAGTATGGAAATACTGTAGGTCTAGAGAAAGATGAAATTTGCATGTGTTGCGTGGCCGGCACAACTGAATCATGTCCATTTTTTCCCTTTTAATTGCAAAGCAGCGGAATGCTCATGGGTTATGAGACTTACTTCATTGCAGCCGGTAACTTTGTTTCATGGTGGGTGGAGGGAGTCCTCAAGAAAGCACCACGTTCTACATTGTTTTTATATTGCTGCTTTACATCTGATACTTAAAAAAAATTAAACAAATTACCATGGGTTCAGCAGAACTGTAAGCAGAGCTATACGGAAGGTATTTAACTAGTAATTTTACCTGAGCGGGCACTCACTGTAGAGCAGGCCATTAATGCTGTTGCTCGTTCTCAGGACCCTCACAAACACCCCCCCTTTTCTCACATTTAGTATTTAAAGTTTAATATTTAAAGTAGGGATGTGCACGACTTTTTTTTTCGTTTCGGCACGTTCGGTTTTTCAAAAGTTTAGTTTCGGATCGTTTCGGCCTATTTTCGTTTCAGCTCGTTTCGGTGTTTTGTATCGATTTTTGTTTCGTGAAATCGGAGAATTTCAGTCTTTCGGATCGTCTGTTCTCTTCGTTTCAAAGGGTCCATCCTCGGATTTTCGTTTTGACTTTAGACGTATGGTATTTCGGATGCTCTGATATTTCGGTCGATACAGCAATCCTGCCGATTCGTTCCTTCGGACGTATAGTTTATGAAAGATCCTTTTTTTCTTATGAGTATGCATTGCACAACTTTATTTAATCATATTATCTTGTATTGTTAGACTGGGGATTTAGGGAAAAGCTAATTAAATATTTAAAATAAATATATTATTGATGCAGAAAGAAAGCACTGGAACAAGTGAAAAAGTGACTGACGATACGAAATTACAAAATCAGCAATGGAACCAAAACGGACTCGAAACGATACGAAAATACGTTGTCCGAAATGAACCGAAACGGAACCAAAATCGCGAATAGAATGAAAATGACTTGTGATT
Source organism: Leptobrachium leishanense (assembly GCA_009667805.1). Lineage (NCBI taxonomy): Eukaryota > Metazoa > Chordata > Amphibia > Anura > Megophryidae > Leptobrachium > Leptobrachium leishanense. The sequence goes on along the minus strand of CM019070.1, from coordinate 59,276,321 downwards.
TTACAAATTTCATGTCCATACGAAATAACAAAAAATTGTTTCATATCGGGAAATATTTCGGATGGTGTGTATTTTGTTGCCTGTCCGGTTCAGAACATCGGACAAATCCGCAGCACCGAATCAACCCGTTTCATGAGAAAATCTAATCGATACGAAACTAAACGCGCATCCCTAATTTAAAGCTATATTTTCAGCCCCAGCCCAACACACAGTGGAAGCGCTATGCATAAAGTGCAAACTCTTGCCCAGAAGGAATTTATAGGTAATTTAATAAAAGTAAAAAAATAAACTTTTGGAATGCTTCTTTTACCAGACTATGGTCTTGATTTAAGGAAATTGGCTGATTTGTATTAAGTTAATTGGCAGATTTGTATTAAGTTAATTGGCTGATTTTATTGGGGGGGGATATCACATAGCTTCAAGTGATATTTCAAAATATTGGCTGTTTCGCTAGAACGGATTGAACGTGGACAAATGTGCCCGGTTAGAAAAACATTGAGCCGGTATTAAGCCTGGACAACACCCCCCCCCCATTTTCTGTCCAAAATTATCTCTAACTTGGTTAGTGACCTTAACCCTATCAGTAACTAATACTAAAAATAACCCTAGAAAGTAACCCTAACCCTAAAAGTAACCCCTGCTGTTCAGGTCTTTTAGGGTTAGGGTTATTTCTAGGGTTAGGGTTAGATTTTTATTGTTAATCCAATACTAATATATACACTGAGATTGTCGGTGTGTTTTTTTAATATACTGTTTCCCTGTCCATAGAACCACTTATCAACACCTTTCAGTACTTTATCCCCCCCCCCCACCGTCATTTGGCTTACTGATAAATCACTTAAGCCTATATTTCCATTGAAGAGTATAGAAGCACTTGATACTGGAGCCGTAGGAAGAAATGAGGTTGCCCAGAGAGGCAGCATAGATTGAGAAAGTTAGGGGGCCCTGAACAGAGTCTTGAGGTACCCCAACCAAGAGAGGAAGCGTTGGTGAAGAGACACCAGCGAAGGAGACACTGAAGGATCGAAGAGAGAGGAAAGAAGATGTTCATACTCCAAGCCATGAGTGTTTTGAGGAATATGGACTTATTTTTAGGAATGCAGATTCCCAAGCTTCCATCTGTACAATATGAAAATATGCATGTGGCTTTATGGCGTACAATGCTAAAATAAATCCAGTTTCTCATATACATATACCTCTATTTCTGTTGATCAACTAACTGCACACACTGCATGCACACAACTGACAGCTTGGGTCTGACATGGTCTATATCCAGGTGTACACCTAGGCTTGGTGGTGCCCTAAGTACTCCCAATTCGGCTGTGTCCTCCCAAGTGATAACAAGAACAACAAAAATACAAATGCCCATGACACAATCCCCATTCAGGAATATTTATACCGATAAAAATGTAATTTAGAAGAACAGCAAATGATCTTATTTACCCAAAGTGGTTTCTAACACTGATGCTTTATTGTCTGGAGACTCATATGTAGGACCTCTAAAAGAAATGATATTAGGAAACACAATTTTGTCCCACTAATCTGCTGTCCGGGGTCCCAGCCTAGCAAGTCTAAGAAAAAAATACTCCCCTGCCTTTATCACATACACTTAGCACGCTAAGCTCTTCAATTGTCACATGATTGGGACCACTTCAAAAAGCTGATGTTATAGTGCGCGGAGGATTTCTTTAAATATGCTCGATTTTATCAAAAGGCATTAAACACACTGGACATTATTCCCTAGGGAACGTCGCAAACTGTAGTGTTCAGATAAGTAAGCGTTACCACCAGGATAAGTGACTTTAACGCATGCCCCTCCATATTACCTTCCTGACGCTAAACCCGTTAATAAATAACTTGGCACAATCACCGATGCGCTATCTTCCACGAGCTTACTGTATTTTGCGCATCCTATACTTAACATAGGGAGCGCAATCATTAGTTAGCATTTCGATAAGTAAGGGATTACAAAGTGCAAGCGCTAATTACTGCAGGGAGGTGTAAGCCAAAATTTTAGCAACAGCTAAAAGCTGGCGCTAAATGATTCTGCTTTTGCAAACTCATTTAGCACTCTCTAAACCTAATAAATCCAGTACTCACCTCTCACCCCGAAGCGAGAATGGTGGCTCGATCTGCCATTTCTTCTGGCCGTGAGCAGAGTGAGACTGGGAAGAACTAGTTCCCAATCTCCCTCTGCGATCTCGCTAGAGCGAGATTGCACAGGGCTCACGGCCTGGAAGTGTAAACCTCCATGGAGTCCTATGGACTCCAGGAGGTGATACTTGCGGTGGCGCAAAAGCACTGCTGCATGTATCTCAGTGGTTATCGTTGCAATACAGAGTGAGGTGCTGAGACAGTGAATGCCCTGGAATATTGCGTTAAAATGGAGACACTACGGGGAAGTCTGCAGGCACATATTGTCTGTGTTAGCATCCGCATTGTAGCGTTAAGAAGAGAATAGTGCCCACTGTGTCCTTGGTCCTTGATTTTTTAAACAAGTGTAGTTACAACACGTCATTAGCCCATCAATAAAACAAATGTTTTGTAAAGTAAAGCAATTCCATGAAATTGTATAAAGTGAAGTTTTCAGCTTCTAATAAAATCATCAATTTATGATTGTAATGGTACCATGTTGGATGATAAAGAGTTAAATATTAGTGCAATTAATTTCAAATGGATGCATATATTTTTATTTCCTTTATATTTCTTCCTTCTGGGGAAAATCTGAGGGTGTAATTGATAGCGCACCAACCCTTATACACTGACAGGGATGTTCCACAGCTGTGGGTGTCTGCCGAGTTGCTGTTACTAGTCTAGTCTGCTTTAATGCTTGAGGTCTGCAAGAACACGATCTACACGGCGTCTAACCACTTCACACCTACGAGAGGAAAAGCAGATGGAGGTACATAAAGATGCAAAGAGCATCATGCTTTTGAAAACACAAACAAATAAGTACACAATATACAACAAATCAATTACCTGAACCAAATCACACCCATGATCTGCATTCTTGCAGATATTCCATTATGGGAATACTCAAAGCAGCACAATCACAAGGGCTCTGTGTGGATATGGCGACAGGGGGACCCCCTGTCCCTGTGTCCTAATACACTGATGGTTGTAGCTGTAGCAATTTACAAAAATGCCTTTCTAATCAAATACTTTGTTCTGTGTCCTCAAAAGAAGAAATTTCTTCTAATACCTCTCTCTATTCCATTGGTTGCCAACCCTGACCCTCAAGTCCCCACAACAGGCCAGGTTTTAAGGATCACTTTGGGGAAAGGCAGACTGAATCCCGCAATCATTGAGCATCAAATCATATCACCTGTGCTGCGCTTCAGATATCTGGAAAACCTGACCTGTTTAGGGGGACCGGGGGTGAACAACTGGTATATACTAAAATCAGGGGTATGTGTCCATTACACTGATCACTGAGCAGGTCCCACCTTTCCTTGTAGTCCTTGGTTTCAGCTCTCACATAGTACCACGTTTAGCATCCAGTCGATACATATACAATTTTCCCATCTTGTAGTTTCGGACAAGAGGTCAGATCCAGCAGTTCCAGTATTGTTGAAGAGGCTGACCAGGTGTCAAGTCCTGCAGAAGCGCTTGGGAACGCATTTCTCTCACTATTTTAGCAGGAGGAACTTAGTTCCCTTTTGGCTGATATACTGGGAAGCTGCAATACCTTTCTATATAGACACAATTTTATAAAACTGTATATATTTAAGAGTTTTTCCTGGATTTAAGTACATTGGGACTGCAGGGGAATGTCAATTTCTCAGTGTTTGCCAGAGGAATGGCTTCCTCATGCCTAAAGAAGTGATGCAGCTGCTGCGACTCCCAGTAATCTTTAAGACTGCAAATGGACAGAAATGTTGGTGAGTTCCCACACTTAGGGCCCTATTACAATCTTTGCGTTAAAACGCACGCGCAACGCGTGAATTTGTTTGCCAAGCGTTAAACATTAATGCGCGGAAATCAATGCTGGAATTACAATCCTCGTGCATTTTTTCACCCGTCGAGCAATAACGCGCATTAAACGGACGCGCAAACATGCGCGCGCAGTAACGTTGCGTGCAGAAATCAGTGTGCGGGCTGGTTTTTTTCACACGATTCAGCCAATCAGAATTGAAAACCACAATTATCTCACGGTAAGATTTTGCGCCTGTCAAAATCAATCTGAGCATATATGCTGCATCAATAATAAATGCACACACAACTTCTCCAGCTTATTGGTTTAGTATGAGTAGAATGTGTAACTATACTTTGCTGTATTTTTTTTCTTGGGCTGGTGTATTTGGGTTCGACCAGGTCGTTCAGATTTTCCATTAACACCAGCTTTTAGGAGTTGCTAAAATTATGCACGCAAAGGCTGTGCGTTACAAACTGTGCATAGATTGTAATACCATCCGCGTACCAGTGCACAAATGCATTTGCGCTCACAATGTTAAGTATAGGACTCGCGCTGTAAAGTACGCTCGCGCAACATTTTGCGCAGGTTCACCCGATGTAGACGATTACATGCCTTTGTTGCGCTGACATTGTAATACGACGTTCGGCACAAAAGGATTTTACCCCTCGCGTTAAAGTTTTTTTGCGCCGGCGCAAACGTTTGCGCGAAGATTGTAATAGGGCCCTAATATTTTTAGGACTTTAAAATGATGCTGAGTAAACATGACTGATATGCAAACTGTATTTCTCATATCCTGTGAGCATTTCTTATACAGGGGTATCTGTTAGCCACATGTAGTTTCAATATTACCCTATGTGTACTCTATTGTGTTTTATATAGAGTGATCCCTGTGCTATTTGATTGATTGGAGGAGCCATCCTCACAGGGATCCTCTTTTCAGATACATATAATTCTGCATACATATATTTCTGCACTTGTGTGTCACCTCGTTTCCCCTTAACTCACCCCTTTAGAGACTTTGGCCCCTATTACATTCTTTGCGCAAATTCGTCCGCGCAGCGAAATTTTTCTTGCGCGCAGCATTAAGCATTATCGCGTGAAAAATAACAGTGGTATTACGATCCGAATTCATTTTCTCATCCATCTGAAAATAACGTTCGTAAAAACGACGAGTAATACGGCGCAGTAACGTAGCGCACGTAAATCAGTGTGCGGACAGTTTTTTTCACAGGATTCAGCCAATCAGAATTAAGAACCTTAATCAACAACAATTTACCTTAATTGACTCAAGTTTTTGCGTCTGTCAAAGTAAATCTGAGTTTATATGCTGCAGCAAAAAAAAAACACGTACAAATTCACAATTTTATTGTTTGGGTATGTGTAGAATGTGCAACTATACTGTGCTGTGTTTTTTTTTTCGCGCTGGTGTTTTTCGTTTCGACTAGAACGTTGCGATTTGCAGTTACCACCAGCTTTTCAAAGACGTTAAAATTATGCGCGCAAACGTCGTTCATAAAAAGCTGCGCATTGATTGTAATACCATCCGCGTACCAGCGCACGAACGAATTTGCGCTCACAATGTTAAGTATAGGACGCGCACAGTTCATCACGCTAGCGCAGGTCCATCTGCGTTAAACGATAATGCGCATCGTTTGCGCGAACGTTGTAATACGACGGTCAGCGCAAAGGGTTTTGCCCCTCGCGCAAATGCGCATTTGCGCGCGCAAAAACAAATGCACAAAGAATGTAATAAGGGCCTTTGAGTGTCACTGAAAGAATTTATGTCAAGATTTATTTTATTGCCCATGCATTTTACTAGCATAATATTTTTCGAACTAGTTGTCCCTTACTTTTGTACCACAAGTCTTCAGATTTTCAATTTGCACAGTTTACTATCTCTGAACAATTACCGCAGTTTCCTGCACACCCAGGCACAAGGTGACAAATTAATACAGTCCTTTTAAATACACAAAAACTTTTCTTAAAGGGATACTATAAGGTTACTACAGGAGGGGGTAGGAAGCAGGAGGTAAAACATTAAACCCCTCTGCAGCCCTCCTGTTTTTTAACCCTTTAGCTTCCTTTGAAATCTCATCTAAATCCAGCGCTGATCATTGTAGGATATGACACCTCCAGCTCAGCATGTCACATGACTGCAGGGGGCCTGGGTGCTCCAGCCAATCCAGTAGCCCTGCAGGAAGGCTTTGAAACCATTGGATAAGACTAGTTCCCAAACGTCTCCTAGCTCGGAAATCTGAGCTGAGGTACTTGGTGGGGCTAAGCCCCTGCATTTGGATGGATGAATTAGCCTATGGAGCTGCCCCTTTAGAGGTGGGAGAGAGGGCAGGGAGCTTAAAGCACTGTGGCCACTCTGATATGATTGAATTGTCAAAATAAGTATAGTGTCCCTTTTGATACAGTAAATTACAAGATGATATATTTGTTCATTTCTAATGCCCAATTCTTTCCTACTGTGCTTGTAGGGTTAAATTAGGGGCCCTATTCCAACCAAGATATTATTAACAAGTGGGGCCATTATACTTAGCAACTCATTAATTAATACCAATGGCTCAAGCTGAAATTCCTGCCGAGCCGCAATCTTTGCTTGTAGCTCAGCTGTAATGGGTTTTTTACTACGAATTAATATGTTCTATACAAAGTATAAGAAGAGTTCATTTGGCAGCCGCAAAATCATAACCAGGGATTCCAAGGTCCAAGACAGTATTAAAAACAAATAAATAAAAAAGGACTCTAAGGGCTAGATTATGCTCTTACTGCTAAAATGGGGTCGCTAATGAGGAAAACCTGCACCTGCTGGTTTCGTCTGTAGTGTTCCCATCTTAGGCCGGCGTCAGACGTCCGTGTCGGCGCACAGTTTAACGTCCGTCGTAGCATAAAATCATGATCAATATTGACCCACACACAAAGTACGTGCACACCGAACTGCACACGCACAACGCACACGTGGCAAACGGACGCAAGTTAGGGAAGAACGTAAAACCGCTAGATGGACCCGCAGAGTGCGCCACGTCCGCGTAGCTTTCTGTGTGAATGATGACACGAAGTCAGATGGAGCGTATTTGCGACGTCGAGCACCTTGAGGCACAAAACGCCCTTTTCATATAATTTTCCGATTTCTATCATTTTTCATATTAATTTTATTTCCCATATTTCCCATTTTTTTCTATGTCCGTCAAAAAAAACGGACTGTGTGGGGTCTACAGTATCTTCCGTCAGTACGTCTGTCCGTTATGCAAGCACGCAGAGTGCGCTCAGACTGCGTTCATCTGACATTAGCCTTAGTGTTAGATTCCAGGGCAGGCGCTGCCACAGCACCTTTCCCCGGAATGAAGCGCTACCTTTGGTGATACCCGCTGTAGCGCTTCTGAGAATATCACTTCCTGGAGTTCATAGAACTCCATGAAGGGTTGTGCTTCCAGGCTGTGAGCCCTGGGTGATCACGCTCTCATGAGATTGTGCAGTGCCAGAGTGATCACGGAGGGAGACTGGGGACTCATTGTCCCCAGTCTCACTCTGCTTGCATCCTGGATAAGCCATCGGTGCGGTAATTAGTGCTAGGACCTTACTTATCCTAATGCTAATTACTGATTGCAAATCCTATACTTAATATGGGAAGCGCAAAGTTCCGTTTACTTGCACAAGCAAAACTGATTTTTTAAAGGGTTTAGCGTTAGGAATGTAATATGGGGAGATGCGTTAAAGTCCCTTACCCTGGCGTTTTAACAGTTATATATCCGAATGCTACAGTTAGCATTCAGTATGTAATATAGCGCTAAGATTCTTAAAAGATTTTGCAAACACAAAAATACTTAACACTTCAAAAACATACCCCCACTGCTAATTTTGGCCACAATTCTAGTGTCTTTGAAGGTCAGCCTAGAAGTACTGGTTTCTAAATACGTGCAGAAGAAAAAAAGACTGACGTCAGCTCTGTACCATTTGCAAGTCTGCTCTTAACTAAGGATTGCCATCTAGCGGTGACAAGAAAAAACATAAAAGATTGCAGAATATTAATGGAACATTCTAATGGAAATAGAAATATTATGGAAAACATAGTTCTAATCTAATGAGAGCTTGTGTGTGGGGGAATACATTTTTTAAAAATCTTCCAGGAATATGTTGATGCACTAGCTTTTACAGGAAATGGCAAAAAAATATATTCCACTCTTTACCTATATAGAATGCATCAAAGAGTCACAATATAGAAAGTCACATCAGGGAAAAAAGATCACTACAAACAAATTATAGGGATTTGGTGACATTAGTATAGTGTTTGGTAACCTTACACTATTAACCCCTTCACTACCAAGTGATAATTTTACAGTAATAGTTGAATATTCCCAATGTGTATCTTACTGTAATAACCTATTTGGTAGGCAGATGTCACCATCTGCTGGCCAAATGGAGTTACTGCAGCTTAAGGCTCTGTGGAGGATCAGAAGGGAAAAATTCTGTTGGAGACATTTTCTAGCTGGTTTTAAACAGTGTTAGCAACTCAGGCAGCATGCCCAGGGTGCTAAAACCTTAGGGGCGTGTTCTGGAGCCCTTATACAAGTGAAATTTGTTTGCAACAAACAAATTAAATTTACAGTGATACAGCATAGAATAGGATTCCCACCTGTATAGGTTTGACCCAGTTCGTCCGGTTTTCGAGTCATGTGTCCGTTTTTGACACTTCCTGCCACCCGGACACATGATTCGGAGGAGCCAAATATGTGCCCTACTACCAGTCTGCCATGGATACCAGTGTGTCATAATACCAGTGTGACATGCATACCAGCCTGACATGAATACCAGTGTGCCATCATAACCGTCCGTCGGCCATGCATACCAAGTACCATAATATATATGCATAATGTAAATATTGGCATAATATTGGCATAATCTACAAAAAAATGGCCACCCAAGCCCAACACTAGAGTGTTCGGGTCTGGCTTGAAGAAAAGATGGCAACCCTAGCATAGAACCAGATTTTAGGCTGCTGTGTCTGCTACTGCTGATCGTGTATACACAGTCACAGTAGTGAAGGGGTTAAGGGACATCCGGAACAGGAACTTTGATTCCTGAAAAAAGATCTCTGCTTTAAGTTGCTTTCCTTGTTTGTCTCTCTCTTCCAAAGCTCCCCTCTTGCTTTCTCCGCTACTTCCTGCGATACACGTTCCGCACTCCACTCCTTTCTTTTTTTCTGTACCCCTTTCATTAAAGTATAAATATAAAAAGCTCGGCGCCTCAAGGTTTGTGTCCAGATGAACTTTATTTTTTTACCACAGAAGATCTCAGAAAAAGGAAAATATAGATATCATTGCAAAAATATAAACACCAAAATCTTGTATAGAATCCACATAGAGCCAAATGACAACAACTCACACAAAACTGAGCCTTAAACCATGTGCTCATGGTTGTAGGATGCATGGGTTCTCATGGCACACCGATCAGCCAAATCTTGTTTGTTTACCTTTCCGGTTGTCACAATTGGGATTTTCCACAAGAAAGATTGTGCAATAAAAAAAATACACATAAGACAATAATAATGGGGGGGGGCGTGGCCGGCTGCGAGCAGGAGCGGACGTGTTCTTGTGGAGCTCCTCATGTCTTCCCTGCTTAAGGACCCCTAGCTGAGTTTAACTGCACCAATTTTGTGATTAAGGGTGCCTGTGTAGCTGGCCATCGGTGCTCACCCGTCCGGAGCCCATTTGGCCTCCCCTCCGGACCAGAGACTCCATTGCTAGCTGAGGAATCTGGCTGTTACCAAGCGCTGGCGGCCATCTTGAGGCCTGCTTCCCGGCGTCAGATGCTTACTGACCCTGCGGATCTGGCCACCCCGACCCAGGCTGTGTTGCTGACTGGGGAGATGGTGGGCCCACGTCTCCCCGGCCAATGCTGCTGAGTGTACCCTGGGGGCGGTGGATGAACCTGCAGGGAGATGGGTCAGCAACTTCCCCCCCCTTTCCAGAGGTGGTGGAGCTGTGGATTCAGGCCTTGAGGCCTTCTTGATGATTTTATCGGGGGAGGACGAAGATGGTCCGCTGACCAGGGGTGTCATGCGCCGGATGCTCGCCGCACTGAAGGATTGCCAGGGAGAGATGGCCCTGAAGATGAGGACGGAATCGGATGCTGCACCACTTGATACGGCGCCGCCACAATCGGACCCTGCGGAGCTAAGCCTGTCGACTACTTACAGCCTCCATGTCAAGAAGGTTCCCGATGGAGATGAAGCGCCCCCTGATGCGGCGGGCCGTTCTGCCGAGGGGATGGGGCACACACCTCGTTACCACCACGTGGCTCTGATCGCCGCCGGTTTGTCCCGAAACCCGCCGAGTAGCTGTACCCTTTATAGAGGACTGCTGTCCAGAACGTCGGGAGGTGCTCGTCGCGGAGCGGGTCTGGTACTGGGGGGGCATGAGAACTCCCTAGACGGGCCTGCAGAGGTGCGTCGTGTTTACCTGCTGCCTTATGCCCAACAGCATAACGAACCGTTAAGTTTATTCACTGTCCGTCCTCTGATATTCTCCCTCACCTGCAAGTTACACGCTGTGGACAATTTTGTTTTTCAGCACTGTTTATGGCTTTTTTCTGTGGACTTCCCCCCCCCGATTGATATGTTCCGCTGAGACCCCCTATCTGGGGATGCTTATTATTTTCCTTATGCTGTACCTATGATGACAGTTTTGAAGGGCCCTCACTTTGCTATATATCTGTCGACTTTTCTAAGGACTTTTTGAATTTTACTGCCGAGTTTTTCTCCCCAGCTGACTTTTCTTTTTTTTTTTTTATCCTTAGCCGTTTTACTTTGAGGACTCTGATTTCTGTTGTTACCCCCCTTTTTTTGCGATATTTGGCAGTTGCCTTATGAGACTCACCCATATTTTACCCCACCCCCCATATCCCCTGTACGCATTATTGGTACCGATGTAACTTTGAGGTTTCCATCTATCTTGCTGTTTGATGTATTGATAGCATATTTTCAAAATAAAAACCTTAAGTTAGAAAAAAAAAAAGACAATAATAATGAGTCTTGTCGACTATAAAAAATAATGTAAATATCAACTCAATTTAAGCAAAGCCAGATAAAAGGGCTCCACCCAGGGGTCAAGTCCTGGGAAAAAAAGGGAGGGAACTCACCCAAGAATTCCACAACCCCCATTACCTGAAGGACAAAAAAAAGAATATAGATATATTATACACCCCAAGGATCATGTATAACCAGACACAGACCCCCAGAATTATATATACCCAGGTACTGGACCCCCAAGAATTATATACCCAGGCACTTGACCCCCAGAATTATATACCCAGGCACTGGACCCCCAAAAATTATATACCCAGGCACAGACCCCCAGAATTATATACCTAGGCACTGGACCCCCAGAATTATATGCACAGGCACTGGACCCCCCAGATTTATATACCCAGGCACAGGACCCCCAGAATTATACATACCCATGCACAGGACCCCCAGAATTATATATACCCATGCACAGGACCCCCAGAATTATATACCATCCGCAGGACCCCAGAATTATATTACCAGGCACAGGACCCTAAGAATTATATACCCAGGCAACGGACCCCCAGAATTTTATACCCAGGCACAGACCCCCCAGAATTCCAGACTCACATTTGTTTCTCTACTGGATTCTATGTGTAACATCACTTTCAGAGACATTACTTGACGACTCCAAGTTATCCTCAAATAGTGCATGTATGGTTACAAATCATCATAAGCGGAAATTCAGAAAGCTTTACTGGAACACAAACATTGCATTTCTAATATATCCAGTAGTCCTCGATGACGTTCTAGACTATAGAGGATTTCCGGACAAGCTATATATCGTTATCGAAGATTCCTGGATAAGTTGAAAAACAATGCGTGACTGTGTGTATATAATTGAAATAGTGCTGTGTTATATTTTTTTTCTATCATTTTGTTTTTACAAAGAACCTGGTCATGTTTGGTATATACAGTAGCCTACGTAACGGAGATTTTTTGTTACTACTTATGGTCATTAGTAGGGATGAGCTGTTCGGTTCGATATGTTCGGAGTTCGATTCGAACATCACCCGTTCGGATGTTCGCGAACTCCGAACATTTCCGCGTGTTCGCCGCATGTTCGCCCACAATGGACCACAATGGACCACAATGAACTTTTTCCACTGGCCTGAAGCTTGTAATTGGCTACAGCCTGCACCTAACCACAGTTTAGGTGCAAGACAGGTGCAAGACTATGCCAATCACGGCTCAGAGTCCTGATTGGGCAAATTTTGCCCAATCATGGGCTCACAGAGCTAAGTACCGCAGCACACTATATAAGGCTTCACACAGTCGCAGCACGTGTTTTTTGAGAGGAGATTGTTGTGTTAGTGTGTGTTCTCACTGCCACCAGCAATTGGGGGGGGGGTTTCACTTCTACAAAATATCTGGGAATTGTTGTAATCTGTGTGTTCTCACTGCCACCAACTATTTTGGGGGTCACATTTCTACAAAATATCTGGGAATTGTTGTAATCTTTGTGTTCTCACTGCCAGCAGCAATTGTGGGGGTCTCACTTCTAGAAGATATCTGGGAATTGTTGTAATCTGTGTGTTCTCACTGCCACCCATCAGGGGGTCTCACTGATTTATAGGAGGTTTCTGGGAATTGTAATCTGTGTTTTATCACTGCCAGCTATCAGGGGGTCCCACATACTTCTATCAGAATTCTGCCAATTGTAATCTGTGTTTTGTCACTGCCACCCATCAGGGGGTCTCACAGATTTATAGGAGGTTACTGGGAATTTTGATCTGTTATACCAGAGTTCTGGAAATCTTTAATCTAGATAACACAGTTGAATCAGAGTTCTGCATATCTCCAGTTTTTTATAACAGAGTTGAATCAGAGTTCTGTATATCTTTAATCTATATATCACTCACCATGTCAGAAAGACCAAAAAGGACAGGCAGACGCACCCAGACACAGATAAGAAGGCAAGCAGCCTCTGTGTCAGAAGACTGTGCCCCTGGTCATCGTGGACGTGGTGCATCCTCTGCAGGGGTATGCTTGTCCTTTCTAACTGGTGCTGGCCACTTAAGCAGCAGCAACATACAGAGGATTTGGTGGATTGGCTAACCAGGCCATCCTCATCCTCTGAGTCCTCTGCCAGCCAGGCTTGTAGTGGTTTACAGTCCACCTCAGCTGCCAAAACATCTAATGCAGCCTCCATGTCCACAGCTACTCCTGCCGTAGCCTCACTATCACACACGGAGGAGTCAGCTGAATTGTTTGACTACAATGACAGTGACATGTTGCTTGAGGATGCGCAGCAACTACAGTGCTCTGATTTAATCTCTGAGGTTGAGGAAGGGAGTATAATCAACCTAGAGGAAGGGGGTGCCAGTGACACACAAATAACTGTCACTCATGTTGCGCCAGCAGCTGCAGCATACTGTCAAGTTGGCTCCAGTGACTAGGAGATAGGGGGTGATGACAATGATGATGAGGTCACTGATCAAACAGAGGAGTCAAGTGAGAAGAAGGAGGCACAACAAACGCGAGGCACAACGTCCTCTATGACCAACCGTAGCCAGTCCAAGGCATCAGATGTCAGAGCTGCTCAGGTGCAGAGCGGTGTTGTCTCAAAGCACACCTCCAGGAACTCTGCTGTCTGGGAGTTCTTTAAGAAATGTGCAGTAGACCGCACCATTGTTATTTGTAATCTATGTCAGATGAGGATCAAGTGAGGGAAAGACATCCCACGCTTGGGTACCACGTGCTTGAGGCGACATATGACCACCTGCCATGCATCCCATTGGCACAACATTTGCATAGGTCCTCCTCCTCCTCATCTGTCTCTACCCCCACTTTATGTCCTGCCATGTCATTGCCTACTACAACCTCCACTGACAGGGATGATGCTACAGTAATGGATGTACCAGGTCCTTCCTCACAATGTGACAGCATCCCATCATCTGAAGATTTACGCAGTCAGATTACGTTGCCCCAGCTGCTGCAGTGTAAGAAAAAATATAGTCCCAACCATCCCCAAGCACAGTGTCTAAATGCCAGCTTAGCAAAATTACTCGCATTACAGCTGCTGCCTTTCCAGCTGGTGGACTCTGCTTCCTTCCGTGAATTTGCTGAATGTGCTGTACCACAGTGGCAGGTTCCAAAACACCATTACGTTTCACGGAAGGCCATTCCAGCACTATACGAGCACGTGGAAGACAATGTTATCGAGTCATTGGGAAATGCAGTCAGCAGCAAGGTGCACATGACTTTAGACACGTGGTCCAGCAAGCATGGACAGGGCCATTACATTTCCTTCACAGCACACTGGGTAACTCTGATTGCAGCTGGGAGGGATCCAAGACGGGGCTCTGTGCTGGAGCTTGTTCATCCACCACGCCTCCAGAAAGCTGCTTGTATGAGGTCTGTCTGCTCCACCACCTCTTCCTCCTCCTCCTTCTCTCTCTTGCAAAGTGGCAGTTAAACCGACGTGTGACAGGGGCTACGCAATGGCTCAAGCAAAAAGATGCCATACTGTGCTTGAGCTGGATTGTTTAGGGGACAGGAGCCACAATGGGCCAGAAATTCTGTCAGGTCTGCAGGGTCAGGTGCAGAGATGGTTAACACCATGCCAGCTTCAGCTGGGAATGGTCGTCTGTGATAATGGCAGCAACCTTCTCTCCGCCCTACGCCAGGGTAAGTTGACGCATGTACCATGCCTAGCACACATTCTAAATCTGGTGGTACAGAGTTTCCTAACCAGGTACCCAGGTCTGGCAGAGCTTCTCAGCCAGGCCAGAAAAGTCTGTAGCCACTTCAGACGGTCATTCCCAGAAAGTGTTCGCCTGGCAGAAATTCAAAGAGAATTCCACCTTCCCACAAACCATCTGATCTGTGACATGCCCACCAGGTGGAACTCGACATTAGCAATGCTGCAGCATCTGCACAAGCAGCAGAGGGCCATCAACGAGTACCTGTGTGAGTATGGCACAAGGACAGGTTCAGGTCAACTTGGTTCCCCCCCGCAGTGGCTGATGATCAAGGATGCATGCACTGTACTGTCACCATTTGAGGAGGCAACGAGGATGGTGAGCAGGGACAGTGCATGCATCAGTGACACAATTCCTTTAGTGTTCCTGCTGGAGCGCACTCTGCAGGGAATTATAGATGTGGCACTAGAGGCAGAGCAGGAGGAGGAAGAGGAGGCCTTCCCTAGCTCTCAAGGCCCCAGTCTTTATGCAGACAGCATTCCTGCGGGTCCTCAGATCAGACAGGAGGAGGATGAGGAGGAGGAGGAATATTTAAGTAGTGGGGGCATTGAAGGTGGGGAATTGTGTAACACCTTTACAGGCACTGGTAGGTTACCAAGTGATGACACAGGTGCTTCTGAGGCTGCGGTTGATCAGAGGAAGAGCGGTGAAAGGTCCCGCTTGACTGATGCCTTTTCCAATTTTTTTAGTCCACGACGCCCAGGGACGTCAAATGTAGGCACCCATTGCCAGCGTCTTCACCATATGGTGCAGGACTACCTAGGGGCAAGGGCAGAGCTGGATACCTTTACAGCAGATGATCCACCGGCTTACTGGGTGTTGAGATTGGATCACTGGCCAGAATTTAGCCAATATGCTATGCAGCTAATAGGTTGCCCTTCATCCAGCGTGCTTTCTGAAAGGACGTTCAGTGCCGCTGGAGGTTTTGTCACAAACAAAAGAGCGCGTCTGTCCACTGACTCTGTAGACCGGCTGACATTTATAAAAATGAATTAGTCCTGGATCAGCAGCTATCAATCCCCTGATGCTGATGTAACTGAATAGATCGGGGATCTCTTCTGCATTCCCAAAACCTCCACCACTGCACTCTTCCACAATACCACAAAGGAGTTACGGTGTGAAGGCTCTTGCTGCCACCAAAGGCACAATATTTGGGTGCACTGCCACTGACGCCTATATTACCAGATTCAGATCATTTTAATATTGGACTGCAGGGTCCAACCCTGCACTCTTCCACAATACCACAGAGGGGTTACTTATGGTGTGAAGGCACTTGCTGCCACCAAAGGCACAATATTTGGGTGCACTGCCACTGACGCCTATATTACCAGATTCATATTATTTTAATATTGGACCGCAGGGTCCAACCCTACACTCTTCCACAATACCACAGAGGGGTTACTTATGGTGTGAAGGCACTTGCTGCCACCAAATGCACAATATTTAGGTGCACTGCCACTGACGCCTATATTACCAGATTCATATCATTTTAATAATGGCTGCAGGGTCCAACCCTGCACTTTTCCACAATACCACATAGGGGTTAAGGTGTGAAGGCACTTGCTGCCACCAAAGGCAAAATATTTGGGTGCACTGATGCCTGTACCAGATTCATATCATCTTAATATTTGACTGCAGGGTCCCACCCTGCACTCTTCCACAATGCCACAGAGGAATTACGGTGTGACGGCACACTAAAGGCCCAATTTTAAAGCACCTATTGTTACTTTCATCCAAAGCCTGCATAAGTTTCACCATAATTTAGCCAAAAAATCACTAAACTTGTTCTGCGTGTCCTAAAATGTCTCCTCTTTTCATACAGACTGCCGCCCCAAGCAGTTGTTTATGAATAGATTAAAGGAAAACCGTTTACCGTCATTTGAAATGTCCTTTTTTTGTTTTAGAGGTTTCTATACATCCTACAAATCCACCACTTCACGGGCAGGTTATGGGGACCTCCTAGGCACTATATTTGAAGGAATTTTTTGTTTTTATTTTTAACCCTTATTTCATGGAAAACTCACTGTTTCTTTAAAAACATTGTTTTTAAACTTTTTGTCCTGGTTTCCTGTCCCCCAGGGCACTACCCGGACTCCCATACACCTTTTATGGCAAATATCTTGCAATAGCTTTTGCCCGCGGCTTCGCTCGCGTGGATTTTAGGATTTGTTAAAATTGTTTTTTAAAAGAAACTTGAGTTTTTTTTGGTAGAACCCCCCCCTTTCCCCCCCACTTGGGATTTTTGGAAAATTGTAAAGCACGTGTTTTTTTTATTTTTCAAGAAGAATGTAAGTGCCAAATTTCACACCTGTAACATCTTTGGTTTATGAAATATAGGTATACTGATAAAAGTATTCACATCCCTTTCCCCCACCACTCTTAACTGGATTTTCGGAAAATGGTAAAACATGTTTTTTTTTTTGCATGAAGATTGTAAATATCGAATTTCACACCTGTAACATCATTGGTTTTTGAAATATAGGTATAGTGATAAAGGTATTCATCCCCCTTTTTGCCCACCCCCCACTGGATTTTTGGAAAATGGTAAAATATGTGTTGTTTTATTTTCAAGACGAATCTAAATACCAATTTTCACATGTGTAACATCTTCTGTTTTAGATATATATATGTATCCTGTTGAAAAGTATTCACCCCCCTTTTTTCACCCCCACTGGATACTTGGAAAATGGTAAAACAGGTGTTTTTTTATTTTTCAAGAAGATTGTAAATGCCAGATTTCACACCTGTAACATCTTTGGTTTTGAAAATATTGGTATACTGATAAAAGTATTCAACCCCCCTTTTTTCCCCCTCCCACTGGATTTTTGGAAAATGGTGAAATAGGTGTTTTTTGTTTCTCTAGACAAATCTAAATACCAATTTTCACGTCTGTAACATCTTCTGTTTTTGAGATGCAGGTATCCTGTTTAAAAGTATTCACCCCCTTTTTTTAACCCCCCCACTTGGATTTTTGGAAAATGGTAAAACACGTGTTTCTTTATTTTCAAAAGATTGTAATTACCAAACTTCACATCTGTAACTTCTTGGTTTTTGAACTATAGATATACTGATAAAAGTATTCAGACCCCTTTCCCTCGACCCCCCCCCGCCCTGATTTGGATTTGTGAAAAATGGCAAAACACTTTTTTTTTCACGAAGATTGTAAATACCAAATTTCACACCTGTAACATCTTTGGTTTTTGAAATATAGGTATACTGATAAAAGTATTCAACCCCCCTTTTTTCCCCCTCCCACTGGATTTTTGGAAAATGGCAAAATAGGTGTTTTTTGTTTCTCTAGACAAATCTAAATACCAATTTTCACGTATAACATCTTCTGTTTTTGAGATGTAGGTATCCTGTTTAAAAGTATTCAGCCCCCCCTTTTATTCACCCCCCACTTGGGATTTTTGGAAAATGGTAAAACACCGTTTTTTTATTTGTCAAGATGAATCTAAATATCGATTTTCACGTCTGTAACATCTTCTGTTTTTAAGATATAGGTATCCTGTTTAAAATATTTAAAATATTCAACCCCCTTTTTTCGCCCCCCCAAGTCGAATTTTTGAAAAACGGTAAAATACGTGTTTTTTTATTTTTCAAGAAGAATCTAAATACCAATTTTCACGTCTGTAACATCTTCTGTTTTTAAGATATAGGTATCCTGTTTAAAATATTCAACCCCCTTTTTCGCCCCCTTAGGGGCGGAGTTTCCAAAAATCCTTCCTTAGTGGGTGCCCACATCATAAAAACAGTGCACCTTCAAAATTTCATGTTCCTAGGTGAAACGGTTTCAGCTGGGCGTTGATGAGTCAGTCAGGACTTTTACGTTTATGATAAAAGTATTCAACCCCCCTTTTTGCCCCCCCAAGGAATTTTCAGAAAATGGTAAAATACGTGTTTTTTTATTTGTCAAGATGAATCTAAATACCGATTTTCATGTCTGTACCATCTTCTGTTTTTAAGATATAGGTATCCAGTTTAAAATATTTAAACTATTCAACCCCCTTTTTTTGCCCCCAGTTGAATTTTTGAAAAAACGGTAAAATACGTGTTTTTTTGTTTTTCAAGAAGAATCTAAATACCGATTTTCACGTCTGTAACATCTTCTGTTTTTAAGATATAGGTATCCTGTTTAAAATATTTAAAATATTCAACCCCCTTTTCTCGCCCCAGTCGAATTTTTGAAAAACGGTAAAATATGTGTTTTTTATTTTTCAAGACGAATCTAAATACTGATTTTCACATCTGTAATATCTTCTGTTTTTGAGCTATAGGTATCCTGTTTAAAATATTCAATCCCCTTTTTCATCCCCTTAGGGGCGGAGTTTCCAAAAATCCTTCCTTGGTGGGTGCCTACATCATAAAAACAGGGCACCTTCAAAATTTCATGTTCCTAGGTTAAACGGTTTCAGCTGGGCGTTGATGAGTCAGTCAGTCAGTCAGGACTTTCGCTTTTATATATATAGATATATGCCCTCTTGGAGGGCATTCTAAAATTCGAACTTTTGAGTCCCATTGACATGCATTGAGTTCGGTTCATGTTCGCATTCGAACTCGAACTTTTGAAATTGTTCGAGTTCAAATGTGGGGTGTTCGGCTCATCCCTAGTAATTAGAAGCGTAAGCCCACCAGCCAGCGACACAGCAAATCTCCTTGGTGGATCCTAATCGAGTCACATTGTGAAAAAAGAAGTGAAAAAATGAATATGTGAAATAAATATATTTTAGAAAATAGACAAACCTTTGCAATAAATGTATAACTGTACAACTTAGCAGTGCTACTTTATTATATTTTGAATAAATAAGGCATAAAGTGGTAACATAAATCCATTGAGCCACAACCCAATGACCACCAGCAGATGTCTAGTCAAACTGAGAGGATAAAGTTAAAGCCACTAAAAAGAACCCAAACAATGTGGTATTATTATTATTAAGTACACATGTTTAACTTTCCAGGGTATTGCATAAGGAAAGCATGGAAATTGCAGTGACTTCAAAAACATTTTATTTCTTAGTGGATGAATAAAGACCATTTTAGACCGCATCCTGTAACTTGACACACTGGCAAGATCTTACAAAAACCGCATGTGTAGGAAGGTATTAATGGGAATTAAGGGTTTGATTAATGATAATCGTAGGGTGCCTTGGAATCAGTCAGCATTTTATTAACTACTTAAAATAGACGGTAAATCATGTGGTTTGTCGTCTTTATTTCCTGGCATGGTGTTATTATTATTAAACTTTATTTATATAGCGCCAGCAAATTCTGCAGAGCTGTACAACGGACACAGTGTAGACAGGGTTACAATACATTGAACAACATTTTGACAAACCAGTACCGGAGGAAACGAGGGTCCTATTTCCATGGGAACTCACAATCTGTATGGGTTGGGGGCAGGGCCGGCGCTAATGTAAGGCGGCACAGGCGGCCGCCTTACTGTCCTGGCCTGCTGCCAGTTTGAGGGGCGGAAAAATCAGATTTGCGGCGGCGCTGCAGTGTGTGTGCCTGTCTCAGTCCCATCCCACGTTCTTAACACAAGCAGGCACACTGTGTAATTTGGCGCCGCCCCCACACGTGATCCACATAGCCCAGGAAAACAACTGCAGGAGGAGCCACCAGCCCGCGTGCTTTCACTCTGCTGCGATGGAGGAGCAAGGCAGAGAGGAGATTTATTACCAGGTGTGAATAAACTAATGGGAGGGGGTGTAGATTAATATACTGGGGGGGCTTTAAATTGCTGCACTGGGTCTGGGGCTGTAAATTGCTATACTGGGGGGGCTGTAAATTGCTATACTGGGTCTGGGGCTGTAAATTGCTCTACTGGGGGGGCTGTAAATTGCTCTACTGGGGGGCTGTAAATTGCTATACTGGGTCTGGGGGCTGTAAATGGATATACTGGGGGGCTGTAAATTGCTATACTGGGGGGGCTGTAAATGGATATACTGGGGGGGCTGTAAATTGCTATACTGGGGGGGCTGTAAATGGATATACTGGGGGGGGGCTGTAAATTGCTATACTGGTCTGGGGGCTGTAAATGGATATACTGGGGGCTGTAAATTGCTATACTGGGTCTGGGGCTGTAAATGGATATACTGGGTCTGGGAGCTCTAAATAGATATACTGGGGGGCTGTAAATGGATATACTGGGTCTGGGGGCTGTAAATAGATATACTGGGGGGCTGTAAATGGATATACTGGGTCTGGGGGCTGTAAATAGATATACTGGGGGGGCTGTAAATTGCTATACTGGGTCTGGGGGCTGTAAATGGATATACTGGGTCTGGGGGCTGTAAATAGATATACTGGGGGCTGTAAATTGAATACTGGGTCTGGGGGCTGTAAATAGATATACTGGGGGGCTGTAAATTGAAATACTGGGTCTGGGGGCTGTAAATAGATATACTGGGTCTGGGGGCTGTAAATAGATTTACTGGGGGGCTGTAAATAGATATACTGGGGGCTGTAAATTGAAATACTGGGTCTGGGGGCTGTAAATGGATATACTGGGTCTGGGGGCTGTAAATAGATATACTGGGGGGGCTGTAAATGGATATACTGGGTCTGGGGGCTGTAAATTGCTGTACTGGGTCTGGGGGCTGTAAATTGATATACTGGGTCTGGGGGCTGTAAATGGCCATACTGGGTCTGGGGGCTGTAAATAGATATACTGGGGGGGCTGTAAATTGCTATACTGGGTCTGGGGGCTGTAAATGGATATACTGGGTCTGGGGGCTGTAAATAGATATACTGGGGGGCTGTAAATTGAAATACTGGGTCTGGGGGCTGTAAATAGATATACTGGGGGGGCTGTAAATGGATATACTGGGTCTGGGGGCTGTAAATAGATATACTGGGGGGGCTGTAAATTGCTATACTGGGTCTGGGGGCTGTAAATGGATATACTGGGTCTGGGGGCTGTAAATAGATATACTGGGGGGCTGTAAATTGAAATACTGGGTCTGGGGGCTGTAAATAGATATACTGGGTCTGGGGGCTGTAAATAGATTTACTGGGGGGCTGTAAATAGATATACTGGGGGGCTGTAAATTGAAATACTGGGTCTGGGGGCTGTAAATTGAATTACTGGGTTTGGGGGCTGTAAATGATATACTGGGTCCCGGGGCTGTAAATAGATTTACTGGGGGGGCTGTAAATAGATATACTGGGGGGCTGTAAATTGATATACTGGGTCTGGGGGCTGTAAATAGATATACTGGGTCTGGGGGCCGTAAATAGATATACTGGGGGGGGGCTGTAAATTGAAATACTGGGTCTGGGGGCTGTAAATAGATATACTGGGTCTGGGGACTGTAAATAGATTTACTGGGGGGCTGTAAATAGATATACTGGGGGCTGTAAATTGAAATACTGGGTCTGGGGGCTGTAAATAGATATACTGGGGGGGGGCTGTAAATGGATATACTGGGTCTGGGGGCTGTAAATAGATATACTGGGGGGGCTGTAAATGGATATACTGGGTCTGGGGGCTGTAAATAGATATACTTGGGGGGCTGTAAATTGCTATACTGGGTCTGGGGGCTGTAAATGGATATACTGGGTCTGGGGGCTGTAAATAGATTTACTGGGGGGCTGTAAATAGATATACTGGGGGCTGTAAATTGAAATACTGGGTCTGGGGGCTGTAAATAGATATACTGGGGGGGCTGTAAATGGATATACTGGGTCTGGGGCTGTAAATAGATATACTGGGGGGGCTGTAAATTGCTATACTGGGTCTGGGGGCTGTAAATAGATATACTGGGGGCTGTAAATTGAAATACTGGGTCTGGGGGCTGTAAATAGATATACTGGGTCTGGGGGCTGTAAATAGATTTACTGGGGGGCTGTAAATAGATATACTGGGGGGCTGTAAATTGAAATACTGGGTCTGGGGGCTGTAAATTGATATACTGGGTCTGGGGGCTGTAAATGGATTTACTGGGGGGGCTGTAAATAGATATACTGGGGGCTGTAAATTGATATACTGGGTCTGGGGGCTGTAAATAGATATACTGGGTCTGGGGGCCGTAAATAGATATACTGGGGGGCTGTAAATTGAAATACTGGGTCTGGGGGCTGTAAATAGATATAATGGGGGCTGTAAATTGAAATACTGGGTCTGGGGCTGTAAATAGATATACTGGGTCTGGGGGCTGTAAATAGATTTACTGGGGGGCTGTAAATAGATATACTGGGGGGCTGTAAATTGAAATACTGGGTCTGGGGGCTGTAAATTGATATACTGGGTCTGGGGCTGTAAATAGATTTACTGGGGGGGCTGTAAATAGATATACTGGGGGCTGTAAATTGATATACTGGGTCTGGGGGCTGTAAATAGATATACTGGGTCTGGGGGCCGTAAATAGATATACTGGGGGGGCTGTAAATTGATATACTGGGTCTGGGGCCGTAAATAGATATACTGGGGGGGCTGTAAATTGATATACTGGGGTCTGGGGCTGTAAACTGATTTACTGGGGGTGTAAATTGCTATGCTGGTGGGTGTAAAATCATGTACTGGGGGTGTAAAATGATATGCAGGGGGTTTGAATAAACTGATATTGGTACATTACCTTTTTTTATTGCTGTGGAGCTCTGTTATACACTCATTCACACTGCACATTACTGTGAGTTTTATTGCTGTGGATTCTGTGATACGCTCATACACACCGCACATTACTGTGAGTTTTATTACTGTGGAGCTCTGTGATACGCTTTTACACACCGCACATTACTATGAGTTTTATTGCTGTGGAGCTCTGTGATACGCTCATACACACCGCACATTACTGTGAGTTTTATTACTGTGGAGCTCTGTGATACGCTTTTACACACTGCACATTACTGGAAGGTTTATTGAAGTGAGCTCTGTAATTTGCAGTGTGTATAAGTACATCAATAAGGTAGACGTATCTTATAAACCTGAATTACTCCTGGTGAGGGTATAAATAAAACCCACCAGTTTCTCTCATGGCTGAGAAGCCGCATGAGGACATGTGGTTGCTTAGAAAGCAGCTTTTGGTTTCATTAGGAAGGACTAGCCTGACCCAGAGGTGTCGTGATGCGGCAGAAGAGCTTACACTTTAATGACCATTCAAATAAACCAAAACCTCTGTGTTTTGTTTAACATGGAGCTACAGGGGTGAGCAGGGCTGGACTGGGACAGAAAATCAGCCCTGGATGTCATCCAGACCGGCCCAATTTAATTATGCAAATACGCACAAAAATAGTATATAATCCAACTGGATTGCTCAACCAATCGCTCTACAGATACTGGAGTTGCTGCAGAGCGATTGGGTAAAGCACCGCAGTGGCACTGAGGTCAAGTGTGCACAATGCCTAAAGGTGAGGCGGATGCGCAGAGGGTCTCACCGGCACGGTGGCCGCAATATGAGACTGCGTCTGTTTTGCAGTGTGGAAGTTCTCACCTCACCCATTAAGGGCAGCGCGAGCCACGCGGTGAACCAGCATTCACACTGGCCCACAGAGCCATCGGCCCACCGGGAATCTCCCTGTAGTCCCTATGGCCAGTACATGCCTGGGGGTGAGCGCAAATGACAACTTATTTTCTTGGTATGCTTTAGAGATTATTATGCATCTCAATGCTGATTGACATGGCATGGTAGGGATGGGGGGGGGGCACCAAAACGCACCTTCGCCTGAGTAGACAAAAATGCTTGCACCGGCCCTGGTTGGGGGTGGAAACAGGAGGAGAGGACTGCAAAGTGAGAGTGATGGAATGCAAGGTGAGAGTGATGGATTGCAAGGTGGGAGTGATGAACTGCAAGGTGAGAGTGATGGACTGCAAGGTGATTGCTTCATATCATTCAATGCATACCATGAGAATTTTACAAGATTACCTAACTCATATTAAATGTTCCAGATGCCAATAAATCCAGTTAGAATGTAGTGACAAAAATTAAGAATTTGCCATCGGTTTCAGGTATCTCGAATCTTGTAGTTTCATGGTTTGCAATCTGACAAATAATAAAACTCTCCACAATGTCTTGACCAAAGTGAGCAAACTCTCAGACATAGGTGGTTATTCAGAAAGCACTGAAATTTCACTGCTTTCTCGTTCGGTGCCCTCAATTCGACGACCCTACGGTGAATTCAGCATTCACCACAGGGTCCCGAAGTATGCTGGAGGAATCCGGCAAACGCCATCGATCAACCAGCCGACAAACCGCTGAAAGCCACAGAACACAGCTGACGACCCGCAAAACAGACCACCATAAAAAGCCGACCAGCCACCGAACAGGGGTTAAAAAAAAACGCTTTTTTAAAAGGCATGGAAATAAATAAGGTCCTATTAATCATAATATAAAGGTCTGTTAAAGAATTAAAAAAAAAAACAAAGCACAAAAGAATGCCTAAAAGATAAATTAATCAAAAGACTTTTTGCTGCAACAGAAAAGAATAAACGGTTGAATTTTTTTTCTAAAAACAGGATTTTTTTATGTTGAAACCTACGGAATTCATCTGTTTAAACCTGTCAAACGAAAACGCCGAAAATCTTGGCATTTCGACAACTTTTCAGTGCTGTTCGTCATTCTCTGAATAGATTAACAATTACTTCTCTATGGGGAATCTCACCGCCCCGAAGGTCGCCGAATTGCACCGTACTTTGCTAGCAATGTGTCAATATTTGGCGAATTGCCAGCTTTCTGATTAGCTGAATTGCCGTGAAATTCACCGTTCGTGCAACTGAGTGGCAAATTCGGCACTCTTTGACTAACCTTTATAGACCGGTCCTGGTTTATTATGTCTTGTGAAAAATTCCCATTTTATCCCATATTTAAATTGTAAACTATGCACCCCATGTTTCAAATAAATTTCACAACATTATCTTTTAACATAATGCTCTTGGTAGTGAAGACGTTTAACATAAATAGTGGTTAATTAATTGTATTAACCCTTTCGCTGCTCAGCCATTTCACACCTGTGTGCTGCGCTCATTTTAACCACTTGCTCATCAGGTTTAAATGTGTTTTGAAGCCACGTTTTATTATATGACCTAGACATATTATATATCTTTCCGGCAGACTCGGCAGATATATAATATAACATTTTTATATGTATACGTCATGTCCTGCCTGAATTTTATAACAAAAAATGCAATAAAATTAGAATTTTTCCACATTTTATCATGCGAGCATTTGCGGTTATATTTTCTATGAGTTGCGCTTGGTAAAAAAAGTAGAAAATTACGTGATTTTTTTAACAAATGCACCCCATAGAAAAATTGTTAGTGCAGCATCCTTGTTCACATTATAATTGAAATGGGAAATTTTTTTTATTTATTTTTTTTATTTTCATTTTTATTTTTTCTTATTGGAAAGGCCATGCTCTGGCTGTTCTAATGATACCAAACCTTAACCCCTAGCTGCCACGAATCGTGAGAATGGAACCCCCTATCTCCACCATTGGTGGCAGCTAGGGGTTAACTCCAGAACTATGCGCAATGTCGTCAGGGGGAGATCCCGGAAGCTTGGCCGACATCCAAGATGTCGGCCAGCTCTGGGAGGGACCACGATTTGGCGCCTTTTGGCACCGAATCGTGATCCAGCCCCCACGGGGTTAAAGCCATCCACCGCTTGGAAGGGCAGGCTGTGCCCTTCCAAACGGTACCTGGCCTTTGACCGTGCCCCTAGCCGATCGGGAGGGAGAGCTTTGGACCTCCCCCCTCCCCTTCAGGCACCTTCCCCGCAATGGCGGGGGGGGTGCCTGATTAGATGTCATCGCGCACGGTGGGATGACATCTAATTAGTGCCCGATGAGGTCCCGGATGCTTGGCTGGCATCAAAGATGTCAGCCTGCACCAGGGGGCACAGTGATCGACCGGAATCCGGCCGATCGCTGGCTGCAAAGGGCTGCAAAGGGACACGCTGGACACGCTGAGCGCATCCTCCGCAGCGAAGTGGTTAAAAATTGAATTATGTGATCTGCAAAAGTTATTTCCAAAAGTTATTTCCAAAATTGTCTTATCGAAGTCCAAAGCTGGAAATCCCCCCCCCAATAAAACCCCACGCCATTGGGAAAGGAAGCAGTTGTCGAAAATTCAATAATGACATGTGTTTGCAAAGAATTGACCATCACATGATGTTTTACGATTATTGCAAGATAAACATGTGGGAGTCTTCTCTTCTAGTAAACTAAAGCTTTAGTTTGTGTTTCGGTGTCTTTAACCAACAAACAGAAATGAAACAGAACAAAAAATGTCTTTAAAACGTGAATCTGGCAAGCTCTGTCTGCGGCCTTATTAAAAGATATGGGGCTAAATTACAATCTTCACGCAAATGATTGCGCCGGTGCAAATAACCATTAGCACGTGGGATAAAACCATTTGCGCCGAATTCCGTATTACATGGTCAGCGCAACCAACCGCGTGCAATCGTCTACCGCGGGTGAACCTGTGTGAACCCTGCGTGAGCTTACTGTACTGTGTGAGTCCTATGTCCTATACAGTGGCAAGAAAAAGTATGTGAACCCTTTGGGATTACGTGGAGTTTTGCATGAATTGGTCATAAAATGTGCTCTGATCTTCATCTAAGTCACAACAATTTGAAAAACACAGTCTGCTTAAAATAATACAACACAAACATTATATGTTTTCATGTTTTTATTGAACATAACATGTAAACATTCACAGTGCAGGGTGTAAAAAGTATGTGAACCCCTAGCCTAATGACTTCTCCAAGAGCTAATTGGAGCCAGGAGTGAGCCAACCTTGAGTCCAATCAGTGTGATATTATTGGATGTGTTGCTGAAAGCTGTCCTGCCCTTTAAAAACACACACCAGTTTTGGGTTTACTGGTTTCAAGAAGCACTGCCTGATGTGAACCATGCCTCGCAGAAAACCGCTCTCAGAAGACCTACGATCAAGAATTGTTGACTTGCATGAAGCTGGAAAGGGTTATAAAAGTATCTCCAAAAGCCTTGATGTTCAGGTGTCCATGGTAAGACAACAGACTGTCTACAAATGGAGAAAGTTCAGCACTGTTGCTACTCTCCCTAGGCGTGGTCGTACTGTAAAGATGACTGCAAGAGCACAGTGCAGAATGCTTAATGAGGTAAAGAAAAATCCTAGAGTGTCAGCTAAAGACTTACAGAAATCTATGGCACATGCTAACATTTTTGTTGACACATCTACAATAAGGAAAACATTAAACAAGAATGGAGTACATGGGAGGACACCACGGAGGAAGCCATTGCTGTCCAAAAAGAATATTGCAGCACGTTTGAAGTTTGCAAAAGAGCACCTGGATGTTCCACAGCACTACTGGCAAAATATTCTGTGGACAGATGAAACCAAAATTGAGTTGTTTGGAAAAAACACACAACACTATGTGTGGAGAAAAAAAGGCACAGCACACCAACATCAAAACCTCATCCCCACTGTAAAACATGGCGGAGGGAGCATCATGGTTTGGGGCTGCTTTGCAGCCTCAGGGCCTGGACGGATTGTTGTCATTGATGGAAAAATGAATTCCAGAGTTTATCAAGACATTTTGCACGAAAACGTAAGACCATCTGTCTGCCAACTGAAGCTCCGCAGAGGATGGGTGATGCAACAGGACAATGACCCAAAGCATACAAGTAATTCAACAAAAGAATGTCTTCAACAAAACAAAATGTGCCTTCTGGAGTGGCCCAGTCAGAGTCCTGACCTCAACCCGATTGACATGCTGTGGCATGACCTTAAGAGAGCGATTCACACCAGACATCCCAAGAATATTGCTACACTGAAACAGTTTTGTGAAGAGGAGTGGTCCAAAATTACTCCAGATCGTTGTGCAGGTCTGATCTGCAACTACAGGAAACGTTTGGTTGAGGTTATTGCTGCCAAAGGAGGGTCAACCAGTTATTAAGTCCAAAGGTTCACATACTTTTTCCACCCTGCACTGTGAATGTTTACATGTTCTGTTCAATAAAAACATGAAAACATATAATGTTTGTGTTGTATTATTTTAAGCAGACTGTGTTTTTCAAATTGTTGTGACTTAGATGAAGATCAGAGCACATTTTATGACCAATTCATGCAAAACTCCACATAATCCCAAAGGGTTCACATACTTTTTCTTGCCACTGTACTTAACATTGTGAGCGCAAATGCGAATGTGCGCTGGCACGAGTATGGTATTACAATCTATTTCGCTGTAATTAACGCATGGCCTGCTAATGGTGCTAATGGCAAATTTTAACATTTTAACAACCTCGCTAACCCCCGAATATCCAAGCCCATAAAAAGGAATGCACCAAAGCACATTGGCCCATTCAAATCATACCAAACCAATACAATGGATAAAGGTTGTGTGTGCATGTATTATTACTGCAGCATATATGCTCTGATTGACAGTGGCAGACGCAATTTGTTAACGTGAGACAGGCGTCCTGTTTGCGCGCGCAATTGATCGGAAGAAGAAAAAAGCAGCGAGGAATGTAATTCCAGCGGTGATTTGCACGCGCAAAACTTTAACGCTTGGCGCAAGACTTTTTGCGTGAAAATTGTAATTATGGCCCTCGAGGGGTTATCGACAAAGTAAGTACTGGTGAAAAATTGCAGCACTGACAAAAGCCAGAGTTTCACAAAACTGAAAATCCAAAGAATGACATGAGAAGCTTCACAGTGCAAAGTGCAGCTTCCCCTGTAGCTGCTTAGATCTTCGTTTTGTGAAATACTGTCTTTTTATTTTACCAGTATCTACAACATCACAACTTTGTACATGACCCCTTTAGTGTAACCATTTGGAGAAAAAAAAAAACTTGTTTATAGAACTGCGTGTTACTTCCAAAACACCACGATGTGACATTTTACATCAACCTTTTAAGATTTATTTATCTTCGTACCCTGACTGGGTCACATCTGTTAATGCTGCTTCCTTGCTGGACCCCCGTTCTCCCACCAGCAGTCTTTCGGGCCTTTCTCCGGCCCTTAGCTGAAGCTTAACGACAGATAGCATTCCCCAGAAATGAGGCAGCAGGCAGATCTGTAGATTAAGAACTGGGAAATACTGTGTGAAATACAGTGGGATGCTGTCTGTTCTAAACCTCCAGATATGCGTGTTGCCTCAATTCAGATGTGACCCAGTCCAGGTACAGATATCTTTTACAGTTACGATCAACAAACGTATTTTTTATTCTAAAGTTATATCTATTTATAACTCAGTCCATATTAAAAAGTACCACATACACAGGGCCGGTCACACGTTTGTGCACAATTGTGCGTGCGCATGAAATTCGTGCACAACAAGCGTCTGTTATCTAAGCCTCCCCGTCGATGTGCTAGGACGCGCGTTGACGGGGCTGCAAAGCGCTGAGAGCACCTAGTGCGCTCAGCGAGGTGGCCAGATGGGCGTCGAGTGGAAGGAACGTCCACTCTCATGGGCGTTCCTTCAGCTCCCCAAATTGCGCTCGTCTAACACTAGCTTTAACATCCAGGTTGGAGTAGGGTCCCAGATCGAGTAAGTATGGTGAAACCTTTAGTGAGGGTAAAAATGCCAAAAATTGCCTAAATCATTAACTGTGCTGCGTAAGAGAGCAGTGTTTTTTTGGCTTTTACCTTAAAAAATTATCTTGGTGGATGGCGGAAGGCGGTGAACTGGAGTCGCTATTGGAGGAAGTGCGGGAGGCGGCTCAGCATCGTGGTGTGGAGTGGACCAGAAGAAGCCTGTCGGAAGTGCTGGTGGCAGAGTCGGAAGTG
This sequence comes from Leptobrachium leishanense, assembly GCA_009667805.1. Taxonomy (NCBI): domain Eukaryota; kingdom Metazoa; phylum Chordata; class Amphibia; order Anura; family Megophryidae; genus Leptobrachium; species Leptobrachium leishanense. The sequence continues at coordinate 59,245,926 of CM019070.1, read as the reverse complement.
GGAGCTCGGCCTGTCAGGATTTCGAGGCCTCTGGAGCGGTTTAGTCCGGTAGGCGAATCCAGTGGTGAATCTGCGGCTGAGAGGCTGAGATTGGAGGCTGTGAGAGGCCGAGGATGGTTTGGTTCAGCGGATGTTGGCTGGTGGTGACGCAGTTAGGATTGAGGCAGGCGTGAGCGCTTCCAGACGTGTGGAAGGTAGGAGCTCGAGGCCGGTATCAGGGGCTAAGGGTCCTTCCGGTCGGAGGGGTGGTGTGGTGAGCTCTACCAGGAGAGAAGGAGTGCAGAGGTCGAGGAGCTCCTCGGGTAGAAGAAGAGTTCGGTGGTCCATCAGGGGTCCCAGAGGTGGAGCGATGGCTGTCTCAGGGACAGATGTTTCAGCGATAAGGCAGTTGGTGGATGGGGGTGTGGACGGTGGTGTGGCACAGGAGGATGGTGTGCGGGATGAGGTCACTCCGGAGCTCGAAGTAAATCGGTGTTCAGATGGTGGAGCTGATGGGGCTCCGGAATTTGGTATGGGGGAGTGTGGTAATGATTTTGGTACTTCGGGTTCTGAGGCTCATTGCACAAATGTTTTTTCGTCCACAGTTCCAATGGTTCAGGAGAGGAGTCCGCAGCCTGTTGGTGGAGTTGGAGTGAGGGGTTCGGACATTGTGGCACAGGAGGGTCCAGGAAGTTCGGGTGGACCTCGTGTGGCAACAGGTAATGGAATTGGTGGTGATATGAGTTCTTTCATGTCTTTTTACAGGGGGCCTTTGAGGCTTGGTCGGTTTCACCAGGGGGTGTGAACCAGGGAGAGGATTTGGCTCAAGCATGGAAGGGTGCTTGTGGGCCAGTTGGGAGAGCTGGTGGAGCTCTTGGTGGTGAAGCTATGGCTTCAAGAGGACCGAGTGGCGTGTTGGGTTCACTCGGTGAGTCCGCAGGGGTGGTGGATGTGGCCAGGAGGAATGCTTACGTGTCATTTTCTGGTCCTTTGGGTTTTCATTTGAAACAGGAGGTTAAGGAAGGCATTTGGCGGGGTGAGTATGTGGAGCTTTTTTCACTGCTTCCTTTGGATGAGGTGGCTGGGGTTAAAGATGATCCGTCTAAGGACAGTTTAAAAGAAGAAGAGGAAAGGAAAAAGAGGTATCGGAAGATTCCTAAGTCGTTTGGGAATTGGCTCCGGGCTGTTTGTATTTTGGCAAGTGTGGTTGGGGATAAGAACGCACAGCACTGTTCAGCTCTTTTTTGTTATGAGGATGGAATTTGGGAGGCTTATCGGACTTATGGCGTTTGGGCGTGGTGGAAATACGATGAACAGTTTAGCAACGTTTGGCGGCTCACCCAGGCATGGGGTGGGATCAGATGGACATAACGCTGTGGTTGCATTTGATGGGGGCTCAGAAGGCTTTGCCCTTTCCAGGGGGTGCCAGTGGGGGAGGGGTCAGTTCTCCACTGGCAGCTGCTAAAAAGGGATCATGCTGGCAGTTTAACGAGGGTCAGTGCAAGTTTGGTAATGGGTGCAGGAGAGTGTCATCCATTTTAAATCTCTAATATACCCGACAAGAGGAGGTGGTGGTATGGTAGCTGATGCGGTTTGGTTGGGAGTTAAGGAAATTGTTATTTGGGTTTCTAACTCCAAGACTGATCAGTTGGGCAGGGGGCGTAGAGTTGGTTTATCCAGTTTGGATAACTGCGTGGTTTGTCCAGTGAAGAACGTTAAAGAATTTTTTTGGAGGTACGGGTGGAGTCTGGAGTGGCCTTTTTTATGTCACGCGGACGGGGCAGCTTTATCGAGGTATCAGTTTGATACCATTTTTAAGAAGGGTTTGTTGAGTTTAGGGAGAAATCCGGAGGAATTTGGTTCTCACTCGTTTTGTATTGGGGCAGCAACAGAAGCTTCAAGGTTGGGTTTGTCGGCAGCGGAAATTCATGAATTGGGAAGATGGAACTCGAGGGCTTTTCAGTCCTACGTGCGACCAGGTTTGGTGTTATGAATTTTGGAAACACTTGTTAATGTTGGGAGGTTATTTGGAGAAATGTTTGCTGTATGATCTGTTCTGTTATGTTTTTCACTTTAAAAAAAAAAAATCAAACTTTTACATGGAATATGAATTTATACCTTTTAATATGGAATATATATATTTATTCTATTTTATCTTTGTATATCTGTTTGTTGTTTGTGGAGGAGTGTGAGGGTTGGAGGATTTGGAGGCGAGGAGTATGGTCATTGTTTATGTTATGTTTTCTTTGCAGGTATGAACATCGTTTATTTGGTGGGGTGTGTAGTGGTTTGGCGGAGAGTCTTTTCTTTTTTCTGAGTATTTTGTGTGGTGGAGATGTTGGTATTATTATTATTATTATTCTTTATTTATAAAGCGCCAGCATATTCAGCAGCGCTGTACAATAGGCACAGTATAGACAGGGTAACAATACATTGAACAACATTTGACAAACAGTACAGGAGGAGATGAGGGCCCTATTCCCGTAGGAACTCACAATCTGGGAGGGTTGGGTTGGAAACAGGAGGAGAGGACTGTAAGGTGAGAGTGATTGATGGTTGCGTCAGTGAGTTGGGTGGTAGGCTTCCCTAAATAGGAACGTTTTAAGGGAGCGTTTGAAGGAAGAGAAGTTAGGGGAAAGTCTGACAGTATGAGGGAGATTGTTCCAGAGATTGTGGGCTGCGTGTGATAAATCCTGCAGTCTATCATGGGAAGAGGTGATGCGGGGAGAAGCTAGGCGCAGGTCACTGTTTGACCTTAGGGAGCGGGCTGGGGTGTATTTGGTGGTTAGTGAGGACAGGTAGTGGGGAGCTGAGTTAGTGAGGGTTTTGAAGGTAAGGATAAGGATTTTGAACTTAATTCTGCAGTGGATGGGGAGCCAGTGAAGGGACTCGCAGAGGGGAGCGGCAGAGACAGAGCGGCAGGTGAGGTGAATTAGCCTGGCGGAGGCGTTCAGGATGGATTGTAGGGGGGAGAGGTGGGACAGAGGGAGGCCAGATAATAGATTATTGCAATAGGTAATTTGGTAATTTGTTTTGTTTTTTTGTGGATCCTTCGAGAGTTGGAGACTCATTGTTTTTTGGGCGCGGAGAAGGGCGTTGGTGCGAACATCTGGAGTACAGATGGGTTTGCATGGGTCGGCAACACAGGTACGGTGGTTCAGAATACGTGGACTCCTATGGGAGGAGTTTAAGCTGACGGTTTTGGGTGCCCTTAGGCACGGTGAAGTTCCCCATGTGCTGGTGGTACGCATGGGAGGGAACGATTTGGGTGTGGTCCCTCACGGAAAGTTGCTGGAGCAGATGAAGGCGGATCTGCGGCAGCTGAGGGATTTGGGTGTGGTCCCTCTTGGTGTGCTGCTGGAGCAGATGCAGGCGGATGTGCGGCAGTTGAGGGATTTGGGAGTGGTCCCTCACGGAAAGTTGCTGGAGCAGATGAAGGCGGATCTGCGGCAGCTGAGGGATTTGGGAGTGGTCCCTCACGGATAGTTGCTGGAGCACATGAAGGCGGATCTGCGGCAGCTGAGGGATTTGGGAGTGGTCCCTCATGGAAAGCTGCTGGAGCAGAAGCAGGAGGATCTGCGGCAGTTGAGGGAGTGGTCGCCATGGACAGTGGTGGTGTGGTCCGAGGTGTTGCCAAGGATGGTGTGGAGGCATTCACCTGAATGATGTGGGCAAGGATCTGTTCATCCTGGGACTCAAGGAGGGGATTGAACAAGCCCTGTTTTTTCTGGTGGGGGAGCACTACCATAAGGGGGTTATGTGAGGAGCTTGTGGCGGGGGCTTGTAGGCAGTGCTGGCTAGGGGTTTCTTTTTATTTAGGATAATTTTGGTCAGATGGTTGGGAGTTGGGAAGTTTTTGTGGTTGGTTGGTTTGGAGGTGTGTGGTGGTTGTGGGGAGTCCTTTTCAGCACTGGGTTATTGTTTTATTTTTGTTATGGAAATTTTTATGTCATGGTGGTGGGTTTATTGTGTGGAGTTTTTAGCTGTGGCCTATATATAATAAATATATATATTATTCCAGAGTTATGTGTTTGTGTATTTTTGAGTATTTATTGTCTCCCTGCGTATGACTCGGTCATCAGTAGGCGACTTATTTAATTATCTTACCCATCATCCTCTGAGGTGTGGTTGATTACTGTGTAGAATATTCATGTATCAGAGGACCGACATCTCTATGAATGGAAATAACCTATTGATGTGAAGCAGCAGAGAGCCCAGTTATGCTGACTCAATCAAATCGTGAGAGCTATAGAAAAATGACAATTAACCCCTTCACTGCATAGCCATTTCATCTTGGTGTGCTGAGCTCATTTTTACTGGTTTTGCTCATCATGTTTAAACGCGATTTGAAGCCACGTTTTATTGTACGACACAGACAATTATATATCCTTTTTTATTTACGTCAGACTCATTTTACGGCAGATTCATAATACAGTCAGGTCCAGAAATATTGGGACATCAACACAATTCTAACATCTTTGGCTCTATACACCACCACAATGGAGTTGGAATTAAACAAACACAATGTGCTTTAACTGCAGACTGTCAGCTTTAATTTGAGGGTATGTACATCCAACTCAGATGAACGGTGTAGGACTTACAGCGGTTTGCAGATGTGCCTCCCACTTAAATGTATATGTTGTCGTCTCCCCAGCCTTGTCATTATTGCTGCTGCCCCTTTCCGTGTTTTGTTTTTAATCCCAAAGTGGAATAGTTCCTCATGAGGGTATAGATATAAACCCATCAGTTTATTATAGGAAGAAACACATTTGGAATATTTACAAATATTTCTTAAGGATAAATAATTTAAAAAGATTTTCCAAAAAAAATTACTTTGGTTTTCTGGATAATCTCTTGGTAGTGTTGGGGTTAATCAATTATAGCCCAGAATTCCCCTGTGAACACTGGCGATTTAACAATGTATATCAACAGAAATTATCATTAATTCATCCAAGGATCTAGGAACAATTTCTGTACCTGCCAATTTTGCTGTCATTACCTGCAGGTTCTCATCTCCTTGATGGACATTCTGTCACGTTTCAGCCCTGCCCTCTGGTGGTGAGAGTGATCTAGGCCAGTTCTTGCATTTGTCTGGGTTAGCCATTCCACCCCTCGCGGCTCCAGGATTTCCTTTGCAGCTGGTCTGGCCTAAGGTCACATGTTCTGCCATGTTCCCTATAGGCATGCAAACACTAGGCATGCAAACACTACATTAGCTCTTTGCTCTTGCATGGGTCATTACTCTCTGAGATTCTGTTGCTGATATCTATGTTATGTGATTCCTGTGTATGATCTTGTGCTATTATTGCATTCTGTGTACCGAACCCTGCTAGTCTGACTTCCCTCTCTGGTTTCTGATTCCTGGCCTGTATGACTTCCCGCTCTGGTTTATGTCTTTGGCTCTGTATCTTGACTACATCTCTGGTATTATTCCTTGTGTCCTGTATCCTGTTGAGTGTATCACCCGGCAGCATTGTTTTCATTACTGTAGAAGGCAGTGGTGACTCTAGGAACAATATTTAGGGGGGCACATAAGATACTGCAGTCAAAAATGGGGGGGCACTAATAATTTTCACCACTAAACCATACCACTGAATAAAACTAAGTGCTATCACCTGATGTGAGCTAAAACACCATCACTAAAGGAAAAATTTACTTGAGTTGCTAAAACCTAGTGCCTGACGACCTACTAACAGATCACCTTGTCCGCGGTAGTCCATGAACAAGGTCGTTTAGCGCATGCTAGGGAAACTAATGCGGTTGTGTACAGGATAGAAGTGTTTTTTTTCCAGTGCAGAGTGCCAGACTATACCTATCCCCCACCCTCACAAGTTTGAATATGAACACATCCAGCGAATAACCTCTCACCCCTGCATTATTAAAATCCTCCACGGTGGTCGTATCATCCATGTTTTGATGCACACATATATTAAGGCTGATGGGCATTGCATGATAAATGCCACCCAGTAGCATGTAGAATCATTACACTGCATTTAATAGATCCAAAAGGAAGGCCAGGTGAGCCACACAAATTTCCCTGCTGCAGCATATAAATAATACATGTTTCAGGGCAAGACTTATTCATTTGTCCCTTTAAACATGGTCCACACAGTCACCTAATAATCAACCGCTTCCATACTATGATTAACCCCAGTATAAAATGTTTAGAATTAGGCAATATATTAGAATTAGGATATATGTGGATAAAGGATACATTTATAATAGAGCCTACTGCAACAGCAGTGACATTGTTGACCAGATCCATTACTATGGTGTATGGGGCCAAGAGAACACCTGTGCTGCATTCCTTTCAATTGCCTGTTAATTGGCTATTAATTTTGGGCGAGGACCGGTTTTTTCTTTTTTTTTGGAGTTAGCACCAGGGTTGAGCAGTAGGTAAAATGTTGCAATTAGCGCCCCTCAAAAAATTAGTGCTGGCACCAAGTGATCTGTTAGCTGCAAAAGCGGTAGAGATCTCTAATGCTCCCCATGTTAAGTAGAGGACGCGGAAAGTACAGTAAGCTCACGCTACAAATCACTAATAGCAACGCACTAAGTGATTTTTCTCATTTGTAGCAGGAGGCAAACGATCTGTTGATCAGGTGCTATACTCAATTAACTTGGCGCTAACGCAAAACCATGCCGACGCAAGGGTTAACTCACACCAGGTAATAGTGCCCTAAATAAGTATATATAAATAAGGTTCCAAAACCCCAGAGTAATGTGATGTAATGAGTAATGTGATGCAATGATGCTTTTTTACTGTACTAACCTGATACTTAAATTCAATATTTTATTTGCTGCAATTCGGCAGTTTTTGCTGAATGTCTGATTGCTGCTTCAGCGACTCCACTTTTAGCAAATTACAGTGACCATTCGCTAAATAAAGAATTCACCTTATTTTCAGCTAAATAAATTCCCTGAAATGTGACGAAAAGCAGAGGACCTACAGATCATTAGACCCTTTAGATTCTAACTTTCATAATAACCCCTAAAATGCCATAAACCCAGGGAAATACAATAAACATAATAAACAATGTGGCATTTAGCCTACCCTTTAACCCCTAATATGCAATTGATCAAGGGAAAACATGAAATGAATACACTGAGGCATGTAGCCAACCCATTAACCCCTAAAATGCCATTAATCAAGGAAAAAATAAAATGCATACTGTGAGGGATGAAGCCTACCCATTAACCCTTAATATACAACTAAAACCAAGGCAAAAACTAATGTAATACACAATGTAACGTATAGTCCGAACATTAACCACTTCACTGCTGAGCCATTTCAACCCTGTGAAAATGTTTATGTTTAAGTGCACGTTTTTAGTTAACGTTTTATGACTGTTACTTTACACTTAATATGGTCATGTTGGATATCATTGGAAAGGCCAGAATCTGCCCTTTCCAATGACACATAGATGCACGGGAACGGAGATAATGTGGTCCGAAAAGTGTGGGAAGCTGGATGATGATTTTTTGTGTGGGGGGCACATGGGGGCAAGGAATAACCTAGGGGGGCAATTGCCCCCCTTGCCCCCCTGTAGAGACGCCTATGATAGAAGCCCATTCAAAGGACCTTGTCCCGGATCAGGGTTTCCTTTTGCGTGCAGCTGGGTGCTAATATCTTGTTTAACCCTTGTCCTTCCTGTTCTCTTGTTCTGTGTATTCTTGTGAGGCTCCCTTCCCTAGATAAACGGCCATCCCATGGAACATATCCGTAGTTAGGGTTCCTTTTAATATTCTGTTTTCTTTATGTACTCCTGGCCTTCCTGTTGTCCAGTAGTTATCTTGTCTATTATCTGTGCTGTGTTCTGTGTCGATGCAGTCAGCAGCAAACCTGCGTCATGGGCTGCACATCACGTTTAAAGGTCCCACCATGGCTCACGCCAGGTGCCCCCTGACACATTCTTCCTATCCATCAAGGATGAGAGTCCAGATGCATCAGCCCATAACTCACTCCTCGTAAAAACACATTAAATCATGAGAAACAACTAAACACTGAGACAGCACAAACTGTATGCTTTCGAGGTTGCAGCACAGTGATGCGAGATGTGGACAATCTCTGCTCCTGTTCAAGTACCTTTTCTTCTTTAATTTCTAAGGCAGAAACAAAATGTCACCTTCCTATAAACCTTTACATCAGTGTTTCCCAAACCTGCCCTCAGGACCCCCTGACAGACCAGGATTGCCAGATAGCTGAAGCACAGCACAGGTGATATGATTTGCTGCTCAGTGATTGCAGGATTCAGTCTGCATTTCCCCATGGTGATCCTTAAAACCTGGTCTGGTTGAGGGTCCCGAAGACAGGTTTAGGAAACACTGCTTTACATAAATAACAATTTGTGTTGATCATTTTAAATCCCAGGGTTGTATTGATTCAAATTGTACTAGCTATAAATAAATGAAATATATCTCACTCATTTTCTGGGTTTCCTCCAAGCATTCATTCTGCTTCACTAAGAACTTCAAAAAATGCATTTCCTGTATCTGATAAACTCAGCAGAACTGTATCAGGGTTATTCAAAGCGATCCGAATGGCTGCCGAAAGGGAACCGAACGCTGAAAATCAGCGTTCGGTTACCTTTCTTGGCCATTCGGCTATCCAGAGAGCAGGCAGTTTGACAAATCCTGGCGAATTGCCTGCACATACGGTGCCTGTTCGTTGCCTGTTCGAGGGCAGTGAAATCCCCATAGAGAAGCAATGCTTCGGCTATTCAGAGAACAAAAACCAGCAGTGAAAGGTTCCCGAAATGCCCTGCCATTCGGTCGTTTAATTCGGCAGGTTTATTCAGGCGAATCCCATAGACTTCAATGTTAAAAATATTCCCGTTTTTATTCAATATCTAATAAACCGTTGATTATAATATTCTGTAGTAAAGAGTCTCTTTATTTATAGATTTTTTATGATATTTTTAAAAAATTTCGGGATTTTTTTTAAACTTATTTTCTCTGTAACAGCCCTTTTTATTATCATTCATTGGACCTCATATGTAAATTTCAGACATTTTCGCTCAGTAGTTTCTTTGCAAACAGCGTTTCACTTTTCAAACATTCAAGCGTACTGTTTTTCTAATTTATCCACTGCATTCGTCTGAGATGTTGGCTTTTTCCGGCGGCTGCGCTGCGTGTGATCGGCTCCTGCTCGAGTTTTTCCGGCATTTTTGGTGGATTAATCCAGATGTTTTTGCGGGTTTCAGTGTGCGTTCGCCCTCGTGCGGTGAGTTTTCGGCGGGTTTGCGGCGACTTCTCCCTCCATTATGGCAGCCCTGTGGTGCTTGCTGTATACACCGCATGGTGGCCGAAATGGGATCGCCAAATCGAACCGAATTGAAGAGAACGAAAAGTCACCGAGCGTGCAGTGGCTTTTCGATTCTCTTTGAATAACCCTGTACTTCTATAAAGTATACTGTATGTACTTTATGAAGTCTCACAAATTGAAAGTAACAGGAAATACTTTTGAGTCCCTCTGTTATTTTTTAAAGATATAGGGCCCTATTCGCGTTAAAATGCTTGCGCAACGTGTGAATTTGTGCGCCAAGCATTGAAAGTTAATGTGCGTAAATCAACACTGGTATTACAATCCTCGTGCATTTTTTCATCCGTCGAGCAATAACGCGCAGAAAACGGACGCACAAAAACTCGCGCGCAGCAACGTTGCGCACAGAAATCAGTGTGCGGACTATCTTTTTCACACGATTCAGCCTATCAGAATTAAGAACCACAATTATCTCACATTAAATTTTTGCACTTGTCGAAGTCAATCTGAGCATATATGCTGCAGCAATAATAAATGCACACACAACTCCTCAATTTTATTGGTTTGGTATGTGTAGAATGTGTAACTATACTTTGCAGCATTTTTTTTTTGAGCTGGTGTATTTGGGTTCGACCAGGTCGTTTAGATTTGCATTAACACCAGCTTTTAGGAGTTGCTAAAATTATGCGCGCAAAGGCAGTGCGTTACAAACTGCGCATAGATTGTAATACCATCCGTGTACCAGCGCACAAATGCATTTGCACTCACAGTGTTAAGTATAGGACGTGCGCAGTACATTACGCTCGCAAAGGGTTTGCGCAGGTTCACCAGCGTTAGACGAGTGTGCACGTTAGTTGCGCTGACTTTGTAATATAACGTTCAATTGTAATATGACGTTCTGTAATATGACGTTCTGGTTTTGCCCCTCGCGTTAATGAGTTTTTGCGCCGGCACAGACGTTTGCGCGAAGATTGTAATAGGGCCCATGTTGTATGGGTAGAGTCTGAAATTGGGTATAAGTGACTTAAAGGGGTTAGGGTTGGCATGGGTACAAGTGAATTTTGCTATTATCAATGGATATAGGTAATCCTAGAGGGGTTATTCTGAGACTCAATCTGCACTCCCCCTCTCATTATAAACCCTTTAGTTTCCTATAAAAACACAACTAATTCTAGAGCTAGTCTCCTTTTGTTGTCTGGATGATATGCCATGCGTACAGTTTAGCATGTTTAGTGACCCAGAGGGGTTGGGTGCTCCAGCCAATCCAGTGGTTCTTAATGCAGGAAGGCTTTGATACCATTGGATCAGGCTAATTCCCAAAGGTCTCCAAGTCCTGAAACTTGGGCTGAGGGCTCCCTGAGCTAATGTTCTGGGCAAGACTAAGCCCCTATATTTGGATGGCTGATTTAGCCCCCTCAGTCACCCTCAGAGGGAGGAAGGGAGCAGGGAGCTAAAAGCAGTGTGGCCGACACTGTAGAGTGTCCCTGTAACATGCAAATGTACCAGAAATTATCCTATCTTAAATTATTATGAATCCCTCATATGTCAATTGACAATAAATTGCTTCTAAGTAGAAAAAATCTCTATCTTTTCTTTATTTTTGTTGACACCACACTACTACACCATATCACCACTGCCTAACTACATCGAATTTCCACATGGCATAAAATATTATTTCTATAAAAAAAAGATGCTAGGACTCAAATCAATCAATCACTTTCCATCTTGGCACATATAGCACAGGTTTTGGCTAGCCATCCACAAAACAGTCTTGTATGAGCCTGTGCTACGCGTAATACCTTCCTGTGCTCTGCAAACCTCTAGATGTCAGTCATGACTTGCCAATGTTCAATTTAGGTTGCTATCACCCACCTTCGAGCTGCCGCTGGAAAGTCCTCACTCCAAGGGCATAACAAACTATCAGAAAAAATACTCCAGCGTATGGCATTAAATTCTGGTTCTTATTCAATCAGCATCGTAGAACACAATGTTTCGTCTTGCAACCAGGTCTTTGCCAAAGGTTTATTTTTCCATTTCTAACACGGTGTTCATGTTTTCCTGAACTAAAAGAAATGTAATTATTGCTATATTGAAAATATAAGGTTTTGCCTAAAACAAAACATTTTCTAAAATTTTCTTCAAACATAATTTACACACTTGAAACTTAAAGGGACACTGTAGCCACCATTTAATATAAAAGGTCATGGTGCCTAGAGTTTTATATTCCTGACACCTGTTCTGAAAACCAAGAAATGTGTAAATTGCTTAATTTTAAACTAAAGGGGTTATACAGAGATAGCGATCTGGCCCCGAAACATCATCGAGCATATGGTGACATTTCGGGACCATTCGGCTATTCAGAGAGCAGGCAGTTTGCCAAATTTTAGCGAATTGCCTGCAGGTACAGTGCCTGTTCGAAGGCCGTGAAATCCCCCATAGAAAATAATGGTTAATCTATTCAGAGAACACCAGGGAAAAGCTGTCGAACTGCCCTGCTGTTCGGTGGTATCATTCGGCAGGTTTATTCAGGGGAATCCCATAGGCTTCAATGTTAAAAATATTCCCGTTTTTATTCAATATCTAATAAACCCTTTATTATTTTAATCTGAAGTAAACAGTCTCTTTATGAATTATTTTTTTTAGGATCTCTTAGGCATTTTTTTGGGCAACCGAACCACCATACCAGTGTTGCTGACCCATGCAAACCCATCTGTACTCCAGATGTTCGCACCAACGCCCTTCTCCTGGCCCAAAAAACCAACGAGTCTCCAACGATCCATACAACTCTCGAAGGATCTGGAAAAAACAACAAATTACCAACATCTCCACCACACAAAATACTCCGAAGAAAAAACTCCCCGCCAAACCACCACACAACCCAAATAAACGATGTCCATACCTGCAAAGAAAAAACAAACAATGACCATACTCCTCGCCTCCAAATCCTCCAACCCCCACACTCCTCCACAAACAACAAACAAATATACAAAGATAAAATAGAATAAATATATATATTCCATATTAAAAGGTATAAATTCATATTCCATGTTTGATATTATTTTTTTTTCTTTTTTAAAGTGAAAAACATAACAGAACAGATCATACAGCAAACTTTTCTCCACATAACCTCCCAGCATTAACAAGTGTTTCCAAAATTTATAACAACACCAAACCTGGTTGCATGTAGGACTGAAAAGCCCTCGAGTTCCATCTTCCCAATTCTTGAATTTCCGCTGCTGACAAACCCAACCTTGAAGCTTCTGTTGCTGCCCCAATACGAAAGGAGTGAGAACCAAATGCCTCCAGATTTCTCCCTAATCTCAGCAAACCCTTCTTAAAAATGGTATCAAACTGATACCTCGATAAAGCCGATCCGTCCGGGTGACATAAAAAGGCCACTCCAGACTCCACCCGTACCTCCAAAAATTCCTTAACGTTCTTCACCGGACAAACCACGCAGTTATCAACACTGGATAAACCAACTCTACGCCCCCTACCTGTAACGTTGAGGGCTTCCAGCCTCTCCAGTGTGCTTGAAAGCAGCATGTCTGATGCTGCTCGCTGACCAACACCCGGTTTAAATAGAGACAGGCAGGGAGGTGGCTGCATTAGGCACGGCTTGAGAGGGGGGCGCGGTCTGGTGAAGGTCTTTGAAAACCCACAGTTCCTTCTCAGCAGTGCCAGATCGTGGTTATCCATACCTGAGCTCCCTGTACCTGAATTCTCTCGTGATTTAACCTGTTATTGACCTCTGCTTGTTTCTGACCATTCTACCTTCTGTTGCCCTAGACTATTTTCCTTGTACTACGCTACTGCACTGACCCGGCTATTCCATTTGACTATTCTGTACTCTGTATTCCTGATTCTGGCTCGTCTGACTACCCCGTGTTGCTGACCTTGTTTTGTATTACGACATTGTCTTTTGATTAACCCTTTCTGTCTAGCTAGTACATATTTACCTGGCCAATTTTTAAGGACCAGACAGTTAGGGATTTTTCTACGGCTACCCTATTTGTAGCTTTTTGGCTCTGTGGAGTGTTGGGCTTTAAGGACTGCGTGGTGGTATCCGGGAACCGTGACATTACGATCTGGCCAAATGGATCCCACAGACTTAGCACAGCATTTGAGTACCTTTGTATCCAGACAGGACGAGCAGGACCATAGGATGGATCAGTTTGCTCTCGCCTTACAAACTATCCTGACTCGTACGGCTCACCTGGAACCAGCTGGGGTTGCACCTCCGCCTGCTATACCTGTGTCTCCTGTCGTTCAGACATCCCAGGTACACATGACCGCTCCTATGAGGTTTGACGGTACACCCTCGGAGTGCCGGGGATTTTTGGTCCATGTGGATATTCATTTTAAGTTAAATCCACAAATGTTTGTCACTGACATAGCCAAAGTGGGGTTCATTATTAACCATCTGTCTGGCAGAGCGTTGACATGGGCGAATCCCTTATGGGAGGCAGAGAAGCCTATCGTACGGAACTATAAAGAATTCATAGCCGAGTTAAAACGTACATTTAATCCTACCAGAAAGGCCAAGTTAGCTGGCAAATCCTTGTTCCGCATACGTCAAGAGAACAGGACTGTGTCTGATTATGCCATAGAATTTAAAACATTGGTTTCTGACATGAACTGGACTGATGAGGCACTGGTTCTGGCTTTTATGGAGGGGTTATCAGAGTCATTGATGCATGAATTGGCTCCTCATAAATTACCTGAGGTATTGAGTGAACTCATTGATTATTGTATAGATCTGGATGATCAGATAAGGGACAGAAGAACTCCAAGAGAGAAACCTAAGAGACCGTTACCAAGGTTGGCTCCTGTCTTTCAGGCACCACCCAGAGAGTTATCTCCTCCCTCTGAGCCTATGCAACTAGGCCATACTAGGCTTACAGAGGAAGAGAGAACAAGGCATCTTCGTGAGGGATTGTGCCTGTATTGTGGTTTGAAAGGACATTTACGACTTCAATGTCCCACTCGCCCTAGAATGCATGATAAGTCGGAAAACTACCGCACCTAAGGCAGCTGAGGAGACAGGCCTTGGGCGTGATGTGCATGTCTCCTGTCAAAGACACTAAACTTTTGTTACCAGTATCCGTGGCTTGGGAGACCAAGACCATGCATACTACCGCTTTTGTTGATTCTGGGGCTGCTGGTAATTTTATCGATGTTGAATACGCTTCTTCCATTTCTCTCCCACTGGTTGTAAGAGAGACACCCTTAGCCGTCTAAGCCATAGGCGGTAGGCCGTTATCCTGCCCTAGGATTACTCAAGATACGGTTACAGTGGTTCTTACCACTGGTCTCTTACATAAAGAAGAGATCATATTTCAGGTTATCTGTTCACCTTCCAACATAATCCTGTTATTGATTGGGCTAAAGGAGAGATACTATCTTGGAGTCCTACTTGTTTTGGGACTTGTTTAATACCCATTCAACATATTGGTGTCCTGAACACACCTACAGCTCCCCCATTGTCTACAGAGGTTCTTGACCAGTATGCTGACATCAGAGCTGTATTTGATAAAAGAGAGGCAGAGAAACTACCTCCACAAAGACCGTATGATTGCGCCATAGATATTCATCCAGGTACCATGCCTCCTCGAGGCAAAGTATATCCTCTATCCATAAAAGAGAACCAAATCATGGAGGAGTACATAAAAGAGAATTTGGAGAGAGGTTTTATCAGACGTTCCTCTTCTCCAGCAGGGGCTGGGTTCTTTTTTGTGTCTAAAAAAGGAGATTTACGCCCGTGTATTGATTATAGGGGACTTAACAAGATCACCATCAAGAATTTGTACCCTATCCCTCTTATATCAGAACTGTTCGACAGGTTAAGGGGATCAGCAGTATACACAAAACTCGATTTAAGAGGGGCTTACAACCTGATACGTATAAAAGATGGGGATGAGTGGAAAACAACATTTAACACCAGGAGTGGGCATTATGAATATCTGGTCATGCCTTTCGGTCTTTGTAATGCTCCCGCTGTATTCCAAGATTTTAATAATGATGTGCTCAGAGATTTTTTGCAATCCTTTGTTATAGTATACCTAGACGATATACTGATTTACTCTCCCGATCTGAAAACCCACCATGAACATGTCAGACAGGTATTCGCAAAATTACTAGACAACGGTCTTTATTGCAAACTGGAGAAGTGTTTATTCGACATTACCACTGTAAAATTTCTTGGGTACATTATCACTCCAGAAGGTTTTGAGATGGATCCTTCCAAACTCACGGCCATCTCAGAATGGCCTCTCCCTCAAGGCCTCAAAGCCATACAGAGGTTTTTGGGGTTTTCCAACTATTATAAGAGATTTATCAAGAATTATTCCACTGTAGAGTCTCCTATCATTAATATGATATGTAAAGGTCTGAAGAATCAGGTCTGGTCTTCACAATCCAAACAGGCATTCGAAGCTGTTAAGCAGGCTTTCACTTCCGCTCCCGTGTTATGGCATCCTGATCCCAGAATTCCATTTGTCCTTGAGGTTGATGCTTCCGAGATAGAGCGAGTCTCCAGGGAAGCCTCTACATCCTTGTGGGTTCTTTTCAAGAAAATTATCACCAGCAGAACGCAATTATGATATCGGTAACAGAATTGCTTGCTATTGTGTCTGCCCTGTCAGAGTGGAGACATTTGTTGGAGGGTACTCTTGACCCTTTGTTGATAATCACTGATCATAAGAACCTTACGTACATCGGGGATGCTAAACGTTTGAACTCGAGACAGGCCAGGTGGTCATTACTACTGTCTCGGTTTAATTTTGTGTTGACTTACAGACCAGGTGACCGCAATATAAAGGCTGATGCCTTATCTCATCAATATGACCCGTATGAATCAAATACACAAGACCACAATCCTATAGTTCCTCCTGATCGTATTGTGGCTTCCACGGTCTTGTCAGTTTCCTTGCCTTTCCTGAAACGCCTCCAAGCAGCTCAAATGGGGGCTCCACCTAACAAGCCTCCAGATATGTTGTTTGTGCCTGAAAAGGAAAGACAAGAATTAATCATAATGTTTCATGATTCTAAACCAGCAGGTCATCCTGGAATTACTAAGACTCTTACCAGTATCTCCAGACAGTTCTGGTGGCCCACCATGCGACAGGACGTATGTCTGTTTGTTTTGGCTTGTCAAGTCGGTGCAAGAAGCAAAACCAGTAAAATCTTGCCTGTCGGTCTATTGCAGCCTTTACCTATGCCTAAGAGGCCTTGGTCTCATCTATCTATGGATTTTATTGTGGACTTGCCGAAGTCCAAGGGTCATACTGTGGTTCTGACAGTTGTAGACCGCTTCTCCAAAATGGCTCATTTTGTTCCGTTACCTAAGCTTCCTACAGCCAAATAACTAGCGGTTGTCTTTGCTAGAGAGATTGTACGAATACATGGGGTTCCGTCTGAAATAGTCTCTGACAGAGGAGCTCAGTTCATCTCTCGTTTCTGGAGGGATTTCTGTGCGGAGATGGGGGTGCGATTGGCCTTCTCTTCAGCATACCATCCACAAACCAATGGGGCAGCAGAGAGGGCAAATCAGGGTCTCGAGCAGTACATACGTTGCTTTACCACACAACAAGACAATTGGTCGGAGTTGTTGCCCTGGGCTGAGTATGCACGTAATAACGCCGTTAATGAGACTACTGGCCACTCTCCTTTTTCTGCCATCTATGTTTTTTTCCCTCCGGCTCTACCGTTTCAGTTTGCTGAACAGGCCATCCCGGCTCTCGATGAACATCTCACACAACTACAAGAGATTTGGAGACATAGTCGCGAAAACATGGAGCGCAATGTTGCTGTCCAGAAACGCAAGGCTGACAGGCATAGGTTACAAGCTCCTTCCTACAACGTGGAGGATAGAGTTTGGTTGTCCACTAGGAATGTGAAGTTGCGGGTGCCTTCTATGAAAATGGCACCTCGGTTTATAGGTCCATACAAGATCATTCGCCGCGTTAACCCTGTGGCTTATGCTCTTGCCCTTCCTAAACATCTTCGCTTGCACAACATCTTCCACACCTCTCTACTGAAGCCTTTGTTGTGTAACAGGTACATGCGGGTCATTCCTCCTCCTCCACCTGTTCAGGTTGATGGGGAGACAGAGTATGAGGTTAGGAAAGTTCTGGATTCTAGGCTGTTCAGGGGTGCTCTGCAATACTTGGTCGATTGGGTGGGTTATGGTCCGGAGGACCGGTCCTGGATTCCGGCTTCCAACATGTCTGCCTCTAGGTTGGTCAGGGCGTTCCATGCCTCGCACCCCGATCGCCCTGGTGGTCGTCCTGCCACTCGCCCGGTTGGTCGTCCTGCCACTCGCCCGGTTGGTCGTCCTGCCACTCGCCCGGTTGGTCGTCCTGCCACTCGCCCGGTTGGTCGTCCTGCCACTCGCCCGGTTGGTCGTCCTGCCACTCGCCTGGTTGGTCGTCCTGCCACTCGCCCGGTTGGTCGTCCTGCCACTCGCCCGGTTGGTCGTCCTGCCACTCGCCCGGTTGGTCGTCCTGCCACTCGCCCGGTTGGTCGTCCGGTGGACTCCCATGGAGAGGGGGTACTGTAACGTTGGGGGCTTCCAGCCTCTCCAGTGTGCTTGAAGGCAGCATGTCTGATGCTGCTCGCTGACCAACACCCAGTTTAAATAGAGACAGGCAGGGAGGTGGCTGCATGAGGCGCGGCTTGAGAGGGGGGCGCGGTCTGGTGAAGGTCTTTAAAAACCCACAGTTCCTTCTCAGCAGTGCCAGATCGTGGTTATCCATACCTGAGCTCCCTGTACCTGAATTCTCTCATGATTTAACCTGTTATTGACCTCTGCTTGTTTTCTGACCATTCTACCTTCTGTTGCCCTAGACTATTTTCCTTGTACTACGCTACTGCACTGATATGACCCGGCTATTCCATTTGACTATTCTGTACTCTGTATTCCTGATTCTGGCTCGTCTGACTACCCCCGTGTTGCTGACCTGGTTTTGTATTACGACATTGTCTTTTGATTAACCCTTTCTGTCTAGCTAGTACATATTTACCTGGCCAATTTTTAAGGACCAGACAGTTAGAGATTTTTCTACGGCTACCCTGTTTGTAGCTTTTTGGCTCTGTGGAGTGGTGGGCTTTAAGGACTGTGTGGTGGGATCCGGGAACCGTGACACTACCCAACTGATCAGTCTTTGAGTTAGAAACCCAAATAACAAGTTCCTCAACTCCCAGCCAAACCGCATCAGCTCCCAAGCCACCACCTCCTCTCCTAGAATTGCACACCAGCTCACCCACTCGAAATGCCCCAAAAAAAACAAACAGAAAGCCACCCTCATAAGCAGAACCTCATAAGGTGAGGAACAAAAATTCCCTACAAAATCCCATAGACCCTCCATTAACTGCTTCGAAACTGGACGCCGAGCGTCTACCCTGCACCTCCCCCTCACATAACTCCGAACTGCACACCTGATAACAAAATCCTTGGTGACATCTCTTTTCCCCGATACCTGGAAAAGGAAAGCCAAGGCAGCCAACGACTGCCGTACCACCCCAGGAGATGCCCCCTGATTCGAATAACCGAATGAGGTATGACCTAAGCAAACTCTCCTCATCCAATCCACCCACCGAAACGTACCTGAACCGTTCAGCCAATGCATCCCAATCCCTCCAAACTTGTGAATAGGCCTTCCAAGAGGACTCAGACAAAGAACCTCTCACCTATCTTCCAAAAATTCCGAGCCTAGATGCCAAAGGCCCTCCGGACAAGGAGTGCCCACCTCCTCCGCCAACGGAGCCAGGGTACGAAACCTGTCCCACTGTAAACGAGACAAAGCATCCACCACTGAGTTAAGGTGACCTGGAACATGCCTTGCCCTACATAAAACATTAAATTTAAGACAAAGCAATGCAAACCTCTTCAGCTATCTCAAATTTAAAAGAATCCCTTAGGCGCATATGTGTCAAAATTAAACATATCTGCATGACACTTTCACAGAATGTATAATCAATTGGAAATGGTTATAGAGGATAGGTGGTTGATATATGGTGATTTTATTCTGATGGTGATTCTCCTTAGATGGTTTCTGGAGGGGGGATATAAGCCAGACAGAAAGAACACGATTGTGCAGTATTATGCAACATATGCCCCTTTTGATTCTCCCCTATGGGGTACTTACTAGACCCAGAGCCTCGGCTCTGGGAATGGATGGCCTGTGAGGTCCTTTAGGTAGCGTCCAACCTCCTTTAAACCGCGAGTGGTCTCCAAAATCCGGCTGGTGTGGTCAGGGGGAATGTACAAAAGAGATCCCGGATCCAAAGACTTAAAAGACGCCTTTTTTTATTTAAAATTAAATCGGCATAAAAATGTTTTTTAAACAAGGATAACAAATTAAAAAGGACCTAAAACACGTTTCGCCAGCGTCACCTGGCTTCAGTCGTCAGTCAGCCATTGCATCCTAATCCCTCCAAACTCGCGAGTAGGCCTTCCAAGTGGACTCAGACAAAGAACCTCTCACCCATCTTCCAAAAATTCCGTGCCTAGCTGCCAAAGGCCCTCTGGACAAGGAGTGCCCACCTCCTCCGCCAACGGAGCCAGGGAACGAAACCTGTCCCACTGTAATCGAGACAAAGCATCTGCCACTGTGTAAGGTGACCTGGAACATGCCTTGCCCTACATAAAACATAAAATTTAAGACAAAGCAACGCAAATCTCTTCAGCAATCTAATAACTGGCAATGATGAAGCAGACAAAAAATTAACCGCCGACACCACCGCCATGTTGTCAGAACGGAACAGAATCCTTCTCCCCTCCAGAACACCCCCCCACAGCTCCAAGGCCACCACTAATGGAAACAACTCCAAAAATGCCAAATTCTGCACCAATGCAGATGCTAACCTACGATCAGGCTAACGAGAAGCACACCAATGCCCCCCAAAGTAGACCCCAAAACTAACACCTCCCGAGGCGTCCGTGAAAAAATTCCAGTTCCTTCGCCAAAACTTCTTTCGAAGGGAATATGGCCACCCCATTAAACAAAACCAAAAAGGATCTCCACACTTCCAAATCTTCCTTCATGGCACCAGCTATTCTAACAAAATGATGACCTTCCCGAATACCTTGTGTCGCCAAAGCCAAACCTCGCAAAAAGACTCTTCCAACTGGAATGACCCTGCACGCAAAATTCAAACAACCAATCAGCGATTGCAGCTCTCTCAACTGCAATTTCCTAACCGACAGGGCCCCTTCCACCACTTTCTTCACCGGTAGATGACACTCACCCTTCACTGAATCAATCTCAATTCCCAAGAAAGTGATAACTGACGCTGGACCTTCCGTTATATCAGAAGCCAAAGGAACACCAAATCGGTGTGCCACCCACTGAAAAGACTGAAGAATGTGCAGACACTCTCCTGTCCCTTCCCTACCCACGCACAGAAAATCATCCAAATAATGTGTCACATTAGCCGACCCTGCCACTTCACGACCCACCCATTCCAAAATCGTACTAAAACACTCAAAAAAGGAACAGGAAATGGAACAACCCATAGGCGAACATAGATCCACATAAAATTCGCCTTCAAACCAAAACCCCAGATGACACGAAGGATGAAAAGCCGAAAAGCCGACTCAATATCCACCTTAGCCATCAAAGCCCCCTTTCCTGCATCCCGAACCAAACTAACCGCGGAATCAAATGACACGTACGTCACCGAGGCCAACTCCTCACCAATATCATCATTCACCGATCCTCCCCGCGGATAGGATAAATGATGAATCAAGTGAAACTCCTGCCTTTCGCTTCAGCACCACCACCAAAGGGGATATCCTCAAATCCTGCACTGGCGGAGACAAGAATGGACCTGCCATCCTACCAGCCCCGAACTACCTCCGGATAAACTCTAGCCAACTTTAAATTCCTTAAACTTGCCACCCCCTGGCCTTACCACAAAAGGAATCCGAAAACCATCACCGAAACCGTCCTGCAGAAACTCTGCATCCCTATGTCTTCCGTAAAGCCTTAGCCACGGTAACATCGCGTTGAGTTTCACCAGGGAAGCCCCCATCTCCAGACCCTCCAAAAGGCAGACCTCCCTGTCTCACCCTCTTAAAACATCTGGACAATGAATGCAATCCTCCACAATTTGAACATTCGTGCTTGAACCTGCACCCATTACCAAACTTGCACTGACCCTCGTTAAACTTCCAGCAAGATCCCTTTTTAACACCTGCCAATGGAGAACTGACGCCTCCCCCACCAGCACCCCCTGGAAAGGGCAAAGCCTTCTGAGCCCCCATCAGACGCAACCACAGCGTAATGTCCATCTGATCCCACCCCATTCCTGGGTGAGCTGCCAAACATTGCCTAAACTGCTCATCATATTTCCACCATGCCCAACCACCATAAATCCGATAAGCCTCCCAAATCCCATCCACATAACAAAAAAGAGCCGAACAGTGCTGTGGGTTCTTCTCCCCAACCACTCTTGACAAAATACAAAAAGCCAGGAGCCAATTCCCAAACGACTTAGGAATCCTCCGATACCCCTTTTTCCTTTCCTCTTCCTCCTTTAAACCTTCTTTAGACGAATCATCCTTAACCCCTGCCACCTCATCCAAAGGAAGCAGTGAAAAAAGCTCTACATACTCACCCCGCCACTCATACCTTCTTTAACGTTGTTTCAAATGAAACCCCAAAGGACCAGAAAATGACACGTATGCATTCCTCCTGGCCACATCCGCCACCGCTGAGGACTCACCGAGTGAACCCGACACACCACTCGCAACTCTCCCAACTGGCCCACCTGCACCCTTCCATGCTTGAGCCAAATCAACTCCCTGGCTCACACCCTCTTTTGAACCTGACCAAGCTTCAAAGGCCCCCTGTAAAAAAGACATGAAAGAACTCATATCACCTCCACTTCCATTACCTGTCGCCACACTAGGTCCAGCCGAACTTCCTGGAACCTCCTGCGCCACACTCTCTGTACCCCTCACTCCAACGACTCCACCAGCCTGGAAACCACCACCGGCTGCGGACTCCACTCCCGAACCATCGGAACTGTGGACGAAAAAACATTTGTGCGATGAACCTCAGAACCCGAAGTACCATAACCATTATCCCGCTCCACCACACCAAAATCCGGAGCCACTTCACCTTCACCATCTGAACACCAATTTACTTTGAGCTCCTGAGTGACCTCATCCCGCACAACACCAACTTGTGCCACACCACCGTCCCCACCCCATCCACCAACTGCCTTACCGCCGAAACATCCGTCCCCGAGACAGACCTCGCTCCACCTCTGGGACTCCTGGCGGACAACAGAACTCTTCTTCTACCCGAGGAACTCCTAGACCTCTGCACTCCTTTTCTTCTGGTAGCGCTCACCACACCACCCCTCTGACCAGAAGGATCCTTAGCCCCCGATACTGGTCTCAAGCTCCTACCTTCCACACTTCTAGAAACGCTCATGCCAGCCTCAGTCCCAACTGCGTCATCTCCAGCCAACATCCGCCGTACCAACTGTCCTCGGCCTCTCACTGCCTCCAACCTCAACCTCTCGGACGCTGATCCACCATTGGATTCTCCTCCCAGATTGAACCGCTCCGGAGGCCTAGAAACCCTGACAGGCTGAGCTCCCACTTCTGACTCCGCTGCCAGCACCTTCGACAAACTTCTCGCCCACTCCACACCACGATGCCGAGCTGCCTCCCGCACTTCCTCCAACAGCGACTCCAGCTCACCGCCTTCCGCCATAGACAATTTTAAAGCAGAAAAGCCGAAAACCTTAGAGTTCAAAAGTTAGAGTTCGGACGCGAACACGATCCAAACTCAATATTTGCCATAAAAGGTGTATGGGGGTCCGGGTAGTGCCCTGGGGGACAGGAAACAAGGAAGAAAAGTTAAAAAAAAAAGATGTTTTTAAAGGAACAGTGATTTTTCCATGAAATAAAAGTTAAGAATAATAAGTTAAGAATCAGTGGGTGTGAAGCTCTGAGTAGCGAAACGCGTTTGAGGTGTATTTTAAAGATTGTTTTAATAAACCGTTTGTGGATTTTATCATCTCGACTGATTTCCTGGTGATTTTATCCTTCCTACATTCTGAAAAGACATCTTGGAGGTTTGGATCTTCTGCTCCTGGATCGCTGAGAGGGATTCGGTGCCCCTGAGTTTAATCCACCGATCTGCATACTGTTTGGTGCCTGTTAATCAAATTGGCACCTTAAAGTGTGAGTATATCTCCCTTCCACCTAATATACTCATTGAGTTATCACAGGCTGCGCAATATTTCTCCTTTTTGTATTTTTCCCTTCACCATCTCACCCTCGGAGGACGAGACACTAGGCTGGATAGCCCCTTCTGGATCTGGAGATACCAAGTGCCAGCACCTCACACGAGCTCTAATATCTGGATTCTCTACTCTAACGGATTTGGGAATTTACCGTTTCCTCTGGTTTGCCCGGCTGCTGCACACCGTCTCTGGCCAGTATTCATCAACTTTCAATATATATGTTTTTTATTTTTTGGGATTGAGGACTGTGTTTCTGTACCCTATTCTTGATTTTTGCACTCTATAGACTCACTGGTTATTTTTTACTCTGACTGTTTTTTTTTTCATCCTGGATGTATCTTTACATTTTGCTGGTGACTCTCGGATTTATTCCCTATACATCCTAGATTATTTCTATCCTATTTTACATCGTTCTTATATATTTTTTCTATATATGTTTTTCTGCTTACTGGTTTTTGATTTTACAGAGTTGTTTCTCTATTTAATTATTATTTATGTCACTTTGAAGTGTTTCTTCATTTATTCAGTGTTATTTCACATATTTATACTTTTTGCATTATAATTTTGGTTGCTGATTATCAGTAGTCAGCTGGTTTTCATATCCTTTCTATTTAAGGTGTTTTTACTTTATTACAACTGTCCAACTGCGTTTTTTACTTCTTTGCAAGTGTTTATTCGTAGAATTGAGTTACAGGTGTATTAATCCTATCTACCACTGTACTTAAAGGCTAGTCACCACATCTTGTTCTTCACTCATCATTCTAATCATTCCGTTCGATTAGTAATATAGCATATACACTTTGTTTTCTTTTATTTCCCTGCTTTGATAATAGAGCCATCTAGTGGCGCCACACAGACACTGCACTCTTTCCGTCAGTGGCAGTGCACCCAAATATTACTGCGCTATAGTGTATGGCAGGATGGAAGTGCACCAGCAGTAACAAGCAGCGGAATATACCAGACAGGGATGCAGAGCAAGAGTAGTTGTTATAACAAAACTGGGTCAACAACGTTTAGGCACTAATACTGCGCTACTGTATATGGTGAGAATTGGCGCACACCAGTAGCAACAGGAGGCAAACAGAACAGGCAGGAAGTACACAGAGAGAATAGTCAAATGGCAGACAAAGCAAGCAACAGATCGGGTCCTCAGAACAAGCAGGGTGTCAGGGTCGCACCTGGCATACGCCCTGGTGGGACCCTATTGCAGGTGGTTTGAGCCTTTAGCGCAGGGTTTTGCTGAAGGTACCTTGGAGTAAGCTGACTGAGGCACGTATGAGTCCATGGCGTGGTACAAATGGGTGAAGAGGTACAGTTGTGTTCAAAATTATTCAACCCCCAATGCTGTAAAGGGTTTTAGGGAATTTAGTGTACATTTGTAATTGTATTCAGAATGAAATCCTACAAGGACTTTTTAAAGAACCATATGCAACTAAAATGACATCAATTGGTTTTGTAATACAGTAGTAAATGTTTCTTTTGTGAATTCTTCATTGACACAATTATTCAACCCCTTAAAGACTACCACTCTGAAGAACAGAGGTTCATTCAAGTGTTTTCAATCAGGTATTGAAAACACCTGTGGATGTCACGGAGCAGCAATAAAGCATAATAAGCACCAATTAGGCAGCTTTAAAATGACTGTGATACTCAGCTCCTTCTAGACATTTACTGGTGTGGTTACAAACATGGTGAAGTCAAGAGAATGGTCCAGGAAGACAAGAGAAGAGGTGATTACTCTTCACAGGAAGGGCAATGGCTATAAGAAGATTGCAAAGATGTTAAACATACCAAGAGAGACCATAGGAAGCATCATTCGCAAATTCAAGGCAAAGGGCACTGTTGAAACGCTACCTGGTCGTGGCAAAAAGAAGATACTGACTTGGACTGCTGTGCGCTACCTGAAGCGTAGAGTGGAGAAAAGTCCCCGTGTGACTGCTGAGGAACTGAGAAAAGATTTGTCAGATGTGGGTACTGAAGTTTCAGCTCAGACAATACGGCGCACACTGCGTAATGAAGGCCTCCATGCCAGAACTCCCAGGCGCACCCCCTTGCTGTCTCCAAAGAATAAGAAGAGTCGACTGCAGTATGCCAAAAGTCATGTGGACAAACCACAGAAGTTTTGGGATAGTGTTCTGTGGACTGATGAAACAAAATTAGAACTGTATGGGCCCATGGATCAACGCTATGTTTGGAGGAGGAAGAACAAGGCCTATGAAGAAAAGAACACCTTGCCTACTGTGAAGCATGGCGGGGGGTCAATCATGCTTTGGGGCTGTTTTGCTTCTGCAGGTACAGGTAAGCTTCAGCGTGTGCAAGGTACCATGAATTCTCTTCAGTACCAGGAGATATTGGATGACAATGTGATGCAGTCCGTCACAAACCTGAGGCTTGGGAGACGTTGGACCTTTCAACAGGACAATGATCCCAAGCATACCTCCAAGTCCACTAGAGCATGGTTGCAGATTAAAGGCTGGAACATTTTGGAGTGGCCATCGCAGTCACCTGACTTAAATCCGATTGAGAACCTCTGGTGGGACTTAAAGAAAGCAGTTGCAGTGCGCAAGCCTAAGAATGTGACTGAACTGGAGGCTTTTGCCATGACGAATGGGCGAAGATACCCGTAGATGGCTGCAAGACACTTGTGTCAAGCTATGCTTCACGTTTAAAAGCTGTTATAACTGTAAAAGGATGTTGTACTAAGTACTAAGATTGAATGTCACTTGGGGGTTGAATAAAACTGATAATGATGTGAGCACAGAAAAGACATTTGTGGTTATTTCATTATAAATGTTATGTTATATTTGTCTGACCTACACGTGCCTCTTTGATTTAATTGTAAGCAAGATGACTGAATGATCAAAATCAATGTCAAACTGGCCAAAACACTCAATTTCAGTGGGGGTTGAATAATTTTGAACACAACTGTAGCGTAGTCAGGACGGTCCGTGGATCAAAGGGCTGGCACCAAGGAGGCAATATTGGTGGGTTAAGCAGGGTCTGGTACACGGTTATCAAACAGGAACATAAAGCAGGTCTGAATAGCATAGGGTTAGACTTGACACTGCAAAGTCAAGTTGCAGGAGTGGGAGTTGATCATTTATTAGACAGACAGGAGGTGTGGTGTGTGTTTGTGATTGTGCTTGACTGTTAACCCCTTTAAGTGCTGGATGGGGCTGAGGCTGATGGACATTGTATGATAAATGCAACCCAGCAGCATGTAGAATCATTACACTGCATTAAATAGATCCAAAAGGAAGGCCAGGTGAGCGACAAAAATTTCCCTGCTGCAGCATATAAATAATAAATTTTTCAGGGCAATTCATGTGTCCCTTTAAACATGGTCCACACGGTCACCCTAATAATCAACCACTTCCATACTATGAATAACCCCACCTTAAAATGTTTAAAATTAGGCAAAATATTAGAATTAGGATATATGTGGATAAAGGATACATTTATAATAGAACCTACTGCAACAGCAACGACAATGAGGACCAGATCCATTGCTATGGTGTATGGGGCCAAGAGGACACCAGTGCTGCATTCCTTTACATTGCCTGTTAATTATGGGCGAGAACCTGTTTTTTCTGTTTTTTTGGCGTTATCACCAGGGTTGAGCAGTAGGTAAAATGTTGCAATTAGCGCCCCTCAAAAACTTAGCGCTGGCACCAAGTGATCTGTTAGCTGCAAAAGCACTAGAGATCTCTAGCGCTCCCCGTGTTAAGTATAGGACACGGAAAGTACAGTAAGCTTGCGGTACAACTCGCTAATAGCAACGCACTAAGTGATTTTTCCCTTTTTTCCCGAGGCAAAGGATCTGTTGGTCAGGCGCTAGACTCGATTAACCTGGCGCTAACGCAAAACCATGCGAACGCAAGGGTTAACTCACACCAGGTAATAGTGCCCTAAATAAGTATATATAAATAAGATTCCAAAACCCCAGAGTAATGTGATGCAATGATGCCTTTTTATTGTACTAACCTGATACTTTATTTGCCGCAATTCGGCAGTTATCGCTAAATGTCTAATTGCTGCTTCAGCGACTCCACTTTTAGCAAATTACAGTGACCATTCGCTAAATAGGAATTCACTATATTTTCGGCGAAATGAATTCCCCGAAATGTGACGAAAAGCAAAGGATCTAAAGATGATTAGACCCTTTAGATTCTAACTTCCATAATAACCCCTAAAATGCCATAAACTACAATAAAACTACAATAAAAATAATAAACAATGTGGCATTTAGCTACCCCTTAACCCCTAATATGCCATTAATCAAGGTAAAACATGAAATGAATACACTGTGAGGCATGTAGCTACCGATTAATCCCTACAATGCCATTAATCAAGGAAAAAATAAAATGTATACCGTGAGGGATGAAGCCTACCCATTATCCCTTAATATACAACTAAACCAAGGCAAAAACTAACGTAATACACAATGTAATGTATAGTCTGAACATTAACCACTTCACTGCTGAGACATTTCAACCCTGTGAAAATGCTTAAGTTTAAGTGCCCGTTATTATTTAATGTTTTAGGACTTTTATTTCAAATTGAATATGGTCATGTTGGGTATCATTGGAAAGGCCAGAATCTGTCCATTCCAATGACACCAAGATCCATATATGATGCACAGGAATGGAGATACAGTGGTCCGAATAAGTGTGGTAAGCTGGATGCTGATTTTTAGTGGGGGGGGCACATGGTGGGGCAAGGAATAACCATGGGGGGGCAATTGCCCCCCTGTAGAGTCGCCTATGGTTGTCTGATCTCCCTGGAGTGAGTGCTAGGATCAGCAGTCCTGTTCACAGTATTTTTCAGGTACCAACGAGTTCTGCCCTGCACTCTGTTGAATCCATTCAAGTCTCAGTCTGTCCTGTTGAGAATTAATGTGTATTCTCATTCTGTCTACCCTTGTCCTGAATCTGTATTTAGAGTGAGAAAGTATACCCAGTGCAGGGCTTCCTCTTTTGCCCGTCGCCTGCACTATCACCTCTAGCTCTGTTTCTGTTATGTTAGTGTGTGCTGGATTAAACATTATGAGACAAACCACAAACCTGCCTCAAGGGCTCAAATATATGCGCAATGAAGGGCCTTCCCTGGCAGCTGCCCAGGACCCCCGTGACAGGTATCCTGTTTAAAAGTATTCACCCCCCCTTTTTCACCCCCCACCTGGGATTTTTGGAAAATGGTAAAACACCTTTTTGTTTATTTTTCAAGAACATAGTAAATACCAAATTTCATGTTTGTAACATATTTGGTTTTTGAAATATAGGTATACTGATAAAAGTATTCAACCCCCCTTTTGCCCCCCGCATGGAATTTACAGAAAATGGTAAAATACGTGTTTTTTTATTTTTCGAGGTGAATCTAAATACCAATTTTCAGGCCTGTAACATCTTGTTTTCGAGATATAGGTATTGTGTTTAAATTATTAAACCCCCTTTTTTCACCCCCACTTGGATTTTTGAAAAACGGTAAAATACGTGTTTTTTTATTTTTCAAGAAGAATCTAAATACCGATTTTCACATCTGTAACATCTTATGTTTTCGAGATATAGGTATCGTGTTTAAAATATTTAAAATATTCAACCCCCTTTTTTCGCCCCCGACTTAGATTTTTGAAAAACAGCAAAATACGTGTTTTTATTTTTCAAGATGAATCTAAATACCAGTTTTCACGTCTGTAACATTTTCGGTTTTTGAACTATAGGTATCCTGTTTAAAATATTCAACCCCCATTTTCACCCCCTTAGGGGCGGAGTTTCCAAAAATCCTTCCTTAGTGGGTGCCTACATCATAAAAACAGTGCACCTTCAAATTGTCACGTTCCTAGGTTAAATGGTTTCAGCTGGGAGTTGATCAGTCAGTCAGGACTTTCACGTTTATGATAAAAAGTATTCAACCCCTCCATTTTTCCCCCCCAAGGAATTTTCAGAAAATGGTAAAATACTTTTTTCTTTATTTCTCAAGATGAATCTAAATTCAAATTTTCAGGTCTGTAACATCTTCTGTTTTTGAGATATAGGTATCCTGTTTAAAAGTATTCACCCCCCCTTTTTTTTCATCCCCCACTTGGGATTTTTGGAAAATGGTAAAACACGTTTTTTTCGTTTTTGTTTTTCCAAGAAGATTGTAAATACGAAATTACACACCTGAAACAGCTTTGGTTTTTGAAATATAGGTATACTGATAAAAGTATTCACACCCCTTTCTCTGACCCCCCTTAATTGGATTTTTGGAGAATGGTAAAAGACATGTTTAGTTTTTTTCATGAAGATTGTAAATACCAAATTTCAAACTTGTAACATCTTCGGTTTTTGAAACATAGGTATACTGATAAAAGTATTCAACCCCCATTTTGCCCCCCACTGAATTTTCAGAAAATGGTAAAATACTTGTTTTTTTATTTTTCAAGATGAATCTAAACACCAATTTTCAGGCCTGTAACATCTTCTGTTTTTGAGCTATAGGTATCCTGTTTAAAATATTCAACCCCCTTTTTCACTTAGGGTCGGAGTTTACAAAAATCCTTCCTTAGTGGGTGCCTACATCATAAAAACAGTGCACCCTCCAAATTTCACGTTCCTAGGTTAAACGGTTTCAGCTGGGCGTTGATGAGTCAGTCAGTCAGTCAATCAGTCAGTCAGGACTTTCGCGTTTATATATATAGATATTACTAATAAAAGGGGCAGTACCAACAATAGATTCAATGACTGAAACAGTGGAAGATATGTAAATTAAATCTATATAAACGGAGCGAAGGTAAAACCTTCATTTAGACCCAATAAATGAACTGTACTTTGGTACTCTTGTTGCACTTTGTGCAAATTGCTTTGTATTGTTGGGTTATGCCCTTTGAGTACCTGGTGCCCCACCTCCCTTGGTTTTGAATGTATACATATGCCTGTTAAGTCTGAGCCTGCTATATTTGGCTCATCACCAAGTGTGTTTCCACTTAGGTATTTTGCATATTGATTGTGTCCAGACATACTGTACAATTGTGGCTTTCCTTGAATCTTTAAGATATAAGAATGCTAGTAATTACATGTTTTTGTGTGATGATTCGGAAGAACTAAGGCAGTGTTACCCAAACCTGTCCTCGGGATCCTCATCCAGGTCAGATTTTGCAGATCACCTTCGGGAAATGCAGACTGAATCCTGCAATCACTGAGAAGCAAATCCTAACACCTGTGCTGTGCTTCAGATATCTGACAAACCTGGCGAGGTGGAGGGTCCTAATGACAGGTTTGGGAAATACTGATCTAAGGGAAGCCCATATACCATTTTTCTCTTATGGCTTCTTGTTTTGCGCACCTTCCTTTTGTTTATTGGATAATTATTATTTGGTGTGGTGTTTTGCATGAGTGTTCAACACGGGAGGTAGTGCATCATGGTTTAGTCTTCCACACTTTACTTATATCCACTCATTGAATGTGGGGTATATCAAAATACATAAGATATTAATAATAAGCATGTCCATATTTGATTTGAGGAACAACTGGCAAAATAATGTTCAGGATGTATTTGATGTTCAATGTGACAAAATGGACTAGAATCTGGAAGTTATATTTAGTGACAATTTGGATGAAACATGCCTTCAATTAGAAACATTATTAAGGAACTCAGATTTAAGTGGGAGGTCCGTACAATGGAGAAATATTTGGCAGTTAAGACCACTCCAGGAGGTTTAAGATTCACCAAATGGTCTGCTTTTATCCAATAGAAATAATATTTTATTAATACTTGGAATATGGTCTTGGAATCTTTTACCATTGAGATGATACACATCTTTTGTGAGAGGACTAGTATTTTTACGAGAACTGGATGTCCCTATTAAATGTCTCCAAGAGAAATTAGAACCATTTGTTGGTATAGCAGATGTTGATACTCTCATAGAATATAAAAAGGAAAACAGATTGCATTGAAAAATCTATTATTCAAACTTGAAAGAGAATGTTTCAATGAGATTTTAAGGATTATACCACAGGGAAAGTTAGGAAATAAACAAAAATTATGATTAAAACCAGAAGTAAAGACAGTAAAGGAGAGGATAAATTACGACAAAAAGATGGGTCTCTCCTTATAAAGGAGATCATAAGCGGGACAGAAGTAGAAACATGAAAGAGATTCAAAACTCTCCCAAGTAGCCCCCTCATGATTTCCATCAGAGGGATTTGCAGAGCCAGAATAAGTCCTATCAAAGGAAGAAGGAAGGACAGAGTCAAAGAGGACCCCAAGGTAACGAGCCTGAGAGGTAGAAGTAATGGCGGCACCATTCATCTGAAGAGACATGGGGCAAAAATGGAGGATGTGGAGGGATGGAAGATGAGAAGTTCAGTTGTAGAGGGGTTGAGCTTTAGGAAACGGGAGATCATCCAGTCGGAGACAGCCGATAAGCAGGTTGTGACACGATCCAACACAGGAGGAGAGAGATCGGGAGAAGGTAGATTTTGGTCTTGTCAGCGTAGAGAGAATATTGGAGCCCATAAGAAGAAATGAGGTTGCCCAGAGAGGCGGTATAGGTCGAGAAGAGTAGGGGGCCCAGAACAGAGCCTTGAGGCACCCCAACCGAGAGCGGAAGCGGTGGTGAAGTGTCACGTTTTGTTCTTCCAACCCTGTCCCCCTGCCCTCTGTATTTGTATAGCCTGTTTAGGACTTTTGTTTTAGCCTGCTGTTTGCAGTTCAGGGGTTAATTGGTTTCGGCAGTCTGCTCACCTGTTGATAATTGTCCTGATCTCCTGCCTATTTAAAGCAATGTGCCCATAGAACATTGCTCTGTCATTTTGCTTTGCCTGGTTTTCAGTACTAGCTGTGTCCTGAGAGCTCCCTGCTGTATTTCTGTTATTCCAAGTTTGTATATTTTGTTCTAGTTATTTTTGGTCTTACACAGTTACATAGTAACATAGGCTGAAAAAAGACATGCGTCCATTGGGTTCAGCCTCTCACATTTCACCTACTGCTTTTGATCCAAAAGAAGGCAAAAAACACAGTCTGAAATGATAAGTGGTGGATCCGGCAGCTTTGGGCAGGATATACAGCAACCTCAGGACTAGGGATGAGCTGTTCGGTTCGATCAGTTCGGAGTTCGAACCGAACTTTGGTCGTTCGAAAGTTCGCGAACTTTGAACTTTTTGGGTGTGTTCGGTTCGAGTTCGCAAAAAAAAGAAATATTGAAAAAAGTATAGAAAATGCTTAAAAAAATACTAAAAAATCTAGAAATAAAGAGACTCATTACTGCAGAATATTATAAGCAACTGTTTATTAGATATTTAATTAAAAACTAATGTGTATGTCAGGACCCCTGTCTGGAGCCCCCCAGCACCCCACGTAAAGCCCGCCGTAAACGGAAGAAAGGCAAACCTGGTGCTGCGTTGTCATGAGTGCAGGGCAGCACTTCCATAACACTGCCTTCAGGATGTCCAACCTTGCTCTTAGCACTGGAAGCACCTGTTAATCCTGCAATCAAGTGACTGTTTGCCTACTTAAGGGTGGAGCACCCAGAAGGCAATGCTTCTGCATTATGGTTCCTGAGCCAGCAAGCCAAGCACACTGATCCAGAATCTATCCTGTGCTTCCCATCTGCATCAAGTCTCCCGAGCCATCCAGAGACTTCATCCTAGATCCCTGCATCCTGGTTTCCCGCTGATCAACTGTCTCCTGATTCCTCAGCTATTCAAGAAACCATCCAGCCCTTTTCCTGTCCTGTCTCGTATCCCCAGTAAGTCTCCTCCGTGTGTCTGCCCTCTGTGTCTTCTTGTATTGTTTCCTGCATCCCCTCGTATCCACCAAGATTCCATATTCCAGTTGGTCTCTTTCATCTTTAAGTTCTGCCCTGCATCCTACATAACCTGGACTTATTATTTATCTGAATCCTACAATAACCCCTGTTTTCCCTAACCTGGTCTCCGTGTGTCACTGCATCCTGGGTTCGGAATCTTACCTGTCACGCTGGTACCTTACAGTGTACGTGCAAAGATTCTCAACTCTAAATGACCTGTGTTTTTCAAACGGCATAACAGGTGTTTTTAGTCTGGTCTAATCAATTTGATACATTGTAGACTATACTGAGGGGGTGGGGTGGTGTCTGCTTCTGATTGAGATTTGAGAAGTGTTAATTTCCCTCCTAAAACTTCTAATATGCTGTATTTCACCTCTGTGTGCTCAGCTCATTTTTACCGCTTTTGCTCATCATGTTTAAACGCGATTTTGAAGCCACATTTTGGTAAATGACCGACATGTTAGATATCGTTCTTTCCGGCAGACTCCGCAGATTCATAATATATCATTTTTATATGTATACGTCCTGTCCTGGCTGTATATTATGAAAAAAATGCAATAAAAATAGAATTTTTAATCATCTGCAGTGTGTAAAGTGTTGTTTTTTTTCACATTTTAGCACATGAGCGTTTGCGGTTATGTTTTCTATGGGGTGCGCTTGTACAAAAATTAGAAATGGGAACTTGTTACATTTTGTTGGGGGGAATTACGTGATTTATAGCAAACGCACCCCATAGAAAAAAATCATTAGTGCATCATCGTTCACATTATAATTGCAATGTGAACAATATTGCTGCATTAATAAAAATAACACACAAAAAAATACATGTTTTTATTTTCTTTTTTCTTTTTTTTACTTTATACCTGGTCATGTTGGGTATGATTCGAAAGGCCATGCTCAGGCCTTTCGATTGACACCCTCCATGACCCACTAGATGCCTGGAGATATCGGGGTTCAAATGAACCCCCTATCTCCACCAGGGGATTGGCCTGGGCAATATATATACGCATGATGTGAGCTGGCCTGGGCAATATATATATATATACAATAAAAAACAATCAAAATGTAGCACTGATCGGATATATATGGAAAATCGCTGAAACACTTAAATGGTCCTTGTTACTCAACCATCAACATAGAAATACAAAACAGAGGTAGTGTAGCGATAACAATGTCCTTCTTGAATATGATGAATTTCAAGACTTTTCGTAATCCTCTTCAGAGTGTCCCTCAGATAAAGAGAAAAGGAGACATCATAGTGTGACCCATATATCACTTAGTGGCAAGGATAAATAAATAGATCTCACTCACATGAAGTGGAACCCTCCTGGTTCTGGGTCAATTGTTTTTAGGGTCGTTCACTGGCCACCCAAATGCCCCTCTTAGAAAGGATCGGTTCTCCTGGCGAGGATAGATATCTCGAATATCTGGAAGGTTGCTGGATCCAAAGAGTCCACTCGAAGGGGCCCATAAAAAACTCCAAAGAGTGTAGGGTAAATGAAAACATAAAATAGCTTTTAAATGAATAAAATATTTAATAACAAATAAAAACAAAAACAATAAGCCAGGACGCGTTTCGCCAAAATAGATAATATATCAAAAGGCTTCCTCAGCTGGCAGCCATTTGTTGCTGGCAGCAATTTATGTACCGAAAGAATCTTTTAGGGTTGGTTTTGCTCTCTTTGGCTATTTATTTTTCATTTTCTAGTTTAGCCCATCTAATCGCTTTTTTACATGCTTTATTGGCTGCCCTATATGCTTTATAGGATGCCCTAGATTTATCAGATTTAAAAGCTTTAAATGCCTTCTTTTTATTTTTCATTTCTTTGGTTACCTTCCTACGAAGCCACATTGGTTTCAGTCTGTTTATTTTATATTTATTAACCAGTGGAATATATTGTAACGTGTACTTTTCTAGTGTTAGTTTAAAGATATTCCACTTATCCTCAGTGTTTTTCCCATGAAAGAGTTTCTGCCAGTCAAAAACATTGATAGCTTCTTTTATTTTAATAAAGTTGGCCTTTTTAAAATTATATGTTTTAGCATGCCACCCTATGAATGTCTTTCTTTGAGTTTATTTCAAAAGACACCATATTATGGTCACTGTTTCCCAACTGTTCCTTTACATGAATATTTGAGAAAAGATCAACATAATTTGTTATAAACAGATCCAGACAGTTATCCTCTCTAGTTGGTGTTTCTACCAGTTGTGTCATGAAGGTATCATATAAAAGGTTCAGAAACCGGATTCCCTTCACTGAATTACTAGTCCCACTGTCCCAATTAATGTCCGGGTAATTAAAATCTCCAATAATTAAAGTGCTACCATGATGTGCAGTCTTCCTGGTTCCCTGTCTGTCTGTTCTTTCTGTTACTGTGTTCCTGATTTATTTTCTGTGTTATTTCATTTTCAGTTCAGTCTGTTGCTGTATTTGGTTTGCATTTTATCTGATATATTGATTACCTGATTTTGATCTTTTGGCTTGGCTGACTTTCCTCCCGGTTCTGATTCCTGCATACTGTATTACGTACTCTCTCTGGTTATGACCTTTGGCTTCTCTCTATTTAACTATTCTATGCTGTATTCCTTGTCTGTACCATTTCTAGGGAGCCCTGACATCTGCATTTGCTATAAGACTCTGCACGACTTCAAGGTAATCTTTTTCTTTAGAATAGATCCGGTCAATCTAAGGTCCAGCCTATCAGAACAGGGCCGCTTTGGTATAGTCGTGCAGAGGTCTCCAGTTGAACCAGTGTGGTTATTATCTGTTTTTGCTGCCAAGAGTGGTATCTCTGCTTATAGGGGCTTTTACCTGATCCAGAGCCTTGCCACAATGCTAGTCTGGTGTCGCCAGCGTTACATGAAGAGACACCAGCGAAGGAGACACTGAATGTGAATGGTCTGTAGAGATTCTGTCTGGAGGAATAGTGTTAGATTCCTTGCCATGTATTCTACAACCTCATCAGGTAATACAGGATATGACTCAGAGCTGTTATCTTGGCACAGGTAAGTAGCACAAAGTATTGGCTAAAAGGTGCCACTAATTGTGTCACATACATTTAACTAATATTTATTTTCCGGTTTTGACTTGCAATTGTTTGATGTACAATGGAGCATAGTATCGAGATATATATATATATATATATATATATCTATTATTGCAGAAGCAATCTGCACATCACAGCAATTCAAAGAACTGCATCCCAGAGCCCATGTGCTACATTCCCCATATGCAGCAAGGAACTCTGGGTAGGATATGCAAATAACATCTGTCTCACTTTTATGCATATATATATATACACATGTTTTTTAGATCAATTGGTTAAACATTAAAGGCACATTTTCACAGCCTTTTTTTTTATATTTATCAAGGGTGCCAATAATAGTACAGAAAAGTACTGACTGCAAAAGCCATTACCTAATCTGACCAAAAATCCATGGGACTGAAGAGAAGCAAAGAAGCAAAACTTGGATTTGTTTATTACTTGGATTAGAATAATTTCAGAGTAACTGGCAGTTCTTATTTACCGCAAACAAAAAACTAACTATTGATAATTGTGAATAAGGGGCTTTTTGGCCTCCGAAACAGGTGGTTGGAGCTAGTCATTCCAAAACTGATTTTAGAAATAGCATGTAATGATTTGAATAAATGTGAAATAATAAAAGAAATGGGAAAAAAAAACAAAAAACCTCTACATTTAACACAATAAAAGTGCTTTTTTTATTTGTTCCTAAATTACTATAATACAATAACTGAAATGTTAGATAAACTTTAAGTACTATACAAGGGAGCAAAATAATAGAAGAAACATATAGATTAATGTCCAGATAACACAGTGTGTAAGCATAAATTTCAAATGTTAAAATGTTTTATATTTTAAATTATTTGCACATTCAGAAATGCAGATAAGTGACTTAGAGGTATAAATATTGAACAGCAAGTGATTATCGTACATTGTAATAAGTAGTTAAATGATCATTGATTTTGAAAGCGATTAGAAACAATGCATTAAACAAAATTATTCTTAAATGTAGACCATTAATCCCAGGGCTGTCAAACTCCGGCCCTCCAGATGTTTCTGTGCTACAAGTCCCATGGTTCTCTGGCTATTTATTGCATTCAAAGAAGTCTGGGAATTGTATGCAAGCCATTTAAACTTCAAGGAATTACAATATAATATTAATATATAGAAACATAAAACGTTACATTTTAATGAGTGAGAGTTCAAATCTAATGGAAAGACAATGAAGAAAGAGTTCAGGCAGCGCTGTGTTTCTCCATTAAAGGTGAACTAGTGTCACCTGTGTTTACTGTATAGGATGAGCAGGTTTGGGTCCCTCCCCCACCCCTTCCGCAACTTGTCTATGAAGAACAATTGCTAAAAATGTGGATACTTAGTACTCCAGTACAATAAGAGTTGTTGTATCCCATCTATGTGCTCCCACCATCAAAAAGGAATGTAATTGGAATTCCCAAACTGAAAAAAATTCACAACTGGTTCTAGACCTGTTAACTAAGCCAGTTTATAGTTAAGAGGCTCTTCACCTCCCAAGTAGATTCTTTGCTTTTATAGACACCATTTCTTAAACGTCTTACAGTACTCTATTTTTTATTTTCAAATAATGGTAAAGGAAGATCCAGGTGATATGAGCAGCCATGGTATTGTTTTCACGTATTCGTTATGTGGGAATTCGACTGCATAATTTTTAGAACTATGATTTATCATTTCACAATTCGGTCATATTTTAATTTATATTTATTAGATATTTTAAGAGTAAATGTAAGAATTTATTTGCAGCTTTTACTATGCAACCACATCAACAGAAAGATTATCAGACTCTTAAGTTTGGCGAACACAACTTCAAACTGAGAAAGCAGAAGTTCTCTGCAAATGATCAGCAGTTGCTGAAAAATATGTCTACAGTTGCTGTAGAGTTGGACATGTGTTTTCTACATTGACCTAGCCCAGATAGGGCATACAGGTGGAGTGTACCTCCTTTTGATTAAGAAATATTAAGTGGATACACTGATTTTGTTAAGAGAATAAAACTATGTTATATACAAGAAGTAAAACCCATAAAACTGCTCTTGCACTATGACTCAGTTATATACAGTAATTCCACTATGGTGCATGCTGGGCTTTTGTTGCACCTTAAGTACAGCTTTTCCCTGTGCCTCCTAACTGTAAATTGACATCTCCTAAACTTAATATAGAAGACGTTACCCTGCACATACAAATGGAAGGGTAAGCTATTGCAAGGTAGCCTGCACTTCCATATGTCAACCAGTATTTCAATGAGAATTCAGTCTCCTCAAAGCTGGTGTTAATACACTGGCCTATCTCCCTTAAAAATCCCATACTCACCTTTCATCCCCTGGTAGAGAAGGAAGCGCGATCCTATGCTTCCTTTCACTAGGAGCAGAGTGAGACTGGGAACAAATAGTTCCTGATCTCCCTCGGCGATTCCTCTGAAGTGCTGCACGTTCTTGAGAGAGTGAGCTTGCACAGAGCTCACAGCCAGTACACGCAGGGCACCATGGACTCCAAGAGTCAATACTTGCAGCGGTGTGCAGTGCCGCTGGTAACGAGCAGCCCTGCGTTTCTTTCCAGGGCTAGGCACTAACAAACTCCTACCTTAGATAAGTTACGGTAAAATGGAGATGGCAAGGAAAATGTGCAGGTGCAGATTTTTTTTACTTACTCTGCCTTGCAATGGCATAGTGTACCTATGATGTGACAAGGAGACAATAAAAAAGATGTGTTACTCATACAACACAAATTTATTCAAGGTAAATCAATCTTTTTATTACTTTCATTATGTCAACATAGTAGGTAGAAAAAGAAATATGTTACACATGTCAATGTGACATAAGATATTTACATGCAGGGAGGTATGATGGCAAGAATTACAAAGATGTAGCAGATGCACAGAACTGAGAAATGTGACCACATTATACTTGTGACAGTATGTGTGGATAAAAAGCATAACATCCATATCACTGAATGCACTTTTATTTTGCAGATAGGGACACAGAATAGGATCTATCCCTCACTTGAAGGATTACGGGCAACTTTTTATTTTGGGCACATTACTGAACATGTGAAGCAAGAGTAAAACATTTTCGTTAGATATTAAACATTTTCGCACACCTGTGTATGCAATTTCTGAAAATACAGTCATGTAAAATAATATGCTTTTCAATGAGTGGCGACACAAGAGATCTGTTTTAGGACCGATTGAGAGTTAACAGAAGACACAGATTTCAGGGAATGAATCCAATAGTCAAACTGTAATGAAGGTATCAAGCTGGAATGTACAGGGATGTATCAGGGCAAGAACACATTCAAGCATTACATCCTGTTATACTGATGACCCATCATGTTAGATGTACCACAATATATGGCAGACACATGATGCAAAATACTCAGGCATTAGATAATGTGTTTGTTCAATTGGTCATGTCATAATGGGATATATTGTATATATGATTTGAAATGTAAATCCAGCAGTATTGGATGTGCAATGATAATACTATCAAATTCTCTCTGT
Source organism: Leptobrachium leishanense (assembly GCA_009667805.1). Classification (NCBI taxonomy): domain Eukaryota; kingdom Metazoa; phylum Chordata; class Amphibia; order Anura; family Megophryidae; genus Leptobrachium; species Leptobrachium leishanense. The sequence goes on along the minus strand of CM019070.1, from coordinate 59,206,080 downwards.
CTCTAGTACACGATAAAAGCCCCTATGTGCAGAGATACAACATGGTAAACAATAACAGAAGCGAACAGCAAGGGGTTAACGAGAGACTTCTGCACAGCAGCCCTGACACAGCAGCCCTACTCTGACAGGCCAGTCTTTAGAGTAGCCAGATCTATACTAAAGGAAAGGATAAACCTCAAAGCTGTGCAGAGTCTATAGAAAAATACAGATAACAACAGGGTTCTCTAGCAATGGCACTGAAGTACAGACAAGGTGCATCCAATAGAAATGTCAAGAAGAAAAGACAGAAGTCAATAACCAGAACGTGTACCTTATACAGTAGCCAGGGATCCAGAACCGGGAGAGAAGTCAGCCAGGCAAAAGGGTTAAAATCAGGTAATCAGCGAAAAGTATAACCACAAAGCACAACAAGGAAAAATAACTATGAACTAATATACATAAAAGAATCAGACATAAACCAGAACACGAATACACAGAAGATACAGCTGACAGAAAGTAAAGACAAAACCTTAAATATGAACTAAACAGAAGTATACAAACTTGGACAGGAAACAAACCAGCAGGAAGCTCTCAGGTACAAACACTCAGCAGGAATCAGGAAGTGAAAATGAACCAAATGCAAGAGCAATGGGAAAAGGGCACATTGCAATAAATAGGGAGGTGATCAGCTCAAATCACCAACAGGTAAGCTAATGGAGAGACCACTTAACCCCTGAGCTGCCACCCAGGTAAAACAGCACCATAAAGGAACCAGGCCCAAATGGGTTATAAGTGATGCAGAGGGCAGGGGAACAGGGCTGGAATGGGGAAACGTGACAGTAGCCTCCTCCTCGAAGGGTGACCTCTGGGCACCCACAAAAAAACAGAAACAAGACCAGGGAACCAGGACATATAACTGAGGTTTATGACCAAACAGGTCCCCAGCAGAAATACACATTCAGTCATCTGAGTCCTCAGCATCCTTCTAAAAACTTCTCCAGATACTAGGGTGTCGCTGGAGCACTGCCAACTGCACCTCACGGACCAATAACCCAGAAGGCGTCCTCCAGTGGCGACTCTAGGAACAATATTTAGGGGGCACATAGGATACCGCAGTCAAAACTGGGGGGGCACTAATAATTTTCACCACTAAATCATACCACTGAATAAAACTAAGGGCCCTATCACCTGGTGTGAGCTAAAACGCCATCGTTAAAGAAAAAATTTAGCGCGAGTCGTTAAAACGTAGTGCCTGACAATCTACTAACAGATCACCTTGTCCGCGGTAGTCCATGAACAAGGTCGTTTAGCGCACGCTAGGGAAACTAATGTGGTTGTGTACAGAACTTTTTTTTCCAGTGCAGAGTGCTGGACCATACCTATTCCCTGCCCTCACAAGCTTGAATATGAACACATCCAGTGAATAACCGTATCACCCATGTTTTGATGCACACATATGTAGTGCTCACTCCCGGAGGAGCCACTGAATTTAAACATCGGGTCAGTCTCCCCGCACTAGGGAATAAATATACACCAGCACTGTTGTGGATTTTAGAAGTTATATAGTTTACTGATCTCAAATAAACTGGCATAGAGCAGCACGGAATACATATATATTTACAGAAGTTTGTAATGTGAGAAACGCGCAGCGGAAAAGAGAAAGGTATTTTAACCCTTTTGTTGCTGAAATGTGAGTCCCGTACAGGTTGTGTCCCAAGAAGGTGTACGTGTATGCGTGTGTTGGTACCCGGGTACTAGATTCAACTGGCCAGTGAATGGTTTCAATGTGTCTTCGACTAGTCACGTTGGGGCCTTGTAGGTTTAGACAAACTGCAGCGTGCTTTATTATTTTTCACTGTGGCCGGGAAGGCCTCTCACCAATCCGCCAGATACTCTGCGCTCTGCTCGACCCAGGACGTCTTTCCGCTGGTCTTGACTGGGACTCTGTGCCACCGGATCCGCTTGTCTTGCTTGTCCCACAAGATGCTCAGCTCACCGCCTGCACTCCCATTAGATCATCGCGGTCTCCTAACTCGGGGTCCTTCTGCAGCTCTGTATCTTTTAAACTCCTCACCGATAGGTTAGTAGGTCTTCTGGCAAGTGATTTTGGGCCGATCTCCAGCTCCGCAAAGCAGCACCTGCGCTCCGGCCTGGTCACGATCGCTCCTTGTCTCATGTGCGTCTTGCTCTAATCACCCCTTGGCACGCACTGGCTCTCCTCTGCACGAGGTTGCGGATGTCTCTCGGTTCTCCCCACCCACTTCCTGTTCCTGCCCCAAAGCATGCTGGAAAACGCAGTCCAAAAGTGTCCAGTATCAGTTTACATTGTGTTCGTCTCCCCCTGCTGGCCAGAAACAAGTAACTACAGCGGCAGTATTTAAACCAGCGCTACACATATATTAAGGATGATGGGCATTGCATGATAAATGCCACCCAGCAGAATGTAGAATCCTTACACTGCATTTAATAGATCCAAAAGGAAGGCCAGGTGAGCGACACAAATTTCCTTGCTGCAACATATAAATAATACATGTTTCAGGGCAAGACTTATTCATGTGTCCCTTTTAAACATGGTTCACACGGTCACCCTAATAATCAACCGCTTCCATACTGTGACTAACCCCAGCATAAAATGTTTCAAATTAGGCAATATATTAGAATTAGGATATATGTGTATAAAGGATACATTTATAATAGAGCCTACTGCAACAGCAACGACATTGCTGACCAGATCTACTACTATGGTGTATGGGGCTATGAGGACACCAGTTCCTGTTCCTGCCCCAAAGCATGCTGGAAAACGTAGTCCAAAAGTGTCCAGTATCAGTTTACATTGCGTTTGTCTCCCCCTGGTGGCCAGAAACAAGTAACTACAGTGGCAGTATTTAAACCAGTGCTACACTCTCCCCCTCCTAGAACTCTTGGGTCTCTCCAAGGAGGTGTAACAGTTACATTACATCAGTCGATATATATAGGCTCAGCAGCAAACATACAATGGGTTAGGTATACATCCTCAAGTTTACTCATACTTCTAGCTACCTCAGCTAACATAGCAGACACTTCGGGCAACCTTCGCACTGTGGTAGCAGCCTCTTCAGTGCTATGTCCTGGTGAGTCGTAGGTGAGTCTTTGAGGGGGTTGGACAGAACGTTTTGGCTCTGGCTCAATCAGCTCTTCTTAAGTCGGAAGTATTATAGATACAGGTTCAGGTCTTTCATTCAGAACTGGAACAGACATCTCCTCGGAGTATGATCCTTCCAATGAAGGCATAGAACTGTAGTCATAGGACGCATTTTCAGGAACTATAGGAATTTCAGAAGTTTCAGGAATGTCCAGCTGGAATTCTGGAGCCTCAGGCCTCAGATTGCTTTCCCACCGTTCGGCAACTGGGACGACTTCTTCAGGCTCTGGTGAGCGCACCCAATTCAGACAAAAACTTTCTTCTTCACTTTCCCCTTCGCTTTCCTCAACAACCCGTGTCTGCTGAGACCGAGTAACGGGAGTCAAACGTGGAGCAGGCGGAGGCGGAGGCGGATTCGGCAGAGAAAGTTCGTCTCCAACTGGTATCCTTACAGTTTCCTTCAGAGGTAGCAAATGATTTCGGTGCCAGTTTTTAAGAGGCCCAGCCTTTCCATCAAGTCGAATTTGGTAAACTGTCAGACCCGGCAGTTGCTTGCAGACAATGTAGACCTGAGAACTCCATCGGTCCGCCAACTTATGCCTGGCAGAAGCACCCAAGTTCTTCAACACAACCCTATCACCGGGTTGTAGATCCTGTATCCGAACTTTCAAATCGTAGTTTTGTTTATTCCTCTGTTCCCTGTTCCCAGGGGTCAAACGGGCTTGTTCAAACGCAGAGGCCAAATTCTTCCGGAGTCTATCCACATAATTCCTATGAGAGGCTACAGACGTCTGATCCAGAGATAACCCGAACGCCAAATCAACTGGCAGTCGAGCTTCCCTTCCGAACATGAGACGGTAAGGTGAGTATCCAGTAGCGTCACTCTCCGTGCTGTTGTATTTATGTACTAGCGTGGCTATGTGATGACTCCAGCTCTGCTTCTCTCTGTTTGACAATGTCCCCAACATATTTAGCAGAGTGCGATTGAACCTTTCTGGCTGAGCATCACCTTGAGGGTGATATGGTGTAGTTCGGGTTTTCTGAATTCCCAGCAGTTCCAGTAATTGCCCAACAAGCCGGCTCTCAAAGTCTCTACCCTGATCCGAGTGTATTCTCCTTGGTAGTCCATAGTGAACAAAAAAACTTTTCCATTAAAACCTTCGCCACCGTAGGAGCACGTTGGTCTCTCGTAGAAAAGGCTTGGGCATAACGCGTGAAATGATCAGTCACCACTAAGATATTTCCCTGCCCACTAGCATCCGGCTCTAAGCACAGGAAGTCAATGCACACCAAATCCATGGGTCCTTGACTTTGTAGGTGGCTCATTGGAGCAGTTCGGGTTGGCAGAGTCTTCCTTTGAATACACCTCAGACATGAGTGGCAGTAACTTTCAACTTCAGGCCTCATGCAGGGCCAATAGAATCTGTACTGCACCAGCTTAAAAGTTCTCTCTCCCCATGTAATGACCGTAGCACACCCTCTCTGTGTTTGGTGGGAAGGAACAACTATTGGGTCTCTCCAGCATCGCTTGAGGGGCCCCTTCGGTAGACCACCCCATCCAACATTTTCAACCGTTCCCACTCCTTGTAGACCAATCTGGCCCCTTCTGGGGAATTTGTCAGAAGAATCTCCCGTTGGTTCACGTTTAGAGCCTTCATGGTCAATGCGATCAGAGGATCTCCAGCCTGGTCAGCTCTCAGGTCCTGTTTCGAAAAAGTAGGCAAACTTTCATCTCTCAGCTGCGTAGGGTTACAGTAGAACTCTGGAACAGCCGCAGCCATGACTCCTATGGCTTCTGCCTCAATCCCTCCCTTGACCCGGCGCTCTGCTCCTTGACATAAAGCTTGCACCCCATCTGGAGTTAACTGAGTCCATTCTGTAGTGTAGGGTCTTCTCGACAAAGCATTAGCATCGATTGTTCACTCCAGGGCGATACTTCAGGCTGAACCTAAACCCTGACAGAGCAGCTAACCACCGATGTCCCGTTGCATCCAGCTTCGCAGTAGTAAGGACGTAGGTAAGAGGATTGTTATCTGTCTTTATCACAAATTCAGCTCCATACAGATATAGTCTTTCAACTTGTCGACCACTGCCCACTTCAAAGCGAGGAACTCCAACTTATGGGTGGGATAATTCTTTTCTGAACGCCTAAGGCTCCGGCTCACATAGGCTACAGGCCTCAACAATCCACCATATTCTTGGTATAAGACTCCCCCTAGACCCTCTCGGCTGGCATCTACATGCAATTCGTACGGCTTATGAGGATCAGCGTAGGCCAAGACAGGAGCTCGAATTAGACTCTCTTTCAGCTTCACGAAAGCACCTTCGCATTGACTAGTCCATTCTCCTTGGATAGATTCTCGAGCCTTCCTTGGCCCTGGAGCCGACGGATTTCGGTCAGAGGCCTTGTGGCCTTCTTCTACATCTTCCTTCCGCAGGAGCTTATTCAGTGGTTGAGCTATCTTGGCAAACCCTCCTACAAACCTTTGGTAATAGGAGCAGAATCCCAAGAAAGATCTAAGTTCAGTGACATTTCGGGGTCTAGGCCAGGAAGCTACGGCTTCCAACTTTCGAGGATCCGAGAAACGCCTTCTGCCGAAACAACGTGTCCCAGATACGTGACGGAAGGCAAACAGAATTGACACTTCTCCAGAGACAGTTTCAACCCCTCTTCATGGAGCCGCTTCAAGACCTTTTCCAACCGTTGCTCATGTTCTTCCAACGTTTTTCCAAACACGATTATGTCATCCAGATACACTAGTACTTCGATCAGGTTCATGTCTCCGACTGTCTTCTCCATTAACCGTTGGAACGTGGCTGGAGCCCCCGTAAGGCCTTGAGGCATTCGGTTGAACTCAAAGAACCCCAGTGGGCAGATGAACGCAGTCTTCTCTTTGTCTTCAGGATGCATTGGTATCTGGTGATACCCACTTCGCAGGTCTAGTACACTAAACCATTTTGCTCCAGACAAACACTGCAAGGCATCTTCTATTCGAGGAGTGGCATATTGATCAGGGATGGTTCTCCGATTTAGCGTGCGATAGTCTATGCATAGACGGACAGAACCATTCTTCTTCCGAACCATCACTATGGGAGAAGCGTACGGACTCCTGGACTCTTGAATCACCTTTGTTCTTTGCAGTTCATTCAGCTGTTCTCTTAGATCATCCAAGTCTCCCAGTGGAACTCGTCTTGACCTTTCTCGAAACGGCTTATCTTCCTGCAGTCGAATGCGATGCTCAGTACTCTTAGCCAGGTTCACGTCGAACTCATCCTTTGAGAACAAGTCCCTCCACTTTAGGACCTGGGACTGAAGATGTTTCTTCCATTCAGGCGTGATGGGAGCGTCCTTGGGATAGAACTTGTCAGCTGGAATATCTTTATTCGCTCCCCCTCCTAAATCAGTAGGAGAGAGAGGCGTAGCGGATGCCACTTGCCCGATAGGCATTCGTGCTTTCAGGATCACTGGAGAATCAGATACATTACATACACTGACTGAGACTCTTCCTCGTGTTCGTTTCAAAGCTTTTGTGGAGATTATTTCAGGGATTACTTCGACTCCGGCTTCACTCCCATGATCAAAATCAGTTTCCAGTACCACATAGGGACCTGGTTGCGACCCATTCAACTTGACTGAAGCCCGGAAACTCGCCACTTCTCCTGATTGTAGAACCTTTTCTGTTCCTCCTAATCTCCAGAGACGCCCCACTTCGGCAGGTGCCTTCTGTTCTTCGACCATTCGCTGATAGACTGGACGCAACATCGGGTGTACTCCCTTGGTAGAACCTTCTTCCAGTACTATAGGGGTCAGGAGACGTCGCACCAGATCAGTATTCGTCCCCACTATCATAGAACTCCTGCTGGCCCCTGAAGGTCGAGGACACACAATGCCCAACCCATCACAACCCCCAGACTGTCCGATGACTTCGGATCCGATCTCTAGCTTCACCTGTAGATATCCGTCATAGGGAAGTTTCTCAGTTCCGATACCCCAGATTTCAAGCTCCTTTAGCTCCTGTAGAGGTATGTGTTTCAAGTGTTTCTCATAGAAGTCTCGGTAGATCAGTGTCACTTGAGCCCCTGAGTCCAACAGAGCTTTGGTGTAGACTCCCTCCAATTGGATTGGAACAATGGGAGAAGGACCTATCCGCTGGTCAGGAAACTTTGTCATAGTAGCAAGAAGTTTATACCCCGTTTGCTGTACCCTGGCCTTCTTCTTGACCCGTGTAGGTTTTGGGTGTGCATTGCCTCCCCATGACGTAGGACCGGATGCTAAGGGATTAACTCTTTCAGCCCTGGTTGGTTCCGCAGTGGATGAAACTCTGGGCCTTCTCGCCCTTTCAGTCCTGGCTGGATTTCTGGAGCGGTCTTTAACTATTGGGCACCTAGTTTGCTCCTTCACTTGGGCCCTCTGGCGTTTCCCGCCGGTGAGGTAGATAGCAGCCCTTCCAAGGCTTTTAAAAACTCTTCTACCCTGTTTTTCTCAGGCTTTCGGCTTTTGCACTGCGCTCGGAAATGACCCATTTCTCCACAACTGAAACATCTCTTATTTGAAGATGGAGACGCACTTGCTTGTGGTGATCCAGTTGAAGGACCCTGGCCAGAAACAACAGCAACTCCAGTTGTCCGCATATCAGTAAGGAACTTCTGCATATCGGTCTGTGTCTCTGCCACCTTCAAAAGCACTCCGCACAGGTCCGTGTGTGCCTGTTGCAATTCAGCTTGAGCTTCTTGCACTTTCTTAACCGTTTTGTGAATTTCACTGTATGTAGGAAGAATTTGCTCTCTTGCAGCACTCTCTGTGGACTTAGAAACAACCAGATGCTCCTGTTCATCCACTTCAGACCCATAGGTGTCTAGCGAATCATCTTCCGCTCGCACACACTTGTTATGCCTCACGGGTTGTGCGTAAAGTCTTTCTCCTCTCCTAAGGGATTTTTCTTCGAGTAGAGCCTCTTCCTCTCTGACAGCTCGGATCAGTCCAGGTATTTCAATTCTCGGTTACCTTCTCTGTTTCTCAGCTGTAGCATCACAGGATATAAAGGTTGAGCACCCCTCAGGATCTGCTGTATTCAGATCTTATCTATTTCGGCCGGTTCGGCCCCTTTCTTAAGAAGTATCTGGTGCAGAATCTTATCTAGGCGCCTCATGTAGTCAGTTATTTTCTCACCTTTCCGCTGGTAAGTATGTTCATACTGGTACACGAGCTCTGCAGCCTTTTCCGTTCGCCCAAAAACTTCCTGTAGTACGTTTAGGTAATCTAAAGCAGTGCAGTCTTGTTTACTAAATTTTAGGTTTCTTACAGCCTCTGACGCAGGTCCCTTTAAGCCAGGGGTCTCAAACTCACGGCCCCCCAGATGTTTTTGCCTACAAGTCCCAGAATGCTTTGAATACAATAGGTGGCCAGGGAATCGTGGGAGTTGTAGTTCAGAAACATCAGGGGGGCCAGAGTTTGAGACCCCTGCTTTAAGCTCTCAGTAATTCTTTGCTTCTTCTGTGCTTCGGGGACGTCCCACTCATCCAGAGCCTGCATCGCCTGTTCTACCCATTCTTTGAAGGTTTCTTCTCCCGCCGGAGTTGGCACGTTTCCTGTAAAATTTCTCAACCGTCGATAACCAAAGTTATTGTGCGGAGGGCTTGTTTTCTGACATTTTGCCAGCAAATCTCCAATAGCCACTATAAATTCAGGCCCGAACATGGCCAACGGACTGGGTGCGGGAACACTCGCGGGATCGCCAGGTGGCGCACTTGGCTGAATCAGTTGAACTTCCACCTCATCGGTCAGCTTCACGCTCACGTCCTGAAAACACAATGGAACACCCTTCCTCCATTCAAAAAGAACATACGTGTGAGAGGTATCTGGGTTCGCTTTAATGTCCAGGATTAAGCCCCGATGATCTGGTGTCAGCTCGGCCACGGCCCGACGAATCTGATCTTCGGGCCCAAGTGTCTGCAGGAATATCCATGACTATACATAATTCTATCTGACTACTTTGCTCCTCACACTAGACATGTGCATTCGTTATAGTACTAATACGTTTTCGTCCGAATTTTCAGATGTTTTCGTATTCGTGCAGCTAACGATATCCGAAACCCTTCACTCCAAATTACAAAGGAAACGAAAGGAAAATGCATTACATTTTCGTTTCAGTTCTTTTGTAATATTATTTGATTCTGATGCTGGACAGGACTCCCTGTGATTAGCAGATGTCCGGTGCCCGATTGTGCTGTTTGAAGGGAGATTAACTGGACAGACTATCTCCTTCAGTACACACACACACACAAACACACACACACACAGTGCCTCTCCCCCATCTGTTTAACTTTATAAACTGTTAATTAGTGGAATCTTTAACAATATAATGTCTGGATCTATAAGAGGTGTGAGGAGCTATGTAGGCACTTATCTCCCCAGGGGGCCGTCACTGATAACAGGCATTTTATGGTTAATGATTCTTCCAGTGACTGCTTGTAAAATTAGACAGGGGGGCCAGGTATCTATCTCCCCTCCTAATCAAACTCTAGTTTGTGGCTCTTGAGTTCTCAGTCCGGCACATAGAGGAAAGGATCGTGTCTCAGCCTGTAAAATTTTTCTGGTGCATCTGACCTTACAGTAAAAGGAAAAAACTCAATTATATACAACACAGGGAACATTTTACATTGCATTTTAAAAGGGAATTCGTTCATATAAATCAAGGGGAACGAATTGTAATAAAATTTACATAAACTGAGAATATATATATATATATATCAGTTTATCAGTTTATGTAAATTTTATTACAATTCGTTCCCCCTTGATTTATATGAACGAATTCCCTTTTAAAATGCAATGTAAAATGTTCCCTGTGTTGTATATAATTGAGTTTTTTCACTTACTGTAAGGTCAGATGCACCAGAAAAATTTTACAGGCCGAGATTTATATGAAGGAATTCCCTTTTAAAATGCAATGTAAAATGTTGCCTGTGCTGTATCTGTGTTTTCCCTGATGTGTTTCTTAGTAAGATAACACCTGGGTGAGCTTTGCAGGCACTTTGCTCCATGCAGGGCGTCCACATTTGAAATCACAGGGAGTCCTGTCTGGCACTGACAGGGCAGGATCATCCCTCTGCCTGCCCTGTATAATATTTCTCATGCTAGCAGAATTTACAACCTCCCAGAGATGCCATCATGCCATGTACTCTGCTGCTGTTTGAGGTCAGAGGGAAAGTAACAATTTCATTATATTATGCAGGTGGGAAACCATGTTACATCTCTCCAGGATACATTACTGCCTTAATATAATAATTGTTATATTTGTATTCCTCCTTTGATGTCAAACAGCAACAGAGTATGTGTATCACTGGGTGCTTGTAAAGTCTGGCTGCATTATACAACTTCTCTCACCTGAAAGCTGCAAAACGTAAGCGGCCAGTGTGGTGACTTCATACTCAGGGAAGATTTTATCTGTGCCTCAAAGCGATTCTTTTGTTTAAAATGCAATAAATAATATACTTTAAATGTTCATTTTAATAAAATATATTTTAATTTAAAAAAAGTGTGGTCTCCTCATTCAGTGGTACAAAAAGATCCCTTTCTCAATGCTGCTAACTTCTGTGTCACAAAATAAACAGTCAGAAGGCATGTTGTAGCACAGAAAGAAAACTGCTTTATTGTGCAAAAAGAGTAAGACCATGTTTCAGGCCTGCAGGACTTTTCTCAATACTTTTTCCCTCGCTTATTAATTTTTTTTTAAGTTACAGTGAGCAGTAACGCCAGGTCAAGGCTTCAACCCTTGTTACTGCCCATTCACACACCATTCATTCATTATAGCTCCCTCTACACATTCATACAACACTCATACTTAATTTACATTTTTGACTACTGAAGTGAATAATATATATATATTTTTGTATTATTACTATAGGTAGATATAATTTGCCTCCTGCATTAGTGTGATTATTACTATAGGTAGATATAATTTGCCTCCTGCAATACTAGGATTATTACTATAGGTAGATATAATTTGCCTCCTGCAATACTAGGATTATTACTATAGGTAGATATAATTTGCCTCCTGCACTAGTGTGATTATTACTATAGGTAGATATAATTTCCCTTCTGCATTAGTGTGATTATTACTATAGGTAGATATAATTTCCCTCCTGCATTAGTATGATTATTACTATAGGTAGAAATAATTTGCCTCCTGCAATACTAGGATTATTACTATAGGTAGATATAATTTCCCTCCTGCATTAGTGTGATTATTACTATAGGTAGATATAATTTCCCTCCTGCATTAGTATGATTATTACTATAGGTAGATATAATTTGCCTCCTGCAATACTAGGATTATTAATATAGGTAGATATAATTTCCCTTCTGCATTAGTGTGATTATTACTATAGGTAGATATAATTTCCCTCCTGCATTAGTATGATTATTACTATAGGTAGAAATAATTTGCCTCCTGCAATACTAGGATTATTACTATAGGTAGATATAATTTCCCTCCTGCATTAGTGTGATTATTACTATAGGTAGATATAATTCCCTCCTGCATTAGTATGATTATTACTATAGGTAGATATAATTTGCCTCCTGCAATACTAGATTATTAATATAGGTAGATATAATTTGCCTCCTGCATTAGTGTGATTATTACTATAGGTATATATAATTTGCCTCCTGCAATACTAGGATTATTACTATAGGTAGATATAATTTGCCTCCTGCATTAATGTGATTATTACAATAGGTAGATATAATTTGCCCCCTGCATTAGTATGATTATTACTATAGGTAGATATAATTTGCCTCCTGCATTAGTATGATTATTACTATAGGTAGATATAATTTCCCTCCTGCATTAGTGTGATTATTACTATAGGTAGATATAATTTCCCTCCTGCATAAGTGTGATTATTACTATAGGTAGATATAATTTGCCTCCTGCATTAGTATGATTATTACTATAGGTAGATATAATTTGCCTCCTGCAATACTAGGATTATTACAATCGGTAGATATAATTTGCCTCCTGCATTAATGTGATTATTACTAAAGGTAGATATAATTTGCCTCCTGCAATACTAGGATTATTACTATAGGTAGATATAATTCCCTCCTGCATTAGTATGATTATTACTATAGGTATATATAATTTCCCTCCTGCATTAGTGTGATCATTACTATAGGTAGATATAATTTCCCTCCTGCAATACTAGGATTATTATATATATCCAAAAGATGTAGGATACACTTGAGTACTTTAACAGGAGGGTAATTAAAAACTTGTAGTTTTATTAAGTATCCATATTAAAAATCCTGTAACCAACATTTCAGTGACTTTACATTATTTGTAGAGTTATTGCATTTTTGGGGCTTAATTTATGTATACCAAAACTCAAAATGGATTGGATGTTATAGTATTTCCCCAAATCCTTTTTATATTGTTTGAAATTATGGTGACTGTTTGATATTAATAAATATATTTACAAATTACATGACTTCCTAGAAGGTTCAGGAGAACATAAAATGACTGCATGCTCTGACAGTAAGTTTTTTTATTATAAAACTGAGCACCTTGTAAGTAAAGGGTCACAATGTGTGTTAACTTAGTGTGTCTGGCACAGTGGCAGCGCTTTGTGGTGCAGACATGGGGCAGTAGCTGGAGCTCACCCCTGGCAGGTTTGCAGGGAACCTGTCTAAATTATCAGTGAGCCCCCCTAATGTAATATTGTAATATTATTTGTTTCTTATGCTGGACAGTGTGGACAGGACTCCCTGTGATGTGCTGTTTGAAGGGAGATTAACTGGACAGACTATCTCCTTAAGTACACACACAGTGCCTCTCCCCATCTGTTTAACTTTATAAGCTCCCTTTTTCAATGCTGCTAACTGCTGTGTCACAAAATAAACAGTCAGAAGGCATGTTGTAGCACAGAAAGAAAACTGCTGTATTGTGCAAAAGGATTGTTCCAGTAAATCTTTACCAAAATGATATACTTTACAAACGCATTACAAAATTTGATATACAGCACAGGCACCATTTTACATACACTGACTTTAACAAGGGAATTCGTTCATACAAATACAGGGGGAACGAATTGTAATAAAATTTATATATATGGTTATATATATAATAAATATAATAATAATACGCAAGCAATATTCATTCACGATCTTCAGCAACTTTGGTCTTTTATTTAACCATTGTGGGACATTTAGCAACCAATGTCTGTCATGGAGAACATCCTCAAAATCAGAGAGAGTTATTCACTTTGTTAATAGCAAGAAAGAACCAGACTGCCAAGGAGCATTTGGCTGTGGCCCTGCAGGAAAGGTACGAGGCTCAGGAGAACGGGACTCTGTGTTGCTTTTTTTTTTTTTATTATTTGTTTTAAGGCGACACCGGTGGGGCTCTGTGATTGGCTTGAAGAAAAGTTGCCAAACAAATGCAGGCAAGAAACAGAAAGGAGGAACAGTAAAAGAGAATAGATGTCCTCTACAAGCTGCATTTGTTCAGAGTAGACATTCTGATTTCGGCTGTTGAGAGAGACGGACCAGAGCAGATGCCAAAGATACTGTATCGCTTTCGCCATTGCATTGATCCTGTTGCTTGTGAGTATAAAGTGAGGTGATATAGTGAAATTATACTATAGCTTGTATTACTCGTTTTTTTTTGACTGTTTAAAAATGTTTTATATAACAAATATTATAAATATTTTATTCTATAGTTTTATTTTACTATATTCTAAAGCTTAATTGCTTTTTTTAGTTGTAAAAAGGTGTCATTTCCTGACACCGGGGTGTGTTTTTTTCTTTAGATTTTTGTTTGTGACCTTGCAGAGTTTCTGGTATACCAGATGTGGGGGAGCAGCTGCCACAATATTCATTTGCATTTAATTTCTGTCTGCCCCTGTATTTATAAATAGGAATTCCCCTGTTAGAGTGATTGTAGAATGCTTCCCTAACTGTATCTCATTGTGTTTTCCTTAATGTCTTTCCACGATTTTTGCCAGCCCTCATCACCTCTGCTGTAGCTAAATTCTTTCCCCTTTTTGTGCAGTTTTTGTGCCAGCCTTAATTGTACAAATGAAATATGATATTTTCATCTCTGCAAGGTGCACGCCGGCTCGTCTGAAATTGTGTGATATGGGCTGCTCCCCAGGAGACCTGAGTGTGCTGGAAGGCTGCCAAAACCCGCCTGCCCTAGAGCCGTTCTACTTACACACACCCTGGTGTTTTTCAGACAGGAGGTCCCCAGGGATGGTATAGCCTGGTCTGGGGGAGTTTGGAGACAGAGTACCACCAGGATCCCCTCCACCTGACTGTCCCAAGATAGAGCTGCGCCGGCTATGCAGCTAAGCTATAACGCTGTACATGCCACCAGTTGCTGGGCAGCTTGTAACTGTTGCCACTTGGTCTCCCATCCATGGATCAAGGCACTCTTTTGATAGGAATAGCCTGGGGACTGCAGAGGCTTCCAGCCGTACCCGGGAAGTGGCACTGCTCCAGCAGGAGTAACCCCTAAAGACCCGCAAACCCCAGCGGGGTATCATCACAGGCCCCTTCCCTTCGAGGATTCGCTTCTACGTTTCAATGTTAAAATCCCTGTCTTTATTAAATATTTTTTAAACCGTTTATTTTATTCACTGGCATCAAAAAGTCATTTTGTTTATTTATTTTTTAGATTTTTTTTGGCATTTTTCTGGATTTTTTGGGTGAAATTTTATTGTTCCGAATTTATTTTAAAACAACAAGGCTTTTTTCCTTCTGCAATGAATTGGATAGAGATACGATGTGTCGGTACCATGGCTATCTTTGATTTAACCACTTCGATGTGGAGGACGCGCTCAGCGCGTCCAACCGCATGTCACGTTGCATGCGGAGGACGCGCGTCCTCCCTTTGGGGTCAGCGTTCGGCTGGGTTCCGGCTGATCGCTGGCCCCCCCGGTGCGGGCTGACATCCTCGATGTCAGCCCAGCATCCGGAACCACCGCCGGTGAAATTAGGTGTCATCGCGGCAGCGCAATGACACCTAATTCAGGCGCCCCCCCCGCATGTGCGGAGGAGGCGCCTGAAAGGGGGGGGAGGTCCTTCGGACCTCTCTCCCTCCGATCGGCGGCGTTGCGGGGGTTAACCCAGGCACCATTTGGAAGGGCACAGCCTGCCCTTCCAAATGGTACCTGGCATTAACCCCTGGGGAGCTGGATCACGAATCGGCGCTGAAAAGCGCCGGTTCGTGATCCTTTCCCGGAGCTGGCCGACATCTTGGATGTCGGCCAAGCCTCCGGGAACTCCCCCTGAGGACTGGCGTCATCGTGCATAGCACGATGACGCCAGTCCTGGAGTTAACCCCTAACTGCCACCAACGGTGGAGATAGGGAGTTCCAATGAACTCCCTATCTCCCGATCCGTGGCAGCTAGGGGTTAACATTGGTATTGTTGGATCGGCCAGAGCATGGCCGTTCCAACGATACCAAACTCGAATGTGAAAAAAGTTTGTAAAAATAAATAAATAAATAAAATAAAAATAAAAAAATATTTAAAAAAAATAAACACTTTTTTTTTCTTTTTTTTGGTTTGTTAATGCAGCAATATTGTTCCCATTTCAATTATAATGTGAAAAATGATGCTGCACTAACGATTTTTGTATGCAGTGCGTTTGTTAAAAATCGTGTAATTTTCCCCAAAAAAATGTAACGAGACCCCATCTCTAATTTTTTTTAACAAGCGCACCCCATACAAAATATAACCGCAATTGCTCGCATGTTAAAATGTGGAAAAAAAACACTTTACACGCTGTAAATTATTGAAAATTCATATTTTATTGCATTTTTTGTTATAATATACAGACAGGTCATGACGTATACATAATAATGACATATTATTAATCTGCCGAGTCTGACGGAAAGAACGATATATAATATGTCTGGGTCATATACTAAAATAAGCCTTCAAAACACGTTTAAACATGATGAGCAAAACCGGTAAAAATTACCTCAGCACAGAGGCGGGAAAGCCTCAGCAGCGAAAGGGTTGAAGTAAATTAGGGACAATAAAAGTTTGCACAAAAAAATCCAGAAAAATGACAAAAGAAATCCTACAAAATAAATAAGTAAAGAACCCTTTTGCTGCAGTTAAAAAAACAAACGGTTGACAGCTGGTATTTTCATTTTATTGGTAGTAATCTATTTCATATTCTGAAATAACTAATAAAAAATTTAACTAAATAACTCTTAAAAATGAAATACAAATCAACCCAACACATAACACACGAAAATGACAAAAAAAAACTGTGCACATGTCTAGGAGTTGACGGGGCCTACTAAAAGGAATGACAGAATGGAATGACCATAGACTTCAACAGGGTAGTGGAATGCCCATAGAGAATAATGGGAACAAAATATTTCATTTAGAAAAAAAACGATTTGATTTATCAAATCGATCTTTAGCAGACATATTCTCCAAGGTCAGTGGTGTTGTTTAACATTGAGATTAAACAAGATTATCACTGTTGTCTATAGAATGACAAGGGCGAATGACAGAGTGGAATGTCCATAGGATATTAATGGAGAGCAGCACATCACCTACTTTTCCTGCAAACCTGTGAGATGTAGCAAATGAAACTTTATAGCAGGTATTCTCCATGGTACTGTAGCAGGCTGTAACACTGAAATTACCTTGGATTATAGTGGTTTTCTATAGCATGACAAGGGTGAATGACAAAGTGGAATGCCCATAGAGTATAATGGAGAGCAACCCTGGGGAAAACCTGCAGTAAGATTTAATTTGCTACATCTCACAGGTTTGCAGAAAAATAAGGTGACATTTTGCTCACATTATATCCTATGGGTGTTTCACTGTGTCATTCACCCTTTTCGTTCCATAGAAAACCACTATTATCCCAGCTAACTTCAGTGTTTCGGTCTGCTACAGTACCTGGGGAATACCTGCTGAGGTCTCATTTGCTACATCTCACAGGTATGCAGTTAAATTAGGTGATATTTAGCTCCCCATTATATCCTATGGGCATTCCACTCTGTCATTCACCCTTGTCATTCCCTAGAAAACAATGATAATCCCACTTAATCTCAATTTTATATCTGCCAGTGTAATAACAGAGTATAATAGAAAAAACAACAACAAAATAAAGGAACCAATTTAAGAATAAAAATTGGCAACAAAGGGCATAACCCAAAACTTCAGAATATTGAAAAAAACTTTATTAATAAATTACTTTTGCAGGATGTAATTCATGAAAGGAAAACAACACCTCCGCAAGGGAGGTAAACAATCACCCCAAACCCGCAATGAAAAGTCATACAGGGTATGGACACTTCTATATAGGATTGAACCTGCTAAATCTTGAAAAGACGAAAAGAAAAAGGGATAAACCCTCCGAGAAACAAGAAGTGCTCACTTAAAACGTAACTTTTATTAGTCACAGAATGACACATACAACAACCAACAATTAAAATACATATAGACATCGACGATATGACCGGTGCATAGAAGGACATATATATAGTTGCCGAATTGGCAAGCCTAGAGACCAGATTACTAATTGGTCGTGGATAATGGGCTATCAGATGGAATAATTGCTGTATCAGGACTCGAATGGCATTGGATCTGTGTATAGGCAGTATCAATTGGCAAAATATCGAATTACCGGACAGTAAAAAACGTGGATTTGGGTGCAGGTATAAGCATCAAAAAGAGACCCGAGAATATTGGTTGGTATGTCAGAATGGAATATACAATGAACTGGCAAGCCTGGATAGAGCACACTGATTCGCTTGGGTCACCGGATACTCCAGCAAGCGACTTACCCGGGAAGGTACCACTAGCCGCCAAAGGTAAACAGCGTCACCATCATAATTATGGTTGCAAGCTTCCCATAAGGCTATTAATAATGGCAAGATGAGTAAGATTCTTTCCCTTATTCTGTCCCTGTATTGCTTTAAATGCACGACTACATGTGAAAATAAACGTATAAATACGATAGAGAGCAGTACAAGGAGAAGCGTATATACTTTGCCAATGTGTACAATCCGAAAGGAAGGCAATAGATTTAACGTATTGAAACACCAAATGATTGTGGCTTAAGAACGATGGTTACTAGACGCTACGTATACATTGCATTCTAGATACACAAGATAGCATGATATATTTGGCTAAATGCCCTATACCATTTGATATAGCAAACACATTTTAAGCAGACATACTCTGTTATTATATTGAAAAAAACTTTATTAATAAATAACTTCTGCAGGATGTATCATATATAAAAAACATAGAAAACAAAGAACAATGAATCACACACTGGTACTGAGGACCAATAGAACTTATTATGACCAATTAATTAAATAACATTGTTGACCAGTAATAATGGCTACATTTAATTAGGTGCCGCTGCCAGGCTACCAACGAGTCACTTTCTGCCAACTCAAATAAAGTACTGAAAACCACAGTACAATATATTTAGGCCTGATTGCCAATCGAATCCGGTACCAGAAATGGTTAAATTAGTAGTAATATATGATTTGTAACCTCTACTCCTCATGAATCTCTAGTCGCTGGGAATGCTTAGAAAGTTTAAATGATTTATAAATATCAAGCGACTTGCAGAGGGTTTGCAGCAACAACCTATGCAGCAATCCCCTATTAGAAAAAATTCTGCTCCGCAGAAATATAAAATTCAAAAGAATATTTATTCAGCAGGATGAAAATTATGCCATAAATTGAACTGCATATAATGTCAATAAGATCAGCTGCACGAAAAAAGCCAGAGGAAACATATTTATATGTTTAAACAGCTGACCGCACCGGCACTTGGTTTGTTGATATATCAATAACATGTAATTTATAGCCTCCTTAGCTGATCCTGAACCTTTTAGTCACTCAAAAAGCCCAAATACCAAATAGTTGAATCGATTGCAAGATGTCAGGCAAAAGCAGCACATAACAGCGACATATAATGCAGTGATCCCTTGTTTAGTTCAGAAGAAAATTCCATTCAGCAATAATACAATATTTGCAATAGGAAATAGGTCTTGGGCAAGATATGCTACATGTGTTATCAATTAGCTCCGAAGCAGACCCTAGCCAGAGAGAATGTAAACAATTCGGAATGCAAGGCCAGTGAAAAATACTGTGGCCTAAGTGAGCTCTTAATCTTAATTTAGCATCATGGGTCAGCAGGAGCCGCAGACACTAATCTACGCGATCATAGCATATCGTAACAAAAACAAAAAAAATCACAAAAGGTCTCAAGTAACGGTTCAAGACAAATAACCACCCCCACATAGATACACGAAAATCTGCTAAAAACTTCCCATCTTGGGACATCAATTTACATCTCAATTAGGACGCGAGATGGGAAGTTTTTAGCAGATTTTCGTGTATCATTTAAACTTTCGAAGCATTCCCAGCGACTAGAGATTCATGAGGAGTAGAGGTTACAAATCATATATTACTACTAATGTAACCATTTCTGGTACCGGATTCGATTGGCAATCAGGCCTAAATATATTGTACCTGTGGTTTTCAGTACTTTATTTGAGTTGGCAGAAAGTGACTCGTTGGTAGCCTGGCAGCGGCACCTAATTAAATGTAGCCATTATTACTGGTCAACAATGTTATTTAATTAATTGGTCATAATAAGTTCTATTGGTTCTCAGTACCAGTGTGTGATTCACTGTTCTTTGTTTTCTATGTTTTTTATATATGATACATCCTGCAAAAGTTATTTATTAATAAAGTTTTTTTTCAATATAATAACAGAGTATGTCTGCTTAAAATGTGTTTGCTATATCAAATGGTTCAGACTCCTAAGTCCAATCATATCTCCCTTTATTCTCTATGGGAATTCCTCTCTGTCCCATTATTCTCTATGGGAATTCCTCTCTGTCCCTTTATTCTCTATGGGAATTCCTCTCTGTCCCTTTATTCTCTATGGGAATTCCTCTCTGTCCCATTATTCTCTATGGGCATTCCTCTCTGTCCCATTATTCTCTATGGGCATTCCTCTCTGTCCCTTTATTCTCTATGGGAATTCCTCTCTGTCCTTTATTCTCTATGGGAATTCCTCTCTGTCCCATTATTCTCTATGGGCATTCCTCTCTGTCCCATTATTCTCTATGGGCATTCCTCTCTGTCCCATTATTCTCTACTAGGTGGAAAGCCTGCCCAGAGGGCAGTCTATTGTTGTTGTCGCCAGGTCAGAATTCAAGTCCACATAGTTTTTTTTCAATGTCCTATCTGGTATTTAGGCACACTGGTATTATGAGACACTGGTATTATAAATGGCAGACTGGCATTATGGCTGGCAGACTGGTAATATGGCTGGCGAATTGGTAATGTGGCTGGCAGACTGGTATTGTGCATGGCAGACTGGTATTGTGCATGGCAGACTGGTAATATGGCTGGCGAACTGGTAATATGGCTGGCGAACTGGTAATATGGCTGGCAGACTGGTAATATGTCTGGCAGACTGGTATTGTGCATGGCAGACTGGTAATATGGCTGGGGAACTGGTATTGTGCATGGCAGACTGGTATTGTGCATGGCAGACTGGTAATATGGCTGCCGGACTGGTAATATGGCTGCTGGACTGGTAATATGGCTGGCAGACTGGTTTTGTGCATGGCAGACTGGTAATATGGCTGGGAACTAGTATTGTGCATGGCAGACTGGTATTGTGCATGGCAGACTGGTAATATGTCTGGGAACTGGTATTGTGCATGGCAGACTGGTAATATGCATGGCAGACTGGTATTGTGCATGGCAGACTGGTAATATGGCTGGGAACTGGTAATGTGCATGGCAGACTGGTAATGTGCATGGCAGACTGGTATTTTGCATGGCAGACTGGTATTGTGCATGGCAGGCATGGCAGACTGGTAATATGGCAGGCCGGGCACGGAGGAGATGCAGGCCGGGCACGGAGGAGATGCAGAAAACAAATCCGATCCATTGGAGAGGCGCTGTGCGCCTCTCCAATGGATCGGATTTGTTTTGTCCCTCTCGCACGCCGGCTGTGCGCGTGCTGCGGCCGTTGGATGCGCGTGCAGCCAACCGCCGCAGGTTGCGCGCGCATGCACAGTAGGGTTTTGGCGACGGACACGCCAGCCCTTATTGTTTTATAGTATAGATGGGCATTCCTCTCTGTCCCATTATTCTCTATGAGCATTCCTCTCTGTCCCATTATTCTCTATGGGCATTCCACTACCCTGTTAAAGTCTATGGTCATCCTTAAGTAGGTCCCGTTAACAGCAAATCTACTCATCCTGGTGTAGCGTCACACCAGATTTCAGTCCTTGACTTTGTTTTGTACTTTGTTACCTGCTTGCAGGTTTCTGTGTTGTCATTGCCACCTATGTGGGGTATCTTATCTCATTTTCACGTTAAGCCCAACCATCTCTAAGGACTGGTAATACATCTCTTACTAACCCTTTCCCTCTGTCCTGTAGTGTCCACCAGGGTTATAGTACTTAGCTTCTTGCTGTAGTGTACTTTAGTCAGGTTCCCTCTCATGTGACAAACTGACACAGCTTACCTTTTATTTTTAAGGTCAGAGAAGACAAACAAGATCGGTGTGACTGTTAGGTGGCCAACAGACAACCCAGAAGTGATTATCCTAAAGCCTGGATAGCTCTGTGAAAAGAGTGGAGCCAAGTGGGTTATTCTATATTAAGAGAAAAGACTTCAACAGTGTTCCGCCGCAATCTAAAAAAGAAATTGAACAAAGGTACTGGTCATGTTCGCCATCGCCAAAGCAGATTAAGTAGTAGTGTCACGGCCTCTGAAAGTCGTACTACCTCTTGCTTAGCCATTTCTACTGCTGGCCCCTCTGCTGCCACCACCTCCAGTGCCACAACTACAGTTGGCAGTACCAGCACCACCAGTGCCATTGGTACTACTAGTGTACCTGTAAAAAAACAGCACAAAATGAGAAACAAAGAGCGCAGAATGGTGGGGACTAGTTCAACTCGAAAGCAGCATTCCTCATGTTCAAGGAAGCTTTTTTCCAATTTCCCTAAAAAAAACAAAAAAACAAGTTCAACAACATCTGTTGCAGCTCCTACCACAGCTACTGTCATACCGTCTATGTTTTATGGTACAAGCAAGAAGAGAGCACTGAAGGAAGTGGATTTGCTGCCCTTACCAATGATACCACAAAGTCCTTCTGGCCCCCCAAAGAAGAAGAAGAAACTAAAGGAGAGAGCAGCAGAGAGTGAGACTATGCTGTCTTTGCCATCGGAGACAAGTATTACTGGAGAGGATGAGCACCGTACTGAGCCAGTATCCCCATTGTCTAATCTTGGTCATGGTGAAGTATCTGAGAATGGATTTGCTCTTTCCCCCACCACTGCAGACAATATACTCAGGACTACAACTCTGACCCCGGAGGAACTGCAGTATGAGCCGGAGGAAATACAAGAGAGATATTCTCCTGAGAGAACAGGTAGCAGTCCCCTATATTCACCTACTAGTATACACTCACCTCCTTCATTTTCTCCAACATCTTTCTCTGATTTTTTCTCCTCACATTTGTCAAAGGAGACAGAGGATTTATGTGATACCAGTTCCAGAAATAGCTCACCCACTGTAATTGGCAGCACACCTCCTACCCTTGCCGTTAGCACTAGGGTAGTGACAACAACTTGCACTGATGCTAATCCACCTGCATCTACAGCTGTCATAAAGCAAAAGGGTGATGTCACTGCATTGCGTCAAAGCGAAGTTTGGGATTACTTTAACTTCATTGAAGACGGGCGCTTTGCAAAGTGTAAATTGTGTGGGAAGGAAGTAAGTAGGGGGAGAAAGGTGGGCCATTACACAAATTCTGGTATGAAACTTCACCTTAAAAATTACCTCCACTCTGCTTTACTACAGAAGGAGGCAGAAACTGTTAGGGCAGGAAGCAAGGCCACTGGGACTGTATCTGATTTCGCTCATTCCTCCTCACCACCTAACACCAGCGGCACACCCTCCACCTCTACCATGCTTAGGCAGAGCACTGTGAATATTGTCAATTCAAGTAGGCCAAAAAGGCTGGCTGTACAGTCACAGTCAGATGCCTTATCATCCCAGGGATGTGTCCATCAGCCTACTCTCGAAAATTTTGTTGGCTTCAGTTCCAGGGGCATGTCGAAACAACAGGCCAACAAGATCACCTGCCTAATTGCCCAGTTCATAGCTGTAAGAGGAGCTTCTTTTTTGATGATTGAAGGGGAGCCATTTAGGCAGCTCATGCTTGCTCTTACTCCACAATATGTTATTCCATCACGTACAACTTTCAGCAGAAACATAGTTCCAGCACTTTATCATTCCTGTGTGGCAGTGGTGAAGGAAAACCTGGCTATGGCTGAAGATCAGACAGTGCACTTCACCACTGACCTGTGGACTGCACCTAGTGGCCAACACGCATTCCTCAGTTTGACCGCACACTGGTGGTATGCCTGGGTCTGGTGGTACTAGTGGAGGAAGTCAATGTTTTTCAGCATTCAAGACCGGGAGTGGATCTGTAGGACATCAGGGTTATAGATCTCTCCTGATTCATACAGAAGTCATGGATGAAAAGCATACTGCTGAAAACATTTTACAGGCGATTAAACGGATGGTGGAAAATTGGTTGGGAGAGCAGGCAGACACCAATGTGCATGTTGGGTTCGTGGTTAGTGATGGAGCTGCTAATATGGTAAAAGCTCTCCGAGATGGTGCTTTTGTCAGTGTGCGCTGTTCTGCACACATCCTACACCTAGTGGTCAAGGGTGCAATTTCAGAAGGTAACAACAAGGTGTCAATCATACTGGACCATTGCAGGAGGATTGCTGGACATTTCCACCGAAGTGTAAGGTCTAGCCAAATATTGAGAGAAGAGCAAGAAAAAACAGGCCTCCCCACACATTGTCTGAGGCAGGATGTTGCAACACGCTGGAATTCCACTCTTGAAATGTTGGAAAGAATTTTGGAGCAACAAACTGCTATCCATAATATTTCTTCCCACCACTTCATTGGTATAGCGTCCACATTGGGACGTGAGGAATGGACAATAATAGCGCAGCTAGTTTCAGTCCTAAAACCATTTAGAGACACGACAGAAAACTTAAGTCAAAACGATGCCAGTTTGGGACAGGTCATTCCGTTGTTCATGCACCTCGTCAACAAGATGGATGCCTTCCTTGATAACAGAGAACCTGTTCCTGGTGGTACGCTCCACATTGATGTATCAGCTGTAGTCAGGAAGCTAAAAGAGCTACTGAAAGGTCGGCTAAATGAAAGAGTCACCAAAAGCCAGGAACTAATGCTGGCTTCCCTGTGTGATCCAAGGATTAAGGGGAAACTGGCGCTCCGAGCGAACAGCCTCACATACTGGATGGAACAACTTATTAAACAGATTCGTAATTTGCAGCAAAAGAGAGGCATGCTGGTTGAAGCAGATTTGGAAAGTACCCCTGCCATGTTTTCTTCTCCCAGCAGCTGCACCACGAGCAAAACACCACAGCGTGTACCATCATCTGCAATTTGGACAGAGGCTCTTGGAGATTTGGTGGGAGCAAGTACAGCACCAGGTAACAGAGAGGAGAGCAGTGCCACTGAAATGGTCAGAGCCTACCTATATGAACCACCTTTGCCACCTACTGCTGACCCTTTGACCTACTGGGATGTTAAGAAGAGTGTGTGGCCTGCTCTCTGCCTGGTCGCCCAGCAGCTATTATCCTGCCCTCCAACCTCTGTGCAAAGTGAGAGAGTGTTTTCAATTACAGGGAACATCCTCAACCCACAGCGATCAAAAATGTCACCCCAACTAATGGAGCAAATTGCTTTTCTTAAGTTCAACCTCACCAAGTTGGGATACCCTACGCTTAACTTTCGTACTTAAGGTGTCGGTATCTGGAGATGGATAGGAATTAGGAAGTTGGAACTTTGAACTATCAAAAGTTGCAGAAGAAATATATGTATAATATTTTAAAATCTGTGACCAACTTCATTCCTCCTAGAACAGAATTACTGATCCCAAGATTTGTAATTTCGGAGTCAGAATTTGTACAACCCTTATTTTAAAGTTGTGAAATAAATTATTTTTCCAAGAGGGTTCAGAACGAAAAAACAAACAGGTATTCATTGTTTCTATTTAACATTAACCATCTCAGTATTGCTTTACGCTTAATAACAATAGCAATATAATTGAAAATACCTGTCCCCATTTTTTGCATTAGCAATAAAAAATTATATTATACTAACTATATTGTCGAAAAATGTTATTCGAGGCCGCTGACAGCCCTAAGGGCTCCTGTTCACCTACCTCCAACGCGGCTAGATGTCTGGTTTGTGCCCTCTATTTTTCCACCCTACTAACTCAGTTTGATGGCTTTTACTACTGCCCCTCTCCTTGACCTTTTGCAGCTTCTTTTTGAGACCCCCCTCCCTTGTTTTATATGTCATATATGTGTGTACCCCGGTTGGGGATGTTTATGCAGAGACTTTTTGTTTTATTCCTACTCACTGAAGATACCTTTTTCCTTTATTTATTTTTTTCCCCTGTTACTCTGGCATACTGGGTTGTCTCGAGGACCGCCATCGTAGCCTGGTGCCCGTTATGGCCTCCCAAGTGCCCGGGCCTAGTGCCAATTGTTCCCCTTGGCCCCCCCATGGTCCTTTGGACTTATGCCAAGGACAGCACATTTCGGGCCTTTGCCATTATCCTCCGTTTTTCTACCCCGCCCCTCTCCTTTTTCTCCCTCCACACATTTTATTTATTTATTTATTTATTATATATACTAGAAGCCTTTAGCTGACTTTTTATTAATTTAATGTTCTGTTCTCATGCTGTGCTTCTGATAGTTTGCTAGTTATTTTTGAGTCTATATGTTCTGCTATGTGCCTTATTTCAACAACTGATGTATGTTGGTCCTGTGCGACCACCCCTCACTTTAATCTGTTGACATGTATTGGTTCTGCAAGGCCTCCTACCAAGTGCAAATTTTGTTGACTGTCCTTCGTACTAATAAAAAAATTCATACAAAAAAATATATATATTATTCGCTACAGTAGTCAAAAATGTAAATTAAGTATGAGTGTTGTATGAATGTGTAGAGGGAGCTATAATGAATGAATGGTGTGTGAATGGGCAGTAACAAGGGTTGAAGCCTTGACCTGGCGTTACTGCTCACTGTAACTTAAAAAAAAATTAATAAGCGAGGGAAAAAGTATTGAGAAAAGTCCTGCAGGCCTGAAACATGGTCTTACTCCTTTTGCACAATAAAGCAGTTTTCTTTCTGTGCTACAACATGCCTTCTGACTGTTTATTTTGTGACACAGCAGTTAGCAGCAAATGTGGACGCCCTGTATGGAGCAAAGTGCCTGCAAAGCTCACCCAGGTGTTATCTTACTAAGAAACACATCAGGGAAAACACAGATACAGCACAGGCAACATTTTACATTGCATTTTAAAAGGGAATTCCTTCATATAAATCTCGGCCTGTAAAATTTTTCTGGTGCATCTGACCTTACAGTAAGGGAAAAAACTCAATTATATACAACATAGGGAACATTTTACATTGCATTTTAAAAGGGAATTCGTTCATATAAATCAAGGGGAACGAATTGTAATAAAATTTACATAAACTGATATATATATATATATATATATATCTCAGTTTATGTAAATTTTATTACAATTCGTTCCCCCTTGATTTATATGAACGAATTCCCTTTTAAAATGCAATGTAAAATGTTCCCTGTGTTGTATATAATTGAGTTTTTTCCCTTACTGTAAGGTCAGATGCACCAGAAACATTTTACAGGCTGAGACACGATCCTTTCCTCTATGTGCCGGACTGAGAACTCAAGAGCCACAAACTAGAGTTTGATTAGAAGGGGAGATAGATACCTGGCCCCCCTGTCTAATTTTACAAGCAGTCACTGGAAGAGTCATTAACCATAAAATGCCTGTTATCTCCCCAGGGGGCCGTCACTGATAAGTGCCTACATAGCTCCTCACACCTCTTATAGATCCAGACATTATATTGTTAAAGATTCCACTAATTAACAGTTTATAAAGTTAAACAGATGTAGTCTGTCCAGTTAATCTCCCTTCAAACAGCACATCACAGGGAGTCCTGTCCACACTGTCCAGCATAAGAAACAAATAATATTACAATATTACATTAGGGGGGCTCACTGATAATTTAGACAGGTTCCCTGCAAACCTGCCAGGGGTGAGCTCCAGCTACTGCCCCATGTCTGCACCACAAAGTGCTGCCACTGTGCCAGACACACTAAATTAACACACATTGTGACCCTTTACTTACAAGGTGCTCAGTTTTATAATGAAAAAACTTACTGTCAGAGCATGCAGTCATTTTATGTTCTCCAGAACCTTCTAGGAAGTCATGTAATGTGTAAATATATATATTAATATCACACATTAACCATAATTTCAAACAATATAAAAAGGATTTGGGGAAATACTATAACATCCAATCCATTTTGAGTTTTGGTATACATAAATTATATATAATAATCCTAGTATTGCAGGAGGAAAATTATATCTACCTGTAGTAATAATCACACTAATGCAGGAGGGAAATTATATCTACCTATAGTAATAATCCTAGTATTGCAGGAGGCAAATTATATCTACCTATAGTAATAATTCTAGTATTGCAGGAGGGAAATTATATCTACCTATAGTAATAATCCTAGTATTGCAGGAGGGAAATTATATCTACCTATAGTAATAATCCTAGTATTGCAGGAGGGAATATATAATACCTATAGTAATAATCACACTAATGCAGGAGGGAAATTATATCTACCTATAGTAATAATCACACTAATGCAGGAGGGAAATTATATCTACCTATAGTAATAATCCTAGTATTGCAGGAGGGAAATTATATCTACCTATAGTAATAATCCTAGTATTGCAGGAGGGAAATTATATCTACCTATAGTAATAATCAGACTAATGCAGGAGGGAAATTATATCTACCTATAGTAATAATCACACTAATGCAGGAGGGAAATTATATCTACCTATAGTAATAATCATACTAATGCAGGAGGGAAATTATATCTACCTATAGTAATAATCACACTAATGCAGGAGGGAAATTATATCTACCTATAGTAATAATCCTAGTATTGCAGGAGGAAAATTTATATCTACCTATAGTAATAATTCTAGTATTGCAGGAGGGAAATTATATCTACCTATAGTAATAATCCTAGTATTGCAGGAGGCAAATTATATCTACCTATAGTAATAATCCTAGTATTGCAGGAGGGAAATTATATCTACCTATAGTAATAATCATACTATTGCAGGAGGCAAACTGTATGATTTTTCTTTGTGTTCTACAATACACTGATTATTACTATATATTTATATAATTCTTTGCATCTTGCAAAACTCAGATTATGTCATTATATATATATATATATATATATAGCAGTTTCAAAATTATGTTCTGGTACATAATGTTGATTCTTCTAAACTAATATTGGAAATACTGTATACTTCATCCTGCCAAAGAATATTGAACAATTTGACATGATGTCTAGGGGCATTTAAACTTTTGCTGGGCTTGTTATAAACATGTGTACTGTAAATGTGCAATTCTTTTTATTTCAATTTCAAAGACTAGTGTTGTACTCCAGTCACACACAGCACCCAAAAATCAGTCAGGATGTACACACCACTTGCCTGATACTCCAGTCTCTGCTAACTGTTCCTCATTCTCGAATCCTTCATCAAAGTCCATATGAAACTGAGCTTTAACCCTTTCGGTAGGGGATTTGCTCAGCAAATTTGTATTCAAAGTTACCCACTGCTCAAGCACCTGAATATTCGTCACTTGTCCCTATATCTCATCCTGCAGCATATTAATTATTTCTGCATATCCTGTTGAGAGAGGGCTGTACCTCCATCCCCTGAGGAGCCACATTCCACTTACTGCTATGGGGATTTTAATGTAATAATCATACTAATATCACAAGACCTGGTGTGTCTCCATCATGTCACCATTTAAAATATATCTTGTACACACTTCATAGGATGTTTGTGCCTAAATCAGTGTAAGTTACAATGTATATTAGATGGAAAGCAAAGCTACAAAGAGGGAGCTCATAGCACACATATAAAGCGCAGGCTGGTAGCAACTATGTATCTTATCCATGTTCTAGAATTAATGTTTCTCCGGGTTATCAACTGCAAATTCAAATCTACATTTATTCATCCTCTATATTTATACATTCCTCACTAGGAATGTCTTACCTAATTTAGCAGTGTTTATTACTTGGACTCTGAGCACTGGATCAGTTACTGTATCTCTCAGAGCCAGTGAAAGGGTTAACTGATCCAGCGCTCAGAGTAACTGTAATAACACTGAAAAATTAGTTATCTAGGTAAAATAATTATTAATGTGGCTAAGATCCAGTTTTTAGTTAGCAGCACTCAGTGTCTGCCCCATCAGAAGTGACTTGGCTTTGAGCGCTGATATCTCACCAAGTCACTTCTGATGGAGCAGACATGGAGTCACTGAGCCAGAGTAATAATCATTTTACTTAAACAACACATTTTTCAGTGTTATCCAGCGCTGGAGTCACTAATAAATTAGTTACAGCGGACATCTGAGAAACTGTAACAGCCGAATAGTCATTTTACAGTGACTCTGATACAGTAACTGTAACAGCAGACATCGGCAGAGAGATACAGTTACTGTAACAGCAGACTTCGGCAGAGAGATACAGTAACACAAGCAGCTGATCTCTGGGCTCAGAGATGCATTTGATTTTCGGAGGAAAGAAATTTGTTTAAATACGAAAGAAATCTAAACGAATTTCGTGGGCAACTAAATAAATTTCATTTTAGGACGAATCCATTCGTCCAAAATGACATTTTGTGGTGTGCACATGTCTACCTCACACCATTTGGCAGCAGTGTCTGGATCCATATTTAACCCTTTAAATGTGGTTTTTCCAGAGACTGGATCCCGGACGAGCCCCCACGTGTAGCGCTCACTCCCGGAAGAGCCACTGAATTTAAACCTCGAGTCAGTCTCCCCGCACTAGGGAATAAATATACACCAGCACTGTTGTGGATTTTAGAAGTTATATAGTTTACTAATCTCAAATAAACTGGCATAGAGCAGCACGGTATACATATATATTTACAGAAGTTTGTAATGCGAGAAACGCTCAGCGGAAAAGAGAAAGGAATTTTAACCCTTTTGTTGCTGAAATGTGAGTCCCGTACAGGTTGTGTCCCAAGAAGGTGTATGTGTATGCGTGTGTTGGTACCCGGGTACTAGATTCAACTAGCCAGGGAATGGTTTCAATGTGTCTTCGACTAGTCACGTTGGGGCCCTGTAGGTTTAGACAAACTGCAGCGTGCTTTATTATTTTTCACTGTGGGCGGGAAGGCCTCTCACCCATCCGCCAGATACTCTGCGCTCTGCTCGACCCAGGACGTCTTTCTGCTGGTCTTGACTGGGACTCTGTGCCACCGGATCCGCTTGTCTTGCTTGTCCCACAAGATGCTCAGCTCACCGCCTGCACTCCCATTAGATCATCACGGTCTCCTAACTCGGGGTCCTTCTGCAGCTCTGTATCTTTTAAACTCCTCACCGATAGGTTAGTAGGTCTTCTGGCAAGTAATTTTGAGCCATCTCCAGCTCCGCAAAGCAGCACCTGCACTCCGGCCTGGTCACGATCGCTCCTTGTCTCACGTGCGTCTTGCTCTAATCACCCCTTGGCGTGCACTGGCTCTCCTCTGCACAAGTTGCGGATGTCTCTCGGTTCTCCCCACCCACTTCCTGTTCCTGCCCCAAAGCATGCTGGAAAACGCAGTCCAAAAGTGTCCAGTATCAGTTTACATTGCGTTCGTCTCCCCTGGTGGCCAGAAACAAGTAACTACAGCGGCAGTATTTAAACCAGCGCTACACATATATTAAGGATGATGGGCATTGCATGATAAATGCCACCCAGCAGAATGTAGAATCCTTACACTGCATTTAATAGATCCAAAAGGAAGGCCAGGTGAGCGACACAAATTTCCTTGCTGCAGCATATAAATAATACATGTTTCAGGGCAAGACTTATTCATGTGTCCCTTTTAAACATGGTTCACACGGTCACCCTAATAATCAACCGCTTCCATACTGTGACTAACCCCCAGCATAAAATGTTTAAAATTAGGCAATATATTAGAATTAGGATATATGTGGATAAAGGATACATTTATAATAGAGCCTACTGCAACAGCAACGACATTGCTGACCAGATCCACTACTATGGTGTATGGGGCTATGAGGACACCAGTGCTGCATTCCTTTCAATTGCCTTTTAATTTTGGCCGAGAATCAGTCTTTTCTGTTCTTGTGGAGTTAGTACCATGGTTGAGCAGTAGGTAAAATGTTGCAATTAGCGCCCCTCAAAAAATTAGCGCTGGCACCAAGTGATCTGTTAGCTGCAAAAGCGTTAGAGATATCTAGTGCTTCCCATGTTAAGTAAAGGACGCGGAAAGTACACTAAGCTTGCGGTAAGCTCGCGGTAAGCTCGCTAATAGCAACGCGCTAAGTGATTTTTCCTGTTTGTAGCGGAGGTAAACAATCTGTTGGTCTGGCACTAGACTCAATTAACCTGGCGCTAATGCAAAACCATGCCGACACAAGGGTTAGCTCACACCAGGTAATAATGCCCTAAATAAGTATATATATAAATAAGATTCCAAAACCCCATAGTAATGTGATGCAATGATGCCTTTTTATTGTACTAACCTGACACTTAAAATCAATATTTTATTTGCTGCAATTCGGCAGTTTTGGCTGAATGTTTGATTGCTGCTTCAGCAACTCCTCTTTTAGCAAATTACAGTGACCATTCACTAAATAGGGAATTCCCCATATTTTCTGTGAAAATAAATTCCCCGAAATGTGACTAAAAGCAGAGGATCTAAAGATCATTAGACCTTTTAGATTCTAACTTCCATAATAACTAGGGATGAGCCGAACACTCCCTGAGTTCGGTTCGAAGCCGAACCCGAACTTTCCAAATGTTCTGATCCGAACCCGAACCCGAACTCGGACCCCATACAAGTCAATGGGGCTGAAATTTCGGTTTTTAGAGTGCCCTCCAAGAGGGCATATATGCTAGATATTTGCCATAAAAGGTGTATGGGGGTCCGGGTAGTGCCCTGGGGGACAGGAAACAAGGACAAAAAGTAAAAAAAAAAACGTTTTTAAAGGGACAGTGAGTTTTCCATGAAATAAGGGTTAAAAATAAAAATGAAAAATTCCTTCAAATATCGTGCCTAGGAGGTCCCCATAACCTGCCCGTGAAGTGGCGGATTTCTAGGATGTATAGAAATATGTAAAAACCAAAAAATGACATTTCAAATGACAGTAAATGCTTTTCCTTTAATCTATCCATAAACAACTGCTTGGGGCGGCAGTCTGTATGAAAAGAGGAGACATTTTCGGACACGCAGAAAAAGTTTACAGATTTTTTGGCGGTGAAAAGCAGGAGAATGACTGGAGAATGGAAAATTCTAGACCAAATAGCCGATTTGGAAAGTGAGATAAATGGGAGAATTTTTCTGGTTTGGCTATTTTGACCTAGAATTTTCCATTCTCCAGTCATTCTCCTGAGTTTCACCTTTCTCTGAAAAACCCTGTCAGGGTTATTCAGAGAGCGGTGAAGAGCAGGAGAATGACTGGAGAATGGAAAATTCTAGGTCAAAATAGCCAAACCAGAAAAATTCTCCCATTTAGGCTAGGGTCAGACTAGCGAATTTTTAACGTGCGTTTAGGCGCACTTAATCACGGCCGCACTAGCAGCAAATGACGGCCAATGACGGCCAGTATACGAAGTACGGTCGCACGAAAGTCTGGCTGCGCAACGCAAGTGGAAAATGAACGGATTTTTTCGCGATCGCAGAACCGCTAGTACGGACGTACAGAGTGCGCTGCGTCCACTAGCGGTGTGTGTGCGTGATTTGGAGACGTCAGACCCTGCTCATGTCCGGCCAACATAACGTCCAGACACCCAAAGTTTCCTGGTTTGGATCCGTAAAAAATCACGCAAAAATGCGCATCGTATGACCGTTTTCGCGAAATCCGTGAAACAATACGGCAATGCGTTCGGACGCACTTTTTGACGGTCGCTGCAAAAAATGCGTTAGTCTGACCCTAGCCTTATCTCACTTTCCAAATCGGCTATTTGGTCCAGATTGTTCTCTTTTCCTGCCATTCTCCTGGTTTTCACCTTTCTCTGAACAACCCCGAGAGAGAGGTGAAAGCCAGGAGAACTGGCAGGAGAAGAGAACAATCTAGACCAAATAGCCAATTTGGAAAGTGAGTTAAATGGGAGAATTTTTCTGGTTTGGCTATTTTGACCTAGAATTTTCACTTCTCCAGTTATTCTCCTGCTTTTCACCGCTCTCTGAATAACCCTGTGAATGTTTAATCCCGAGGTGAAAAATAACATTGCTTTAGATTTTTTTCAAACACCAGTTAACCACTTGGCTGCTATGGACGCGCTCAGCGCGTCCAGCCAAGTGGTTCTCCTGTGCTATGGACGCGCTCAGCGCGTCCATGCACAGGAGGCAGCAATCCGCCGGATTCCGGCGGATTGCTGCGCCCCCCCCCGGTGCGGGCTGACATCTTGGATGTCAGCCCAGCACTCCGGGACCCCGGCGGAGCAATTAGATGTCATCGCGGTCGGCGATGACATCTAATTCAGGCGCCCCCCCCGCATGTGCGGAGGAAGCGCCTGAAAGGGAGGGGGGAGGTCCTTCGGAGCTCTCTTCCTCCCGATCGCAGGGGGCAGAGGGTTAATCCAGGCACCGTTTGGAAGGGCACAGCCTGCCCTTCCAAACGGTGGCTGTGATTAACCCCTGGGGAGCCGGATCACGAATCGGCGCTGAAAAGCGCCGGATCGTGATCCTCTCCTGGAGCTGGCCGACATCTTGGATGTCGGCCAAGCCTCCAGAAACTCCCCCTGAGGACTGGCGTCATCATGCATAGCACAATGAGTCCTGGAGTTAACCCCTAGCTGCCACCAATGGTGGAGATAGGGGTTCCAATGAACCCCCTATCTCCCGATCCGTGGCAGCTAGGGGTTGATGTTTGATATCGTTGGATCGGCCAGAGCATGGCCTTTCCAAGGATACTAAACATGAGCATGAAAAATGTTTTTTTAAAAATAAAAAATAAAAATATTTTAAAAAAAATTCTAAAAAAAAATAAACAAGTTTTTTGTTTGTTTTTGTTTTGTTAATGCAGCAATATTGTTCCCATTTCAATTATAATGTGAACAATAATGCTGCACTAACGATTTTTGTATGTGGTGCGTTTGTTAAAAAAAGCAAAATTTTCCCCAAAAAAAATTTAACGAGACCCCATTTCTAATTTTTTTAACAAGCGCACCCCATACAAAATATAACTGCAAACGATCGCATGTTAAAATGTCAAAGAAAACACTTTACACATAATAAATTATTGAAAATTCTAATTTATTGCATTTTTTGTTATAATATACAGATATGACATAACGTATACATATAATAATGACATATTATGAATCTGCCAAGTCTGCCGGAAAGAACGATATATAATATGTCTGGGTCATATATCAAAATATGGCTACAAAACGCGGTTAAACATGATGAGCGAAAGCGGTAAAAATGACCTCAGCACAGAGGTGTGAAAAGCCTCAGCAGCGAAAGGGTTAAATGCAGCATATTAGGATGTTTTAGGGAAATTAATTCTCAAATCTCAATCAGAAGCAGACACCACCCCACCCCTTCACTATATTGTACAATGTATCAAATTGATTACCAGACTAAAAACACCTCGTGTTATGCCCGTTTGGGAACAGAGGTCATTTAGAGTTGATAATCTTTCCACGTACACATTAGTTTTTAATTCAATATCTAATAAACCGTTGCTTATAATATTCTGCAGTAAAGAGTCTCTTTATTTCTAGATTTTTTTGTATTTTTTTTAAGCATTTTCTATCCTTTTTTCAAAATTTCTTTTTTTTTTTCGAACTCGAACCGAACACTCCCAAAAAGTTCGAAATTCGCGAACTTTCGAACTGACAAAGTTCAGGTCGAACTCCGAACCGTCCGAACACGAACAGCTCATCCCTAATAATAACCCCTAAAATGCCATAAACCCAGGGAAATACAATAAAATTATAAACAATATGGCATTTAGCCTACCCCTTAACCCCTAATACGCAATTGATCAAGGGAAAACATGAAACGAATACACTGAGGCATGTAGCCAACCCATTAACCCCTAAGGCTAGGGTCAGACTGAGGCAGTGCGAACGCGCGTGCAGCCGCACTTAATCACGGCCGCACTAGCAGCAGATGCCGGGCAATGACGGCCAATATACGAAGTACGGTCGCACAAAAGTCCGGCTGCGCAACGCAAGTGGAAAATGAACGCATTTTTTCGAGAACGTGAAACCGCAGGTACTGACGTACAGAGTGCGCTGCGTCTGCTAGCGGCATGTGTGCGTGATTAGGAGACGTCAGACGCTGCTAATGTCCGGCCAACATAACGTCCAGACACAAAAAGAGTTTTATTGATGATCCGTACAAAATCACGGACGAAAATGCGCATAGTATGACCACTATCACGTATTCTGTGAAAAAATGCGTCCATTCGTTCGAACGCACTTTTTCACAGACAACATAAAAATGCGTTCGTCTGACCCTAGCCTAAAATGCCGTTAATCAAGGAAAAAATAAAATGTATACTGTGAGGGATGAAGCCAACCCATTAACCTTTAATATACAACTAAAACCAAGGCAAAAACTAACGTAATACACAATGTAATGTACAGTCTGAACAATAACCACTTCACTGCTGAGCCATTTCAACCCTGTGAAAATGTTTACGTTTTAGTGCACGTTTTTATTTAATGTTTTATGACTTTTACTTTACACTGAATATGGTCATCATTATGGGTATAATTGGAAAGGCCAGAATCTGTCCTTTCCAATGACACATAGAGCGTCCATATACGAGGCACAGGAACAGTGAAACTGCAGTCTGGAAAATGTGGGAAGCTGGATGCTGATTTTTGGTGGGGGGCACATGGGGGGCAAGGAATAGAATAGGGGGGCGATTGCCCCCCCTTGCCCCCCTGTAGAGATGCCTATGGCATCCTCACATATCCCTTAGGAACAGTTCTCCATTTGGGAAACATCTTACCAATCAGACTACCTGATTGCTGAGATTCCTCAAGGAGTATGGCCTCATCGGACTCAGAGTGGAGCGTGGCATCCGCGGACTATGGGCGGAGCGTGGCATCCTCGGACCCATCTAGACTAGAGCTGGTCACCCTTTTTGTCTCCTCCTTGAGCGAGACTTGACAGGAGAGACCATATCACAGGACATGGAACTAGTGGACCCACTGTGGGACATGGGCACAGTGGTTTTGCAACTTGGCTCTGGCACCGCTGACACACAGCTTGATTCTGGCACCGCTGACACACAGCTTTTACGTGGCAGGACTGGGACTTCAGAGTGGGACATGGCTGGCATCTTGTCAGTAGCAGACATGAGGGGCACGGCTGCCTTGCAACTCAGCACTGCGCCAGGCCCCGGCATCGCTGGCACGTCCCAGGCCCGGGCACCACCCCAGGGCCGGGCACCGCGCCAGGCCTGGGCATCACTGGCATCGCTGGAACTGCATCAGCACCGAGTATCGGTGGTATATCACCAGCAACAGACGTAGGTGGCAGAATGGTTTCACCACTGGATTTCGTGATTGCGGCCTCGCCGCCAGACTCCAAGATTGCGGCGTCGCCGCCTGGCACTAAGAGTGCGGTGGTTGATTCCGTTAGGCAAACAGACCCGCAGGTAATACAACCTGCAACTATATGACGCCCTGGACCACCATTAGGGTGTCTGGCATTTTGGAGAGGCCACATACGGGAAGCCATCATGGGATCTATCTCCATGGCCTCATCATCCTCTGACCCTATTGCCGAGAAGGAGTCACACTCCATTTGTTACTCGACATCAGAAACAGAAAGCTCGACTGGGTAATGAGCGTCAGTTGCCCACTCCACAGGCCTGGTTACCCCAGGAAGGGTTCTCTTAGACCTGGACAGTAAAGGGGTTCTGACAACATCTGATTCGTAACGGGCCTGGTGCCATCTGACCTATAACAGGGCCTGGCACCACCTGACCCATAAGCAGGAAGCTTGGCTGGGCTACATTTCCCTTGAGGCTCTACAAACCTAAAGAGCAGCATAGCATTAGGGCTGAGCGGTTCGGGTTTGGACAGTTCGGAGTTCGACTCAAACTTAGCCTGTTCGGGTAGATCGCGAACTCCGAACATTTCCGGGTGTTCGGCGCATATTCGAGTCCACAATGCATCACAATGGCCCACAATGCATTTTCCCACTGGCCTGAAGATCGTAATTGGCTACAGCCTTGCACCTGACCACAGGTCTGGTGCAAGACAGGTTCAACAGTATGCCAATCACCGCTCAGAGTCCTGATTGGGCAAATTTTGCCCAATCATGGGCTCACAGAGCTAAGTCCCGCAGCGCACTATATAATTTTTCCACGCGCCGATTCTGCACGCATTTCAGAGGAAACTTCAGAGGAGATTGTTGTGTGTTGTTACTGCCGGTCTGCCACGCTACTGGGGGGTTTTGGGGGGGTCTCATTTCTACAAAATATCAGGGAATTGATATGTGTGTCTTGTCACTGTGCCAGCAAGTTTTTTTGGGGTCACTAATTTCTTTAAAACATTTGTGAAATGAGGTGATCTTCTGTGTCTTGTCACACAGCCAGCAAGTTTTTTTGGGGGTCACTAATTTCTTTAAAACATTTGTGAATTGAGGTGATGTGTGTCTTGTCACACAGCCTGTACCACGCAGTATTTTGGGGCTCACTAATTTCTTTAAAACATTTGTGAATTGAGGTGATCTGTGTGTTGTCACACAGCCAGTACCACGCAGTATTTTGGGGCTCACTAATTTCTTTAAAACATTTGTGAATTGAGGTGATCTTCTGTGTCTTGTCACACAGCCAGTACCACGCAGTATTTTGGGGCTCTCTAATTTCTTTAAAACATTTGTGAATTGAGGTGATCTTCTGTGTCTTGTCACACAGCCAGTACCACGCAGTATTTTTGGGGTCACTAATTTCTACAAAATATTTGGGAATTGTTATAATCCGTGTGTTCTCACTTGCTGCCACCCATCAAGGGGTCTCACTGATTTATAGGAGGTTTCACTGTCACCCATCAAAGGGTCTCACTGATTTATAGGAGGTTTCACTGCCACCCATCAAAGGGTCTCACTGATTTATAGGAGGTTTCACTGCCACCCATCAAAGGGTCTCACTGATTTATAGGAGGTTTCACTGCCACCCATCAAAGTGTCTCACTGATTTATAGGAGGTTTCACTGCCACCCATCAAGGGGTCTCACTGATTTATCAGAGGTTTCACTGCCACCCATTAAAGGTCTTTAATCTATATATCACTCACCATGTCTGAAAGAACAAAAAGGACAGGCAGACGCTCCCAGACACAGATAAGAGGGCAAGCAGCCCCTGTGTCGGGAGGCTGTGCCTCTGGTCGTGGTGGATGTGGTGCATCCTCTGCAGGGGCACGCTTGTCCTTTATAACTGGTGCTGGCCGTCTTCTTAACCTGCAGCAACATACAGAGGATTTGGTGGATTGGCTAGCCAGGCCATCCGAGTCCTCCGAGTCCTCTGCCAGCCAGGCTTCTAGTGCTTTACAGTCCACCTCAGCTGCCAAAGCATCTAATGCAGCCTCCATGTCCACAGCTACTCCTGCCGTAGCCTCGCTATCACACATGGAGGAGTCAGCTGAATTGTTTGACTACAATGAAAATGACATGCTGCTTGAGGATGCACAGCAACTACAGTGCTCTGATTCAATCTCTGAGGTTGAGCAAGGGAGTATAATCAACCTAGAGGAAGGGGGTGCCAGTGATGACACACAAATAACTGGCACTCATGTTGCCCCAGCAGCTGCAGCATACTGCCAAG
Source organism: Leptobrachium leishanense (assembly GCA_009667805.1). Taxonomy (NCBI): domain Eukaryota; kingdom Metazoa; phylum Chordata; class Amphibia; order Anura; family Megophryidae; genus Leptobrachium; species Leptobrachium leishanense. The sequence goes on along the minus strand of CM019070.1, from coordinate 59,166,933 downwards.
TTGGCTCCAGTGACGAGGAGATAGGGGGTGAAGATGACATTGATGATGAGGTCACTGACTCCACCTGGGTGCCAGATCGAACTGAGGAATCAAGTGCGGAGGAGGGGGAGGAGGAGGAGGAGGCACAGCAAACACGAGGCACAACATCCTCTGTGACCAACCATAGCACTAGCCAGTCCAAGGCATCAGATGTCAGAGCTGCTCCGATGCAGAGCCTCTGTTGTCTCAAAAAACACATGCAGGAACTCTGCTGTCTGGGAGTTCTTTAAGAAATGTGTAGCAGACCCCACCGTTGCTATTTGTAATCTATGTCAGAGGAGGCTGAAGCGTGTGATAAACACCGGACACTTGGGTACCATGTGTTTGAGGTGACATATGACCACCTGCCACGCATCCCGTTGGCGCAAAACCTTGCGTAGGTCCTCCTCCTCCTCATCTGTCTCTACCCCCACTGTATGTCCTGCCATGTCATTGCCTACAACCTCCACTGACAGGGATGATGCTACAGTAATGGATGTACCAGGTCCTTCCTCACAATGTGACATCCTCCCAGCAGCTGAAGATTTACGCAGTCAGATTACGTTGCCGCAGCTGCTGCAGCGTAAGAAAAAATATAGTCCCAACCATCCCGAAGCACAGCGTCTAAATGCCAGCTTAGCAAAATTACTCGCATTGCAGCTGCTGCCTTTCCAGCTGGTGGACTCTGCTCCCTTCCGTGAATTTGCTGAATGTGCTGTACCACAGTGGCAGGTTCCAAAACGCCATTACTTTTCAGGCAAGGCCATTCCAGCACTATACCAGCACGTGGAAGACAATGTTATCCAGTTATTGGGAAAGGCAGTCAGCAACAAGGTGCATGTGACTTTAGACACATGGTCCAGCAAGCATGGACAGGGTCGTTACATTTCCTTCACGGCACAATGGGTAACTCTGATTGCAGCTGGGAGGGATCCAAGACGGGGCTCTGTGCTGGAGCTTGTTCATCCACCACGCCTCCAGAAAGCTGCTTGTATGAGGTCTGTCTGCTCCACCACCACCACCTCTCCCTCTTCCTCCTCCTTCTCTGTCTCTGGCAAAGTGGCAGTTAAACTGACGCCTGACAGGGTCTATGCAATGGCTCAAGCAAAAAGAAGCCATACTGTGCTTGAGCTGGTTTGTTTAGGGGACAGGAGCCACATCGGGCCAGAAATTCTGTCAGCTCTGCAGGGCCAGGTGCAGAGATGGTTAACACCACGCCAGCTTGAGCTGAGAATGATCGTCTGTGATAATGGCAGCAACCTTCTCTCCGCCCTACGCAAGGGTAAATTTACGCATGTACGATGCCTAGCACACGTCCTAAATCTAGTGGTACAGGGTTTCCTAACCAAGTACCCAGGGCTGCCAGAGCTTCTTAGCCAGGCCAGAAAAGTCTGCAGCCACTTCAGACGGTCATTCCCAGCAAGCGTTCGCCTGGCAGAAATTCAAAGAGAATTCCACCTTCCCACAAACCGTCTGATCTGTGACATGCCCACCAGGTGGAACTCGACATAAGCAATGCTGCAGCATCTGCACAAGCAGCAGAGGGCCATCAACGAGTACCTGTGTGAGTATGGCACAAGGACAGGTTCAGGTCAACTTGTATTTTCCCCCTGCAGTGGCTGATGATCAAGGATGCATGCACTGTACTGTCACCATTTGAGGAGGCAACGAGGATGGTGAGCAGGGACAGTGCATGCATCAGTGACACAATTCCTTTAGTGTTCCTGCTGGAGCACACTCTGTGGGGAATTATAGATGTGGCTCTAGAGGCAGAGCAGCAGGAGGAAGAGGAGGCCTTCCCTAGCTCTCAAGTCCCCAGTCTTTCCACAGACAGCATTCCAGCGGGTCCTACTCAGATCAGACAGGAGGAGGAATATTTAAGTAGTGGGGGCATTGAAGGTGGGGATTGCTCAAGAGAGGGTTTCGTGTGCCCAGAAACAGAAGGGTTAGTGTGTGGCTGGGAGGAGGAAGTGCACGATACGGTCATCCTCATTGACCAGGAATACTCGGAAGCTAATGCCACCTCCAACCTACGCTGCATGGGCTCCCTAATAATGCAAAGCCTGCTAAAGGACCCCAGGATTCGTGCTATCAAGGAGAGGGATCATTACTGGTTGGCAACCCTTCTTGATCCAAGATACAAGGGTAAAGTTGCAGAGCTCATCCTGCCCGCACAGAGAGAGCACAGGATGAAAAAGCTTGAGGATGCTCTAAAGCGACACTTGTGTAACACCTTTCCAGGCACTGGTAGATTACCAAGTGCTGACACAAGTGCTTCTGAGGCTGCGGATGATCAGAGGAATAGTTTTTTTAGTCCACGATGCCCAGGGACGTCAAATGTAGGCACCCATTGCCAGCGTCTTCACCATATGGTGCAGGACTACCTAGGGGCAAGGGCAGACCTGGATACCTTTCCAGCAGATGATCCACTGGCTTACTGGGTGTTGAGATTGGATCACTGGCCAGAACTTAGCCAATATGCTATGCAGCTACTAGGTTACCCTTCACCCAGCGTGCTTTCTGAAAGGACGTTCAGTGCCGCTGGAGGTTTTGTCACAGACAAAAGAGTGCGTCTGTCCACCGACTCCGTAGACCGGCTGACATTTATAAAAATGAATCAGTCCTGGATCAGCAGTTATCAACCCCCTGATGCTGACGTAACGGAATAGATCTGGGATGTCTTCTGCATTCACAAAACCTCCAGCACTGAACTCTTTCACAATACCACAAAAGGGTTACGGTATGAATGCACTTGCTGCCATGAAAGGTGCAATATTTGGCTGCATTGACGCCTGTGCCAGATTTATATCATTTAAATTTTTGAACCGCAGGGTCCAACCCTGCACTCTTCCACAATACCACAAAAGGGTTACGGTGTGAATGCACTTGCTGCCATGAAAGGCGCAATATTTGGCTGCACTGACGCCTGTGCCAGATTTATATCATTTTAAGTTTTTTGAACCGCAGGGTCCAACCCTGCACTCTTCCACAATACCACAAAAGGGTTACGTTGTGAAGGCACTAGCTGCCTTGAAAGGCACAATATCTGGGTGCACTGACGCCTTTACCAGATGCATATCTTTTTAATATAGGACCGCAAGGTTCACCCCTGCATTCTTCCACAATACCACAGAGGGGTTACTGTATGATAGTACTTGCAGGCCTGGCACCAAAAGCACAATATTTGGGTGCACTGCTACTGACGCCTGTATCAGATTCATATCCTCAGAGGGGTTACGGTGTGACGGCACTGTTGGGGACGCTAAAGGACTAATTTTGAAGCACCTATTGTTACTTTCATCCAAAGCCTGCATAAGTTTCACAAATATTTAGCCAAAAAAATCAGTAAACTTTTTCTGCGTGTCCGAAAATGTCCACTCTTTTCATACAGACTGCCGCCCCAAGCAGTTGTTTATGGATAGATTAAAGGAAAAGCATTTACCGTCATTTGAAACGTAATTTTTTTGTTTTTAAGTGTTTCTATACATCCTAGAAATCCGCCACTTCACGGGCAGGTTATGGGGACCTCCTAGGCACGCTAATTGAAGGAATTTTTCGTTTTTATTTTTAACCCTTATTTCATGGAAAACTCACTGTCCCTTTAAAAACTTTTTTTTTAAACTTTTTGTCCTTGTTTCCTGTCCCCCAGGGCACTACCCGGTCCCCCATACACCTTTTATGGCAAATATGTAGCATATATACCCTCTTGGAGGGCACTCTAAAAACCAATTTTCAGCCCCATTGACTTGCATGGGGTTCGGGTTCGGGTTCGGAAAAATTTGGAAAAATTCGGGTTCGGACCCAAACCAAACTCGGGGGTGTTCGGCTCATCCCTACATAGCATCACGGGAAATGTAGTTTCAAAACATCTGGAGGGCCATAATTGCCCATCCCTGCACTAAACAGAAGTATACAAACTTGGACAGGAAACAAACCAGCTGGGAGCTCTCAGGTACAAACACTCTGCAGGAATCAGGAAGTGAAAATGAACCAAATGCAAGAGCAATGAGAAAAGGGCTATCTCAACATGTTGGATAGCTGTCTGACATAATTATTAGCAATGATGAATAGGGACACAGTTGTACCATGTGAAAAAATGGTTAAGGCAAACTTGAAGAGGACTATCTCAAAAATGATAAGGCAAAAATTAAGAGGCATTGGAACAGGTGAAAAAATCTATTCTACATAGATCTATGTATTCAGAAACACATTGAATGAATAGAATATTATGAACCAGAACTAATTGGATATAAATAAAAAAGAATTAAATAACTGTGTGAATATTATTGAAAAACCCCTGGAATGCATGTAAGGAAAAAAAAATCACTTTCCCCTTCGCCTCTTGGGTCTGGGATGGGTACATGCTCTGGATGAGGTGGTGGAAGTAGCTGATGAGGCAGGTGCAGGAATAAATGGTGGGCAGAGGTGACACATGCAGAGGCACTTGGCTGATCAGAGACAGCTGGAGGATAGTGAGTGGCGTTGAACGTCCCCTATGTCTGCGCACTGGGATGGCAATCAGTGGTGGTTGTGGTGGTGGTCAGGGGCGTCGCTACGTGGGGGCGGGGGATGCGGCCCACACCAGGTGACACCCGTGCTCGCCCGGGGGAAACACGTGACCAGCCAATCGCAGCTGGTCATGTGGCTCCCCAGGCGAGCGCCCAAGCTGCACGCCGCCGGACGCTCAGAGGGAGCAAACACGCGGCGCAGGAGGTGAGCTGGGGGGGCATTATCCATGAGCTGCTGGGGCCTTGTTCATATCCATGAGCTGGGGGCAAATCCATGTGCTGGGGCAATATCCATGAGCTGGGGCAAATCCATGAGCTGGGGCAATATCCATGAGCTGGGGCAAATCCATGAGCTGGGGCAGTACCCATGAGCTGGGGCAGTATCCATGAGCTTGGGCAGTACCCATGAGCTGGGGCAGTATCCATGAGCTAGGGCAAATCCATGAGCTGGGGCAGTATCCATGTGCTGGGGCAGTATCCATGAGCTGGGGCAGTATCCATGAGCTAGGGCAAATCCATGAGCTGGGGCAGTATCCATGAGCTGGGGCAGTATCCATGAGCTGGGGCAGTATCCATGAGCTGGGGCAAATCCATGAGCTGGGGCATATCCATGTGCTGGGGCATATCCATTAGCTGGGGCAAATCCATGAGCTGGCGCAGTATCCATGAGCTGGGGCATATCCATGTGCTGGGGCATATCCATGAGCTGGGGTAGTATCCATGAGCTGGGGTATATCCATGAGCTGGGGCAGTATTCATGAGCTGGGGCAGTATCCATGAGCTGGGGCATATCTATGTGCTGGGGCAGTATCCATGAGCTGGGGCAAATCCATGAGCTGGGGCAAATCCATGAGCTGGGGCATTCCAGTGCTGGGTCATATCCATTAGCTGGGGCATATCCATGAGCTGGGGCATATCCATGAGCTGGGGCAATATCCATGAGCTGGGGCATATCCATGAGCTGGGGCATATCCATGAGCTGGGGCAGTATCCATGAGCTGGGGTATATCCATGAGCTGGGGCAGTATCCATGAGCTGGGGCAGTATCCATGAGCTGGGGCATATCTATGTGCTGGGGCAGTATCCATGAGCTGGGGCAATCCATGAGCTGGGGTAGTATCCATGAGCTGGGTATAATCCACCATGCTGGGGCAGTATCCATGAGCTGGGGCAGTATCCATGAGCTGGGGCATATCTATGTGCTGGGGCAGTATCCATGAGCTGGGGCAAATCCATGAGCTGGGGCATATCCATGTGCTGGGTCATATCCATTAGCTGGGGCATATCCATGAGCTGGGGCATATCCATGAGCTGGGGCAATATCCATGAGCTGGGGCATATCCATGAGCTGGGGCAGTATCCATGAGCTGGGGTATATCCATGAGCTGGGGCAGTATCCATGAGCTGGGGCAGTATCCATGAGCTGGGGCATATCTATGTGCTGGGGCAGTATCCATGAGCTGGGGCAAATCCATGAGCTGGGGGCTGTCACGGAATGGCTCAGCACCCTCAGCCAGGGGCGGTGCAGTGACAGTAAAATGGCCATGGACAATTAGGTGCGGTGGCACGCACGGAGTTTTAAAGTACGTTTATTTAGATGTGGTTATGTGTGGTGTAATAAAGTGTCCCCGTTTGTGTTGCGAAATGTATTCCCTTTGTCTGCCTTGCCCGCCGCCATTTTCCGATTGCCTCGTGGCCGTTATCAGATTCTTCGAATCGGAAAATGGCCGATTCGAACCATCCGGTTCGAATCGTAAAATGGCCGATTCGGACCATCCGGTCCGAATCGGCGACTCCCCGAACTGTAATGGCCAATGGGTCCTGGGAGGGCGGGCAGGGATTCCCATTGTATTGTAATTTGTGTGAAGTTGATAAATGCCTGAGCTGTGAATAAAAAACCCAGATTTACCAGTGCATCCAGCCTCGTCTGATGTCTTTACTTCTCCGCCGTACTTCATCATCTGAGCATCCCCCGCGGTCTCAGGGTACGGTGTCCCAGTCGATCCGAACCGAACCGAGCGCTCTGTGCCTGCATCTCGCATCAGGGCAGAGGCGCAGCGTATGGTGTTCGGTTCTCAGACTCTTAGCGATCGAGATCCGATCCGAAGGGCGCGGCCGTGTACCGCGCTTCGGTATTGCGAGGGACTGCGGTAAGATCCGAAGACTCTGCCGATCCCGCAAGTTCCGAAGCTACATCCATCCACGATCCGAAAGTCCTCCGCGATCCGATCCGAATAGTTGCCGGAAGAGATCCGATCCCCGTAATCGGCCGGCCGCCCGCAGACGTACCCCACCACCCACAAGGTCAGTGAACCAGCTGCTCGAGACGCTGAGTACCGTATGGCTCAGTGGTCGGGCTGGTTCTAGGCAGGGGTCCCCTCCACCGCCCGCTAACCTTCCCCAGGGTCACGCCAGGCCGCACGAGACGCCGAGTGCCGTGCCACTCGGTAGTCGGGCCAGCGGTAAGCGCCGGGGCACGCAGATAGAGCACACCCGCAGGCGGAACAACATCCCATTCCGTCATACTGGTGGCAGCGGTGGGATAAGCTCTCTGCAGGCCCTAGGGGGACCCTCATCATGACTGGGTACAGTGCCTACAAACGGGACGTCCTGCGTGGCATGCTGGAGAACCGGGGAGGCGCCCCGGGCTCCAAGAGCCGGGAGACCATGATGGAGGAGTTGAGGAGGATGGACCAAGAGGCGGCGTTCGCAGCGTTGCCTGCGGATATAGCGCCGGCAACCGTACCCGCCGAGCCCGAAGACAGCGACTTTTGCCGGAAGATGCGAGAGCGGATCTCCATGATGGGTCCGGCCCCATCGGAGGCTGAGATGAGGAGTCTGGTTCGAGAACTCGGCCAGGAAAAGGAGCGTGAGAGGGAGCGAGCGCACGAGCTATGGCTGGCTGAAGTGCGAAGCCGACGGAGTAGCCGTTCCCCTTCGGACCGTTACACCGGGCGCAAAGTGCCGTTTCAGGCGTTCAAGGAGTTCCGAGAAGCAGAGGAGGAGATAGAGAGTTACCTCCAGGACTTCGAGCGCCTGTGCCGAGTGCATGAAGTGCACCGTGCCGACTGGGTAAGGATCTTGGCGTGTAAGCTGACCGGTCGGGCCGCCGAGGCTTATCGCACGGTGCCGGACGAAGAGGCCACCAGTTACTCGCACGTCAAGCAGGCGCTGCTGAGCAGATTCGCTGTGACCCCTGAAGCCAGCCGGGTGAAGTTCCGGAATTCCCGCCGGCCCAATGGCGCCACTCACGTGGAGTGGGCCCATCGGTTGCAGCGGGACTTGCGCACCTGGCTCTCGGGTAGCCAAGCGGAGACGGTAACGGAGATTACCCAACTGCTGCTGCTCGAGCAGTTTTTCGAGCACACACCCTCCGCTATCCGGGAGTGGGTGCGCGACAAGAAGCCCCAGACAGTGCAACAAGCGGCCACCTGGGCCGACGAGTACACGGACACTCGGAAGATGTCGGGGGGAGCGGTCCCTGCCCGTCCACCCAGCTCTACCCGCTCCACCACCTCCACCACCCCCACCACCGGCGGTCCGGACGCCGGTAGCACGGCCCACCAGCCGGCCCACCAACATGGCTAATGCCCGGTGCTACGGGTGCAACCAGGAGGGGCACTACAAGCAGTATTGCCCCAACCGACCGGAGTTGACCCGACCGGCCGCCAGGCCATCGCCGACGGTCCATTGCTGCGACGCCGAAGCTCCGTGGCCGGAGGCCCCGGAGGAATGGGAGCAGCTACATGAGGCCGACCCCGTGCAAGCCGCCGCGGACGACAACCGTCGTCATCACCGTCAGGCGGTGTGGATAAACGGGCGGCCCGCTGAGGGGCTGCGGGACTCCGGGGCTACCATCACCCTGGTCCGGCCTCACTTGATTCCGCCGAGCGACCGTCTGCGAAGCACTGTTGCAGTACGGGTGGCGGGGGGAAAGGTGCTCCGGCTCGAGACGGCCCGGGTTCACCTGGACTGGGGGAACGGGGAGAGGGAGGTGAGGGTGGGGTTGTTGAGGCAACTGCCGGCCGAGGTGCTCCTGGGTAACGACCTGGGGCGGCTCGTTTCCGCTTACTCCACAGATGCAGCTACCCCGGTAACCACTAGGCAACAGAGCCAACGCCACGACAGGGGCACTCCGAACGGGACCCAGGTGAGATCTCAACCAAAACCATCCCGGCCTCCCAAACCTCCCAAACCTCCCAAACCTCCCCGACCTTCTAAACCGCCCCGACCGCCCGGACCTTCCAGACCGCCATCACCTCCCATATCCCGACGGGACCCGACCCTTCCCTTCCCACCTGACCTCCCGTCCCCGTGGAGTACCCCGGAGACGCTTCGCCACCAGACCCAGACCGACCCCACACTACAGGGCTACCGGGACCGAGCCGGTCAGGGCCTGGACGACCAGAGAAAGGACAAGGTAGAGTGGGAGGATGGGCTGCTTTACCGGTACACCGTGAGGGAGGGGGCCAAGAAGAAGCAGGTCCCGCAGAAGCAGTTGGTGGTGCCTCAGGGCCCTAGGCAGGAGCTTCTGCGCTTGGCCCATGACATCCCCCTTGCAGGTCACTTAGGCCAGACGAAAACCCGGCACAGGTTGGCGCGTGCGTTTTTCTGGCCCCGCCTTAGCGAAGACACCCGCGACTATTGCCGCACCTGCCCAGTTTGCCAAAAAACTGGGAAGGCCGGGGATCACCCGAAAGCACCCTTGCGGCCCATGCCCATCATTCAGGAGCCCTTTAGCCGGGTGGCGGTCGACATCATTGGGCCGTTGCCGCGGCCCAGTGCCACCGGTAAAAGGTACATCCTTACCGTAGTGGATTATGCCACCCGGTACCCCGAGGCTGTGGCCTTGGCCAACATCCAGGCGGACACCGTAGCGGACGCGCTCCTCCGGGTGTTCACGAGGGTGGGTTTCCCCGAGAAATCCTATCCGATCAGGGTACCCAGTTCACCGCTGAGCTCACCCAACAGCTCTGGCGTCTCTGTGGTGTGAGGGCGCTGCACAGCGCCCCGTATCACCCTCAGACCAATGGGCTGTGCGAGCGGTTTAATGGGACCCTGAAGCAGCTCATTCGGGCCTTTGTGCACGAGAGCAGGGATTGGGAGAAGTATCTTCCCCACCTGCTGTTCGCCTACCGGGAGGTTCCTCAGGAATCCACCGGTTACTCCCCCTTTGAGCTGCTGTATGGGCGCCAGGTGCGAGGACCCCTGGATCTGTGGTAGGGCTCAGTGGGAGGGGGTGCAGGAGGAAGATGGGGTTCCTGTGCTGGATTACGTCTTGAAGCTCCGGGAGCGCTTGGCGGAACTCGCGGGGTTCGTGCAGGAGAACATGGAGACGGCCCAAGCTCAGCAGAAGGCGTGGTACGATCGCGCTGCGTGCAGTCGCTCGTTCTGCGTGGGGCAGAAGGTTCTGGTGTTGAAACCACAGCGGCAGAACAAGCTGCAGGCGGCCTGGCAAGGTCCCTACAAGGTGGTAACCCAGCTGGGGGATACCACCTATGTGGTTGTCAGCTGCGCAGACACCAGAATCCAGCGGACGTTCCACGTCAATATGCTGAAGGCCTTCCATGAGCGGCCGGAGACGGTGGACGCCATATGCGCGCCGGCTGCCGAGGAGACGGAACCGTTTCCGTTGGAAGAACTTCCGGGGGTAGCCAGGCAGCCTTCCGGGGTGGATCAGGTGCAGCTGGGGGAGGAGTTAGGACCCGAGAAACAGGCGCAGGCGCGGCAGCTGCTTCTCGCCTACCCGGGGGTTTTCTCGGCTCTCCCGGGATACACGGACCAGGCCATCCATCAGGTGGACACGCCCGGTCAGAGACCCCTTCGGCAACCTGCATACCGGCTCCCGGAAGCGGTCCGCGAGTCCATGCGGGCCGAGATCCGGGAGATGCTGGAGCTGGGGGTCATTGAACCGTCGGCCAGTCCATGGGCGTCGCCCGTGGTCCTGGTGCCCAAGAAAGACGGTACCACCAGGTTCTGCGTCGACTATCGGCGGATAAACGATTGTACCATTACGGACGCTTATCCGATGCCCCGAGTCGACGAGTTGCTAGACCAGATCTCCGGGGGTCATTTTCTGACCACGGTGGATCTGTGCAAGGGGTATTGGCAGATTCCCCTTGCCGAGGAGGCGACCCCGAAGTCGGCCTTCATCACCCCGTTCGGCTTGTACCAGTTTCGAGTCATGCCGTTCGGGATGAAGAACGCCCCTGCTACCTTCCAGCGGTTAATCGATCGCCTCCTCGATGGCCTCCAGGGATTCGCTTGCGCATACCTGGATGACATAGCCATCTATAGCCAGACCTGGGAGGAACATCTGGACCATGTAGGGACTGTCCTGGGCCGGATTAGGGACGCCAACCTGACCCTGAAGCCGGAAAAATGCAAAGTGGGGATGGCCGAAGTGCAGTATCTGGGCCACCGGGTGGGGTGCGGGATACAACGGCCAGAGCCCGCTAAGATAGAGGCTATCCTGGATTGGCCCACCCCTGTGACCAAGACCCAGGTCCTCGCCTTCCTGGGTACCGCGGGTACTACAGAAAATTTGTACCCCATTACAGTGACCTGGCCAAACCCCTGACTGATCTGACAAAGAAATCCCTGCCCCGCCAAGTCCTGTGGTCCCCGGAGTGCGAACAGGCCTTTCGGCAATTGAAGGCCGCCCTGACCCAAGCTCCCCTGCTAGCAGCTCCCAACTATAATAAACGTTTTGTTGTTCACACAGACGCGTCCATGTTCGGACTGGGAGCTGTCCTAAGTCAAGTGGGGGACGACGGGGGGGATCATCCAGTGGCGTTCATCAGCCGGAAGCTGTTGCCACGAGAGGTGGGGTATGCTGCGGTGGAGAAGGAGTGCCTGGCCTTGGTCTGGGCCCTACGGAAGCTCCAACCCTATGTCTACGGTCGGTCCTTCACCGTGATGACCGACCATAACCCCTTGGTGTGGCTCAACCGGGTGGCGGGGGAGAACGGCCGCCTGTTGCGGTGGAGCCTGGCTCTCCAACCCTTCAATTTTACAATCCAATATCGGCCCGGGTCGCAAAACGGTAACGCAGATGGGTTATCGCGGCAGTCGGCCCGGGAACCAGGGGATTGGGGAGCCCCGACTACCTCGGTACGACCCGTTGGGGTCCAACCGAGTGCGTCGGACCTTGGGGAGGGGGAGGAGTGTCACGGAATGGCTCAGCACCCTCAGCCAGGGGCGGTGCAGTGACAGTAAAATGGCCATGGACAATTAGGTGCTGGCACGCACGCACGGAGTTTTAAAGTACGTTTATTTAGATGTGGTTATGTGTGGTGTAATAAAGTGTCCCCGTTTGTGTTGCGAAATGTATTCCCTTTGTCTGCCTTGCCCGCCGCCATTTTCCGATTGCCTCGTGGCCGTTATCAGATTCTTCTAATCGGAAAATGGCCGATTCGAACCATCCGGTTCGAATCGTAAAATGGCCGATTCGGACCATCCGGTCCGAATCGGCGACTCCCCGAACTGTAATGGCCAATGGGTCCTGGGAGGGCGGGCAGGGATTCCCATTGTATTGTAATTTGTGTGAAGTTGATAAATGCCTGAGCTGTGAATAAAAAACCCAGATTTACCAGTGCATCCAGCCTCGTCTGATGTCTTTACTTCTCCGCCGTACTTCATCATCTGAGCATCCCCGCGGTCTCAGGGTACGGTGTCCCAGTCGATCCGAACCGAACCGAGCGCTCTGTGCCTGCATCTCGCATCAGGGCAGAGGCGCAGCGTATGGTGTTCGGTTCTCAGACTCTTAGCGATCGAGATCCGATCCGAAGGGCGCGGCCGTGTACCGCGCTTCGGTATTGCGAGGGACTGCGGTAAGATCCGAAGACTCTGCCGATCCCGCAAGTTCCGAAGCTACATCCATCCACGATCCGAAAGTCCTCCGCGATCCGATCCGAATAGTTGCCGGAAGAGATCCGATCCCCGTAATCGGCCGGCCGCCCGCAGACGTACCCCACCACCCACAAGGTCAGTGAACCAGCTGCTCGAGACGCTGAGTACCGTATGGCTCAGTGGTCGGGCTGGTTCTAGGCAGGGGTCCCCTCCACCGCCCGCTAACCCTTCCCCAGGGTCACGCCAGGCCGCACGAGACTCCGAGTGCCGTGCCACTCGGTAGTCGGGCCAGCGGTAAGCGCCGGGGCACGCAGATAGAGCACACCCGCAGGCGGAACAACATCCCATTCCGTCATAGGGGCATATCCATGAGCTGGGGGCATATCCATGAGCTGGGGGCATATCCATGAGCTGGGGCAATATCCATGAGCTGGGGCAGTACCCATGAGCTGGGGCAGTACCCATGAGCTGGGGCAGTATCCATGAGCTTGGGCAGTACCCATGAGCTGGGGGCATATCCATGAGCTGGGGCAGTATCCATGAGCTGGGGCAAATCCATGAGCTGGGGCAGTATCCATGTGCTGGGGCAGTATCCATGAGCTGGGGCATATCCATGAGCTGGGGCATATCCATGAGCTAGGGCAAATCCATGAGCTGGGGGCAGTATCCATGAGCTGGGGGCATATCCATGAGCTGGGGCAGTATCCATGAGCTGGGGCAGTATCCATGAGCTGGGGCAAATCCATGAGCTGGGGCATATCCATGAGCTGGGGCAAATCCATGAGCTGGGGCATATCCATGTGCTGGGGCATATCCATTAGCTGGGGCAAATCCATGAGCTGGGGCAGTATCCATGAGCTGGGGCATATCCATGTGCTGGGGCATATCCATGAGCTGGGGCAGTATCCATGAGCTGGGGCATATCTATGTGCTGGGGCAGAATCCATGAGCTGGGGCAAATCCATGAGCTGGGGCATATCCATGTGCTGGGTCATATCCATTAGCTGGGGCATATCCATGAGCTGGGGCATATCCATGAGCTGGGGCAATATCCATGAGCTGGGGCATATCCATGAGCTGGGGCAGTATCCATGAGCTGGGGTATATCCATGAGCTGGGGCAGTATCCATGAGCTGGGGCAGTATCCATGAGCTGGGGCAAATCCATGAGCTGGGGGCATATCCATGAGCTGGGGGCATATCCATGAGCTGGGGCAATATCCATGAGCTGGGGCATATCCATGAGCTGGGGCAATATCAATGAGAGGAGCTGGGGCAAAATCCATGAGAGGAGCTGGGGCATTATCCATGAGAGCAGCTGGGGCAATATCCATGTGCTGGGGCAAATCCATGAGCTGGGGCATATCCATGTGCTGGGGCATATCCATTAGCTGGGGCAAATCCATGAGCTGGGGCAGTATCCATGAGCTGGGGCAGTATTCATGAGCTGGGGCATATCCATGTGCTGGGGCATATCCATGAACTGGGGCAGTATCCATGAGCTGGGGCAGTATCCATGAGCTAGGGCAGTATCCATGAGCTAGGGCATATCTATGTGCTGGGGCAGTATCCATGAGCTGGGGCAGTAATCCATGAGCTGGGGCAAATCCATGTGCTGGGGCATATCCATGAGCTGGGGCATATCCATGAGCTGGGGCAATATCCATGAGCTGGGGCATATCCATGAGCTGGGGCAATATCAATGAGAGGAGCTGGGGGCATAGCCATGAGAGGAGCTGGGGCAAAATTCATGAGAGGAGCTGGGGCAGTATATCCATGAGAGGAGCTGAGGCAGTATATCCATGAGAGGAGCTGGGGCAGTATATCCATGAGAGGAGCTGGGGCAGTATATCCATGACAGGAGCTTAGGCAGTATATCCATGAGAGGAGCTGGGGCAGTATCCATGAGAGGAGCTGCGGCAAAATCCATGAGAGGAGCTGGGGCATTATCCATGAGAGGAGCTGGGGCAATATCCATGAGAGGAGCTCGGGCAATATCCATGCGAGGAGCTGGGGCAATATCCATGAGAGCTGCTGGGGCATATCCATGAGAGCTGGGGCAGTATCCATGTGTGCTGGGGGCAGTATCCATGTGTGCTTGGGGCAGTATCCATGTGTGCTGGGGGCATATCCATGAGAGCTGGGGCTATATCCATGTGTGAGCTGGTCTGGGGCAATATATCCATGTGTGAGCTGGTCTGGGGCAATATATCCATGTGTGAGCTGAGGCGCAATATATCCATGTGTGAGCTGAGGCGCAATATATCCATATGTGAGCTGAGGTGCAATATATCCATGGGTGAGATGCTGGGGGCAATATATAATTGTGAACTGGGGCAATATATCCATATGTGAGCTGGGGGCAATATATATCCATGGGTGAGCTGCTGGGGGCAATATATCCAGAGCTGCTGGGGGCAATATATATCCATGTGTGCTTTCACTGCCTTCAAACAGGCATCGTTCTTGCTGGCAGTTGGCAAAAATTTGTGTGAGCATATGAGAGAGCTGCACAGCAATAAACCTCACAGTAATGTGCGCTGTGTGTATGAGCATTCAGTGTTATATGGGAGTACTGATTTAGGAGTAAGAGTAGTTAAAAAAATCTGTAAAACTCGGGGGGGGGGACACCATAAGTTACCGCACCGGGTGACACCAACCCTAGTGACGCCACTGGTGGTGGTGGTAGTTTTGGCAGCATGGTGATGGATGGGCTTGCCTGCTGCTGCTCCACCAGGATCTCCATGATGGAGCTGAGCCTGTTCAGTACTGCCATCAGTTCCCCCCTATGTAACTGCATCTGGGTGCTAACTTTTTGGAAGCCCCTTTGTATCTCCCGACGCACGAGCCTCTGCTCCCGCTAAAGGGAGCAGAGGCCTTTCTGCCAGGGTGAATCCCTGCTTAATATAGTCCTAGACATTGACCTGGAAGTCAAACGGCAGATCGTCGATGGAGAATATTAACTGCTGCAGGGACTCCTCATAAACAGGTCTGAACTGTGGAGCAGGCTGCAGCCGAGCAGGTGGTGGAGCAAGTTGTGGACCAGGCAGGGGGGCACGCTGTGTACCAGTCTGTGTAGCAGGCTGTGGACCAGGCTGTGGAGCATGCCGTCTGCCCCTGTGGTAGACTCGTAATCGTGGAGCAACAACAGGGGGAGCTGGGTCTATGCAGGAATGGATGAGGGAGCTGAGGCCATTGCAGCTAGAGAGATGGGAGGGGCAGGTACTGTGGACACTTGTGCACTGCATTCAAGGAGAGGAGCAGGTGTGGGGAGTGTGATGGGGACTGCTAAGCCACAGGTTGTGCCACTGGACTGGCGAATGGGACGTTTATTTGTCCCCCAGGAGGTCAAGGAAGAATTGGGCATTGTCATAGCTGTAGTCCTCTTCCTGGGGGCGCAGAGTTGTGACAGGGCGTGGTGATAGTGGTGATGGTGTACCTGTGAAAAGAGGACAGGATATATTTCATCTTTATATATTTCAGCCTCTTTATCAATGCCTCAATGCACATGTATCTCTCATTGGAAAAAGCAGTTTTTGTTTCTCAAGCTGACTGATACCATGACACAGGTTGATAAGAGTCCGAGACAAATCCTTTCTCACTTTAGAAAGCTGCAAAAGTGACAACCCCAAACCACATCCTTATTAGTATCATATGGATGAAGAGATAACAGACGCCAAGTCCACTTATGCATATGTGAAAAGGATTATATAATTTTTAACCTTTGAATCATAACTTAACATTTACATTTCTTGGAGGCACATACAGTGGGGCAAAAAAGTATTTAGTCACCCACCAATTGTGCAGGTTCTCCCACTTAAAAAGATGAGAGAGGCCTGTAATTGTCATCATAGGTACATTTCAACTATGAGAGACAAAATGAGAAAATAAATCCAGAAAATCATTGTCTGATTTTTAAAGAATTTATTTGCAAATTTTGGTGGAAAATAAGTATTTGGTCACCTACAGTACAGTACAAACAAGCAAGATTTCTGGCTCTCACAGACCTGTAACGTCTTCTTTAACCCCTTAGTGACCGGGCGGTTTTACACAAATCCGTCTTTTAGTGACCGATGCTGTTTTTACGTTTCTGCGCTGTTAGTGTTTAGGTCAAATTTTCCTCTTACTCGTTCATTCAACCCACACATATTATACACCCTTTTTCCCGCCATTAAATGGACTTTCTAGAAATACCATTATTTCCATCATATCGAATAATTTACTATAAAAAAAATATGAAATATGATGAAAAAATGGTAAAAACACACTTTTTCGTAATTTAATCCCCAAAATCTACAACCACCCAAAAAGACCCTGGCTAAATAGGTTCAAAATTTTGTCCCGAGACTAGAAATACCCAATATTTACATGCGTTTGCTTTTTAACCCCTTCACTGCTGAGACAGTTCACCTATGTGCGCTGCGCTCATTCTGACCATTTTGTGCTAATTATTTTTAGATGAAAGCCTAGGTCCTATTTAATTAAACCCCCCCAGACAAAAAAAACTTTTTAAAAATTTTTTTTTTATTTTATTTAATTTTTTTATTATTTTTTATTTATTTTATTTTGTTTAATTTGTTTTCAAACCAAACCTGGTTTGGTATCATTGGAAAGGCCATAATCAGGCCTTTCAAATGATGTCAAATATGACCATCTAGCTGCCATGGATCGGGAGATAAAGGGATCCTTAGCATCCCCTTATCTCTACATGGCAGCTAGATGGTTAACTGGCCCACTGACATCCTCACACATATGGTGAGGTTGTCAGTGGGTGGGGGGGGGACCTGGAGGCTTGGCTGACATCCAAGATGTCAGCCCCCCTCCAGGTTCGAATCGCGTTTTGGCGCCAATTAGTGCCGAAATGCGATTCGGCAGCGAAAAGGTTAATGCCATACACCGCTGAAAAGGGGAGACGACTCTCCCCTCTCCAGCAGTGCAAACGGCATCTCCCTAGCTTCAATGGTTGGGGAGATAGAGGGCTCCAAAGGAGCCCCCCCTTCCCACCATTGAATTGCATGGGGACGCCTGATGATGACGTCACCACGCAGCGTGGCAACGTCATCAGCATCGCCTGCCCATGTAAATCACATGGGCAGGCTTCCTCCCTGCCAGATCGCCGTGGGATCCAGCAAGGGAGGCGAGTATCGGGCGGGAGGGGGATTAGGCGCCGCTGACGTACCCTGTACGTCCGCGGGTCTAAGGGAGACCTGTGGACAGGACGTACAGGGTACGTCAGGGGTCCTTAAGGGGTTAAGAGGCTCCTCTGTCCTCCACTCGTTACCTGTATGAATGGCACCTGTTTGAACTTGATATCAGTATAAAAGACACCTGTCCTCAACCTCAAACAGACACACTCCAAACTCCACTATGGTCAAGACCAAAGAGCTGTCGAAGGACACCAGAAACAAAATTGTAGACCTGCACCAGGCTGGGAAGACTGAATCTGCAATAGGCAAGCAGCTTGGTGTGAAGAAATCAACTGTGGGAGCAATCATTAGAAAATGGAAGACATACAAGACCACTGATAATCTCCATCGATCTGGGGCTCCATGCAATATCTCGCCCCGTGGGGTCAAAATGATCACAAGAACGGTGAGCAAAAATCCCAGAACCACACGGGGGGACCTAGCGAATGACCTGCAGAGAGCTGGGACCAAAGTAACAAAGGCTACCAGCAGTAACACACTACGCCGCCAGGGACTCAAATCTTGCAGTGCCAGACGTGTCGCCCTGCTTAAGCCAGTACATGTCCGGGCCCGTCTGAAGTTTGCTAGAGAGCATTTGGTTGATCCAGAAGAGGATTGGGAGAATGTCATATGGTCAGATGAAACCAAAGTATAACTTTTTGGTAAAAACTCAACTCGTCGTGTTTGGAGGAGAGAGAATGCTGAGTTGCATCCAAAGAACACCATACCTACTGTGAAGCATGGTGGCGGAAACATCATGCTTTGGGGCTGTTTTTCTGCAAAGGGACCAGGACGACTGATCCGTGTAAAGGGAAGAATGAATGGGGCCATGTATCGTGAGATTTTGAGTGAAAACCTCCTTCCATCAGCAAGGGCATTGAAGATGAAACGTGGCTGGGTCTTCAGCAGGACAATGATCCCAAACACACCACCCGGGCAACGAAGGAGTGGCTTTGTAAGAAGCATATCAAGGTCCTGGAGTGGCCTAGCCAGTCTCCAGATCTCAACCCCATAGAAAACCTTTGGAGGGAGTTGAAGGTCCGTGTTGCCCAGCGACAGCCCCAAAACATCACTGCTCTAGAAGAGATCTGCATGGAGGAATGGGCAAAAATACCAGCAACAGTGTGTGAAAACCTTGTGAAGACTTACAGAAAACGTTTGACCTCTGTCATTGCCAACAAAGGATACTGTATATAACAAAGTATTGAGAGGGACTTTTGATATTGACCAAATACTTATTTTCCACCATAATTTGCAAATAAATTCTTTAAAAATCAGACAATGTGATTTTCGGGATTTTGTTTTTCTCATTTTGTCTCTCATAGTTGAAGTGTACCTATGATGACAATTACAGGCCTCTCTCATATTTTTAAGTGGGAGAACCTGCACAATTGGTGGCTGACTAAATAGTTTTTTGCCCCACTGTACAACAGATTCATTTTATCTAAATTTTAACTGAATACTGCAATCAAAGAACACTCCAATAAACAGAAGGGAAGGGGTTAAATATTGCACCCCTATCTCTGTTACCCAACTTGAAGAGCCATTTGCAAGCTGTGAGGCTGAGTGGACATGATATTATGTACAACCAGAATCTCTGTTATGGCTTGTGAAGAGTGCAGACAGTAGATACGCAATATGTTTCCCCTATTAACTTGTGCATAATTAACCCCTTCTCTGCTACAGTCAAATGTCCAAAGTAGGGGTGGTCTGCTCTGTCAACATAGGCCACACTCCAATTCTCAAAAAATGAAGCACAAATAGAAGCTTGCAGGAGGAAGATAGAGATGCAGCAGTAGACATCACAGTCAGCTACGATCAGGGCATTATGCCGCAATTTTTTTTTTTTTTTTTTTTTTTTTTTTTTGTATTTAAGATTTTTATTTTCAATAAGAAAAGGTCACAGATTAACCAGCTCAAGTGGCCTCGCAGGGCCAGGTAATATGCTCACATAAGAAATGCAGAGAATATAATAAAATAAAAATAATAATAAAATAAAAAATAGAAAAAATTATATTATAAAAAAAAAAAAAAAAAAAAATATCAACACAATGTCGCGGAACAGGGGAGGGAGGATTAAAACAAAAGTCAACAGAAACAATCCAAAGAACTAAAATGAAGCCAAAAAGTCTCAAATGCATCCCCAGCCGGGGAACAACAGCGAGAAAAAGAAAATAAAAGAAAGGGAGGGGAGAAAAATGGAGGAGAACTCTCAGGGCCATATATAACAGAATCAGAAAAAAATTGTCAGCGGTATAACTCAGCTTGCAGAGGGGTAAGCCAAAAAGGGGAAAAAATCAAAAGGGGAAAATAAAACAAGGTAAAGTCAGCCGGTATCTAGCAGAGGAGGCCGGCCATCACAGGCAGGTAAATGCAGGGTCGTCTAGGTCTCAATGTCCCCTTGGGCGAGTATGCTCGGCAGATATAGGTATGCTGAAGCTGAACCTCACAGTGTCCCAGTGTGTACCTCTGTGCCATCTTGACCGCCAGCTGAGGGTTAGATCCTCGAAAGACCCGGACCGATCTGCGAGCACCATATCTCTTCCGTAGGTTCCTTCGGCGGTGTCGTGTGCGCTTCGCGCCTTCCTGGCCTCCAACCGGGTGAAACTGCCTGTCCCCCGGGGTGGCACCGCCTGCCTCCGTCCTGCCAGCATCTGTGGGGTGCGGACGTCAGCCTCACCACCCTCAGCGAGAGTCAGGGACACCCGGGGAAACGGCACTCTCGAGCTGGGACCGCAGCCGCACCAATATCTTTGCCGTTTCTCTCAACGGCTGCAGCAGCAGGGGGGCAGAACACAGTGGGGCGTGGAGGATTACCTGCCCCGTTCTCTGTAGACCGCTGAGACCTCTCTTCCCGGCAGCATCGCAGTGCGGCTAACATCCTGCGCCATACCCCTC
Source organism: Leptobrachium leishanense (assembly GCA_009667805.1). NCBI lineage: Eukaryota > Metazoa > Chordata > Amphibia > Anura > Megophryidae > Leptobrachium > Leptobrachium leishanense. The sequence continues at coordinate 59,146,473 of CM019070.1, read as the reverse complement.
TAGTGAGTGGACCATCCGCGTCCTCCCCCTCCAGCAGAAATAAACAGGCATCTATGCCGCAATAGCGGCCTCCACAGCTCTGGAGGGGGGGGTCCATCCCTTCTCCAACCAGCGGGTCCGACCGCCACTCCCGTGAACCCGGCAGCCAGGGGACGGGGCCCTCCATCTCCGTGCAGATCCGGCCCGGGGCACCCGGTCAGCGCCGCGTGGTCACAAGGCTTCACGTAGGTCGCAGGCCTCAAGATGGCCGCCGTCTCCTCACAGCAATCACCCAGTTATCGCAGCAGGGGTGTCTCACGTCCGGAGGGGGGGACTAAACGGCCTCCGGACAGGTCAGAACCGGTGGCCAGCCACTCAGACCCCAAGTCAGCAGAAAAATTGGCACTCTAAAATCAGATAAAGGTCCCCAGAAGGAGCAGACGTGCGGAGCTCCAGTAAAACACGTCCGCTCCTGTGAACAGCCGGCCACGCCCCCATTATGCCGCAATTTTGGTGTAATTTGGTGTTCTGTGAATAGAAGACATGATAGTCTTCTTGGAGACCGTGACGGTTAGCAGTTCAAGTTGAATTCTTTGGTATGCTGATTTCTGAAAAATTACAAAAGCTGAAAGGTTTTGATTAATGGATTTTCACGCTGAGAAATAGAGGAAATAAAATTAAAATCTTTGTTTAAACCTTGGATTTTCCTAACAGACATGTTCAAAAGCGCAAATCTGTATGATGCTGGCCGAAGACATTTGAGCGGTTTACTAGCCCAATTTTTTTTTTCTTCAGACCAGCGGCTTTTTTTGAAAATCGGCTCTGGTCGAACCTTTCAGTTGAATCAGCCAACGATTCAAAAAAGAAATATCACCTGATATTTGTTTATTCCAAAAAATTGTGTGATCCTAAGTTTGTTATCACGTTGAAGTACCTTTTATAATAGTGGGCAATAATCACCTTCCACATGGACGATAATTGAGTTTTATACACATAACTTACAATTTTCATAAGAAATAGATTAATCAGACATAGGGTATATGCAAATGCTCCACCGCTGAATAAATGGTAAAATTTTTATCTGGAAGCGATCAGGTTACATAAAAAAGAATTTCCCAATACTGTATCACAAGATATTTTACTGATGCCAGTAGACTGTGACAAAAACCACAAAAGAATGTGTGGTTTTGCAAAGTAAGACATAAAACATACTTTACGTCTAGTAAAAGAGTTTCAATTGTAAGGTTAATGCATTAAAAATTGATTTGCATTCACATTTTTCTTTTCATTTGAAACAAGGAGCTAAGAAAGTGTGCGAGTTGATACATCGCTGTATGGACTCTCCCAAAACATAAGGAGTTAGATAATTTTATAATATTACACTCCCTACAACACGATGTTAAACTCTGGCCCCCAGACGTTGATAACCTACAACTCCCTGAAGCCTTTTAATGCAATAGATCAGTGTTTCTCAAACCTGTCCTCAGGACCCTCATCCAGGCCAGATTTTGCAGATCAACTTGGGGAAATGCAGACTGAATCCTGCAATCACTGAGCATCAAATCATATCACCTGTGCTGTGCTTCAGATATCCTGCAAACCTGGCTTGTCAGGGGGTCCTGAGGGCAGGTTTGAAAAACACTGCAACAGATGACCAGATTACAGTGAAGAGTTTAAGTGCAACATCTGAGTGGTCTGGACGTCGACATCCCTGCTCTATTATCAGGGTTATTCAGAGAGAGGTGAAGACCAGGAGAATGACTGGAGAAGTGAAAATTCTAGGTCAAAATAGCCGATTTGGAAAGTGAGATAAATGGGAGAATTTTTCAGGTTTGGCTATTTTGACTTTCAGGGTTATTCAGAGAGCGGTGAAAAGCAGGAGAATGACTGGAGAATGGAAAATTCTAGGTCAAATTAGCCAAACCATAAAAATTCTCCCATTCATCTCACTCTCCAAATCGGCTATTTTGACCTAGAATTTTCCATTCTCCAGTCTTTCTCCTGCTCTTCACCGCTCTCTGAATAACCCTGCTAGAATTTTCACTTCTCCAGTTATTCTCCTGGTTTTCACCTCTCTCTGAATAAGCCTTCGAGTCTTTAAGGGTATGAGAACATGGGAATGCATCAACTATGCAAAATAAATATATATTTTGAATGTGTTTTTTCTTATTTTGTGGGAATACAGGTAGGGCAGTATTACGATGTTGGTGCTAACTTAACCAAAGCTGTAGTAAACTTAAAACCTCCATAGACTATAATGACTCTGGTAAGTTTACAACAGCTCTGGTTAAGTTAGCACCAACTTTGTAACACTGCCCGTAGTGTCTCAAGTAATAATCATCTCGAAGTCACACTCAGCATGATTATGTACCTTATGAATTTGTACCTTAAGGATGTTGTTGGGCTGCATTGTCTATTGTATATCCTAGAACAGGGCTGTCAAACTCACATCCCCCCTAGATGTTTATTACGTATAATTGCCAGAATTCTTTCACTGCAACCAGAGAATCAAGGGAGTTGTAGTTTAGAAACATCTGGGGGGGGGGGCAGAGTTGCACAGCCCTGACTTGGTATGGCATTTTGATTTTGGACTTCCCTTTCGAGTGGGAGTTGTCTAACGTGCACATGGTTAAGATTTTGCTTTATATTGCACAACTAAGCTGAAAGTTGGTTGAGACCTAGGCTTCTCACTCCCTGCACCTCCTATAACCTGCACTCCTTGAGCAATATGCTCACTCCCTGCACCTCCTATAATATGCACTTCCTGAGCAATGTGCTCACTCCTTGCACCTCCTATAACCTGCACTCCCTGAACAGTATGCTCACTCCCTGCACCTCCTATAACACGCGCTCCCTGAGCAGTATGCTCACTCCCTGCACCTCCTATAACACGCACTTCCTGAGCAGTATGCTCACTCCCTGCACCTCCTATAATATGCACTTCCTGAGCAATGTGCTCACTCCTTGCACCTCCTACAACCTGCACTCCCTGAACAGTACGCTCACTCCCTGCACCTCCTATAACATGCACTCCCTGAGCAGTATGCTCACTCCCCACACCTCCTATAACACGCGCTCCCTGAGCAGTATGCGCACTCCCTGCACCTCCTATAACACGCACTTCCTGAGCAGTATGCTCACTCCCTGCACCTCCTATAACACGCACTTCCTGAGCAGTATGCTCACTCCCTGCACCTCCTATAATATGCACTTCCTAAGCAATGTGCTCACTCCTTGCACCTCCTACAACCTGCACTCCCTGAACAGTACGCTCACTCCCTGCACCTCCTATAACATGCACTCCCTGAGCAGTATGCTCACTCCCCACACCTCCTATAACACGCACGTCCTGAGCAGTATGCTCACTCACTGCACCTCCTATAACACGCACTTCCTGAGCAGTATGCTCACTCCCTGCACCTCCTATAACATGCACTCCCTGAGCAGTATGCTCACTCCCTGCACCTCCTATAACACGCACTTCCTGAGCAGTATGCTCACTCCCTGCACCTCCTATAACATGCACTTCCTGAGCAGTATGATCACTCCCTGCACCTCCACTAACAGAGACTCACTAAATTTTGCACCGAACTAAATAATATAACCCAAAAAGAATTATGGGAGCGCATATAAATAGAAAACATACGGAATATATATGCAAAGACTGTACAGTATAGTCCTATACTGATCCTGATTGGCAGGAATAACTTGACTCGCCCTGTGATAAATCAAAGCGTATTATTCCAAATGAATACATGTATCATCATCTCCTATTGATAAGAGAGGAAAACTAATCGCGCAGTATATATGCACCAATTCACGTACAGACAAAATTCCTTAATTATAGCACTCACAGAGGAGGAGTCTCCAAGACTCAAGATATACGCCTATGAGTCTCTATGGGGGGCTCCTCGCATGAAAATCGCATTATTGCAATTTCCGTCCGTGATGTAACATTCATTGATATCTTCAGTGAATGAAAACAGGCATAGTACAGTACTGTTATTTCTATTGTATATAAGAGCAAAGGAAAGGGAACACTTACGGGCTGCTGAGCCTCCTGGGTGGGTGGCTCAGTAGAGATGCCTAGGACTTCTTACAGCAAGAAGGGGTCCCACCTCGTAACTCTGGAATCGGTCTGTGTGCTGTTCCTCGTTTCTAGTTGTAAACAGTATTCCCAAAAAGAGAAGACCGTAGTAGACAAAATATTCTTAGATTCAGGGGTATACCTGGCTCTCACCCTCAGAGTTAAATGATTATGTTAGGGCTATACTACTCAGTTATGCCTAATGCAACAGACTCCAATTAATCTATTGATAGAGCACACGCTTACCAAAGTCCCCCTAAGCTCCTAAAAGTATTCCTAAAGATACAACTGCAGAATCCACTTTATGTAAAGAGGAAATTGTGTGTGAGAACAGCGCTATTTATAATTAACAATAGAAACACAGAAACATAGAAAATGTCGGCAGATAAGAACCTTTCGGCCCATCTAGTCTGCCCAATTACATGGATACTTTACCTGGATTTATCTTTTGTTTAGGATAGCCTTATGCCTAGCCCATGCCTCCTTAAATTCAATCACTGTTTTGGTCTCTACCACTTCAACTGGAAGGCTGTTCTATGTATCCACCACCCTCTCAGTAAAATAATGCTTCCTGATGTTACTTTTAAACCTTTGCCCCTCTAATCTAAGACTATGTCCTCTTGTTTTGCTACTTTGTTTCCTTTTAAATATACTCCCTTCCTCTACCTTGTGGATTCCCTTTACGTATTTAAATGTTTCTATCATATCTCTGTCTCGTCTTTTTTCCAAGCTATACATGTTAAGATCATTAAGCCTTTCCTGGTAACTTTTCTCCTTCAAGCCGTACACCATTTTAGTAGCCCTTCTCTGAACTCTCTAAGGTGTCTATTTCCTTCTTAAGAATTATACCCTTAATTTCTGCTTACAACTTTTCCCCATGTAAGTTACCTTCTTAAACCAAGTAAACACCCCTCACCCCCCTTCCCTTCCCCATAAATAAAAACACAACAAAGTATTGGCATTTTGAAAAGGTCACGTCTTTTATTAATTAAGGCCAAATTCTTTGCCTCTAAGGCAGAATTATTATTATCGATCCTCGTATGCCAAATACGTTTACACCATATAACACTGGTACTGAATTTCAGCCAGATAACACTGTCAGCCGGATAACACTGGCAACTGCAATGCACCACAAGCATTGCCCAGAAATAGCGGCCCCACGTGGCTAAGCAGGATGACCACACGTCTGCTCAGGGTATTTTTTATGGCAGATAGCAGGCCGAGAAGATCTGCAAACCAGGAAGGCACCTGAGCTTGGTCGAACGAAACCACCACTCACCCCGTACCCTGCAGACCCTCCCCCCACTATCGCCTCTCCGTTTCTTGTGGCGGTGCCAGGCCGCCTATTTAACCGCCACAAGAAACGAGGACCCTCTTTTTACTGCCACCAATAAAAACCCGTGACCTTTCCGCTTACCTCACAAAAAACTCCTTATCGCGGCTTCAATGCCTTCAGTGAAGAGAATGTTCCCGGCCTCCGATAGGTGGACCCCGTCGCTCCGAAACAACTCCTCATTAACTGCCCCTATGCCTGGGTGCTCCAGAACCCTTCCCCCTATTTCCTTCACTGCCTTTTTCGCTGCTTGATTTAATTTCTTCCTACCCATATACCCCACCCTCTGATCTCTACAGTTTCTCCACGTCAGCCTAGAAATCGCGCTAGACCATAGAATTTTAACATCTGGCCACTCCCTCCCCAACCACCTAAAAGTCTCCATGACTAACTCCTGAAATTGCTGAACTGGAATAAGGCCAATATCGTTACCCCCTAGATGTATTATCATAATATCTGGCCTCCCCCACTTTCTCCTGGATGCCTGCGCTATCTGTAACAACTGATCCCACCTCATACCCCTCTTTCCTACCCATCTAATCCCTACTTCCTTTAGACTGAACCCCAGGTTCATTCCCTTCCTTGTGCCCGCAGCATAGCTCGCTGCCCAGTGCATGTAGGAGTGTCCCAGGACCCAGACTATCATTGCCCGACCTGGAAAAAAACAAAAGAAAACTATTAACAACCATACCCAAACAATTCCAAAACAATCCGCCAAACAAATTTTTTTTAAATATTTTTATTAGTATATATAACAATCGCTCCCACTCCTCACTTCTTTAACGGCCTCACATACCACCTATACGCCTCTGATTTCCATCTGCCCAATTTTTTAATTTGTTCTTATGGGCAACCCAATTACGCTGCTGTGGTAGCTGCCCCTATCCTGAAAGAATGAGGAGCAATGCAACTCCCCTTCCAACCAAGTCTCTCAAAGCCTTCCGTAAAACCATCTTGAACTGGTACTGCGACAAGTTAGTACCATCCTCGTGCCTCAGAAACATGTGGCCATTTGAAGGAGCCACCTCCAAGTATCCCCTCACACAGCCCAATGGACAGACTTCCCCAGCATGCACCCTAGCAGCGACCCACACCCCTTTTTCCTCTCTATCCGTTTTTGACTTTCTTATTAGCACCAACACTGCTCCCTCTGTCACTCTCACGTCCTCCCTCCTTAAACCCGACTGGTGGAATGTCTACTTGGAGCGACCAGTTCCCCGATCCTTAAAGCCATTGAAAAAGCTGTCCTAAATAGCCTGACCTCATACTCATCCTTACAGACCTTGCTAAGTAATCGCCCTAAAGCTTCAAGTATCTCTCTCGTTATCGGCTCCCTCTTATCACTGTACCTGTCCCCCATTGTACCCCATCCTCTCAAATTCTTCCTCACAGCAAATCTTTTAGTAACATCTCTCTTTTCCCTTAACCGAGCAAAGTATGAAATACCGGCTAAAATACTCCCTAGTAATCCCTTCTTTATCACCTTACCCCTTAAATTCTGCAAGTATTCTAAGAACACACTATCATCTCCCCCTTCTCGACTCCTCCTAAACTCGCTCCACTCCCTCCAATGTCTGCTGTACGATATCCACGTCTTTGGTGCCAACGATCTCCTCACCAACTCATTGATGACCTCTATCTGTTCCCAATCTGCCAAAGAAACGAAGGGCAACCTTCACCTTGCAGATTTGCTTCTGGCACCAACCAACGGAAAACATCCCACTTGAACCGAGACAATGCATCTGCCACCACATTTTTCACCCCCGGTATATGTTTAGCCCTAAAGTTTATATTGCTTTGTAAACATAACAACACCAAGTACCTAACATAGACTATAACCTGAGGAGATGATGCTGACATGGTATTCAGCACCTGGACCACACCCTGGTTATCTGACCAAAACAAAATGATTTTATTTGCCAGTTCTTTCCCCCACAACTGAATCGCTGCCACAATTGGAAAGAGTTCCAGCAACACCAAATTCTTAATCCAACCTCTCTGAATCCACTCCTGCGGCCATTCCCCCGCACACCATCTTCCACTCAAGTATGCCCCAAAACCAGAACCTCCCGCAGCATCTGTAAACAGCTGTATCTCTTCCGCTGTAACCCTCTCCTCCCAGATTATAACCCCATTGAAATCTCTCAAGAAAAAATCCCACACTCCCAAATCTACCTTAACCGACTGGCTCAACCTGATCCTGAAATTTGGCTTGGTGACTCCCCTGGTACATATTTCCATATGCCTCTTGAAAATCCTCCCGACTGGAATCACCCTACATGCAAAATTCAGCAGGCCCAACAGCTTCTGTAACTCCCTAAACTTGATCTTCTCCATTTCCATTGCCTCCCTAATAGCCAACCTCAGTTTCTCAACCTTATCTTCCGGCAACCTGCATAGCTGATTCACCGAATCAATCTCAATGCCCAAAAACGTCAACCTAACACAGGGCCCTTCTGACTTGTCCTCCGCCACCGGAGCCCCAAGATGGCCAAATGTCCTTAACAGCACCTCCATGACCCTGCCACATTCTCCTGTCCCTTTGGCGCCCACTATCATGAAGTCATCATAAATAATACACCATACTCTTACATCCTGCTTTTTCCTCCACCAACCAGTGCAAAAATGTACTAAACCTTTCGAAATGAGCACATGATATCGCACACCCCATGGGCAAACATTTGTCTATGTAGAATTGTCCATTGAACTTACACCCCATCAACCGAAAACTCTCTGGATGCAATGGTAACAGTCTGAAAGCCGATTCTATGTCAACCTTTGCCAGCTCAGCCCCCTGTCCAGCCTCCCGTACCAAACTCACTGCCTGATCAAAAGACTGGTAGGTAACAGAAGCGTCTTCCTGACTTATAGCATCGTTCACAGACTGCCCTCTCGGATAAGACAAATGCTGGATCATCCTGTATTTCCCCTTCTCCTTCTTAGGCACAACCCCCAGTGGCGAAATCACCAGCTTCTCTATCGTCAAATTCAAAAATGGACCAGCCATCCTACCTAGTAAAACCTCCTTCTCCAACTTATCCTTCAAGACTTCTGGTAGCTCATACGCTGACTTCAAATTTTTTACTCTTACCCCCCGTCACGTTCCCCCAAACCGGTATCCAGAAGCCCTCCCGAAAACCACTACTCAATTCCTCCCTATCCTCCGCTTTCGGGTACCCTTTCAACTCTGCCACTAACTCATTTATCCGGACCGGTGTTCTGGCTGGGCCCAGCATGCCCTCCTGACCATTTACCTGGGGGACGAAAGGAATTATTCCTCCCCGCTTCCTTCCGCCTCCAATCCACTCCTGGGTGCGCACCTCCGCAAAACCTACAAATTGTTGGTTATGTATGAAAGAGGCACTGGAGTCTTGTGAATCTGCAGTAGAGAACTTTACTTTGTGCATATAGCAATAAAACAACTTATAACAGATTAGTCACTGGATATATATCAGGATGCTTCATCATCACACAGCTAGAAAGAAAAAGGAAGTGAAGCAGAGACAAAAGAGACTTATTTCCTGTGAACATTTACCAACGAGTTTAGAACACATTTAACCACTAACAGCGCCACCTGCAGTCCATAGTATAATATATGCTGTTGTATCTCCAACACCCCTTCTCAACAGCATGTGCATAATCATACAACATTCAGCTTCTTTTGAAGAAAACAATAACGTTCCTTTGGCAACGGTTTGGTGAGTGCATCTGCAGTCATCTCTTCTGATGGGCAATACTGAATATCGATAAGTCCTTGCTCTTGTGTGTCCCTGAGCAGATGATATTTTACGTCTATGTGCTTGGTTCTAGGGTTGATCCTTTCTGATTGTGTCAACTTTATATATCCCTGGTTGTCTTCAAAGATGGGTATCGGTTTAGACATATCCAGTCCCATGTCTAATAGAAGTTGACGAATCCAAATTGCTTCTTGACATGCATGTGCTGCTGCTATGTATTCTGCTTCAGTTGAAGAGAGTGCAACAGTCGCTTGTTTTCGACTAGACCAGCTGATGGTTCCTTCTCCGTACTGGAAGATGTAACCAGTAGTAGATTTGCGGTCTGTGATATCTCCGGCCCAGTCAGCATCTACATATCCAATTAAGCTTGCATTGGGTGTTGCTGGCAGTCGCAGTTTCATATGAATTGTTCCTTTTAGATACTGTATCACCCTTTTTACGGCATTCCAATCACGTTGACAGGGTGTTGAAACTTTTCTACAGAGTATACTCAATGCTGCGGCAATGTCTGGTCTTGTCACAGTTGCAATGTATAACAATTTTCCAATTGCTTTGCGGTACTTCTCATTGTTAGGTAACAAGTTTTCCATTCCATTGTCTTTCTGATAAGCTGGTTCCATAGGCGTTTTCACTTCTTTTGCATCTTGCATGTGAAACTCTGCTAGAATATCTGTAATTTTCTGACTTTGGTGAAGAAGATAACTTCCGTCTTCTTCTTTCTCGATTTGGATTCCTAAATAGTGAGCAATGTTCCCAAGCTCTTTAATCTCAAAGTTTTGTTTCAATGTGCTAGTTATTTGATCATAATCCCCTTCTTGTTCAAAACAAATTATGATGTCATCAACATAAATTAGTAGGTAGATCCATTTGTTGTCTTGATTCTTTGAATACAGGCATGGATCAGCGTTACTTCTTGAAAATCCTTCTGTTGTGAGTACTTCGTTCACTTTTTCATTCCACATTCTTGCTGCTTGTTTGAGACCATAGATGCTCTTTTGCAGTTTACACACAAGGTTCTGTCCTGTATTAAACCCTGGTGGCTGCTCCATGTAGAGTTCCTCTTTGATATCTCCATATAGAAAAGCTGTTTTGACATCCAGGTGCTTCACTTGCATTTGTTTTTCAGCTGCAATGCTGAGGAATGTTCTAATGGTTGTGTGCTTTACCACTGGAGCAAATGTTTCATCATAATCTTCTCCATATTTCTGGGAATATCCCTTGGCGACTACTCTTGCCTTGTATCTGTGAATGTTTCCTTCTGCGTCGTACTTCACTTTAAAAATCCATTTACTTCCTATAGTTTTGTGACCGGGAGGGAGCTCTGTGAGAGTCCAGGTTTCATTTTTCTGAAGTGATTTTAGTTCTTCTTCAGCCGCCTTTCTCCACTGATTGGCTTCCCCTTTTGGTAGTTTATCTATGTCTTCCCAAGATGTTGGTTCAAATGTCTCATGTGTCTTAACAGTGTATGACAGCTTGCGCGGTGGGATCCCTTTTGTTGTCCGAGTAGATCTTCTGATTTCTGGTTGTTCTGTCGGTTCTACTGGATTGTGAACAGTTAAGTCATCAATTGTGAGTTCCACTTCTTGGTCTGACTCCTTCACAGTTTCCTTTTGGTCAGCATCTCTTGCTATTTCAATCGGCACCTTTTCTTCGTGTTTTTCGGGAGTCATTATTTCTGATGTTTGGCTTTCATCAAAATAAACACTGCGGCTTACTGTGACCTTGTTGGTTTTTGGATTAAGGATTCTGTATCCCTTACTTTGTTCACTGTAGCCTATTAGAATGCCTTCTATGGCTCTGTTCTCCCACTTGGAGCGTTTTTCACTTGGAATGTAAACGTATGCTTTGCAACCAAACACTCTAATATGACCTATACTAGGTTTTGATCTGTTCCACATTTCATAAGGGGTACTTTCAATAGCTTTAGATGGTAGTCTGTTCTGTAGATATGTTGCAGTCATTATTGCTTCTCCCCAGTACTTGTTGTGTAGGTTGGCATCTGAAAGCATGCATCTGGCCATTTCTACAAGAGTGCGATTTTTTCTTTCAGCTACACCGTTTTGTTCTGGAGTGTACGGTACGGTTGTCTGGTGTATGATACCATGTTTCTTTAGATATGATTCCACTTCTTTACCCATATATTCCCCTCCATTGTCCGTGCGTATTATTCCGGGTTTCCTTTGAAATTTGTTGCTAGTCATCGCTACAAATTCTTGAAGTTTATCAGTTGTCTCACTTTTGTGTTTCATCAGATATGTCGTTGTGTACCTGGAATAGTCATCAATGAAGGTTATTAAATATTTGTTGCCGCTGGGTGTCGGGGTTTTCATTGGTCCACACACGTCACTGTGTATAAGTTCCATGGGTTTAGTGGTTTTTCTTTGACTGGCTTGTGGAAGTGGTGTACGTGTGGCCTTTGCTTTGATGCAACACGTGCACTTCATCAACTTTGGACAAGGTATCATTATCATGTCTTCTGATAATTCTCTCTTAGAAAGTTCCTTTATAGCTTCTGAGTTTCGATGCCCCAATCGTCTGTGCCATAGATGGATGCACTTGTCATGTGGATTATGAGTGACTGTTTTGACTTGAACACGTTCAGTGACGATTTTGTATAGGTGTTCATTCAACCTTCCTTTTGCAACGATTTCTTTTCTGTTTCGAATTGTGCATTCATTACCTCGGAATTGTACTGTAAGTCCATTGTTAGCAAGGTTTTTTACTGATAGGAGGCTTCCTTCTAGACTTGGAACATACAGAACGTTCTTTACAAGGATGCTTCGGTTACCTCCTGATGGTGTGATGCAGTTCAGAAATCCTTGACCTTTACCTTCTGATGTAATACTTTTCCCATTTGCTAGGAAGACTTTGTCTTTTGTATTAAAATTAATTTCTGTGAAGAAGGTCTCATCACTGGTCATGTGACTTGTTGCTCCTGAGTCAATGTACCATCCATGCGGGGTAGTATTCTGAGTTACTTTAAAACTTGCACTCCACGCTGTGTCTTTGCTTTCCTGTGTGGCTGCTTTAGCTCTTTCTTTTGTGAATGTCTCTCTCCTTCGCTGTTCTGCTTTCCAGATTGAACAATTATATTTCAAATGACCTGTCCTTTTGCAGCGAAAACACACTCTGGTCTCTTTGTTTTGTTTTGTGTTTTCATTCACCTTTAGAGCTACTTCTGTTTTGTCATTCTCTTCACCACGTATATTTTCCTTCTTTCTGTTGTATTCATCAATTAATTTCCCTTTAGCATATTCCAGTGTTAGTTCTTCCTCTGGTCTGGTTTCTAGAGCGTTTATCAGGGCACTATATGATTCTGGAAGGCTGCATAATAGTAATGCCACTACATGATTGTCTTTTATTTCTTCTCCAATTGCACGTAATTGCTCCACAATTTCCAGCATAGCGTTCACATGTTCACACATTTCCTGGCCTTTTTCCAGCCTCATCTTATACAGTTTACGTAGCAGATATAGTTTACTGTTTAAGTTTGAACGCTCGTGCAGTTTCTGTAGCGCAGTCCACATACCTTTAGCTGTGTTTTCTTTTCTTATATGGATTAGTTGATCATCCTCCACTAACAGGCTTATAACTGCTTTTGCTTGCCTGTTTCTTTTGTCCCATTCTTCTGGGTTGTCAGTGGGTCTGATTGTATCCAGCACCTGCCACAGATCATCTTTGGATAACAGCATTTCCAGCTTAAACTTCCACAGCTGATAATTGGTATTGTTTAGCTTTGCTATTGCATATTTCACATCTGAGCCACTTGCCATCTTTCAGTATATTGGATGCAGCTCCTTTCCTCACACACAGCAGGTATTTGGATGATAGCTGCAGCACTTACTGATTTGTAGTTTCGTTTTCAGTGTCTGGGCCCATAACCTGTTGGTTATGTATGAAAGAGGCACTGGAGTCTTGTGAATCTGCAGTAGAGAACTTTACTTTGTGCATATAGCAATAAAACAACTTATAACAGATTAGTCACTGGATATATATCAGGATGCTTCATCATCACACAGCTAGAAAGAAAAAGGAAGTGAAGCAGAGACAAAAGAGACTTATTTCCTGTGAACATTTACCAACGAGTTTAGAACACATTTAACCACTAACAGCGCCACCTGCAGTCCATAGTATAATATATGCTGTTGTATCTCCAACACAAATATGCTTGTACCTGCACGCCATGCCCTTCTCACACCGCTTTTCATTAAAAACCCAGCATTCCCTAGTCTCCCTCCTAACCAACCTGTTCCCCCCTGACCTCCCCCCACCTGCCCATCATACATCCTCACTAATCTGGACCACGTATCCAAAACCTTCAACCCGAAATCCTTCCTCCACTTCTTCCCCGTTCCGACACTACCTCTCCTAAACTCCTCATCATAGTCCCTCCATGAAAACCCCCCATATGCCGTGGCACAATCTGTAATTAAATGCAGATACCTCAACATACTTTTGACCTGGCCAGGATGTTTCCCCAAAAAACATTCTGCATAAACTGCGAACCCCTTCACCCATTCCATAAATGATACCCTTTTCCTGGACTGCTCCCCACCCCTCCCCCTTGCTACCACGGGGTGGGGAGCCCTAGAGTATGGATCCTGCAATAAAATGTAAGAGCCATGACCACCTAAATGAGACCCATAATGAGATGTACTGGCCCCCTGCAACATGCCAGCACTTCTGCCCTCCACTTCTCTGCCACTGCCCCTACTGCTGATGAAGGGCCTACGTACAGGTTGGGCCCCCCCTCCTAATCCTATGCTGCAACAAATCTCTGTCTCCTTGCACCTGAAATTTGTGTCTCCCGGCTGCTTGGGCATTTAAATGGATGTATGGGCTTCCTGCCTTGATCAAAGATGGTGGCCCGCTGCACCCGGGAGGCCCCGCCCCCTCACATGAGGCCTGGCCACGTCATGGGGACGCTCTGACATCATCAAAGCCCGCAGAGGGGCTGGGCATGCTCAGATAGCCATGAGGGAGGTAAGAAGATGGCCGCCATGCATTAGCTCCAAATTGCTGCGGTTGATTTTGTGGCGTTTGGGAATAAGCTGGGACCCCCTGCTGGATGCAAACAGCATCTGCTGCGGGCACATAGGGAGGCAATCGCCTGGGGGAACTTCTCAAAGAATGGCCTACTCAATGATCGGTCGCCCGATCAGCCCCATCCCCCGACATAACCGGCAAAACCGAAGGGGAAGAGAGAAAGCGGGGATTAGCCGTTGGAGAAGCTGTGGGGGAAGATGGAGAATATAGAAAAAAATATGAAATAGCTGAGACTGGAGACAAAGAACGGGGGATAGGAGTGGAAATTCGCCTGGGCCTAGCTGCAGTATGAGCAGTCCCCGAGGTCGCTGCGCCTGCCAATACTCCCTCCACCGGTTCCCTCAATGCTGCTGCTCTGGTCCTCCTCTTCCCTGCTACCGAGTCCTGCGGTGCTGACGTCCATGGGCTCTCTCCTTGCAGGTATCTTTTCGGTATGGTCCTCTTTCTTCCAGACATTCTGCTCCAGCGATTTCAGGTGACCTGCAACACAAAAGAAAATTAGCTGTAATGCACAAAATGTCCCATGCATTCTTTTTTCTACTCCTTCCTCCCCTCCCTCTCACTGCTTATCTCCCTATTGTATCCAATCACAAAGAGCCATGCTTAAGCTCATAGAACAAAGGCACCCATGCCTGATCCCATAGACAAAGGGAACTCACTCCCTTTTACCTCTTGCACAATTCAGGGATAATTCTTAAACCTCCCTCACTCCTAGTCAGTCCTTCTCTCGAACCGAGATACGGTCTCCAGTACTGCACACAGTACTCCAAGTGAGGTCTCACCAGTGCTCTGTACAGTGGCCTGAGCACTTCCCTTTTTCGACTGCTAATACCTCTCCCTACACAACCAAGCATTCTGCTAGCATTTCCTGCTGCTCTATTACATTGACTACTTACCCTTAGATTCTCTGAAATAATAAGCCCAAAATCCCTTTCCTCAGATGTTGAGGTTAGGACTGTATCAAATATTCTATATTCGGCCCTTGGGTTTTTACGTCCCAGGTGCATTATCTTGCACTTATCCATATTAAAACTCAATTGCCACAGCTCCAACCATTTTTTAGTTTACATAAATCATTTGTCATTTGGCTGATCCCTCCAGGAATGTCAACCCTGTTGCAAATCTTTGTGGCATCAGCAAAAAGACATACTTTACCATTAATACCTTCTGCAATATCACTAATAAAAATATTAAAGAGAATGGGTCCAAGTACTGACCCCTGAGGTACCCCACTGGTAACAAGACCTTGCGCCGAATAATCTCCATTTACCACAACCCTCTGTTGCCTGTCACTCAGCCACTGCCTAATCCATTCAACAATATTGGAATCCAAGCTCAAAGATTGAAATTTAATGATAAGCCTTCTATGCGGAACAGTATCAAAAGCCTTACTGAAATCTAAATAAGCAATGTCTACTGCACCACCTTTGCCTATTATTTTTGTTACCCAATCAAAAAAATCAATAAGATTAGTTTGGCATGATCTCCCTGAGGTAAACCCATGTTGTTTCTGAGCTTGTAATCTATGTGTTTTTAGTTGTTCAACAATCATTGTTGAACTGTGGTCAGGTGCAGGCTGTAGCCAATTACAAGCTTTAGGCCAGTGGAAAAAGTGCATTGTGGTCCATTGTGGGCGAACATGCGGCGAACACGAGGAAATGTTCGTAGTTCGCGAAAATCCGAACGGGCGATGTTCGAATCGAACTCCGAACATATCAAACCGAACAGCTCATCCCTACTGCTGAGGAACTGAACGGGGCTCAGCTCAGCCCATCTGATTTAAACCAAACTTTACTTCGTGACTCTTAGGCTGCAGGTCCAGCAAGATGTCAGAAATACAGTGAGATGCCGATTGAGAAACAGAGAGATGTGTGTAAGAGATCACACGTCTGCGCTGCAATCAGTACAAGTCAGAGCATTAAGAACTGATCCAGAACAAAGAGGATTCGCTAAGGGCTGTGGGTTGCCGGAAAACACCCTATACGCACGTATTCCCCAGAGCCGGGTTAGGGGCTCCTCCTCCTGTAAGTACCCCATCGGGGAGAAGGTAGGGGCTGGTACTGCTGCGTACTGCGCAATTGTGCTCCTGTTGCTTATATCTCCACTGCAGGATTTGAAGACATCCAGTGAAATTTATTTTGGTGATCGTATGCACTTGAGCTGCACCAAATTCTGAGAAAGAAGATCACCCCTATATAATGTTTGAACATTTCCGCTGAGTCTCTTATAGCCCAAAAGTGATGTATATGTGCATTCATACTTGCTGAACTTTGAGACACTCTTGAATATACTGAATACAAAATCAATTTGTACCCAATATCTATAAGCAATTTAAATTGTTCTCCATTTAGATGTGATTCAAAGATCTCCTTATGATGTGTCAAATTTGAGTTGACAGTATGGTATTAATGATCAATTGCCATGAATAGTAATTGATTTATGAATGTTACCATTGAAGTCAAATAGCACACATTCTACGCGCCTTGGGGAACCTATCCTCAATACAATTTTTTGTGTTATTTTGGGTGTCAGACACGTCCTTGGGGCAGTGTAAATCTTGACCCCTGCTCCGTATCCTCATCCCTAGCGCCAACAGGTCCCAACATTCCTCTGGTCTATAGATTGCACCTACACTAGCTACTGTATGATTACCAAATGTTAGCGTAACCCAAACTGAATATGTTCACCTTGCTCACTTTTATTTGGTTCGTTTTTATGTTGTTTTTTACATACAGGGCCACTCCTCCTCCTTTCCTACCTTCTGTCTTTTCTATATAAAGAGTACCCCGGTATTGTTATGTCCCAGTTATTTTTCTCACTGAACCATGTCTCAGTAACCGCCACTAAATCTACTTTTTCAGCTGCCATCATTGCATTAATAATTCGACACAATGCTATAGCCTAGGTTCTGCTAGTAGTGGAATAGAAGTGCCCACATTCCCCAAGGGACACAATGGATACAGAAGAAAAGCAACCGTTATTCCCAGAGCACCTGAATGTGAGTGCAAAACTCTACTTAGATTATCATAGATTACACAATGATCATTTTGCTATATGAAAATCAAAGATTAAAAATAAAAATACTTACATTTGGGTGATGGGGTCTTCATTTTATTGTCTTATCCTTGGATGTCTTTCTGTAATCCGTTATGTATTGAGGAGGAAATCTTCTCCCCAATATGGGGCTGTGTAGTATCAGCAAGAAAATTTATAGCAGTAGGATCCATATTATAAAATAAAATAAATAATTTATTGCTCTTAAACAAATTTTAAATAAAAATATATTAAAAATAGGGCTGCGGAAATTAACGATTAATTAATCGATTAATCGATAATTTCCTTTGTTGATCAAATTTATTTTGATCGACCGCTGACTGCCGCTCGCCTGGGATCCACCAGCCGCGATCTCGCGAGATGGCAGAGTTCATGTGAATTCCGGGATCTTGCGGGAAGTGGCTGCTCAGGTGGTTCCCAGGCGAGTGCATGCGGCCAAGCTTCATGCTGGCGGACGCTCGTAGGGAGCAAAGCTCGCGGCGGCAGGAGGTGAGAGCTGGGAGCACTATATATCCATTTTGTGTGAGCTGGGGCAACATATATCCATGTTGTGTGAGCTGGGGCACTATATTGCCATGTGAGCCTGTGCACTATATCCATATTGTGTGAGCTGGGGCAATATATCCATGTTGTGTGAGCTGTGGCACTATATATCCATGTTGTGTGAGCTGGGGCACTATATATCCATGTTGTGTAAGCTGGGGCACTATATATCCATGTGAGCCTGGGCACTATATCCATGTTGAGTGAGCTGGGGGCAATATATCCATGTTGTGTGAGCTGGGGCAATATATCCATGTGAGCAGGGGCAATATATCCATGTGAGCTGTGGCAATATAGCCATGTGAGCTCGGGCAATATATCAATGTGAGCTGGGGCAATATATCCAATGAGAGCTGGGGCAATATATCCATACGAGCTGTGGCAATATATCCATATGAGCTGGGGCAATATATCCATATGAATTGGGGCAATATATCCATAGAGAAAAACATTTACATTTTTCTATTTTTACAATATACAGTCAGGTCCAAAAATATTGGGACACCGACAAAATTCTAACATCTTTGGCTCTATACACCACCACAATTTATTTATTTATTTTATTTATTTATTTATAAAGGATTTTACCAGGAAGGATACATTGAGATTTCTCTCGTTTTCAAGTATGTCCTGGGTTCAAGAACATTGAAGTGTTACAGTTACAGAAATACAAAGTAATACAATACAATGGAGTTGGAATGAAACAAACACAATGTGGTTTAACTGCAGACTGTCAGCTTTAATTTGAGGGTATGTACATCCAACTCAGGTGAACGGTGTAGGGCTTACAGCAGTTTGCAGATGTGCCTCCCACTTGTTAAGGGACCAAAAGTAATGGGACAATTGGCTTCTCAGCTGTTCCATGGCCAGGTGTGTGTGGTATTCCCTCATTACCCCAGAGTTCATTTCAAGTGTGCTATTTGCATTTGGAATCTGTTGCTGTCAACTCTCAAGATGAGATCCAAAGAGCTGTCACTATCATTGAAGCAAGCCATCATTAGGCTGAAGAAACAAAACAAACCCATCAGAGAGATAGCAAGAACATTAGGCGTGGCCAAAACAACTGTTAGGAACATTCTCAAAAAGAAGGAACTCCGCAACACCAAAAGACCCAGGAGACCACGGAAAACAACTGTGGTGGATGACCGAAGAATTCTTTCCCTGGTGAAGAAAACACCCTTCACAACATTTGGCCAGATCAAGAACACTCTCCAGGAGGTAGGTGTATGTGTGTCAACAATCAAGAGAAGACTTTGCCAGAGTGAATACAGAGGGTTCACCACAAGATGTAAGCCATTGGTGAGCCTCAAAAACAGGAAGGCCAGATTAGAGTTTGCCAAACAACACCTAACAAAGCCTTCACAGCTCTGGAACAAGATCCTATGGACAGATAAGACCAAGATCAACTTGTATCAGAGTGATGGGAAGAGAAGAGTATGGAGAAGGAAAGGAACTGCTCATGATCCTAAGCATACCACCTCATCAGTGAAGCATGGTGGTGGTAGTGTCTTGGCGTGGGCATGTATGGCTGCCAATGGAACTGGTTCTCTTGTATTTATTGATGATGTGACTGCTGACAAAAGCAGCAGGATGAATTCTGAAGTGTTTCGGGCAATATTATCTGCTCATATTCAGCCAAATGCTGCAGAACTCATTGGACGGCGCTTCACAGTGCAGATGGACAATGACCCAAAGCATACTGCAAAAGCAACCAAAGAGTTTTTGAAGGGAAAGAAGTGGAATGTTATGCAATGGCCAAGTCAATCACCTGACCTGAATCCCATTGAGCATGCATTTCACTTACTGAAGCCAAAACTGAATGGAAAATGCCCCAAGAACAAGCAGGAACTGAAGACAGTTGCAGTAGAGGCCTGGCAGAACATCACCAGGGATGAAACCCAGCGTCTGGTGATGTCTATGCGTTCCAGACTTCAGGCTGTGATTGACTGCAAAGGATTTGCAACCAAGTATTAAGAAGGGAAAGTTTGATTTATGATTATTATTCTGTTCCATTACTTTTGGTCCCTTAACAAGTGGGAGGCACATCTGCAAACTGCTGTAAATCCTACACCGTTCACCTGAGTTGGATGTGCATACCCTCAAATTAAAGCTGACAGTCTGCAGTTAAACCACATTGTGTTTTTTTCATTCAAGCTTCATTGTGGTTGTGTATAGAGCCAAAGATGTTAGAATTGTGTTGATGTCCCAATATTTCTGGACCTGACTGTTTATTGCATCCAAATTATTGTTCTAAGAAAGAAATTCTTCCTTTTTTATTGTTGAAAAGTTAGTGTATCCACATCAGAGCAAATTTATATTTTGTGTATAGGACAACATACAAAAGTCAAATAATAAGGACAGATCAAGTATCCCATAGGCTTGTACTTTTAGGGTCAGGCTGTTGTGGCCCTTCCTTTTTTTACATATTTAAATATATTTTAGTACATTTTAAAGTTAAAATGTTTTTTTCAAAAAATAATGTAAGATGGACAATTGCAAGGTTCGTGTCTTGCCAAGTTCGTGTTCGTGGAAATCCCAGGATCTCTTCAAGGAATTTGGCACGGGATCCTTTCATTCTTTTCTTCCTTCAGACAATAACAGCATTTAAAACGTTTTTTTTTTAAATTTTCTTGAATCAATTCATCTTTTAAAACAAAGACAAAGTATTTTATCTAATTTAAATTCCATGAGGAAGGTATTTCCATGTAGGATAGTCTGCGGACTTTACCTGCCAAGGCGCTTAGCATTGCTCAGCAGATGCAACAGTCAGACAGAGCAGGGATTTATCTGGGAAGTGAAGGGTATGCACTTAAAGGGATACTCTAGGCAACATGACCACCTAAACTTTCAATGCCTGGTACCTCAATTTTTGATTGGGACCCCCACTGCCAGACCCTGAGCCCAGTGCCAGACCCTGAGCCCAGTGCCAGACCCTTCATCTCCACTGTCTGAAGCAAATAGCCAGTCCCTGTGTCTCCTGTCCCTCAATCATCCAATGTTTCAAAAAAAGCAAGCCTGATTTCTCTGAGGCAGTTCATGTCCCCCCCCCCTCCATTTTACTCACTGTCTTGGCTGTCATGATGGGGCTCGTGCTGTGTCTGCAGCCTGTGACAGTCTCCTCCTTAACACTCTGTGTGCAGAGGCCATGCAGTCACACCGGGAAGAGGATGGAAGTGGGGGAGGAGCCATACACGTGAGCTGCCTGCACTCAGCTTGTGTGACCTCATGACCAGGAGGCTGCAGGCAGCTCCTCCCCCTCTTAGACTCCTCCAATCCCTTAGAACTCTGGAGCAGCACACGGAGGGAGCCGAGCCACACCCCCTCCCTCTCTCTGCCGCCGCCGCGCTGGAGTCTGAGTGCAGGCGTTCGCCCAGACATAAAGAAAAAAAAAAAATCGGAAAAAAAACGCTGGACTTCAAGCCTGCGGTACCTGGACATTATTAGGGGCGCAAATTTCTTTTGAAATTTTGCGCCCCCAAGTAAATTGCGCCCGGGGCCATGGCCCCCCTGGCCCCCCCCACGCTATGCCACTGTCTCTAATCTGTTCCTGTAGTGTCTCTCTGTTTCTACCCCAATCTTGTATTTACTTTAACTAGCCTCCTTGTTGCTCTATTAAAATTCTGTTCTCAGTAATCCTTATTGCTATACGTATTCTCCTGCTTTTGTTCAGTAATTATTATATCTTATGTGTCTGCCCTATGTCTCATTTATTACTTAGCTCCTTTCCCTAACCCTGCCTCTGTATTTATCAATATCCAGGGTCTCCCTGTTTTCCTGCCTCACCCTTCTTATTCATTTCAATCAGTATTGTAACTCCCTCACGTGTTATAGTAAATAAAACCTATATTCCTCTTATTTGCCTGTTCTACTCGTGTTACTGCACATTAAGCTCGACTCCTGCAACCAGTACACTGGATATGACACCTGCAGGTCCTAAAGAAACTCATACGGTATGTCCAAGGTGCTTCAATTAGGGATGTGCATGGCTGAAAAATCTGCTTTGTTTAGTTGAGTTTCATTTTCAGAATTTCGTAACTAATTTTGATTCGTATCGTTTTGGATTAATTTGAAATTTTGAATGACTTCAAATTTCATATCAATTAGTTGATATCAATTCGAATTTTGGATCACAAAATAAAACCCCAATTAATCAAATTTTGCTGTTAAAAGAAAAGCTAGGGTTAAATTTTAAGCTGTGTCACAGATTTAGTATTTGAGTCTAATTAAACAGTGAAACAAAATTAATTTGTTTCATAAAGTCCTTTGCTGACTATTACTTGTATTGTAAGTTAAGATCAATTTGATAGTTAATTTCAAATTCAATAGTTTATCAGTTATTCAATTTTTTTCTTTTATGACGATGACACCGTGTAAAACTAAATAAATGTGTTATATACCGTATCGATTTGTTATTTGGAAGTACTTCTGAAATACGAATTATCAAATTTCGTTCCAAATTCCGAATTTTTCCAAAATGAATGCACATCTCTAGCTTCAATTACATTGCAGCATGGTGGTAGCAGTATCATGCTGTAGGTCTACCGCGGTCTAAGTGATCACGTCAAGGATGAACTAGCATGAGGAGCTATCCTGACATCTCTTGAAGAAATGATATATCTGACAATCGCCATTGACTGGTGTTGGAGAGAATGCCAAAAAAAAAGGGGGGGGGAATATTCTGGCCGACCCCAGGTCTCTCCCCAAGATACCAGTACCCCCTGTACTTGCAGGGTAATTCAAAGAGAATCGAAAAGTCACCGCACGTTCGGTGACTTTTCGTTCTCTTCAATTCAGTTCTATTTGGCGATCCCATTTCGGCAACCCTGCGGTGTATTCAAGCACCACAGGGTCCCCGAATTGCAGGGAAAAGTCGCCGCAAACCCGCCGAAAACTCACTGCAAAACGAGGGCGAATGCACACTGAAACCTGCAAAAACATCTGGATTAACTAGCCAAAAACACCGAAAAAACCCGAGCAGGAGCCAATCACACACAACGCAGCTGCCGGAAAAAGCCGACACCGCAGACGAATGCAGTGAATAAATTAGAAAAACAGTTTACTTGAATGTTTGAAAAGTGAAACACTGTTTGCAAAGAAACTGCTGAGCGAAAATGTCTGAAATTTACATATGAGGTCCAATGAATGATAATAAAAAGGGCTTTTACAGGAAAAAATAAGTAAAGTTAAATAAAAACTAAAAAAAATTGGAACTTTTTAACCCCTTAGTGACTGGGCGGTTTTACACAAATCCGTCCTTTAGTGACCGCTGCTGTTTTTACGTTTCTGCGCTGTTCGTCTTTAGGTCAAATTTTCCTCTTACTCATTTATGCAACCCACACATATTATACACCGTTTTCCCCTCCATTAAATGGACTTTCTAAAAATACCATTATTTCCATCATATCCTATAATTTACTATAAAAAAATATGAAATATGATGAAAAAAATGGTAAAAACACACCTTTTCATAATATAATCCCCAAAATCTACAACCACCAAAAAAGACCCCGGCTAAATAGTTTCAGAATTTTGTCCCGAGAATAGAAATACCCAATTTTTACATGTTTTTGCTTTTTAATCCCTTCATTGCTGAGCCAGTTCACCTATGTGCGCTGAGCTCATTCTGACTGTTTTATGCTCATTATTTTTAGATGACTAAAAATCCTATTTAACTAAACCCCCCAGACAAAAAAATTAAGAAAAAATAAAATTCATTTTTTTTATATTTTATTTATTTTTAGCTTTTTTTACACCGAACCTAGTCATGTTTGGTATCATTGGAAAGGCCATGATCCGGCATTTCCAATGATGTCCAGCATGGATCGGGAGATAGGGGGATCCAAAGGATCCCCCTATCTCCCCTTGGCAGCTAGAGGGTTAACTGGCCCACTGACATCCTCATACATATGGTGGGGATGTCAGTGGGTCAGGGGTGACCTGGAGGCTTGGCTGACATCCACGATGTCAGCCCACTCCAGATTTGATTCGCGATTTGGTGCAAATTTGAACCGAATCGCGATCCAGCAGTGAAATGGATAATGCTCTCCCCTTTCCAGCGGTGCAACTTGCAGCACTCTATCTTCAATGGTTGGGGAGATAACGGGCTCTGAATGAGCCCCCCTCCCCTCCATTGATTTCAAAGGGGGCGCCTGCTGATGACGTCACCACGCTGCGTGGTGACGTCATCGAGCTCGTCGGCCATCTAGATCACGGGGGCAGACTTCCTCCCTGCCAGATCTGTGAGGGATCCAGCGAGGGAGGTAAGTATCGGGCGGGAGGGAGATTATTATGATTATTATTTATTATTCATTATTTATAGAGCTCTGGTATATTCCGCAGCGCTATACAATAGGCACAGTATAGACAGGGTTACAGTACATTGAACAACATTTGACAAACAGTACAGGAGGAAACATGCCCTATTCCCGTAGGAACTCACAATCTAGAAGGGTTGGGGTTGGAAACAGGAGGAGAGGACTGCAAGGTGAGAGTAATTGATGGTTGCGTCACTGAGTTGGGTTCCCTAAATAGGAATGGTTAAAGGGAGCATTTGAAGGAAGAGAAATTAGGGGAAAGTCTGACTGTACGAGGGAGAGCATACCAGTGGATAGGGGCTGCGCGTGAGAAATCCTGAAGTCTATCATGGGAAGAGGTGATGCGGGGGGAAGCTAGGCGTAGGTCACTGTTTGACCTTAGGGAGCGGGCTGGGGTGTATTTGGTGACTGGTGAGGACAGGTAGTGGGGAGCTGAGTTAGTAAGGGTTAATGTAGGTCAGGGTAAGGATTTTGAATTTAATTCTGCAGTGGATGGGGAGCCAGTGAAGGGACTCGCAGAGGGGAGCGGCAGAGACAGAGATGCGGGTGAGGTGGATTAGCTTGGCAGAGGCGTTCAGGATGGATTGTAGGGGGGGAGGCGGGAGAGGGGGAGGCCAGATAAGAGATTATTGCAATAGTCAAATCGGGAGATTACCAGGGTGTGGATGAGTTGTTTTGTGGTGACAGCGGTAAGAAATGGCCGAATTCTGGAAATATTACGTAGTTGGTATCGGCAGAAGGAGGAAAGAGACTGGATGTGGGGGATGAAGGAAAGAGCAGAGTCAAGTGTAACTCCAAGACAGCGAACCTGGTTTGATGGGGAGATAGTGATACCCTCCACCGTGATAGAGAAGTCAGGAGGTGGGGAGGCATTAGGAGGAGGATTTAGTAGGAGTTCAGTCTTAGACATGTTGATCTATAGGTGGTGAGAGGCCATCCAGGAGGAGATGGCAGATAAACAGTCGCTGACTTTGGAAAGGACAGGGGGAGAGAGATCAGGAGTAGAGAGGTAGATCTGAGTATCATCAGCATAGAGGTGGCAGTTAAAGCCAAAGCTATTAATGATTTTGCCCAGGGAGGAGGTGTAGATGGAAAAGAGCAGAGGACCAAGGACAGAGCCTTGAGGTACACCAACAGATAAAGGCAATGAAGAAGGAGGAGTTACCCGCAAAGGACACAGAGAAGGACCTGTTGGATAGATAGGAGTCAACCCAAGCGAGTGCAGTGTCACAGAGACCAAGAGAGCTGTGAGTCTGTAGAAGGAGGGTGTGGTCAGCAGTGTCGAAAGCAGTCGAGAGGTCAAGCAGGATGAGAATAGAATAATGGCCATGTTTTTTAGCAGTTAGGAGGTCGTTGGTGACTTTGAGGGCAGTTTCAGTTAAGTGTAGGGGACGGAAACCAGATTGCAGTGGGTCGAGTAGGGAATTAGAAGACAGGGAGAGGCAGTTGAAAACTATTTTTTCTAAGAGCTTAGATGTGAAGGGAAGAAGGGATACAGGATGGTAGTTGGATGGAGAGTTAGGATCGAGGGATGGTTTCTTTAGTAACTAGCGCGTGTTTGAAGGCGGATGGGAAGGAGCCAGTGGAGAGAGATAGGTTGAAGATGTGTGTGAGAGCAGGGATGAGGGAGGAGGAGAGGGGAGGAATTAGATGTGAGGGAATGGAGTCGAGCTGGCATGTGGTGAGATGTGAGGAGGACAGTAAGGAATTGACTTTCTCCTCCGTGGCTGGGAGGAAGCGGCAGAGGGTGGCAGAGGGGGCTTCTGGGATTGGAGGTGGTGGATCACTATCTTGTGTTGGATTAAGAGCCGCTGATGTACTATGTACGTCCGCGGGCCTAAGGGAGACCCGTGGGCAGGACGTACTTGTACAAGGTACGTCAGCGGTCCCTAAGGGGTTAAAAAAATCCTGAAAAATGCTTAAAATATCCTACAAAAAATCTATAAATAAAGAGACTCTTTACTGCAGAATATTATAATCAACGGTTTATTAGATAATGCATTAAAACGGGAAATTTTTTAACATTGAAGCCTATGGGATTTGCCTGAATAAACCTGCCGAATTAAAGCACCGAATGGCAAGGCATTTCGGGAACCTTTCACTGCTGGTTTTTGTTCTCTAAATAGCGGAAGCATTTCTTCTCTATGGAGATTCACTGCCCTCGAGCAGGCACTGTATGTGCAGGCAATTAGCCAAGATTTGGCGAATTGCCTTCTCTCCGGATAGTCGAATTGCCAAGAAACGTAACCGAATGCTGATTTTCAGCATTCGGTTCCCTTTCAGCAGCCATTCGGATCTCTTTGAATAACACTGTTAGTCTTAAGCCTGATGCACACTGAGCGCGAAGCGCCGTGCGGCGCCTGTAAACGGCGCCGCGCGGCGAGACGCGCTCAGTGTGTCCAGATTCTTCCATCTCTCTCGCTCAGGCCACGTCACGATGCGGCGCTGAGCGAAGGAAGTTGAAAAAATCCAACTTTCCCCTTGGTGGTGCGGCGCGCTGAGGGGAGGGGTTGGATCTGCAGCACACGGCGCCTGCGCTGTGTGCTGTAAATCCCTCCCACCGCGCTGATCACACAGCAGACATCCCTCCGTCTGTTCTTCGCCTCGGTCCAGCAGCACGGGGAAAGAGGAGAGCCTCCCTGCAGCCAGACCTGGACCAGGTGCCGCCGGGACCCCCCTCTGGCAGTCTGCCATGCATAATACCAGTCTGCCATGCATAATATGAGTCTGCCAGCCATATTACCAGTCTGCCATGCAAAATACCAGTCTGCCATGCATAATACCAGTCTGCCATGCAAAATACCAGTCTGCCAGCCATATTACCAGTCTGCCAGCCAGATTACCAGTCTGCCATGCACAATACCAGTCTGCCAGCCATATTACCAGTCTGCCATGCAAAATACCAGTCTGCCATGCATAATACGAGTCTGCCAGCCATATTACCAGTCTGCCATGCATAATAGCAGTCTGCCATGCAAAAATACGAGTCTGCCATGCAAAATACCAGTCTGCCATGCATAATACCAGTCTGCCATGCACAATACCAGTCTGACAGCCATATTACCAGTCTGCCATGCACAATACCAGTCTGACAGCCATATTACCAGTCTGCCATGCAAAATACAAGTCTGCCATGCCATATTACCAGTCTGCCATGCACAATACCAGTCTGCCATGCAAAATACCAGTCTGCCAGCCATATTACCAGTCTGCCATGCATCATACCAGTGTGCCTAAATACCAGCCTGACTTGCCATGCATACCACGTGTCATTATATGTATACACATAAAGTAAATATACGCATAATGTATACGCTACAAAAAAAAATGGCCACCCAAGCCCAACACTAGAATGTTCGGGTTTGGCTTGAAGAAAAGGTGGCAACCCTACCCCATCCCTCCAGAAGAAAATTGACAGCAGTGAGTGAAAGAAAGGGAACACCTCTCACATCCTGACCAGTATATATATAATTACACACTGGTCAGGATGTGAGAAGAGTCCCCTTTTTTCCACTCACTGCTCTGTAAAGTTCAAACATTTCTTCTGGAGGGATGGGGGGGGGAGAGCATTTAGTTGAGGCTGTCCACATGCCACTCCCCAATGTGTGTCTGTGTATATATGGTCTGGTCTGAGGTCTGTGTGGAATAATAAAACATATATATATATATATTTTATTATTCCACAAAGACCTCAGACCAGACCATATATACACAGACACACATTAGGGGATAGATTTTTTATATATATATATATATATATATAAATATATATATAGTGGGTATATATATATGTATGAGGTCTGCATGTTAAAATATATGTATGTATATGTCTGTGTGGTATCAATGCATCCCTACTCTGTACATAGCGTTCCCTGTGTCCCTATAATATATATGATTAGGGTTACTTTTTTTCTAATTTTTTTATACTATTCCTATTAAATTGGCAGTAATTCAAATGTATTTTATTCAATAGAAACTATTTTGCCTTTATGACATGCGCTTTGTGAAAATAAAAAGGTTTTGGCGTGTACATTTTAATTTACAGTCAGGTCCAGAAATATTGGGACATCGACACAATTCTAACATCTTTGGCTCTATACACCACCACAATGGAATTGGAATGAAACAAACACAATGTGCTTTAACTGCAGACTGTCAGCTTTAATTTGAGGGTATGTACATCCAACTCAGGTGAACGGTGTAGGACTTACAGCAGTTTGCAGATGTGCCTCCCACTTGTTAAGCACATTGTGTTTGTTTCATTCCAACTCCATTGTGGTCGTGTATAGAGCCAAAGATGTTAGAATTGTGTTGATGTCCCAATAATTCTGGACCTGACTGTAGTTAGTGGATTCCTGTCCAGTGCGAAGAGAAGCAAACGTAATGCAGTGTAGAGGGGCTGCGAGGCGGAGCGGCGTGAAGTCAAGCCTGCAAAATGTTTGCGTCACTTTGCTTCGCTACGCTGTGCGTCACTATACTCTCAGTGTGTCTCAGGCTTTATGCTTGATGACCCGCCTCTACTTCCCAATGCTGAGGAGCCCATGAAGATAAGCCAACTGACTCTGGCAGAACTAGAACTCATAAGACAGAACCAGCTATGCCTGCATTGTGGAGGTGCAGGACATGTGGTTTGCTCTCGTCCTGAGAAGCCTAAACCTCATGGAGATAAGACTGCTACCACTAATGCTAATACAGGTTCACTACCCAGGACAACAGCTCACCATTTATCTGTTCCAGTTACAGAATATTACAGTGTAACAAGACAGACCTTGTAAGGGCAGAGGCTATGACCCCTGTGTAGTGTTGTGTGTATGGAACCCAATGGCAAGCCGAAGAAGGAGACCAGGAGATGTATGATCAGTTGAGCATTTACTGGATGGAACAAAATATAAGTCCAGAACAAAAGGTAACGCAAGATTTCTTTGACAAGAGTAAAGTCCAGAACGAAGGATTGTAGGGGTAAATAACACGAGTTGTAATCTTTGAAATAGACCAGGGTAGAGGAATTGGACTTGAAGATAGGATCTGGAACTGGTACCGTGGGTATAGAAACAAGCCTGGAGATGGAGCTGGTGCCGTGGAAACAAGTCTGGAGATGGAACTGGTGCCGTGGAAGCAAGCCTGGAGATGGAACTGGTGACGTGGAAGTAAGCCTGGCGATGGAACTGGTGCCGAGGAAACAAGCCTGTAGATGGAGCTGGCGCCGTGGTGCAAAGCCTGGAGAGGAAACTGGTACTGGGGTAGCAAGCTTGAAGATGGAACTGGCACTGTGTTAGCAAGCTTGAAGATGGAACTGGTACCGTGGAAGCAGGCCTGGAAGCGGAGCTGGTACCATGGAAGCAGGTCGGGAAGCAGAGCTGGTACCGTTGAAGCAGGTCGGGAAGCGGAGCTGGTACCGTGGAAGCAGGTCTGGAAGTGGAGCTGGTACCGTGGAAGCAGGTCTGGAAGCGGAGCTGGTACCGTGGAAGCAGGTCTGGAAGCGGAGCTGGTACCGTGGAATCAGGTCTGGAAGCAGAGCTGGTACCGTGGAAGCAGGTCTGGAAACGGAGCTGGTACCGTGGAAGCAGGTCTGGAACTCAGGATTCTCTTGGAGCAAGAGGGACCACTGGATAACGTGGTGGTGAACCACAGTATAACCTGGTTAATGAACTAGGAAAGGCGGCAGATTTAAATAGGGTTCAGAGGATCATAACAACATCGTTCACCTGGGGCTCGTAGGTGGATTGGGGATACCTGAGTACTTGATAGGTTAATTGGTGGCATACGAGGATCTCCAGTGCAGGTGTAATGTAGTGTTAACAATCAAAAAGGGTTTATACTGTGGAAACACCCAAAACAATGAGCAGCAAAAAACACCACCCTGATATCCACCAAATTCAGAAAGCATATAACATGAAAAACAAAAATTGGTGGTGTTGCGCTAAAATAAAGTAAAAAACTTTTGTATAGTCTATGTTGGAAGCATGCTAGTCTGCACAGCAAGGAGAGAAAGAAAGTTCTATTTCTCTATGGTTCGTTCAGTGGATATCCAGTCCCTGTTGTGGAAGGGATTTTCAGTAAAATCTTCCAATCCTTTGGAACGAACGACCACTTCTTTGGTGAATCTTCATTAAAAGTATATATCTCGAAAAAGGAAAAATTCGATAGTGTTATACCTTTTATTAATATATATTAAAAATCTGCTGACATAATATACGTACAGAATATAGGTAGTGGGTTTAGGATTGGATCTCACCCACTGCCAGATAAAACATCACGTCCCGTCAAGCCTTTATAAACAAACCACCCGGAGCTCCCGGGCTGCTTCCAAGGTGGTCACTCGATACCAAAGGTGGGACCGCGATGATAAAGTGACGTAGTGCTGACGCGTTTCGCCCCGCCCACGGGACTTCATCAGAGCATACGTCACTATGCCATCATCCTCTCTAAATAGTGTCTTGACTTGGCACACCTGTTGAGCTTCTATTAGAATTTTTCTGAAGCCACTCCCTATAGGAGATCTTACAAATGCTTCAATATGTTTGAATATATTGCAAAAAAGCACAAAACACAAGTATTGAAAAAATTGCCACATATAGGCGATCACAAAAACCTTTAAGATAATCATTAAGGCTAAAAAATTCATAACACCCATAAAACACTGTGTGTATGGATCAATGAATTTAAAAATAGTATTGTAAACAGCATTAAAAATCGAACAGCATTAAAAAGCGAACAGCATTAAAAACGAACATTAGAAAGAGTATAGATTCTTAATACTTCTAAAAACGCTCCAAAAAAGGAGGGGAGGAATCTTAAAAACATAACAACATGATTACAAGAGTAAAAAAAAAACAAAAAAACATAAATTGTAAAAGGCATCTAGAGAAGCATCCAAAAAAATATTACATCATTCCAATACTATTAATGATAACATGAAACAGTGATATATACCGCATACAAGAAAAACGTATAGCCATAATAGAGACACATAATAAAAGGCAGGAATCATAACTACCATGAAGATTTATGTCAATAAAATTAGATAAGGAAATTAAAAAGATCAAAATCAACATTGAGACCCAAAGGAGTGAAAGTTCTTAAGTCATAAGCTGTCCTCATCTCTTCCTGCCCCATTCTCTGAATGTTATTGCCTCCTCTCCAATGTTTTCCTACCCTTTTAATGCCCAAAAACTTTAGACCTCTTGGGTCCGAATTGTGAGACTTAAAGAAATGTGCAGAAACAAAATGTTGCATATAACCATTCCTAATGTTGCGAATATGTTCATCTATGCGTTTGTGTAAAGGTCTTGCCGTGCGTCCCACATACTGTAGTCCGCACGGACATTCCAATAAATAGATAATATTGTTGGTTTTGCATGTAATTAAATTGTTGATTGCATACTCAATATTAGTTATATTTGATTTGTAGTTCTTGATGCAATTACTACTTTTTGGACTGTTAGAGTTCTTACACGATTGGCAATTTTTGCAATAGAAAAAACCTTTTTCTTGTTGTAACCATCCTGTTTGTTTCTGTTCTTTTATATAACTCTGAACTAAGGATTGTTTTAGACTGGGGGCACCCCTAAAGGTGATACTAGGTCTTTCATTCAAAATGCCCCTCAGGTCCTCATCTTCTATCAAAAGATACCAGAACTTGTTTATCGTCTTCTTAATGTCCATATGTAGGTTGTCAAAATCAAAAATCAACCTTGTTGTGGGGTTCTTTTTTCTTCCAAAATTTGTTTGTGTTAGAAGAGTGGATCTATCAATCTTCTTCACCCCTTGAAAAGCTTCCTCTAAAATTGTCTCAGGGTATTCTTTTTCTTTGAAGTCAGCTAGAAGTTTCACCGATTCTTTCAAAAAGTGCTCATTTTCAGTGCAGTTCCTCTTGAGACGCATCAGTTGTCCCTTGGGGATGTTATTGAGCCAAGGGGAAAAATGTCCGCTAGAAAAATGGATATAACTGTTGACATCTACAGGTTTAAAAAAGGTACGTGAAGAATACCTACCTTCTACATTTTACCGAAACTTCACAAGAACAGAGAAAATCCTCCTGGCCGCCCCATAATATCGGGCATTGGGTCCATTTCCTCGAGACTGTCAGAATATATTGATATCTTCTTGCAGCCTGTAGTGAAAAACACTAGGTCATACTTAAAGGATACCAAGGATATTTTGAATATTTTAATACAACATCAATGGCAGGACGATTTCTGGCTAGTGACGGGGGACGTTGCTTCCCTTTATACTATCATTCAGCACTTTAAGGGTCTTCAAGCTACATCTAAATTTTTGGAGACGGATGGAAAAATTCCTTTGGAACAGAGAGACTTTTTAATAGCTAGCATTAAGTGGATTTTACATAACAATTATTTTTGGTTCAATCAAGATTTTTATATTCAGGTGGCGGGCACTAAGATGGGAACGAGGTTCGCACCCAGTTATGCTAATCTTTTTATGGCTTTTTGGGAGGAGACCTTTTTGGATGACTACCTGGGTGCGGGCCTCGTTACCTACCGTCGATATATCGATGACGTCATTTTTATTTGGAAGGGAGATGAGGCCTCTCTACAGGATTTTTTAGCTTTTTTGAATGGGAATGATTTTAATATCCATTTGGATTTTAATTATAGTAAACAGGAGGTGGTCTTTTTAGACTTATATATTTATACAGAGAATGCCACCATTAAAACACGTACCTTTTTTAAACCTGTAGATGTCAACAGTTATATCCATTTTTCTAGCGGACATTTTTCCCCTTGGCTCAATAACATCCCCAAGGGACAACTGATGCGTCTCAAGAGGAACTGCACTGAAAATGAGCACTTTTTGAAAGAATCGGTGAAACTTCTAGCTGACTTCAAAGAAAAAGAATACCCTGAGACAATTTTAGAGGAAGCTTTTCAAGGGGTGAAGAAGATTGATAGATCCACTCTTCTAACACAAACAAATTTTGGAAGAAAAAAGAACCCCACAACAAGGTTGATTTTTGATTTTGACAACCTACATATGGACATTAAGAAGACGATAAACAAGTTCTGGTATCTTTTGATAGAAGATGAGGACCTGAGGGGCATTTTGAATGAAAGACCTAGTATCACCTTTAGGGGTGCCCCCAGTCTAAAACAATCCTTAGTTCAGAGTTATATAAAAGAACAGAAACAAACAGGATGGTTACAACAAGAAAAAGGTTTTTTCTATTGCAAAAATTGCCAATCGTGTAAGAACTCTAACAGTCCAAAAAGTAGTAATTGCATCAAGAACTACAAATCAAATATAACTAATATTGAGTATGCAATCAACAATTTAATTACATGCAAAACCAACAATATTATCTATTTATTGGAATGTCCGTGCGGACTACAGTATGTGGGACGCACGGCAAGACCTTTACACAAACGCATAGATGAACATATTCGCAACATTAGGAATGGTTATATGCAACATTTTGTTTCTGCACATTTCTTTAAGTCTCACAATTCGGACCCAAGAGGTCTAAAGTTTTTGGGCATTAAAAGGGTAGGAAAACATTGGAGAGGAGGCAATAACATTCAGAGAATGGGGCAGGAAGAGATGAGGACAGCTTATGACTTAAGAACTTTCACTCCTTTGGGTCTCAATGTTGATTTTGATCTTTTTAATTTCCTTATCTAATTTTATTGACATAAATCTTCATGGTAGTTATGATTCCTGCCTTTTATTATGTGTCTCTATTATGGCTATACGTTTTTCTTGTATGCGGTATATATCACTGTTTCATGTCATCATTAATAGTATTGGAATGATGTAATATTTTTTTGGATGTTTCTCTAGATGCCTTTTCCAATTTATGTTTTTTTTTTTTTTTTTTACTCTTGTAATCATGTTGTTATGTTTTTAAGATTCCTCCCCTCCTTTTTTGGAGCGTTTTTAGAAGTATTAAGAATCTATACTCTTTCTAATGTTCGTTTTTAATGCTGTTCGCTTTTTAATGCTGTTCGATTTTTAATGCTGTTTACAATACTATTTTTAAATTCATTGATCCATACACACAGTGTTTTATGGGTGTTATGAATTTTTTAGCCTTAATGATTATCTTAAAGGTTTTTGTGATCGCCTATATGTGGCAATTTTTTCAATACTTGTGTTTTGTGCTTTTTTGCAATATATTCAAACATATTGAAGCATTTGTAAGATCTCCTATAGGGAGTGGCTTCAGAAAAATTCTAATAGAAGCTCAACAGGTGTGTCAAGTCAAGACACTATTTAGAGAGGATGATGGCATAGTGACGTATGCTCTGATGAAGTCCCGTGGACGGGGCGAAACGCGTCAGCACTACGTCACTTTATCATCGTGGTCCAACCTTTGGTATCGAGTGACCACCTTGGAAGCAGCCCGGGAGCTCCGGGTGGTTTGTTTATAAAGGCTTGACGGGACGTGATGTTTTATCTGGCAGTGGGTGAGATCCAATCCTAAACCCACTACCTATATTCTGTACGTATATTATGTCAGCAGATTTTTAATATATATTAATAAAAGGTATAACACTATCGAGTTTTTCCTTTTTCGAGATATATACTTTTAATGAAGATTCACCAAAGAAGTGGTCGTTCGTTCCAAAGGATTGGAAGATTTTACTGAAAATCCCTTCCACAACAGGGACTGGATATCCACTGAACGAACCATAGAGAAATAGAACTTTCTTTCTCTCCTTGCTGTGCAGACTAGCATGCTTCCAACATAGACTATACAAAAGTTTTTTACTTTATTTTAGCGCAACACCACCAATTTTTGTTTTTCAGGTGTAATGTAGTACCTTTACTTGACCAGCAGAGGGCGCCAGAGTACCTAGTTCTTCATGCTTTAGGATGGACGATCGGGCATGCGCGCTTGGTTTCTGCTCAGTCAGATCCCGGAGGCGGCGTGGGACACATCCTGGCTCTCCTCCTCCGAGCTGAAGACAGGAACCAGGGAGCGACGCGCCATGAGGGACCTCGGGTGAGTATACAAAGTGTCCCAACATGGCGGCCGCGGTCCGGCCACGGCGTGGGGCATGACAGACCTTGATGCCATGATCGAAACTGTCATTCCCCCTTTTTTTCTCACTTATTTTTCTATGAAGTCTTACAAATGTTCCCTAGTTAAGTACTCGTAAAAATTACTAGACAGCCTGAGACAGGAAGCAAGTGTGTGTGTATAAGGGGGAAAAAAAAAAAGTCTTATCTTCACTCATCTTCAGTTCTGTGTAAATTACTTGAATTCAAAGTTAGGTAAAATCAAGGTGCTTTCCTTTCCCCTTCTTGCTGATGTACTTTTCAAAGGTCAAACTGTAGTGGTCAGTAAATAACAGTAACTTTCCAACCATACATTGAATTAGGTCCCAGCGGAAGATTTTATGACACATCAAGCTGAGAAATAAAGTTTGAAAAGTTCATTTTAAATAACACTTTTACAAATGAAAATTAAAACCACACTGCCTGGCCAAAAAAAGTCACCACCTGGATTTATCCAATTCAAATAGGTAAGAGCCATCCATCTGATGCAGTGATTATTATGTTTCAACTCGCAAAAAAATGAGGTCACGTGACTCCCTGAATATACTAAATCAGCAGTTTTTTCTATCAATAGATTATTTTTTTAGCTGCGTTGTCACGGGCATATTCCAAGATGACAATGCCAGTATTCTTCAAGCTCAAATTGTGCAAGAGTGTTTCAGGAAGCATGAGACAGCATTTTCCATTTAACAGGAACTACGTGGGGATGCCTGCTACCTGCTTTATGGACTGAGGACTTTGAGTGTAAATATATGTGTGTTTGTGGGCTTCCTGTAATGCAGACCCACTGGGCTCTATCAGCTGGTGTGAACTAACTCTAGCGTCAGCCTGTTTTCGCGGTAGCGCCAGGTAAATTCAGTCTAGCGCCGGACCAACAGATCATTTGCCTCTTGCTACAAACGGTGAAAATCACTTAGCGCGCAGTAATTAACAATTTCCGAGTGCGAGCTTACTGAACTTACCGCTTCCTATACTTAACATGGGCAGCGCTACAGAGCATTTTCGCTATTCTAATCAACAGATCGTTTGGTCCCGGCGCTAATTTTAGTGCAGGCGCTAATCACAAAAATTTATCTGCTCAACCCTGGTGACCATTGAGTTCAAGCCTTCCCACTGCAGCCAATGGCGCGGCTGCGAGGAGGAGCTGAGGCAGTCCATTGTAGACAGCGGCGTGTACCTGTATGTCCTGCGTCTTCAAAGCTCTTCCACCGCCAGGACAGCATAGGACGTCCTGCGGCGGGAAAGGGTTAAACACACAGAGAAGGATGAGAAAAGAGGACAATGTTCAGTGCTACTGCCTGCGTCCATGCTTACAAATATTCTATAGTATCAGAATCATTCTATATTCTCCCCGTTTAAATTTCCTCCATATGATTAACTTATGAGTAACTCAACCTCACATTAATCACTTTGCTCCAAAATCCGCTGAACCACTTCCAATATATATTCACTCTAAAATTCACACTTAAAACTTTTAGAATTAACCCCTCCTCGACCGCTGACATACATAAAATGTCCTGTGCGGAAATCCCCTTAATGACCGCGGACTTACTGTGTACGTCATGGTCTCCTAACCCCCCTCCCTCCCTATAGTCACCTCTCTGTCCGGGCTCCTGCGGTGGACTGGCTGACTGGAAGTCTACCCTGCCTATTCAGGGGCCCTGACAGTCGCAATGATGACTAGGTATGGTGTAAAAAGAATTAATTTTTTTTATTAATTAACTCTTTCGCTGCTGAGGCATTTCACGCCTCTGTGTTGAGCTCATTTTTACCTGTTTCGCTCATCATGTTTAAACGCGTTTTGAAGCCTTATTTTAGTATATGACTCAGACATATTATATTTCGTTCTTTCCGGCAGGCTCGGCAGATTCATAATATGTCATTATTATATGTATACGTCATGCCCTGTCTGTATAATATAACAAAAAATGCTTTTTCACATTTTAACATGCGAGCAATTGCTGTTATATTTTGTATGCGGTGCGCTTGTTAACAAAATTAGAAATGGGGTCTCGTTACATTTTTTGGGGGGAAAATTATGCGATTTTTAACAAACACACCCCAAACAAAAATCGTTAGTGCAGCATCATTGTTCACATTATAATTGAAATGGGAACAATATTGCTGCATTAACAAAACAAAAAAAACTTGTTTATTTTTTTTTAGATTTTTTTTAAACATTTTACATGGTCATGCTTGGTATCATTGGAAAGGCCATACTCTGGCCGATCCAACGATATCAAACATTAACCCCTAGCTGCCACGCATCATTGGAACCCCCTATCTCCACCATTGCTGGCAGCTAGGGGTTAACTCCAGGCCTGGTGTCATTGTGCTATGCATGATGATGCCAGTCGTCAGGGGGAGTTCCCAGAGGCTTGGCCGACATCCAAGATGTTGGCCAGCTCCAGGAGAGGATCACGATCCGGCGCTTTTCGGTGCCGAATCGTGATCCGGCTCCCCAGGGGTTAATGTCAGACACCGTTTGGAAGGGCAGGCTGTACCCTTCCAAACGGTGCCTGCCTTAACCCTGTGGCCCCCGGCGATCGGGAGGGAGAGAGGTCCGAAGGACTTCCCCCCTCCCTTTCAGGCGCCTCCTCCGCACTCACGGGGGGGCGCCTGAATTAGATGTCATCACGCCGCCGCAATGAGATTTAATGGCCCTGCCAGGGTCCCGAAGTGCTGGGCTGACATGCTAGATGTCAGCCCGCACCAGGGGGACCAGCAATCAGCCCGGCTGATTGCTGTCTCCTGTGCTAGGACGCGCTCAGCGCATCCGTAGCACATGAGAACCACTTGGCTGGACGCGCTGAGCGCGTCCATAGCAGCCAAGTGGTTAATAATTTAAAAAAATATAATTTAAAAAAAAATAATAATTTGTCTGATGGGGTTTAATAAAATAGGTCTTAAACTGGCATTTAAACATGATGAGCATAAAATGGTCAAAATGAGCTCAGCGCGGAGAGGTGAAATGGCTCAGCAGTGACGGGGTTAAAAAGCAAAAATATGTAAAAAATAGAGTATTTCTAATCTCAAGACAAAATTTCGAAACTATTTAGCCGGGATCTTTTTTGGTGGTTTTTGGGGATTAAATTTCGAAAAAAGTGTGTTTTTTCAATTTTTTTTCATATTTCAGATTTTTCATAGTAAATTATGATGGAAATAATGGTATGTTTAGAAAGTCCATTTAATGCGAGAAAAACTGTATATAATATGTGTGGGTTGCATAAAAAAGTAACAGGGAAATTTGATCTAAACACAAACAGCTCAGAAACGTAAAAACAGCAGCGGGCACTTTCGGACAGACTTTCGTAAAACCGCCCGGTCACTAAGGGGTTAATTAGCAAAACTAAATAAATATATAAAAAAGAGCTCCTTGAAATTTCATGTGGTGTTCTAAAAAATGGTATTGCCATTAATGGATTACCTATGTAGAAAAAGGAGTCTGTATTAATATTACCCTAGCCACTAAAATGACCTACAATGCGACTTCTGATTTGTGCCAGGTCAGTGTCATATTAATAAAACAACATTTAGGGCAATTTGTAATTCAGGTTGTTGGATTAGAAATTCTAGAGATATTTGTAAGCATTCTGCAAAATTTATAAGTGTATAGAGGACCTAATGAATGTGATTTTGTTGCGTAACACTAGATGGCATTGGTTTTCTTGCCAATGTATTTACTTGTGTTCATTAATAGCTTCAGTCTTATTGAAATGCAAAGGAAATCCAAAAGGTGACTGCGAATCCAGCTGCTTGTTCAGTAAAGCCAGTGTGTCAGAACGATAATAATGTAATATTCTTACAATTAAGTTTTTCTTCTACTCTCTAGAGAATTATGGCTACAATTATTCACACCATGGAGACAAATTTATAGGATCGGATACCTTTTACCTGGAATGCTCAGGATCCTGAGAATTCCAGAATATTTCAGATTTAACCTCCCTGGCGGTAATCCCGAGTGTGGCTCAGGGGTTAAATTTCAGTACCAAAAGTGGCAACCCCGAGTCACACTCGGACTGGTACATACCTTGTCCCTGCGTTCCCTTAATGTCCTCCCGCAGTCTCCTCTGGCTGATCGTGGCGTCCTGCTTCCGGATTCCCTTCCCTGCATGCGTCGCGACGCAGGGTGGCGGGACCCAGCGGGAGAAAAAAAAAATCCTAACCAAAAAGATGTAACTCTTTGAAATTAATAATAATGTCATAATCAGACCGCTAGGGAGGTTAAGAATCTGGGCGAATTCGATGCTTTAGAGCAGGGCTGTCAAACTCACGGCCCTGGATGTTGATGCCTACAATATCCAGAACTTTTTCACTGCAATAGATCGCCAGAAAATCATGGGAGTTGTAGCTCAGAAGCATCTGAGGCGCGTTCAGTTCCTCAGCCGCTGCAAGTGCTAAGTTAGCAACTTGGCACTGAACGCTGTGCTGCAGTTCAGTGCTCAGCACTGCTAACTTAGCACTTGCAGCTAAGTCGAGAGGTGCTGCAGAGTAGCTGAGTGTGATGTGGGAAAGATGGCCGCCTCCACGGAGCAAAGAATCCAATAAGGAAATGTTCAGTTTGAAGGTTTTGTGGACCAAAAACACCAAACATTTATTGAAACATGGTAAACATTAACACTAAAGTGATAATGAAATGGACAACGTGGATATTGCAGAAACAGCACCTTTTATTAAGCAATCCTCTGCCCTTTTGCTTCAATATTCATAGCCAAAGCGTTCAGTGAGACTGCTGCAGCAAACTGAAGTGCTGCAATGTAGCAATTTAGAAGCTGCTGAGGAATTGAACGCACCTCTAGGGAAGATTGCGGCGGGAGAACTTCACTTTACATTTTACTGTAGCTCCCAGCGTTAACCTTTTTGGCTGCATTTCAGCCATTTTTCAGTTTGAGAGATTCACATTTAAACCTCTCAGCATTTTGATTCCCGATATAAATTTGGATCAAATATCGGTACTCGTGGCTATGCTTTTCAATGGAAATATCGTCATTAAGGATTCAATTCGAGTTTATCAGCATGCTATTTTCCAAAAGAATATCTGATGCTCAATGGTGTTGATAAATGGCTCTTCGGATGCTTGTTTCGCATGTAATGTATTTGTGCATTGCACATTTTAATGTAACTGTGGATCTTAACCCCTTCACTACCAAGTCTGGCCATTGTCAGAAACCAGTGTTTTTTTGAAAATTAATTTTAAAATAATTATACATTAAGAAATATAAAAGCATATACCCAGTGTATTTCTTACTGTACATATCCTATATTGGCCAGTAGATGGCGCAATCTACTACCAAATTGAGTTACAGAGGTTTGAGCGGCTGGTCTATTTTCTTCTTTTTTTCCCTGCATCGACTGCTGAAAGCCTGGGGCGTCATCAGGTCATCATTCAAAGGGCGTCAGATGATTTTTCACAGTTTTAGCTCTATGGGCATTATGCCCACAGGGGTAAAACTTTGGGGGCACCTTCTGCAGCTCAAAAGCAAAAGAAACCCATTTGCTGCGAACAAATTTAATTTGTTTTTGGGATGCAGATCAGCATATCGAGATATCTCGATATCGGAGCACCAGATGATGCCTTTGAAGCCTGAGATATCTCGATCTCTGTAGTGAAGGGGTTATTGTACAGACCTGCGCGTTTTAATATAACAGTGTGAATCTTAATGCACAGACTGGTGTGTTTTAATCCCAATGTACAGAGGTTGAGCGTTTAAGGCTCGTGTCAGACAAGCGCAGTGTTCACGTCCGTGTTACCGCACATAAGTACGCCCGTGATAGCATACAATTGTGTTAAATGTAGTCCCACACACGAAGTACGTCCGCACAGAAGTGCGGCGCATGACGGATGCGGCAAATGGACGCAGGTTAGGCAAGAATGTAATACTGTTAGAACGGACGTGCGGAGTGCGCCACGTCCGCAACGTCTGCATAGCTTTGTGTGTGCATGATGGAACGTGGTCAGACGGACTGCATTTATACATCCAGCATTTTTGACGGACAAAATGTTTTTTCATTTATTTTCCCTCCTACATCTGTCAAAAATAACTTCAGTCACAAAACCGGACTGTGTGGCCACTACTGCGTCTTCTGCCAAAACGTGCGTCCGTACTGCACGGGCACACAGTCCGTAGAAAACACGCTCGTCTGACCCTAGCCTTAATTGTGTTTTATGCAGTTTGCGCTTTCTATGTTTAGTGTATTGGTACAGCTTTAGCCCCCGTGAAAACTGATAAATTTGTTTCCTTTTATGACCTTATAGATATAACATTTTCATTTTTCTTAATTCTCTTTATAATTTCTGTGTATTTTTCTTTCTGTGACTGTTGCTTGAGCTAAGCTATCCTGTAATAGGAACTGTTATAGTAATTAAATTACTGCTTCCTATGAGTCAAATCTCCTTCCTTGCAAGCACTGGCGTCGTAACGTGGGGGCGGGGGGTGCGGCCCGCACCAGGTGACACCCGCCTTTAGGGTGACAACGTCACCCTAAGGGCGGGTGTCTCACCCTCCGCCGCGTATTCGCTCCCTGCGAGCGTCCGAAGCATACAGCTTCGGCGCTCGCCTGGAGGAAACACGTCACCAGCCAATCGCGGCTGGTCACGTGGCTCCCCCTGGCGAGCGCCCAAGCTGCGCGCCGCCGGACGCTCTGAGGAGCGAAAAACGCGGCGGAGGTGAGCTGGAGCATATCCATGAGGAGCTGGGCCAGTATCCATCTGCTGGGGCATATCCATGAGGAGCTGGCCAGTATCCATCTGCTGGGGCATATCCATGAGGAGCTGGGCCAGTATCCATCTGCTGGGGCATATCCATGAGGTGCTGGGGCATATCCATTAGGTGCTGGGGCAAATCCATGAGGTGCTGGTGCAAATCCATGAGGTGCTGGGGCATATCCATGAGCTGCTGGGGCAAATCCATGAGGTGCTTGGGCATATCCATGAGCTGCTGGGGCAAATCCATGAGGTGCTGGGGCATATCCATGAGCTGCTGGGGCATATCCATGAGCTGCTGGGGCAGTATCCATGAGGTGCTGGGGCAAATCCATGAGGTGCTGGGGCAAATCCATGAGGTGCTGGGGCATATCCATGAGGTGCTGGGGCAAATCCATGAGGTGCTGGGGCATATCCATGAGCTGCTGGGGCATATCCATGAGGTGCTGGGGCAGTATCCATGAGGTGCTGGGGCATATCCATGAGCTGCTGGGGCAAATCCATGAGTGCTGGGGCAT
The DNA here is from genome assembly GCA_009667805.1 of Leptobrachium leishanense. NCBI lineage: Eukaryota > Metazoa > Chordata > Amphibia > Anura > Megophryidae > Leptobrachium > Leptobrachium leishanense. Next base: position 59,104,140 of record CM019070.1, on the reverse strand, counting down.
ATCCATGAGCTGCTTTGGGCAAATCCATGAGGTGCTGGGGCATATCCATGAGCTGCTTTGGGCATATCCATGAGGTGCTGGGGCAGTATCCATGAGCTGCTGGGGCATATCCATGAGGTGCTGGGGCAGTATCCATGTGGTGCTGGGGCATATCCATGAGCTGCTGGGGCAGTATCCATGAGGTGCTGGGGCAGTATCCATCTGGTGCTGGGGCATATCCATGAGCTGCTGGGGCAGTATCCATGAGGTGCTGGGGCAAATCCATGAGCTGGGGCAAATCCATGAGCTGCTGGGGCAGTATCCATGAGGTGCTGGGGCAAATCCATGAGGTGCTGGGGCAAATCCATGAGCTGCTGGGGCAAATCCATGAGGTGCTGGGGCATATCCATGAGCTGCTGGGGCATATCCATGAGGGGCTGGGGCAGTATCCATCTGCTGGGGCATATCCATGAGGTGCTGGGGCAGTATCCATCTGCTGGGGCATATCCATGAGGAGCTGGGGCAGTATCCATCTGGTGCAGGGGCAGTATCCATGAGGTGCTGGGGAAAATCCATGAGGTGCTGGGTCATATCCATGAGGTGCTGGGTCATATCCATGAGGTGCTGGGGCAGTATCCATGAGGTGCTGGGGCAGTATCCATCTGCTGGAGCATATCCATAAGGAGCTGGGGCAGTATCCATCTGGTGCTGGGGCAGTATCCATGAGCTGCTGGAGCATATCCATGAGGTTCTGGGGCATATCAACGAGCTGCTGGGGCAAATCCACGAGGTGCTGGGGCATATCCATGAGCTGCTGGGGCATATCCATGAGCTGGGGCAATATCCATGAGCTGGGGCAATATCCATGAACTGGGGCAGTATCCATGAGCTGGGGCAATATCCATGTGCTGGGGCAGTATATCCATGTGCTGGGGCATATCCATGAGCTGGGGCAATATATTCATGTGCTGGGGCATATCCATGAGCTGGGGCATATCCATGAGCTGGGGCAAAATCCATGAGAGGAGCTGGGGAAAAATCCATGAGAGCAGCTGGGACATTATCAATTAGAGCAGCTGGGGCAGTATATCCTTGAGCTGGGGCAGTATATCCTTGAGCTGGGGTAGTATATCTATGAGCTGGGGCAGTATACAAGCTGCATGCTTCGGACGCTCGCAGGGAGCGAATACGCGGCAGAGGTGAGCTGGGGCATATCCATGAGGAGCTGGGGCAGTATCCATCTGGTGCTGGGGCATTATCCATGAGGTGCTGGGACATATCCATTTGCTGGGGCAGTATCCATGAGCTGCTGGGGCATATCCATGAGCTGCTGGGGCATATCCATTAGCTGCTGGGGCATATCCATGAGGTGCTGGGGCATATCCATGAGCTGCAGGGGCAAATCAATGAGCTGCTGGGGCATATCCATGAGCTGCTGGGGCATATCCATGAGCTGCTGGGGCATATCCATGAGGTGCTGGGGAAAATCCATGAGGTGCTGGGGCATATCCATGAGCTGCTGGGGCATATCCATGAGCTGGGGCAGTATCCATGAGCTGGGGCAATATCCATGAACTGGGGCATATCCATGAGCTAGGGCAATATCCATGAGCTGGGGCAGTATATACATGAGCTGGGGCAGTATATCCATGAGCTGGGGCAGTATATCCATGTGCTGGGGCATATCCATGAGCTGGGGCAATATATTCATGTGCTGGGGCATATCCATGAGCTGGGGCATATCCATGAGCTGGGGCAAAATCCATGAGAGGAGCTGGGGAAAATCCATGAGAGCAGCTGGGACATTATCAATTAGAGCAGCTGGGGCAGTATATCCTTGAGCTGGGGCAGTATATCCTTGAGCTGGGGTAGTATATCTATGAGCTGGGGCAGTATACAAGCTGCATGCTTCGGACGCTCGCAGGGAGCGAATACGCGGCAGAGGTGAGCTGGGGCATATCCATGAGGAGCTGGGGCAGTATCCATCTGGTGCTGGGGCATTATCCATGAGGTGCTGGGACATATCCATTTGCTGGGGCAGTATCCATGAGCTGCTGGGGCATATCCATGAGCTGCTGGGGCATATCCATTAGCTGCTGGGGCATATCCATGAGGTGCTGGGGCATATCCATGAGCTGCAGGGGCAAATCAATGAGCTGCTGGGGCATATCCATGAGCTGCTGGGGCATATCCATGAGCTGCTGGGGCATATCCATGAGGTGCTGGGGCAAAATCCATGAGGTGCTGGGGCATATCCATGAGCTGCTGGGGCATATCCATGAGCTGGGGCAGTATCCATGAGCTGGGGCAATATCCATGAACTGGGGCATATCCATGAGCTAGGGCAATATCCATGAGCTGGGGCAGTATATACATGAGCTGGGGCAGTATATCCATGAGCTGGGGCAGTATATCCATGTGCTGGGGCATATCCATGAGCTGGGGCATATCCATGAGCTGGGGCAAAATCCATGAGAGCAGCTGGGGCAGTATATCCATGAGAGAAGCTGGGGCAGTATATCCATGAGAGGAGCTGGGGCAGTATCCATGAGAGGAGCTGGGGCAATATCCATGAGAGGAGCTGGGGCATATCCATGTGTGCTGAGGGCAGTATCCATGAGAGCTGGGGCAATATCCATGTGTGAGCTGGTCTGGGGCAATATATCCATGTGTGAGCTGAGGCGCAATATATCCATATGTGAGCTGAGGCGCAATATATCCATATGTGAGCTGGGGCAATATATATCCATGGGTGAGCTGCTGGTGGCAATATATAACTGTGAACTGGGGCAATATATCCATATGTGAGCTTGGGGGCAATATATATCCATGGGTGAGCTGCTGGGGGCAATATATATCCAGAGCTGCTGGGGGCAATATATATCCAGAGCTGCTGGGGCAATATATCCAGAGCTGCTTGGGGGCAATATATATCCATGTGTGCTTTCACTGCATTCGAACAGGCAACGTACTTGCAGGCAGCTGGCAAAAAGTTGTGTGAGCATATGAAAGAGCTCCACAGCAATAAACCTCACAGTAATGTGCGCTGTGTGTATTAGCATTCAGTGTTATATGGGAGTACTGATTTAGGAGTAAGAGTAGTTAAAAAAAATCTGTAAAACTCGGGGGGGTGACACCATAAGTTACCGCACTGGGTGACACCAACCCTAGTGACGCCATTGCTTGCAAGGCCTTATGTGTGGAACACAACAAACCACAAAACTTGAGTTCCATAGGGAAATCAAGACATGGAATCGATACTGCGTGTAATAATAATAGCACACACGCTCCCAATGTCAGGGATAACCCATATAAGATAGTAATGACAGAAAGCCTTACACTTTAAGGCAGAAAAGAGATCATGAATAAAACTTAATATTTATTAAATAAAGTAATAAAAACAGTGAAAACAATCAGTGCACTGATCTCGCATAAAACACAAACAGTAACATTAATTGAGTTGATTGTAGAGTGGACATTAACAAGAGTGTCATAAGTAAACCACTTACCGCATGTGGAAGATGGAGAAAAAAAAATATCAAAATGACCAGGAAATTATCACACTGCCGAGAAGAACTTCACCAAAGACAGAAAAAATAATAATAAATTCACTATGATACTGAGTGAGTAATTTAAACAAGTGTGTCATAAGTAGACCACTCCCCATGTGGAAGATGGAGAAAAAATTATATCAAAATTCACCAAACAATCATCACACTGCCGGGAAGAACTTCACTTGAGATAGAGAAAATGAACTCACTATAATGCTGAGTGAGTTATTGCTACAGACTGGTATTTACACACACATGAGGATCCTTAATATATAGGGTAGTTAGCCCATTAATAATCAGGTATCGAACCACTATCAGGGTTATTCAGAGAGCGGTGAAAAGCAGGAGAATGGCTGGAGAATGGAAAATTCTAGGTTAAAGTAGCCAAACCAGAAAAATTCTCCCATTCATCCCACTTTCCAAATCGGCTATTTTGACCTAGAATTTTCCATTCTCCAGTCATTCTCCTGCTTTTCACCGCTCTCTGAATAACCCTGTATAACTATAGCGGAGGTGATAGACTCACTTGGTTAAAAGGAGATTATAAATAATGACCATGAAAACATCACCCTGCTGGGAAGGATTCCACTTCAATGAAAGGAATAAACGCACTATTGCACTCAGTTGTTGCTATAAGCTCTAATATATGCACACTCATGGAGATCCTTTATGTACAGGGTGATTAACCCATAGATGACCAAGTACCAAATAACCTTAAGGCTCGTGTCAGACGAATGCAGTGCACTGATCACACACAACACAAACAGAAACATTGATTTGATTGTAGAGTGGACATTAACAAGAGTGTCATAAGTAGACCACTCCCCGTAAGGAAGATGGAGAAAAAAATTATATCAAAATTAACCATACAATCAGTGGCGTCACTAGGGTTGGTGTCACCCGGTGCAGTAACTTATGGTGTCACCCCCCCGAGTTTTACATTGTTTTTTTTAAGTACTTTAACTCATAAGTTCGTACTCCCATATAACACTGAATGCTCATAATACACGGCTTACATCACTGTGAGGTTTATTGCTGTGGAGCTCTGTGATATGCTCATACACAAATTTTGGCATACTGACAGCAAGTACGGTGCCTGTTCGAAGGCAGTGAAAGTCCCCATAGAGAAGTAATAGTTAATCTGTTCAGAGACACCGAACAGCAAAGAAAGTCCTGATGTCCGGTGTTTTCATTTGGCAGGTTTATTCAGGGCGAACGCACACCATAGGTTTCAATGTTAAAAATATTCCTGTTTTTATCCAATATCTAATAAACCGTTTATTCCTTTAATCCATAGTAAAAACTCTATTTATTGATTTTATTTTTTTAGTATCTTCTAGGCATTTTTCAAAAACAAATTCCATTTTTGAGTTGGTCACTAAATTGAGTTGGTCACTAAAACCAACTCAAAAAAATCAACGTGTATATATAAATGCTACAACACATAACATTTAAAAACAATGCCTCAACATCATGCATATTGTAATTTGGTGAACGCCACATTCGCGTTTAACATAACATAATAGGAACCACCACAACAGACCCTTAGGCTAGGGTCAGACTAGCGCAGTTTTAACGTGCGTTTAGCCGCACGAAATCACGGCCGTACTAGCAGCAAATGACGTCCAATGCCGGGGAACATACGAAGTACGGCCGCACGAAAATTCGTCCGCGCAACGCAAGTGGCAAACGAACGCATTTTTTCGAGAACGTCAAACCGCTACTACTGACGTACAGAGTGCGCTGCGGCTACATAGCGGCGTGTTTGCGTGATTGGGAGACGTCAGACGCTGCACACGTCCGGCCAACATAACGTGCACACACCAAACACTTCCTGTCTTGTCTGGGGGTAGCTGCAAGTTGCGTTGGACAATGGCTGGGACTGACATCGACGTGGAGAGGCTGATCAATGCAGTGGCAGATCATCCCGAGCTGTGGGACACGGCCTGCGACAGCTACAAAGACCGGCAGAAGAAGGCCAGTGCATGGGTCACAGTGTCCAGGGTGGTGTACCAGAGTACGAGACGTGGTCTGATAAAGAGCAGAAGCTTCAGAGTGAGTAAATGATCATTTTATTGCATAGAATTCAATTGCATTGAACTTGAATGTAATATCAAACAAAATGGCATAACGAATTATCGTTGTCACTAAGGATGTGCGTTTCGGCTTTCAGAATTTCGGAATTTAAACGACATTTTCACGATTCGTGTTTTCTGATGCGGGTGATTCCCAGATAATTTTCCGATCCGAAAATGTCAGATCCGAAATGTTTCCGAGACGAAACAAAATATTGTACGAATATGCTATTGGACTTGAATTGTGTCAAATCGAAATGTATTGCTTTGAAACGAGAACAGACGTTGCGAAAAACGAGAAATGTACGAAATCACGAAAAGTAGATCCAACAAACGAGCAAAGTGACACAAAAAACGAAAAATGGTCCATATTCCGATGACATATCCCCGAAAAACAAGTCGAACCGAATCGAATCAAAACAGGGTTCGTTCGAAATGAGCCGAATCGAAAACTTTAAACATCCGAAAATTCGAACAGAAAAAATAATCGGTGCACAAGCCTAGGTGTCACATGTCAAATGATGTCCATCTGCCATGGCACCTGCCCTGCATTGCTAGTGAAATAATTAGACAGAGCATCGCGAAACCTGTTGGTGTGTCTATTCACAGGTATTATGTCATCGTTAGCATACTCATCCAGACCCGTTACTGTGAGGGTATCCTCGAAATTAACCCCATCCCTTGCACGAACATAGTTATGTAGGACGCAACAGCATTTCACTATATCCACACAGAAATCCACATTTACATCAAGTGGGCGATGGAAAATCCTCCACTTGTTGCTCAGTATGCCAAAGCTACACTCGACATACCGTCTCGCCCGCGACAGCCTGTAATTAAACACCCGCTTCTTCACAGTCAGGTGTGTCCCCGAGTATGGCCGCAGGAGATGTGTGGATAGGCCGAATGCTTCATCACCCACAAAGGCATAGGGGACTGACACGTCGCTGCCAGGCAAAGGTGCGGGTCTGGGGATGTTCAGGTTCCCACCCTCTATCTCATTCCACAGTGTTGAGTTCCGAAACAGTGTTGAGTCCGAGTCCTTGCCGTATGATCCGACATCCACATACACAAAATTATAGTTGGCATCTGCCACCGCCAGTAGGCCAATTGAAAAATAATGTTTATAATTTTGATACAGTGAGCCACTGTGCAGTGGCTTCACAATGCGGACATGTTTGCCGTCCACCGCTCCCAGGCAGTTGGGATAGTTCGCTCTCTCCCAGAATCCTGCTGCAATTGCCAGCCATGTCTCGCCTGTGGGTGTTGGCAAACATTGGTCCTTCATGGTTTCCCATATTGTTTGGCAGACCTTGCGGACGATCTCACCAGCTGTCGATCTGCCAATGCGGAAGTTGTAATGCAGATCCTTCAAACTGCATCCACTAGCAAGATACCTAGAACATGAAAGAAGCTGTGTTATGATCACATCATATGAACCTAACCTTATGTCACTCTCATCATGTTTTGCAGCACATGAAGCAATCAATAAATGGCGCACGGTGAGGGACAATCACACCCGGGTCCTGAAAAAGGAGGCTGAAGCTGCTCGCTCTGGAGCTGGTGCAAAGAAGAGGCGCAGCTATTTGTATGCTGACCAACTGTCCTTCCTGAGGAAGAGCCAGGAGCCGCGCAAGACTGTGAGCAGTATTGACCGGCCATCCACCTCTAGCTCACAAGGGCAAGAGCTGCAGCCCGCAGGATCTGGCAGCTGCCAGGTGGAGGTCGAGCAGGGTGGTGCGGAGTCCCAGGTGGAGGATGTGGAGTCCCAGCAGGTGCCGGGTACAGCACCCACAGACAGCACCAGTACGGCTCCCAGGAGGAAGAAGTCACCATCAGCTGATGTCGAGCAGGCCATGGTCGCATTCATGGACGCGCACCATACACATCCACGCTGCATGGTCGCTGATTCCGAGGACATGTCCTTTTTCAATTCATGTCTCTCCATGCTCAACATAATGACCCCAGCGCAGAAGCTGGATTATCGCCGCCGAAGCCTGGACCTGATACATGAGATACTGTCCCATCCACAACAGGCACCTGTATATCACGGTGTCGTGCCACAATACCCCCATGGTTATTCCCACCACTGCCAGGCGTTGCCTGCCCGCCCACCCATGTCCCCTGTTGCTGGGCCACCCCCGGAGCCAGAGTACCACCGCAGCCATATGCACGGTCCTCATGACCCAGATGCTCCTCGGTATCATACCATGTGAGGTGTATCGTCTGTTCGTTTATGTTTGTCACAGTTTATTCATGTTGTTCGACTATTTTTATTTTATTACCTTCATTGGACATGCAATAATATATGTGTTTAATATGTTATTGTTATCTTCTGTCATATTATTTTGGGACTAAATATTTTATTTGTTTCACATCGTTGTCAGTGTCATTACTCTTTCGTTACGTGTGTGCAAGGTGATGCATGCGTGTGTGTGTGGGCATATAACTACTGACCTACAATAGAGCCTCTGCACACCGAGCACATGTCTGATGACTGGCAGCGATGTCATGAATGCACGTGTTTGATAGTACTTACCGCAAAGTGAGGACCAGCATCTCCTCCGGTGGTATGGCAGCCCTCATGTTGGTGTCCCTCTTGGTCAGCGGCTCACGCACCTTCATCAACAGTTCATCAAAGGTGTGGATGGACATCCGCAGGTAGTTGAAGAACTTCACGGGGTCCCTCTCTCGCAGTGGCCTGTACAGTGTCACAAAGTGGCCATGCGTGGGTCTGGCAGTGGTTGAGTGGATGACCCATGTTCGCCGTTGTCTTTTCTTCTTCAGGTACAGGTATCCCAGTGCAGCAAAAAGAAACACTTGGACTGCATCCATCTTGGAAAATGCCACCATTCCCAAAATGCCTTTTTATACCCCTTCCCTTTTATTTGATTCATTCTGCAATTGATTTGGTTGATCATATCTCTCTTCTTCCAGCTCCGTGAAACAAAACGTACGAAAATGCGCATCGTATGACCGCTTTCGCGCATTCCGTTTAAAAATACGTTCGTTCGTTCGACCGCACTTTTTCACGTTCGCGGAGAAAAATGCGTTCGTCTGACCCTAGCCTAAATAGGGAGGAGGGGACTCAAGCCCAAAAATAGGGAATACAATGCGATAGTGACAACCAAATAGATTGTAATTTAGCGAGGCTGTATTCCGCGCATTCAACGCGCGTTTTGCCATTGAATGGCTCGTCAGAGCACCAATAAACTAGGGATGAGCTGTTCGGTTCGATCTGTTCGCAATTCACATCGAACATCGGCCGTTCGGCTGTTCGCCGAACTCGAGAACATTTCCGTGTGTTCGGTTCGAGTTCGCCCACAATGGACCACAATGCACTTTTCCACTGGCCTGAAGCTTGTAATTGGCTACAGCCTTGCACCTGACCACAGGTCAGGTGCAAGACAGGTGCAAGACTATGCCAATCACGGCTCAGAGTCCTGATTAGGCAAATTTTGCCCAATCATGGGATCACAGAGCTAAGTCCCGCAGCACACTATACAAGGCGTCACACAGCCGTAGCACGTGTTTTTTGAGAGGAAATTGTTCTGTTAATGTGTCTTCTCACTGCCAGCAGCTATTGCGGGGTCTCACTTCTACAAGATATCTGGGAATTGTTGTAATCTGTGTGTTCTCACTGCCAGCAGCTATTGGGGGGGGTCTCACTTCTACAAGTTATCTGGGAATTGTTGTAATCTGTGTGTTCTCACTGCCAGCAGCTATTGGGGGGGGGGGTCTCACTTCTACAAGATATCTGGGAATTGTTGTAATCTGTGTGTTCTCACTGCTAGCAGCTATTGGAGATCTCATTTCTACAAGATATTGTAACGTTGGGAGCTTCCAGCCCTACCTGTGTGCTTGAGGGCAGCATGTCTGATGCTGCTCGCTGACCAATGCCTGGTTTAAATGGAGACAGGCAGGGAGGTGGTTGCATGAGGTGCGGCTTGAGTGGGGGGCGTGGCCTGGTGAAGGTCTTTAAAAACCCTCAGTGTATTCTCAGCAGTTGCCAGATCGTGGTTATCCATACCTGAGCTCCTTGTACCTGACTGCTATATTGAATTAACCCGTTATTGACCTCTGCTTGTTTCTGACTATTCTGCCTTCTGTTGCCCTAGACCATTTTCTTGTACTACGCCACTGCTCTGATATCGACCCGGCTATTCCATTTGACCATTCTGAACTCTGTATTCCTGATTCTGGCTCGGCTGACTACTCCCCGTGTTGTTAACCCTTTCTGTCTAGCTAGTTTACCTGGCCAATTCTAAGGACCAGACAGTTAGAGATCTTTCACGGCTACTCTGTTGGTAGCTTCTGGGCTCTGTGGAGTGTGGGGTGTTAAGTCATGCGTGGTGGGATCTGGGAACCATGACATTACGATCTGGCCACTATGGATCCCGCAGACTTAACACAGCACTTGGCTAACTTTGTATCCAGACAGGATGAGCAGGATCATAGGATGGATCAGTTTGCTATTGCCTTACAAACTATCCTGACTCGTACGGCTCACCTGGAACCAGCTGGGGTTGCACCCCTGTCCACCCTGTCGTTCAGACATCCCAGGTACACATGACCGCTCCTATGAGGTTTGACGGTACTCCCTCAGAGTGCCGGGGATTTTTGGTCCATGTGGATATTCATTTTAAATTAAATCCACAGATGTTTTTCTCTGACATTGCCAAAGTGGGGTTCATTATTAATCATCTGTCTGGCAGAGCATTGACATGGGCGACTCCGTTATGGGAGGCAGAGAAGCCTATCATACGGGATTATAAAGAATTCATAGCCGAGTTACAACGTACATGTAATCCTACCAGAAAGGCCACGGTAGCTGGCAAATCCTTGTTCCGCATACGTCAAGGGAACAGGACTGTTTCTGATTATGCCATAGAATTTAAAACCTTGATCTCTGATGTGAACTGGACAAATGAGACACTGGTTCTGGCTTTTATGGAGGGGTTATCAGAGTCATTGATGCATGAATTGGCTCCACGTAAACTACCTGAGGTATTGTGTGAACTCATTGATTATTGTATAGATCTGGATAATCAGATAAGGGACAGAAGGACTCCAAGAGAGAAGCCCAAGAGACCGTTACCTAGGTTGGCCCCTGTCTTTCAGGCACCACCAAGAGAGTTATCTCCTCCCTCTGAGCCTATGCAACTAGGCCGTACTAGGCTTACAGAGGAAGAGAGAACAAGGCGTTTTCGTGAGGGATTGTGCCTGTATTGTGGTTTGGGGGGACATGTACGATTTCAATGTCCTACTCGTCCTAAGATGCAAGATAAGCCGGAAAACTACCGCATCTAAGGCAGCTGAGGAGACAGGCCTTGGGTGTGACGTGCATGTCTCCTGTCAAAGACACTAAACTTATGTTACCAGTATCCTTGGCTTGGGAGACCAAGACCACACATACTACCGCTTTTTTGGATTCTGGGGCTGCTGGCAACTTTATCGATGTTAACTACGCTTCTTCCATTTCTCTACCTCTGGTTGTAAGAGAGACACCCTTAGCCGTCGAAGCCATAGACGGCAGACCGTTATCCTGCCCTAGGATTATTCACGATACGGTTACAGTGGTTCTTACCACTGGTCTCTTGCATAAAGAAGAAATCATATTTCAAGTTATCCATTCATCTTCCAATCCTGTTGTACTTGGTTTCCCTTGGTTATTATTATTATTATTCTTTATTTATAAAGCGCCAGCATATTCCGCAGCGCTGTACAATAAGCACAGTATAGACAGGGTTACAATACATTGAACAACATTTGACAAACAGTACAGGAGGAGATGAGGGCCCTATTCCCGTAGGAACTCACAATCTAGGAGGGTTGGGGTTGGAAACAGGAGGAGAGGACTGTAAGGTGAGAGTGATTGATGGTTGCATCAGTGAGTTGGGTGGTAGGCTTCCCTAAATAGGAATGTTTTCAGGGAGCGTTTGAAGGAAGAGAAGTTAGGAGAAAGTCTGACAGCACGAGGGAGAGCGTTCCAGAGAGTGGGGGCTGCGCGTGAGAAATCCTGCAGTCTATCATGGGAAGAGGTGATGCGGGGAGAAGCTAGGCGCAAGTCACTGTTTGACCTTAGGGAGCGGGCTGGGGTGTATTTGGTGATTAGTGAGGACAGGTAGTGGGGCGCTGAGTTAGTGAGGGTTTTGTAGGTAAGGATAAGGATTTTGAACTTAATTCTGCAGTGGATGGGGAGCCAGTGAAGGGACTCGCAGAGGGGAGCGGCAGAGACAGAGCGGCGGGTGAGGTGAATTAGCCTGGCGGAGGCGTTCAGGATGGATTGTAGGGGGGAGAGGCGGACAGAGGGAGGCCAGATAAGAGATTATTGCAATAGTCGAGTCGGGAGATTACCAGGGCGTGTATGAGTTGTTTTGTGGTGACAGCGGTAAGAAATGGCCGAATTCTGGAAATATTACGCAGTTGGTATCGGCAGGAGGAGGAACATAATCCAGGTTGGTGGAACATAATCCTGTTATTGATTGGGCTAAGGGAGAGATACTGTCTTGGAGTCCTGCTTGTTTTTATGACTTGTTTAATACCCATTCAGCATGTCGGTGCCCTGAACACACCCACAGCTCCTCCATTGTCTACAGAGGTTCCTGACCAATATGCCGACCACAGGGCTGTATTTGATAAAAGAGAGGCAGAGAAACTGCCTCCACATAGACCATATGATTGTGCCATAGATATTCATCCTGGTACCATGCCTCCTCGAGGCAAAGTGTATCTTCTTTCCATAAAGGAGAACCAAATTATGGAAGAGTACATAAAGGAGAATTTGGAGAGAGGTTTTATCCGACGTTCCTCTTCTCCAGCAGGGGCTGGGTTCTTTTTTGTGTCTAAAAAAGAGGGAGATTTACGCCCGTGTATCGATTATAGGGGGCTTAACAAGATCACCATTAAGAACGTGTACCCGATCCCTCTCATATCAGAACTGTTCGACAGGTTAAGGGGGTCAGCAGTATACACAAAACTTGATTTAAGAGGAGCTTACAACCTGATACGTATAAAAGAGGGGCATGAGTGGAGAACAGCATTTAACACCAGGAGTGGGCATTATGAATACTTGGTCATGCCTTTCGGTCTTTGTAATGCTCCAGCGGTATTCCAGGATTTTATTAATGATGTGCTCAGAGAATTCTTACAAACCTTTGTTATAGTATACCTAGACGATATATTGATTTACTCTCCCGATCTGAAAACCAACCATGCACATGTCAGACAGGTATTAGCAAAATTACTGGACAATGGTCTTTATTGCAAACTAGAGAAGTGTTTATTCGACATTACTACTGTGAAATTCCTTGGGTATATTATCACTCCAGAAGGTTTTGAGATGGATCCTTCTAAACTCACGGCCATCTCAGAATGGCCTCTCCCTCAAGGTCTCAAGGTCATACAGAGGTTTCTGGGGTTTTCCAACTATTATAGGAGATTTATCAAGAATTATTCCACTGTAGCCTCCCCTATCATTAATATGACACGTAAATTTCTGAAGAACCAGATCTGGCCTTCTCAATCCAAACAAGCATTCGAAGCCCTCAAACAAGCTTTCACTTCCGCTCTCGTGTTACGGCATCCTGATCCCAGGATTCCGTTTGTTCTTGAGGTTGATGCTTCCGAGATAGGCATTGGGGCTGTCCTGTCTCAAAGAGAGTCTCCAGGAAAACCTCTACATCCTTGTGGGTTCTTTTCAAGAAAATTATCACCAGCAGAACGCAATTATGATATCGGTAACAGAGAATTGCTTGCTATTGTGTCTGCCCTATCAGAGTGGAGACATTTGTTGGAAGGGACTCTTGACCCTTTATTGATAATTACTGATCATAAGAACCTTAGGTACATCGGGGATGCTAAACGTTTGAACGCGAGACAGGCCAGGTGGTCATTGCTACTGTCTCGGTTTAATTTTGTATTGACTTACAGACCAGGTGACCGCAATGTAAAGGCTGATGCCTTATCTCGTCAATATGACCGTATGAATCTAATACACAAGACCACAATCCTATAGTTCCTCCTGAACGTATTGTGGCTTCCACAGTCTTGTCTGTCTCCTCGGCTTTCCTGGAATGCCTCCAGGCAGTTCAAGTAGGGGCTCCACCTGACAAGCCTCCAGATATGTTGTTTGTACCTGAAAAGGAAAGACAAGAATTACTCATAATGTTTCATGATTCTAAACCAGCAGGTCATCCTGGTATTACTAAGACTCTTACCAGTATCTCCAGACAGTTCTGGTGGCCCACCATGCGACAGGACGTACGTCTGTTTGTTTTGGCTTGTCAAGTCTGTGCCAGAAGCAAAACCAGTAAATCCTTGCCTGTCGGTCTATTGCAGCCTTTACCCATGCCTAAGAGGCCTTGGTCTCATCTATCTATGGATTTTATTGTGGACTTGCCGAAGTCCAAGGGTCATACTGTGGTTCTGACAGTTGTAGACCGCTTCTCCAAAATGGCTCATTTTGTCCCTCTACCTAAGCTTCCTACAGCCAAAGAACTGGCGGTTGTATTTGCTAGAGAGATTGTACGAATACATGGGGTTCCGTCTGAAATAGTCTCTGACAGAGGAGCCCAGTTCGTCTCTCGTTTCTGGAGGGTTTTCTGTACAGAGATGGGGTGCGATTGGACCTTCTCTTCAGCATATCATCCACAAACCAATGGGGCAGCAGAGAGGGCAAATCAGGGTCTCGAGCAGTACATACGTTGCTTTACCACACAACAACAAGACAATTGGTCGGAGTTGTTGCCCTGGGCTGAGTATGCACGTAATAACGCCGTTAACGAGACCACTGGCCACTCTCCTTTTTCTGCCATCTATGGTTTTTTTCCCTCCGGCTCTACCGCTTCAGTTTACTGAACAGGTCATCCCGGCTCTCGATGACCATCTCACTCACCTGCAAGAGATTTGGAGACAGATTCGAGAAAATATGGAGCGCAATGTTGCTGTCCAGAAACGCAAGGCTGACAGGCATAGGTTACAAGCTCCCTCCTATAACGTGGGGGATAGAGTTTGGTTGTCCACTAGGAACGTGAAGTTGCGGGTGCCTTCTATGAAAATGGCACCTCGGTTTATAGGTTCATATAGGATCATTCGCCGCGTTAATCCGGTGGCTTATGCTCTTGCCCTTCCTAAACATCTTCGCATGCACAACGTCTTCCACACCTCCCTACTGAAGCCATTGTTGTGTAACAGGTACACGCGGGTCGTTCCTCCTCCTCCACCTATTCAGGTTGATGGTGAATCTGAGTATGAGGTTAGGAGGGTTTTGGATTCTAGGCTGTGCAGGGGCGCTCTGCAGTACTTGGTCGATTGGGTGGGTTATGGACCAGAAGACCGGTCCTGGATTCCAGCTTCCGACATGTCTGCCTCTAGGTTGGTCAGGGCGTTCCATGCCTCACACCCCGATCGCCCTGGTGGTCGTCCTGCCGCTCGTCCTGTTGGTCGTCCGGTGGCCTCCCGTGGAGAGGGGGGTACTGTAACGTTGGGAGCTTCCAGCCCTACCTGTGTGCTTGAGGGCAGCATGTCTGATGCTGCTCGCTGACCAATGCCCGGTTTAAATGGAGACAGGCAAGGAGGTGGTTGCATGAGGCGCGGCTTGAGTGGGGGGCGTGGCCTGGTGAAGGTCTTTAAAAACCCTCAGTGTATTCTCAGCAGTTGCCAGATCGTGGTTATCCATACCTGAGCTCCTTGTACCTGACTGCTATATTGAATTAACCCGTTATTGACCTCTGCTTGTTTCTGACTATTCTGCCTTCTGTTGCCCTAGACCATTTTCTTGTACTACGCCACTGCTCTGATATCGACCCGGCTATTCCATTTGACCATTCTGAACTCTGTATTCCTGATTCTGGCTCGGCTGACTACTCCCCGTGTTGTTAACCCTTTCTGTCTAGCTAGATTACCTGGCCAATTCTAAGGACCAGACAGTTAGAGATCTTTCACGGCTACTCTGTTGGTAGCTTCTGGGCTCTGTGGAGTGTGGGGTGTTAAGTACTGCGTGGTGGGATCTGGGAACCGTGACAGATATCTGGGAATTGTTGTAATCTGTGTGTTCTCACTGCCAGCAGCTATTGGGGGGGTCTCACTTCTACAAGATATCTGGGAATTGTAATCTGTGTTTTGTCACTTGCACCCATCAGGGGGTCTCACTGATTTATAGGAGATTCCTGGGAATTGTAATCTGTGTCTTGTCACTGCCACCCATCAGGGGGTCTCACTGATTTATAGGAGATTCCTGGGAATTGTAATTTGTGTCTTGTCACTGCCACCCATCAGGGGGTCTCACTGAATTATAGGAGGTTCCTGGGAATTGTAATTTGTGTCTTGTCACTGCCACCCATCAGGGGGTCTCACTGAATTATAGGAGGTTTCTGGGAATTGTAATCTGTGTCTTCTCACTGGCTACCAGCTATCAGGGTGTCTCACTGAGTTATACCAGAGTTCTGGAAATCTTTAATCTCTATACCAGAGTTGAATCAGAGTTCTGCATAACTCCAATTTTTATAACAGAGTTGAATCAGAGTTCTGTATATCTTTAATCTATTTATCACTCACCATGTCAGGAAGACCAAAAAGTACAGGCAGACGCTCCCTGACACAGATAAGAGAGCAAGCAGCCTCTGTGTCGGGAGGCTGTTCCTCTGGTCGTCATGGACGTGGTGCATCCTCTGCAGGGGCACGCTTGTCCTTTCTAACTGGTGCTGGCCATCTTAAGCAGCAGCAACATACATAGGATTTGCAGGATTGGCTAACCAGGCCATACTCATCCTCCGAGTCCTCTGCCAGCCAGGCTTGTAGTGGTTTACAGTCTACCTCAGCTGCCAAAACATCTAATTCAGCCTCCATGTCCACAGCTACTCCTGCCGTAGCCTCACTATCACACACAGAGGAGTCAGTTGAATTGTTTGACTACAATGACAGTGACATGCTGCTTGAGGATGCGCAGCAACTACAGTGCTCTGATTCAAAATCTGAGATTGAGGAAGGGAGTATAATCAACCTAGAGGAAGGGGGTGCCAGTGACACACAAATAACTGGCACTCATGTTGCCCCAGCAGCTGCAGCATACTGCCAAGTTGGCTCCAGTGATGAGGAGATAGGGGGTGATGACGCTGATGAGCTCACTGACTCCACCTGGGTGCCTGATCGAACAGACGACTCAAGGGAGGAAGAGGAGGAGGAGGAGGCACAACAAAAACGAGGCAGAAAGTCCTCTATGACCAACCGTATCAGTCCAAGGCATCAGAAGTCACAGCTGCTCAGGTGCAGAGCGCTATTGTCTCAAAGCACATGTACAGGAAGTCTGCTGTCTAGGAGTTCTTTAAGAAATGTGTAGCAGACCGCACCGCTGCTATTTGTAATCTATGTCAGATGAGGATCAAGCGTGGGAAAGACATCCCACGCTTGGGTACCACGTGCTTGAGGTGACATATGACCACCTGCCACGCATCCCGTTAGCACAACACTTTGCATAGGACCTCCTCCTCCTCATCTGTCTCTACCCCACTATATTTCCTGCCACGTCATTGCCTACAACCTCCACTGACAGGGATGATGCGACAGTAATGGGTGTACCAGGTCCTTTCTCAGAACGTGACAGCATCCCATCAGCTGAAGATTTACACAGTCAGATTACATTGCCCCAGCTGCTGCAGCGTAAGAAAAAAATATAGTCCCAACCAATCCCAAGCACAGCGTCTAAATGCCAGCTTAGCAAAATTCCTCGCATTACAGCTGCTGCCTTTCCAGCTGGTGGACTCTGCTTCCTTCCGTGAATTTGCTGAATGTGCTGTACCACAGTGGCAGGTTCCAAAACGCCATTTCTTTTCATGGAAGGCCATTCCAGCACTATACCAGCATGTGGAACACAATGTTATGGCGTCATTGGGAAAGGCAGTAAGCAGCAAGGTGCACATTAGGGATGAGCCGATCACCCCCGAGTTCGGTTCGCATTCAAACTCTTACTTTTCAAAAGTTCAAATTCGAACTCGAACTCAAACACGATCTCAATACAAGTCAATGGGACTCAAAGTTTGATTTTTAGAGTGCCCTCCAAGAGGGCATATATGCTAGATATTTGCAATAAAAGGTGTATGGGGGTCCGGTTAGTGCCCTGGGGGACAGGAAACAAGGACAAAAAGTTAAAAAAAAAACATTTTTAAAGGGACAGTGAGTTTTCCATGAAATAATGGTTAAAAAGAAAAATGAAAAATTCCTTCAAATATCGTGCCTAGGAGGTCCCCATAACCTGCCCGTGAAGTGGCGGATTTCTAGGATGTATAGAAACATTTAAAAACAAAAAATTACGTTTCAAATGACGGTAAATGCTTTTCCTTTAATCTATTCATAAACAACTGCTTGGGGCGGCAGCCTGTATGAAAAGACATTTTAAGACGCGCAGAAAACGTTTAGTGATTTTTCGGCTAAATTATGGTGAAACTTATGCAGGCATTGGATGAAAGTAACATTTGGTGCTTCAAAATTGGGCCTTTAGCATCGGCAACAGTGCCGTCACACCGTAACCCCTCTGTGGTATTGTAGAAAAGTGCAGGGGTGGAGCATGCGGTCCTATATTAAAAAGATATGAATCTGGTAAAGACGTCAGTGCACCCAAATATTGTGCCTTTGGTGCCAGACCAGCAAGTGCATCATACAGTAACCCCTCTGTGGTATTGTGGAAGAGTGCAGGGGTGGACCATGCGGTCCTATATTAAAAAGATATGAATCTGGTAGAGAGGTCAGTGCAGCCAAATATTGTGCCTTTCATGGCAGCAAGTGCCTACACACCGTAACCCTTTTGTGGTATTGTGGAAGAGTTCAGTGCTAGAAGGTTTTGTGAATGCAGAAGAGATCCCCGATCTATTCCATTACGTCAGCATCAGTGGATTGATAGCTGCTGATCCAGGACTGATTCATTTTTATAAATGTCAGCTGGTCTACAGAGTCGATGGACAGACGCACTCTTTTGTCTGTGACAAAACCTCCAGCGGCACTGAACGTCCTTTCAGAAAGCACGCTGGATGAAGGGCAACCTAGTAGCTGCATAGCATATTGGCTAAATTCTGGCCAGTGATCCAATCTCAACACCCAGTAAGCCAGTGGATCATCTGCTGGAAAGGTATCCAGGTCTGCCCTTGCCCCTAGGTAGTCCTGCACCATATGGTGAAGACGCTGGCAATGGGTGCCTACATTTGACGTCCCTGGGTGTCGTGGACTAAAAAAATGTAAAAAGGCATCAGTCAAGCAGCCCTGGCCTTCACCTCTATTCCTCTGATCATCCGCAGCCTCAGAAGCACCTGTGTCATCACTTAGTAACCTACCAGTGCCTGGAAAGGTGTTACACAAGTGTCGCTTTAGAGCGTCCTCAAGTTTTTTCATCCTGTGCTCCCTCTGTGCGGGCAGAATGAGCTCTGCAACTTTACCCTTGTATCGTGGATCAAGAAGGGTTGCCAACCAGAATGATCCCTCTCCTTGATAGCACGAATCCTGGGTCCTTCAGCAGGCTTTGCAGGATAAGGAGACCCATGCAGCGTAGGTTGGAGGTGGCATTACCTTCCGAGTCTTCCTGGTCAATGAGGAGGATGACCCCATCGTGCATTCCTCCTCCCAGCCACGTACTAGTCCTTGTGTTTCTGGGCACACAAAACACTCCCTTGAAGAATCCCCACCTTCAATGCCCCCACTACTTAAATATTCCTCCTCCTCATCCTCCTCCTGTCTGATTTGAGGAGGACCCGCTGGAATGCTGTCTGCGGAAAGACTGGGGCCTTCAGAGCTAGGGAAGGCCTCTTCTTCCTCCCGCTGCTCTGCCTCTAGAGCCACATCTATAATTCACCGCAGAGTGTAGGGCGGAGAGAAGGTTGCTGCCATTATCACAGACGACCATTCCCAGCTGAAGCTGGCGTGGTGTTAACCATCTCTGCACCTGCCCCTTCAGAGCTGACAGAATTTCTGGCCCGGTGTCCCCTAAACAAACTAGCTCAAGCACAGTATGGCATCTTTTGCTTGAGCCATTGCGTAGCCCCGGTCAGCGTCGGTTTAAATGCCACTTCGCCAGAGACACAGAAGGAGGAGGAGGAAGAGGAAGAGGAGAGGTGGGTGGAGCAGACAGACCTCATACAAGCAGCTTTCTGGAGGCTGGTGGATGAACAAGCTCCAGCACAGAGCCCCGTTTGGATCCCTCCCAGCTGCAATCAGAGTTACCCAGTGTGCCGTGAGGAAATGTAACGACCCTGTCCATGCTTGCTGGACCACGTGTCTAAAGTCACATGCACCTTGCTGCTGACTGCCTTTCCCAATGACTCGATAACATTGTCTTCCACGTGCTGGTCTAGTGCTGGAATGGCCTTTGGTGAAAAGTAATGGCGTTTTGGAACATGCCACTGTAGTACAACACATTCAGCAAATTCACGGAAGGGAGAAGAGTCCACCAGCTGGAAAGGCAGCAGCTGCAATGCGAGTAATGTGTAGTGTGATGTGTTGCTGAAAGCTGTCCTGCCCTTTAAAAACACACACCAGTTTTGGGTTTACTGGTTTCAAGAAGCACCGCCTGATGTGAACCATGCCTCGCAGAAAAGAGCTCTCAGAAGACCTACGATCAAGAATTGTTGACTTGCATGAAGCTGGAAAGGGTTACAGAAGTATCTCCAAAAGCCTTGATATTCATGTGTCCACGGTAAGACAGACTGTCTACAAATGGAGAAAGTTCAGCACTGTTGCTACTCTCCCTAGACGTGGTCGTCTTGTAAAGATAACTGCAAGAGCAAAGCGCAGAATGCTTAATGAGGTAAAGAAGAATCCTAGAGTGTCAGCTGAAGACTTACAGAAATCTCTGGCACATGCTAACATTTTTGTTGACACATCTACAATAAGGAAAACATTAAACAAGAATGGAGTACATGGGAGGATACCACGGAGGAAGCCATTGCTGTCCAAAAAGAATATTGCAGCACGTTTGAAGTTTGCAAAAGAGCACCTGGATGTTCCACAGCACTACCGGCAAAATATTCTGAGGACAGATGAAACCAAAATTGAGTTGTTTGGAAAAAACACACAACACCATGTGTGGAGAAAAAAGGCACAGCACACCAACATCAAAACCTCATCCCCACTGTAAAACATGGCGGAGGGAGCATCATGGTTTGGGGCTGCTTTTCTGCCTCAGGGCCTGGACGGATTGTTGTCTTTGATGGAAAAATTAATTCCAGAGTTTATCAAGACATTTTGCAGGAAAACATAAGAACATCTGTCCGCCAACTGAAGCTCCGCAGAGGATGGGTGATGCAACAGGACAATGACCCAAAGCATACAAGTAATTCAACAAAAGAATGGCTTCAACAAAACAAAATGTGCCTTCTGGAGTGGCCCAGTCAGAGTCCTGACCTCAACCCGATTGAAATGCTGTGGCATGACCTTAAGAGAGCTATTCACACCAGATATCCCAAGAATATTGCTACACTTAAACAGTTTTGTGAAGAGGAGTGATCCAAAATTACTCCAGATCGTTGTGCAGGTCTGATCTGCAACTACAGGAAATGTTTGGTTGAGGTTATTGCTGCCAAAGGAGGGTCAACCAGTTATTAAGTCCAAAGGTTCACATACTTTTTCCACCCTGCACTGTGAATGAAAACATATAATGTTTGTGTTGTAATATTTTAAGCAGACAGTGTTTTTCAAATTGTTGTGACTTAGATGAAGATCAGAGCACATTTTATGACCAATTCATGTAAAACTCCACGTAAACCCAAAGGGTTCACATACTTTTTCTTGCTTATATATATTTCCATGTACAACAAAACACTATCAGGAGGTTTTAGTTTGTTTTAATGGGCATTTGGTTTGGTGCGTGTATAAATAAACCCACCATTTTTTCTGCATCTCCTTAGCTGATATTGTAAGCAGCAGGAGGGGCATGGAGCTGCTCAGTAGAGCGGCTTTTGGTACATTGGTTAGGTACTCGCTCTGCAAAGAGGTGCCTTGTCGGGGCGAGCAAGGTTACGTTTCAATGGCCATTAAAACAAACTAAAACCTCCTGATAGTGTTTTGTTGTACATGGAAATATATAGAAACGAGCACAGATGACATCTTTTTTCTCTTGTTATGTTTTATACATGAACTGGGCTGTTACTCCTGGCTGTTGCAGCCACTCTGGTGAGTATAAGCGCAACGCCATTTTTTCTGTATGTATTGAAACTACATGTTCCAGAATCCTTTGCATCTTCCTGTCTTAACAACTTCCTTTGCCGTGAAGAGAAAGGAAAAAGGGAGGGGGGAAAGTCCTCCGCAGCTGTGACAGGCTGCATGTCTCTGTCCAAGCCTGGGTCACAGAAAAACACAATAACACACACACACAGTTCAAGTAGCCTGCCCTACAAATGTTAAGTTTTATTCATGCTCTCTTTTCTGCCTTAAAGTGTAAAGCTTTTTGTCATTACGAACACAACAAACGCACCGAAAGGCAGAAATGCTGACCCTGTGATGAACATTCCCTGTTATTTCCTATCCTGATACATATGCTCACAGATCTTCTCGAAAATGCATTAAAATACAACTTTTTTCATCGTCTATGTATTCAACTGTATATAATCCCTCTTTGAATAATTCAACAAGTAAATTTATTTTTTCCACATGTTATCATCCAAAACTTTTGAGGTTATATATTTGACAGGGCACCATTAAAAAAAACAACCAAAAAAACCTTCAGAAATGGAGAACCTTTTACTGCATTTTTTAAGGAAAAAATGCAATTGTAACCAAATTTGATAAAGAAAAAAATGCTCTTGACGCATTTTGTTTTTTCTGTATTTGTTTGGATATTGCACATGATTATGTTTGGTATCAATGGAAAGACCAGACCAAACAGGGTGTAGGAAACTGGAGGTGCAGGGGTTCAAAGGTCGCTTGTATCTCCTACACTGGGGGGGTGGAGGAGCTTGGTAGCAAATGCCCCATCCCTGGATCTGCCAGTGTTCCAAAAGGTGTATCATGTGACTAGCTTAACCACTGGAGTCTATTTAAATAATAAAATCAATAAAATCAAACTTCTCTGTTATAACATATTGCTTTAATAAATGATGTAATAGCTACAAAAAAGCATTTATATTAACCATATTAAACGTTTTCTGTAAAAAAAAAATGAAAACTGCCTCAACTTTTTTCCAGGGTGGCATTCTCTTAAATGCTTTGGAATTGTTTTGGAAACACTGAGCTGTGTGGATTAGTCACATACATATGTCTCCTTCAAAAGGAAGAGTCATACCGTTGAGATGTCCGGTGTCTGCTCCATGTCAGTGCGTTATACATATCTCTCTCTATCCGCTGTCATTTTTATCTTTATCTCTCTCCAATCCATTTGCCTTTTCCATTTCTTTCCATGACCCCTAAACCAGAATTTAACATACAGCATAGTATTTCAAAGAAGATCAGAGGAATTCTCTGAAATAAACAGGCAATGGGTGGCTCCCACTTATGAGTCCTCTATCAAGCAGCTTAGTGAAGCAGATCACGTGAGACTGGTCCTGCCTTCTTTAATACTGTTTGTGTTCAGGTTCTATACTTATGGAAGATACAACAAAGCAAAATAATCTTTCATAGTGTAAAGCCTCAATCACTTCAACTTTAAGTCATAGACCTTTACAGTACTGATCACATTTATACTCCAAACAACTGGCTTTTTTAGGTGTAATAAGTGCAAGAGGTGCAGGAACATCAAAGATAATACACTTACTAAGTTTTTAAGGAACTTTGAATCAGAACATGAGAAAATCTGGTGAATTGACTATATAGCAAATGGTCAATGTATTTTGCCGAAATTGGAGTCGCCAAAGTCGTTATCAGACATCGGCAAAAACCACCGAAGTGTACCGATAACCACTGAATCAAACTGAATTGGCAATGGAAAAATCTGCTGAACTGCAAAAAAAAGGAAGACCTGGTTTTGGAGAAGTACAACGTTTAGTGACTAGAAGACACGATAGTCTTCTATGGAGCCATTGCTGCGAATTGCACTGTATTTTGCTGTCAATTCGCCAGTATTTGGTGAATTGACAGCTTAGGCTGGGGGCACACGAGCGCACTTAGTGCGCCTGTACTGGCGTACTTACCAGGCGTCTGGCGCAGCGTTCTAGTGCTGTAACAGGGCCGATCACACGCTTGTGCAAGCACACGAAATGCCTGTGCAACAAGCGTCCGCCCACAAACCCTCCCCGTCGATGCGGTAGAACGCGCGTCGACGGGGCTGCAAAGCGTGATCCTCAATAGGGGATAGCGCTTTGCAGCGCTGAGCACACCGAGTGCGCTCAGCAAGGTGAGCAGACGGCAGTTGAGTGGAAGGAACGTCCACTCTCGCGGACGTTCCTTCCACGCTCGTCTGCCCCCGGCCTTAGTGAATAGATAAATTGGCCCAAAATTGTACCAAACTGTGAAATTCACTGTCCGTTGCAATTTGGGGCCTATTCGGACCTTTGGTCACTCAGTTTTGTGATTGCTTTTCAATAAGCCCTTATGCATATTTTATTAATCATAGAGAAAGCACTATAGACTATTTTAAATTTATTTTGCAGATTCTGATTATTTTGTTCACCATTGTGCAGCATCCACTGGTAATATTATTCACATTTATAAGGGTTAGTTCATTGAGTTTATTTTCTTGCACACGGGTTTAAAAAGGAAAACTTCCGGCAATCTTCTCTCATATCTCATTTCCACAAATTTTTGAATATATGACTATTTAGTCACGCAACAAGAATATACACAATATTGCCAAAAGTATTCATTCACCTATCCAAATAATCAGCATCAGGTGTTCCAATCACTTCCATGGCCACAGGTATATATAAAATCAAGCACCTAGGCATGCAGACTGTTCTTACAAACATTTGTGAAAGAATGGGTCGCTCTCAGGAGCTCAGTGAATTCCAGCATGGAACTGTGATAGGATGCCACCTGTGCAACAAATCCAGTCGTGAAATTTCCTCGCTCCTAAATATTCCACAGTCAACGGTCAGCTGTACTATAAGAACATGGAAGTGTTTGGGAATGACAGCAACTCAGCCACGAAGTGGTAGGCCACGTAAACTGACAGAGCGAGGTCAGCAGATACTGAGGCACATAGTGCGAAGAGGTAGCCACCTTTCTGCAGAGTCAATCGCTACAGACCTCCAAACTTCATGTGGCCTTCAGATTAGCTCAAGAACAGTGCGCAGAGAGCTTCATGGAATGGGTTTCCATGGCCGAGCAGCTGCATCCAAGCCATACATCACCAAGTGAAATGCAAAGCATTGGATGCAGTGGTGTAAAGCACGCTGCCACTGGACTCTAGAGCAGTGGAGACGCTTTCTCTGGAGTGACAAATCGTGCTTCTCCATCTGGCAATCTGATGGACGAGTCTGGGTTTGGTGGTAGCCAGGAGAACAGTACTTGTCTGACTGCATTGTGCCAAGTGTAAAGTTTGGTGGAGGGGGGATTATGGTGTGGGGTTGTTTTTCAGGAGCTGGGCTTGGCCCCTTAGTTCCAGTGAAAGGAACTCTGAATGCTTCAGCATACCAAGACATTTTGGACAATTCCATGCTCCCAACTTTGTGGGAACAGTTTGGAGCTGGCCCCTTTCCTCTTCCAACATGACTGTGCACCGGTGCACAAAGCAAGGTCCATAAAGACATGGATGACAGAGTCTGGTGTGGATGAACTTGACTGGCCTGCACAGAGTCCTGACCTCAACCCGATAGAACACCTTTGGGATGAATTAGAGTGGAGACTGAGAGCCAGGCCTTCTCGTCCAACATCAGTGTGTGACCTCACAAAAGCACTTCTGGAAGAATGGTCAAAAAGTCCCATAAACACACTCCTAAACCTTATGGACAGCCTTCCCAGAAGAGTTGAAGCTGTTATAGCTGCAAAGGGTGGACCGACGTCATATTAAACTCTATGGATTAGGAATGGGATGTCACTTAAGTTCATATGCGAGTCATGGCGAATACTTTAGGCAATATAGTGTATGTGCTGAAATAACTCCAGGCACCTGTATAGGGGAACCACTCCAAAATGATTGAACCTACTGTATTAATATTCAAACAGTACATACCTGCGGATACGAAAACCACAAAAGGAAAAGGAGTGTAGGAATATTAAAACAACTTTTATTATTATTGAATATAAAATAATTCCCAAGAGAGATTTGCTAGAATCACCCAAAACGAAAACATACATTAAAAGGGTTCATTAAGGGATCAATAAAGCAAAAAACTTGCCACCAAATTGCACTGAACGGTAAATTTCACCATACGGTGCAATTTCGTGGCGGTTTGTCTATTCAGAAAACTCGGAATGCACCAAATACCAGTGAATTGACATCGAAATACATTGTAGTTCACCGCAGATCGCTGCAATTTGGCGATCTTCAGTGGCAACGAAATTGTCCCATAGAGAAGAAATGCTAATCTATTTAGAGAACGCCGAACTGCACCAAATGTCAGTGAAATGCCATGATTTTCAGTGATTCAGTTTGACAGATTTAACCTCTTAAGGCGGCGCAGGTGGCGCCCTTGAGGGGTGGTCTTCACCAGCGAGGGCGACAGGTGCCGTTGCACGGCACAGATTGTGGCCCACCCCGCAGCCGTTGTGCGGCAAGTATCATTGGCTGCAGAGGGGCGGCTTAAGTTTTGGCCATCCCCGTGCAGCCAATGACTTCTGTCTGCAAGTCGGCACGCGCAGTCTGTGAGGACATATATTGAAGACATAAAAAATATATATAATACGGTCAATACTTATGTTTGCAGAGAATCTGTTCTACTGAGTCTGTTCAAATCGGCCAAAATATTGAAAAAGGATTTTAGAGAGGAGACGAGGGCTCTCCAAATCATTGTTTAAACCGAGAATTCCAATGAGCTTTAGCAACCCCACTTGAGAGCCTCCTGGTTGACCAAAGTGTATCTAATAAAAAAGTAATTAGATGTATTGTGAGATATGATGCAGGCTGGGACACAGTCAAAAAGTGCTAAATAGATACTGGCCCCATTGAAATTTGATGCACAATTTTTTTTTGAGAAAGGATTTTACCAGGAAGGATACATTGAGATTTCTCTCGTTTTCAAGTATGTCCTGGGTGGCGAGTATGTACCGTTAGGTGTCTTGCCCAAGGACACTTACTGGAGAGGTTGCTCGGTGGGATCGAGCCCATGACTCCACAGGCTCTCTCCATGCAGAGAAGTGATGTTACCTCTACTCCACCCAGCCGGTGGCTGATGTATTGAAGGAAAAGACATCAAGAACAGCAAGACGTAGTAAAAATGTAAGAGATAGATTGGTGCATAGTCATTATACGGCACCATCTAAAACTAAACGTCCGATTTGGTGATCATGAAATATACGGGTACAAATAAGTGTGGCCAATGTGTAGCATCCAAGTTCATTCTAAGGAATTCCTAGAGGGTTACGGATTCTCAAAATGAGATCAGATATGAGATTGACTCATTTGTTAACTGCAATTTAGCAGGTGTGGTATATCTGGCTGACTGTGAATGTGGGAAAAAAATCATTATGGAACATGTACATTCCACAAAGAGGATGCAGGAAACTATTATTTACCGACACTTGGCTAGATTGCATGACAACAATGCAAATGTCCTGAGGTTTTGTGGTCTGGAAATAATGACTCCATCACCAAGAAAGAGGAATTTTGCCTTGAAATTAAGCCAGAGTAAATGGCGATGGATTTTCCTTGTGCAAACCCTTGCCCTTGATTGATTGGAGTACATGAACAACCTTCATTCATTTATATGAGGTAGATTATGTTACACATTTTTAGTTATTTTTTGTAGTTTGTTTCCCTTGTACATAGTTAACTGTGGTACCCTCTAATTTGGGTAATTCAGAGCATATTGGGAATTCATGTGGACATTTAATATAAAGGAAGATTATACGTGAGAAGTTTATGCAGCTTTGCACTTATTGAAGTACTATTCATTGTCAAACCAATATTTCTGTGATGAACACAATACTAATGCGAGACTATGATAGGTCAAAGCAGCCAACAATATAAGTCTTGTCCAGGACCCAGTTATTTAATAGTTCATTGATTTATTATCAGAGTTCTGTCTTCTATGCATGGGCGAAATAATATAATATTACTCTCGGCCTTATGGTTACAGTCTCCACCTTGACTGCAACATTGTTTCTGAGGACGTTTGAAATTCAAACATTTTCGGGATAGGAACCAGAATATTGCGTGAATATATAATGAACATAAACTCTGATAGTCCTTATATCCTAAGGCAGTACCTGTAGCCTCTACAGATATCCCGACCAAAGTCAAGACTGTACAGACTTGTTTTACTTATAAAATACAAGTATTAACAAATGAAAACCCCGGAAGACAGCTTATTTAGACCCGTCATTGACATTTTGACGATAATCAATACATCTTAACCCCGTAAGGACCAAATATGTAACTGTTACGTCATAAATGTATTGACTTTAAAGACCCTTGGTCCTGAAGGGGTTAAACCTTTTGTGTTTGTAAAGGATGGACGGTAGTAATAAATTTAACTGCTGTGAGTCAATGATATATGAGTGGTCGAGATAGACCAGGTGGTAATTCATTGAATGAATTGGCTGAGAGCTACAAGACGGGATTGGAAAAAAGAGGTCATGTGGAACACTTGAGACATGATTGGCCGGCCAGTATTTCAGCACACCTTATATCTTAGCCCACCCCTCGAGAGACTACTGAGTGGTGATTGGTGTAAGGAGTTGATTCCGGGGTAGAAGGTTTGAGCTCAATGTGCAATGATAAAACAGAAATGCAGTTATATAAACAAGAGGGTTTCTTAGTGTCAGGAATATAACATAAAGGCAGTAAACAAATATCGGGACCCTGGGTAAGACTGAGAGGAAGGGAAGACAATGAATAAATAATAAACAGTAATGAGATTAACTGAAGACAAGATAGGAGAAGGGTAGTCAAAAGACAATACTGATAAAACAAAATAGATAAAAAGATCTAGGGTAATATTCCCACCCACCAAAGTGTTAGCATGTAAAATAAACGCACACGAGCTTTTTATACACACACCCAATTTGAACTCATATTGGCTGCATTGTTTTTTATTCTCCAAGTGTGAGTAATAAATGCTTTTTACCTTACGACTGCTGTTATCTATTGCGGCATTCCTCCTAATTGTGTACTACCATCTGGTGGGTTCAGGTGGATTATATCAAGCAGTTCTATGGGACATATGATGGTATGTTTCGTGTGCATTTATTTTACACGCTAACACTTTGGTGTGTGGGACTATTACCCTAGATCTTTTTTTCTAAAAGACAATACTGAACTATACTGAGCAATAATAAGGACAGAGGAACAATATAAGAATGGTACAAGGAGTATATGGATATACAGGAAACAGGAGAGAAACAAACAGAATACTGGTATGGAAGGAGATGAATAGGAAGAAACAGGAGTCTGAGCAGGGCTAAGCCAGGTATGGAGGGAGGTATGGCAGAGGATGCTGAGAGTAATAGTAGTGAGTATAATGTTAGAGGGTAAACTGTAAAATAGAGAGATGCAAGCAGGGCCGGATTAACATAGGGGCAGATGGAGCAGCAGCTCCAGGCCCATGCCTCAGAATAGGCCCAGAGAAAGGACAATTATGTCTGCATTTGGACCCATGTATCTCCAACTCCATAGCAGCTACAGGGTCAAATGAGATATCACTGGAAAGGCCAGAGCATGGCCTTTCCAAAGATACCAAACATGACCAGGTTTTCAGTAAAAACATTAATTAATATTTACTTTTTCTGTTTCTTTCCAACAGTAATATTTTTCACTTTTCAATTATAAAGTAAACAATGATGCTGCACTAACTAACCATCACAATTCTCACGTCACCAACAAGTGTGGAGATGATGGGTGATGGTACAATCCATTGTTACGAATTGTTACATCAAAAACCTAAACTGCCACACTGCAGCGAAGAACACTGCGGGAACTTTGCACCCCTGCGTCACTAATCTTTACACCTCACAAGGTCAAGTGAGGTGTCATTGGACAGGACAGAGTCTGGCCTTTGCATTAATACCAAACCTGACCATGTAAAATCTAAAAGAAAAGAGAACTTTTTTTATTTATTTATTTTTAGTTCCAAAGTGATGGCATTGTCCATTTGTCACGTATAAAATGAGCAACACCACTGCCATTACTCACCTTCTCATTTCCCATGCTGGGAGCAAGGTCAGTGTTTTATAAATAGTCATATTATTCGTAAAAAAACATGTTCCAAAACACAAGGGAAATATTTCCTTTTTTTTTCTTTTTTTTGGTTAAAATGTTATATTTTCTCAGAAAAATGCAGTAACAGGTTCCCATTTCACATTTTTTAACAAGAATGTCCTATAGAATATATAACCACAAAGGTCTGGATGATAAAATGGGAAAAAAAATTACACTCTTTAAATGATTGAAATCTGAATGAAAAATTTATCACACAGTATCAGCTGGTTAGATATACCCGTATCCGCACTATTAAATAACCAAAAATATGTTTTCATTTCACTAAATCCCCAAAAAAGCCCACCAAAATCTTCAGCTCCAGGCCCATAGAGATCTTAATCCGGGCCTGGATGCAAGCTGTGTAAGGTATCTAGGGAATAGACTGAAAATAGAGACAGGGGGTCTTTGGCAGATAGAGGATCTTTTGCAGGCAGATGACACTTCGAAAGCAGAGGGTTCTTGGTAGGCAAAGAGCCCTTGGTAGGCAAAAGGCTCCTGGTAGGCAAAGGGTTCTTGGAAGGCAAAGGGTTCTTGGTGGGCAGAGAGTTCTTGGTAAGCAGAGGGTTCTTGGAAGGCAAAGGGCTCCTGGTAGGCAAAGGGTTCTTGGAAGGCAGACTGTAGACAGTTATGGAGGAATCAGGATACAACAAAGTCCAGACAGGTAATAGGAACTGGAGGCTGCTTCTTACTAGTGGGGAGTTCACTAGTTCAATGCAGAAGCATTGAAGGAGAGGCGCGGTCCACTTTTGTGGAGGAGAAATCAGGAGGTGTTAGTCAGCACCTGTTTACTGGATCAATATGGCTTAGGAGGGGTTCTACTAGTCTCATTACAAGAAGCCAGCCTGCTTTTAGATTTCTTGTGGCGCCGGCAGCTAGGCACCTGAAATTGGTCAGAATCAACCCCCCCGGCGGATTTGATTTCCCATTTAACCAGGAGAGACACGGTGACGGATCAGTTTCAATTTAGCTCCCGATGAAGCTGACATGCGGTCGGCGAGACACGTTTCGAGCAGCTATTGTATAGAATTTATGTGTGTTCAATCTTGCAGCAGGGAAAGAATAGAAATCTCCAATAATAGGGTTAGCAATACATAGATTGATAGTCACACTAACGTTTAAGTGATTATATCAAGGGAGCCAAGCCAAATCTATGTTGAAACTGGAGCATGATTGGATGAATGAATCCTCTGAAAGGGGGCCAACATGCGTGTCTAGTAGGGATGAGCTGTTCGGGTTCGGACGGTTCGGGGTTCGACCCAAACTTAGCCTGTTCGAGCAGATTGCGTACCCCGAACATTTCCGGGTGTTCGCTGCATGTTCGACCACAATGGACCACAATGCATTTTCCCACTGCCTAAAGCTCGTAATTGGCTACAGCCTTGACCTGACCACAGGTCTGGTGCAAGACTGGTTGAACACTATGCCAATCACCGCTCAGAGTCCTGATTGGGCAAATTTTGCCCAATCATGGGCTCACAGAGCTAAGTCCCGCAGCACACTATATAAGGTTTCAACGCAGCGCTTTCTGCACGCATTTCAGAGGAGATTTCAAAGAAGATAGTTGTGTGTGTTGTTACTGCTGGTCTGCCACGCTACTGGGGGGGTCTCATTTCGACCAAATATCAGGAAATTTAGGTGATGTGTGTCTTGTCACTGTGCCAGCAAGTTTTTTTGGGGTTTACAACTTTATTTAAAACATTTGTGAATTGAGGTGATTTTCTGGGTCTTGTCACACTGTGCCAGCAAGTCTTTTTGGGTCTCATTTATACCAAATATCAGGGAATTTAGGTGATGTGTGTCTTGTCACTGTGCCAGCAAGTTTTTTTGGGGTTTACAACTTTATTTAAAACATTTGTGAATTGAGGTGATTTTCTGGGTCTTGTCACACTGTGCCAGCAAGTCTTTTTGGGTCTCATTTATACCAAATATCAGGGAATTTAGGTGATGTGTGTCTTGTCACTGTGCCAGCAAGTTTTTTTGGGGTTTACAACTTTATTTAAAACATTTGTGAATTAAGGTGATCTTCTGGGTCTTGTCACCACTCACCACTGTGCCAGCAAGTCTTTTTGGGTGTCATTTTTACCAAATATCAGGGAATTTAGGTGATGTGTGTCTTGTCACTGTGCCAGCAATTTTTTTGGGGTTTACAACTTTCTTTAAAACATTTGTGAATTGAGGTGATCTTCTGGGTCTCGTCACACAGCCAGCAATTATTTTTGGGGCTCACTAATTTCTTTAAAACACTTGTGAATTAAGGTGATCTGTGTCTCGTCATACAAACAGTACCACGCTGTATTTTGGGGCTCACTAATTTCTTTAAAACACTGGGAATTAAGGTGATCTGTGTCTCGTCATACAAAAAGTACCACGCTGTATTTTGGGGCTCACTAATTCTTTAAAACACTTGGGAATTAAGGTGATCTGTGTCTCGTCATACAAAAAGTACCACGCTGTATTTTGGGGCTCACTAATTTCTTTAAAACACTGGGAATTAAGGTGATCTGTGTCTCGTCATACAAAAAGTACCACGCTGTATTTTGGGGCTCACTAATTTCTTTAAAACACTTGGGAATTAAGGTGATCTGTGCCTCGTCATACAAAAAGTACCACGCTGTATTTTGGGGCTCACTAATTTCTTTAAAACACTTGGGAATTAAGGTGATCTGTGTCTCGTCATACAAAAAGTACCACGCTGTATTTTGGGGCTCACTAATTTCTTTAAAACACTTGGGAATTAAGGTGATCTGTGTCTCGTCATACAAAAAGTACCACGCTGTATTTTGGGGCTCACTAATTTCTTTAAAACACTTGGGAATTAAGGTGATCTGTGTCTCGTCATGCAAACAGTACCACGCTGTATTTTGGGGCTCACTAATTTCTGTAAAACACTTGGGAATTAAGGTGATCTGTGTCTCGTCATACAAACAGTACCACGCTGTATTTTGGGGCTCACTAATTTCTTTAAAACACTTGGGAATTAAGGTGATCTGTGTCTCGTCATACAAACAGTACCACGTTGTATTTTGGGGCTCAGTAATTTCTTTAAAACACTTGAGAATTAAGGTGATCTGTGTCTCGTCATACAAACAGTACCACGCTGTATTTTGGGGCTCACTAATTTCTTTAAAACACTTGGGAATTAAGGTGATCTTTGTCTCGTCATACATACAGTACCACGCTGTATTTTGGGGCTCACTAATTTCTTTAAAACATTTGTGAATTAAGGTGATCTGTCTCTTGTCACTGGCTGCCAGCTATCAGTGTGTCTCACTGAGTTATACCAGAGTTATTTAAATCTTTATACCAGAGTTGAATCAGAGTTCTGTATATATTAATCTATATATCACTCACCATGTCTGAAAGAGCAAAAAGGACAGGCAGACGCTCCCAGCCACAGATAAGAGGGCAAGCAGCCCCTGTGTCGGGAGGCTGTGTCTCTGGTCGTGGTGGACATGGTGCATCCACTGCAGGGGCACGCTTGTCCTTTCTAACTGGTGCTGGTCGTCTTAAGCAGCAGCAACATACAGAGGACTTGGTGGATTGGCTAACCAGGCCATCCTCATCCTCCGAGTCCTCTGCCAGCCAGGCTTCTAGTGCTTTACAGTCCACCTCAACTGCCAAAGCATCTAATGCAGCCTCCATGTCCACAGCTACTCCTGCCATAGCCTCGCTATCACACACGGAGGAGTCAGCTGAATTGTTTGACTACAATGAGAGTGACATGCTGCTTGAAGATGCGCAGCAAGTACAGTGCTCTGATTCAATCTCTGAGGTTGAGCAAGGGAGTATAATCAACCTAGAGGAAGGGGGTGCCAGTGATGACACACAAATAACTGGCACTCATGTTGCCCCAGCAGCTGCAGCATACTGCCAAGATGGCTCCAGTGACGAGGAGATAGGGGGTGAAGATGACATTGATGATGATGAGGTCACTGACTCCACCTGGGTGCCAGATCGAACTGAGGAATCAAGTGAGGAGGAGGGGGAGGAGGAGGAGGCACAGCATACACGAGGCACAACATCCTCTGTGACCAACCGTAGCACTAGCCAGTCCAAGGCATCACATGTCAGAGCTGCTCCGGTGCAGAGCGCTGTTGTCTCAAAGAACACATGCAGGAACTCTGCTGTCTGGGAGTTCTTTAAGAACTGTGCAGCAGACCCCACCGTTGCTATTTGTAATCTATGTCAGAGGAGGCTGAAGCGTGGGTAAACACCGGACACTTGGGTACCACGTGCTTGAGGCGACATATGAACAAGTGCCACACATCCCGTTGGGGCAAAACTTTGCATAGGTCCTCCTCCTCCTCATCTGTCTCTACCCACACTGTATGTCCTGCCATGCAATTGCCTACAACCTCCACCGACAGGGATGATACTACAGTAATGGATGTACCAGCAGGTCCTTCCTCACAATGTGACATCATCCCAGTAGCCGAAGATTTACGCAGTCAGATTACATTGCCGCAGCTGCTGCAGCGAAAGAAAAAATATAGTCCCAACCATCCCGAAGCACACGTCTAAATGCCAGCTTAGCAAAATTACTCGCATTGCAGCTGCTGCCTTTCCAGCTGGTGGACTCTGCTCCCTTCCGTGAATTTGCTGAATGCACTGTACCACAGTGGCAGGTTCCAAAACGCCATTACTTTTCACGCAAGGCCATTCCAGCACTTTACCAGCACCTGGAAGACAATGTTATCCAGGCATTGGGAAAGGCAGTCAGCAGCAAGGTGCATGTGACTTTAGACACGTGGTCCAGCAAGCATGGACAGGGTCATTACATTTCCTTCATGGCACACTGGGTAACTCTGATTGCAGCTGGGAGGGATCCAAGATGGGTCTCTGTGCTGGAGCTTGTTCATCCACCACGCCTCCAGAAAGCTGCTTGTATGAGGTCTGTCTGCTCCACCACCACCACCTCTTCCTCCTCCTCCTCCTCCTTCTCTGTCTCTGGCGAAGTGGCAGTTAAACCGACGCCTGACAGAGTGTACGCAATGGCTCAAGCAAAAAGATGCTATACTGTGCTTGAGCTGGTTTGTTTAGGGGACAGGAGCCTCACCGGGTCAGAAATTTTGTCAGCTCTGCAGGGGCAGGTGCAGAGATGGTTCACACCACGCCAGCTTGAGCTGGGAATGATCGTCTGCGATAATGGCAGCAACCTTCTCTCCGCCCTACGCAAGGGTAAATTGACGCATGTACCATGCCTAGCACACGTCCTAAATCTGGTGGTACAGCGTTTCCTAACCAAGTACCCAGGGCTGCCAGAGCTTCTCATCCAGGCCAGAAAAGTCTGCAGCCACTTCAGATGGTCATTCCCAGCAAGCGTTCGCCTGGCAGAAATTCAAAGAGAATTCCACCTTCCCACAAACCGTCTGATCTGTGACATGCCCACCAGGTGGAACTCGACATTAGCAATGCTGCAGCGTCTGCACAAGCAGCAGAGGGCCATCAACGAGTACCTGTGTGAGTATGGCACAAGGACAGGTTCAGGTCAACTTGTTTTTTCCCCCCCCACAGTGGCTGATGATCAAGGATGCATGTACTGTACTGTCACCATTTGAGGAGGCAACGAGGATGGTGAGCAGGGACAGTGCATGCATCATTGACACAATTCCTTTAGTGTTCCTGCTGGAGCACACTCTGCGGGGAATTATAGATGTGGCTCTAGAGGCAGAGCAGCGGGAGGAAGAGGAGACCTTCCCTAGCTCTCAGGGCCCAAAGTCTTTCCGCAGACAGCATTCCAGCGGGTCCTACTCAGATCAGACAGGAGGAGGATGAGGAGGAGGAGGACTATTTAAGTAGTGGGGCATTGAAGGTAGGGATTCCTCAAGGCAGGGTTTTGTGTGCCCAGAAACAGAAGGGCTTGTCCGTGGCTGGGAGGAGGAAGTGCACGATACGGTCATCCTCATTGACCAGGAAGACTCGGCAGCTAATGCCACCTCCAACCTATGCTGCATGGGCTCCCTAATGATGCAAAGCCTGCTAAAGGACCCCAGGGTTCGTGCTATCAAGGAGAGGGATCATTACTGGTTGGCAACCCTTCTTGATCCACGATACAAGGGGAAAGTTACAGAGCTCATCCTGCCCACACAGAGGGAGCACAGGATGACAAAACTTGAGGACGCTCTAAAGCGAAACTTGTGTAACACCTTTCCAGGCACTGTTAGATTACCAAGTGCTGACACACGTGCTTCTGAGGCTGCAGGTGATCAGAGGAATAGCGGTGAAGGCCAGGGCCGCTTGACTGATGCATTTTTAAATTTTTTTAGTCCTCGACGCCCAGGGACGTCAAATGTAGGCACCTATTGCCAGCGTCTTCACCATATGGTGCAGGACTACCTAGGGGCAAGGGCAGACCTGGATACCTTTCCAGCAGATGATCCACTGGCTTGGGTGTTGAGATTGGATCACTGGCCAGAACTTAGCCAATATCCTATGCAGCTACTAGGTTGCCCTTCATCTAGCGTGCTTTCCGGAAGGACGTTCAGTGCCGCTGGAGGTTTTGTCACAGACAAAAGAGTGCGTCTGTCCACCGACTCTGTAGACCGGCTGACATTTATAAAAATGAATCAGTCCTGGATCAGCAGCTATCAATCCCCTGATGCTGAAGTAATGGAATAGATAGGGGATGTCCTCTTCTGCATTCACAAAACCTCCAGCACTGAACTCTTCCACAATACCACAAAAGGGTTACGTTGTGAAGGCACTTGCTGCCATGAAAGGCACAATATCTGGCTGCACTGACGCCCATTAAAAAAAACAAAAAAACTTTTCAATATAGGAGCACATGGTCCACCCCTGCATTCTTCCACAATACCACAGAGGGGTTACTGTATGATGATACTTGATGGCCTGGCATTAAAGGCACAATATCTGGGTGCACTGACGCCCATTAACAGATAAAAAAAACACTTTTCAATATAGGACCACATGGTCCACCCCTGCACTCTTCCACAATACTCTACAGAGGGGTTACTGTATGATGATACTTGATGGCCTGGCATTAAAGGCACAATATCTGGGTGAAATTATAGATAGAACCATTGTAGCGCATCAAAAATAGATTTAAAGGTAGACATCAACAAAGAGGTATATCAAACATGTCACGGAATGGCCCAGGACCCTCAGCCAGGGACAGTCCTTTGTGACATTTGGGTCCCCTAGACTCCTAGGTGCCGTTGCACCAGCAGCACACCTTGTTTTATTTTATTAGATGTGGTTTCATTGTGTGATGTAATAAAAGTGTCCCCGTATGTGTATTGTGAAACGTATGTTAAAACCCCCCATTGTATGCTTTGCTCGCCATTTCCCAGTGCCTCGTGGATCCGGTCGAATTGATCGGATCGTAAAATGGCCGATTCGGACCATCCGGTCGAATCGAAAAATGGCCGATTCGAACCATCCGGTTACGAATCGGCAGCCCCCCTGATTCGGAACACCCAATACGAATCGGGGCCCAGGTACCCTTTCCCAGCGAGGGCCAATGAGACTCATGGGGGCGGGCAGGGATTACTATTGGTCTCTTACTGTACGAATGTTTATAAATATATGTGATCTCCCAGTAAAAGTTAGTTCATCTAGTGCATACAGCTCCGCCTGGTGTCTTTTATTGCCGCCCGTCCTATTGAGATCCCGCGCGGTCTCAAGGTACGTTCCGAACGAGGTACGATCCGGCTATCCTGTGTCTGCATCTCGGATCAGAACAGAGGTGCATCATACGTGCTTCGATCAACGATCGACCACGCATCGATTCCGCTACCCTGGGCCTGAGTTCCGACTCGAAGTAGCGGCGCGTGTCACGTGCATCGACCAACCGAAGGATCGACCGCGCTTCGACTCCGCTATCCGATCCGAAGCGGCGGCTCGTCTCCCGCGCCTCGGTATATCGAGCGCTACCCGATCGAAGGAAATCCGAAACGTTTCCCATCCGAACGGCTCAACGGACGAAACGTTTCCCATCCGAACGGCTGCTCCACAGACGATCCGATCTCCACCAAGGTCAGAAGATCAGCTGCTCGAGACGCTGAGTGCCGTGTCACTCGGTGGTCGGGCTGATCTCCCGCAGGGGTCCCTCTCCACAGCCCGCTAACCCTTCCCCGGGGTCACTCCAGGCCGCACGAGACGCCGAGTGCCGTGCCACTCGGTAGTCGGGCCGGCGGTAAGCGCAGTGGGAGGAGCAGATAGGAGCACACCCGCAGGCGGACAACACCCATTCCGTCACAAAACATAAAGTGCTTCAGTCTTAAGGAGACAAATATTCAATCAATGTACACATATAAAAGTGCAATGTGCCATAGAACATAGTAAAGTGCAACAATATATAAAATTCCAGCAGTGCGATGGGTATGAGAGAGTCTATAAAGTGCAACAGTGTCCGAATGTGCAAAATGTGCAAATTCAATAATATCCAATACAACAGTATGAATACCAGTGGGGAAAATCCCTTAAAATTTACTTCTCTTTATGTTCAAGCGATGCACAAATATAGTCCTCCTTTCTTGGTCTGTGTATCTCTTGCTGTCTCTCAATAGTGGAGAGGATAGCCAGAAAGGAGAAAAAAGTGAGAGAAAGGAAAAAAAAAAAAAAATTTGGAGGGGAGAGAAAAAATGAAGAAATAATCGTGCAGAAAATCCCAATTAAATATGGCAAATAAATCACTCGTAGGAATATGGAAACTCACATTTATAAGAGCCCAAAGAATCCCTGGCTCTAGGTTTAGGAGCTTCCAGCCACATAGAGGGTGGCGTATCCCTTCTTAAATCTTCAACTCTGGTTGCGATGACTACAATAAGATAATAGACAGCGCTCCCATAGTATATTACCGTATTATGATAAAAAAGAGGTGATAATGTATTGAACTCACCAGATATGGAGCCTCTTCCACACAGGCTCACTCAATACAGCGTCAGGTACACTATGGTGGATACCCAGAACCTCTTCTCAACCGTCTGAGGGCCAGATATCAGGAGCTTCCAAGCGGTGGCAAGTATATATCCAAGGAGAGTAGTCAATAGAATATAAACCATATAAAATTTATTAAAAAATTAATTGCATATTAAAAAATGGACAGATGCGTTACCGAGACGCGTTTCGGCATTAACAGCCTTCCTCAGTCGGTATATTTAGGTGCACTATTGTCCAAAAAATCTCCAAAAAAGAGATTTTTGGAGATTGGAGATTTTTTGGACCATAGTGCACCTAAATATACCGATTTTATCAATCATTTATTATAGGAGAATGCTACCTAGACAATTTTAGTAATAAACCTATTGAGGTTCTTTTCCAGACAACTGCATACTTACAGAGTTATTCAGAGAGAGCTGATCTGGCCCCAAAATGTCACTGAACAGTGAATTTCCCCATCCAGTGACATTTCCTGGCCATTCGGCTATTCAGAGATCAGGCAGTTTGGCAAATTTTGGTGAACTGCCAGCAAGTCTGGTGCCTGTTTGACGACAGTGAAATTCCCCATAGAGCAGCAGTTTTCCATGAAATAAAAATAAAATATATACATTCCTATGTGTGAGGATGTCAGTGGGCCAGTTAACCATCTAGCTGCCATGTAGAGAAAAGGGGATCCTAAGGATCCCCCTATCTCCCGATCCATGGCAGCTAGATGGTCATGTTTGACATCATTTGAAAGGCCTGATCATGGCCTTTCCAATGATACCAAACATGACCAGGTTTGGTTTTAAAAAAAAATAATAACAAAAATTAAATAAAAGAAAAAAAAAATTAAAAAAAGGTTTTTTTTGTCTGGGGGGGGGTTTAATTAAATAGGACCTAGGCTGTCATCTCAAAATAATTAGCACAAAATGGTCAGAATGAGCACATAGGTGAATTGGCTCAGCAGTGAAGGGGTTAAAATGCAAACACATGTAAAAATTGGGTATTTCTAGTCTCGGGACAAAATTTTGAACCTATCTAGCCAGGGTCTTTTTTGGTGGTTGTAGATTTTGGGGATTAAATTACGAAAACGTGTGTTTTTACCATTTTTTCATCATACTTCATATTTTTTTTTATAGTAAATTATTCGATATGATGGAAATAATTGTATTTCTAGAAAGTCCATTTAATGGCGGGAAAAAGGGTGTATAATATGTGTGGGTTGAATAAACGAGTAAGAGGAAAATTTGACCTAAACACTAACAGCGCAGAAACGTAAAAACAGCAGCGGTCACTAAAGGACGGATTTGTGTAAAACCGCCCGGTCACTAAGGGGTTAAAGGGACAGTGAGTTTTCCATGAAATAAGGGTTAAAAATAAAAATAAAAATTCAAATATCGTGCCTAGGAGGTCCCCATAACCTGCCCGTGAAGTGGCGGATTTCTAGGATGTATAGAAATATGTAAAAACCAAAAAATGACATTTCAAATGACGGTAAATGCTTTTCCTTTAATCTATCCATAAACAACTGCTTGGGGCGGCAGTCTGTATGAAAAGAGGAGACATTTTCATACACGCAGAAAAAGTTTACTGATTTTTTGGCGGTGAAAAGCAGGAGAATGATTGGAGAATGGAAAATTCTAGACCAAATAGCCGATTTGGAAAGTGAGATAAATGGGAGAATTTTTCTGGTTTGGCTATTTTGACCTAGAATTTTCTCTTCAGTCATTCTCCTGAGTTTCACCTTTCTCTGAATAACCCTGTCAGGGTTATTCAGAGAGCGGTGAAGAGCAGGAGAATGACTGGAGAATGGAAAATTCTAGGTCAAAATAGCCAAACCAGAAAAATTCTCCCATTAAGGCTGCTGTCAGACGAGCGTAGTGTTCACGTCCGTGATTGCGCCTAAAAGTACGTCCGTGATAGCATGAAAGAAAGTCCATTGGAGCCTGACACACGAAGTACGTCCGCACTGAACTGCGGACGCATGACGGACGCTGCAAACGGACGCAGGTTAGGCAAGAACGTAATACTGCTAGAACGGACGTGCGGAGTGCGCCACGTCCACAACGTCTGCATAGCTTTGTGTGTGAGTGATGGAGCGAGGTCAGACGGACTGCATTTATACTTTCAGCATTTTTGACGGACAGAATGTTTTTTCATTGTAATTTATTTTTCCCTCCTACATCTGTCAAAAATAACTTCAGTGAAAAAAACGGACTGTGTTGCCACTACTGCGTCATCCGTACTGACGATGTCCGTACTGCACGGACGTACAGTCCGTAGAAATCACGTTCGCGAATTTTTAACGTGCGTTTAGGCGCACTTAATCACGGCCGCACTAGCAGCAAATGACGGGCAATGACGGCCAATATACGAAGTACGGTCGCACAAAAGTCCGGCTGTGCAACGCAAGTGGAAAATGAACGCATTTTTTCGAGAACGCAGAACCGCTAGTACGGACGTATAGAGTGCGCTGCGTCCACTAGCAGTGTGTGTGCGTGATTTGGAGACGTCAGACCCTGCTCATGTCCGGCCAACATAACGTCCAGAAACCCAAAGTTTCCTGGTTTGGATCCGTAAAAAGTCACGCACAAAAATGCGCATCCTATGACCGTTTTCGCGCATTCCGTGAAAAAATACGGCAATGTGTTCGGACGCACTTGTTGACGTAAATGCGTTAGTTTGACCCTAGCCTTATCTCACTTTCTAAATCGGCTATTTGGTCCAGATTGTTCTCTTTTCCTGCCATTCTCCTGGTCTTCACCTTTCTCTGAACAACCCTCAGAGAGAGGTGAAAGCCAGGAGAACTGGCAAGAGAAGAGAACAATCTAGACCAAATAGCCGATTTGGAAAGTGAGATAAATGGAGAATTTTTCTGGTTTGGCTATTTTGACCTAGAATTTTCCATTCTCCAGTCATTCTCCTGAGTTTCACCTTTCTCTGAATAACCCTGTCAGGGTTATTCAGAGAGCGGTGAAGAGCAGGAGAATGACTGGAGAATGGAAAATTCTAGGTCAAAATAGCCAAACCAGAAAAATTCTCCCATTTAGGCTAGGGTCAGACTAGCAAATTTTTAACGTGCGTTTAGGCACACTTAATCAAGGCCGCACTAGCAGCAAATGACGGCCAATATACAAAGTACGGTCGCACGAAAGTCCGGCTGCGCAATGCAAATGGAAAATTAACGCATTTTTTCGAGAACGCAGAACCATTAGTACAGACGTACAGAGTGCATTGCGTCCACTAGCGGCGTGTGTGCTTGATTTGGAGACATCAGACCCTGCTCATGTCTGGCCAACATAACGTCCAGACACCCAAAGTTTCCTGGTTTGGATCCGTAAAAAATCACGCACAAAAATGCACATCGTATGACCGTTTTCACGCATTCCGTGAAAAAATACGGCAATGCGTTCGGACGCACTTTCGGTCACTGTGAAAAATGCGTTAGTCTGACCCTAGCCTTATCTCACTTTCCAAATCGGCTATTTGGTCCAGATTGTTCTCTTTTCCTGCCATTCTCCTGGTTTTCACCTTTCTCTGAACAACCCTGAGAGAGAGGTGAAAGCCAGGAGAACTGGCAGGAGAAGAGAACAATCTAGACCAAATAGCCAATTTGGAAAGTGAGTTAAATGGGAGAATTTTTCTGGTTT
Organism: Leptobrachium leishanense; assembly: GCA_009667805.1. Classification (NCBI taxonomy): domain Eukaryota; kingdom Metazoa; phylum Chordata; class Amphibia; order Anura; family Megophryidae; genus Leptobrachium; species Leptobrachium leishanense. The sequence goes on along the minus strand of CM019070.1, from coordinate 59,061,734 downwards.
GGCTATTTTGACCTAGAATTTTCACTTCTCCAGTTATTCTCCTGCTTTTCACCGCTCTCTGAATAACCCTGTGAATGTTTAATCCCGAGGTGAAAAATAACATTGCTTTAGATGTTATTTTGAATTTTTTTCAAACACCAATTAAATGCAGCATATTAGGATGTTTTAGGAGGGAAATTAATTCTCAAATCTCAATCAGAAGCAGACACCACCCCACCCCCTCAGTATAGTGTACAATGTATCAAATTGATTACCAGACTAAAAACACCTGGTGTTATGCCCGTTTGTGAACAGAGGTCATTTAGAGTTGATAATCTTTCCACGTACACATTAAGTTTTAATTCAATAACAGCATATCAGAGGAGCATTTAGTAGAGAAATGAACACTTCTCACAAGCACAGGTGTTGTTTGATACATGTTCAGGAGACACCTCCAGACACCCTCAGTCTACAGACACTGTATCAAATTCATGAGACCAGACTAATTAAAAGCACATGTTATTTCCATACACTAATTAACACCTGTTGTTAACGGCATTTGAGAACACAGGTCATTTAGAGGTGAGAATCTTTGCAGGTAGATATTATTTTTTAATTCAATATCTAATAAACCGTTGCTTATAATATTCTACAGTAAAGAGTCTCTTTATTTCTAGATTTTTTAGTATTTTTTTAAGCATTTTCTATACTTTTTTCAAAATTTCTTTTTTTTTTCGAACTCGAACCGAACACACCCAAAAAGTTCGAAGTGCGCGAACTTTCAAACTGCCAAGGTTCGGGCCGAACTCCGAACCGTCCAAACCCGAACAGCTCATCCCTAGTCTCCATAACCTGCCCGTGAAGTTGCGGATTTGTAGGATGTATAGAAACATTTAAAAACAAAAAAATTACGTTTCAAATGACGTAAAACGTAAAATGGTAAACGGTTTTCCCTTAATCTATTCATAAACAACTGCTTGGGGCGGCAGTCTGTATTAAAAGAAGAGACCTTTTAGGACACGCAGGACAAGCTTAGTGATTTTTTGGCTAAATTATGATGAAACTTATGCAGGCTTTGGATGAAAGTAACAATAGGTGCTTTAAAATTGGGTCTTTAGTGCCGGCAACAGTGCCGTAACACCGTAACCCATCTGTGGCATTGTGGAAGAGTGCAGGGTTGGACCCTGCAGTCCAAAATATTAAAATGATATAAATCTGGAAATATAGGCGTCAGTGTCAGTGCAGCCAAATATTGTGCTTTTGGTGGCAACAAGTGCCTTCACACCGTAACCCTTTTGTGGTATTGTGGAAGAGTGCAGGGTTGGACCCTGCGGTCCAATATTAAAATGATATGAATCTGGTAATATAGGTGTCAGTGGCAGTGCACCCAAATATTGTGCTTTTGGTGGCAGCAAGTGCCTTCACACCGTTACCCTTTTGTGGTATTGTGGAAGAGTACAGGGTCGGACCCTGCGGTTCAAAAAATTTAAATGATATTAATCTGGCACAGGCATCAGTGCACCCAAATAATGTGCCTTTCATGGCAGCAAGTGCCTTCACACCGTAACCCTTTTGTGGTATTGTGGAAGAGTGCAGGGTTGGACCCTGCAGTTCAAAAAATTGAAATGATATAAATCTGGTAATGGCGTCAGTGCACCCAAATAATGTGCCTTTCATGGCAGCAAGTGCCTTCACACCGTAACCCTTTTGTGGTATTGTGGAAGAGTGCAGGGTTGGAGGTTTTGTGAATGCAGAAGAGATCCCCTATCTATTCCGTTACGTCCGCATCAGGGGATTGATAGTTGCTGATCCAGGACTGATTCGTTTTTATAAAAGTCAGCCGGTCTACAGAGTCGATGAACAGACGCACTCTTTTGTCTGTGACAAAACCTCCAGCGGCGCTCAACGTCATTTCAGAAAGCATGCTGGATGAAGGGCAACCTAGTAGCTGCATAGCTTTTTGGCTAAGTTCTGGCCAGTGATCCAATCTCAACACCCAGTAAGCAAGTGGATCATCTGCTGGAAAGGTATCCAAGTCTGCCCTTGCCCCTAGGTAGTCCTGCACCATACGGTGAAGACGCTGGCAATGGGTGCCTACATTTGACGTCCCTAGGCTTCGTGGACTAAACAAATTTAAAAAGGCATCAGTCAAGCGGCCCTGGCCTTCACCTCTATTCCTCTGATCATACGCAGCCTCAGAAGCACCTGTGTCATCACTTGGTAACCTAGAGTGCCTAGAAAGGTGTTACACAAGTGTCGCTTTAGAGCGTCCTCAAGTTTTTTCATTCTGTCCTCCCTCTCTGCGGCCAGGATGAGCTCTGCAACTTTACCCTTGTATCGTGGATCAAGAAGGGTTGCCAACCAGTAATGATCCCTCTCCTTGATAGCACGAATCCTGGGGTCCTTTAGCAGGCTTTGCAGGATAAGGGAGCCCATGCAGCATAGGTTGGAGGTGGCATTAGCTTTCGAGTCTTCCTGGTCAATGAGGAGGATGACCGTATCATGCACTTCCTCCTCCCAGCCACGTACTAGTCCTTGTGTTTCTGGGCACACAAAACCCTCCGTTGACTAATCCCCACCTTCAATGCCCCCACTACTTAAATATTCCTCCTCTAAACAGAGCTGTCCCCTAAACAAACCAGCTCAAGCACAGAATGCCATCTTTTTGCTTGAGCCATTGCGTAGCCCCTGTCAGGCATCGGTTTAACTGCCACTTCGCCAGAGACACAGAAGGAGGAGGTGGAGAAGGAGGAAGAGGGAGAGGTGGTGGTGGAGCAGACAGACCTCATATAAGCAGCTTTCTGGAGGCATGGTGGATGAACAAGCTCCAGCACAGAACCCCGTCTTGGATCCCTCCCACCTGCAATCAGAGTTACCCAGTGTGCCGTGAAGGAAATGTAGCGGCCCTGTCCATGCTTGCTGGACCACGTGTCTAAAGTCACATGCACCTTGCTGCTGACTGCCTTTTCAATGACTCGATAACATTGTCTTCCACAAGCTGGTATAGTGCTGGAATGGCCTTGCATGAAAAGTAATGGCGTTTTGGAACATGCCACTGTGGTACAGCACATTCAGCAAATTCACGGAAGGAAGTCCACCAGCTGGAAAGGCAGCAGCTGCAATGCGAGTAATTTTGCGAAGCTGGTATTTAGAAGCTGTGCTTGGGGATGGTTGGGACTATATTTTTTCTTACGCTGCAGCAGCTGGGGCAACGTAATCTGACTGTAAATCTTCAGCTGATGGGATGCTGTCACATTGTGCGGAAGGACCTGGTACATCCATTACTGTAGCATCATCCCTGTCAGTGGAGGTTGGAGTCAATGACATGGCAGGACATATAGTGGGGGTAGAGACAGGGGAGGAGGACCGGTGCAAAGTTTTGCGCCAACGTGATGCATGGCAGGTGGTCATATATCGCCTCAAGCATGTGGTACCCAAGCGTCCGGTGTCTTTCCCACGCTTCAGCCTCTTCTGACATAGATTACAAAGAGCAATGGTGGGGTCTGCTGCACACTTCTTAAAGAACTCCCAGACAGCAGAGTTCCTGGATGTGTGCTTTGAGATTGCAAGAATCCCCGTACCAAACCTATGGGACTTCTCCTCCCTCTACCCATTCCGACACGTCCGTGGTCCCGCATCTCTACCGACTTCATTGTCGATCTACCCCCTTCTCGACAACATACTTCCATCCTGGTAGTAGTGGATCACCTGACCAAAATGGCACACTTTATCCCCGCCAAAGGAGTTCCTACAGCCAAAGAAACCGCATCCATGTTCTTCCATCACATTTTCCGATTACATGGCATCCCAGATTCCATAACGTCGGATCGGGGTACACAATTCACCGCTAGATTCTGGAAAGCCTTCTGTTCCATTCTCCATATCTGTGGCAACCTCTCCTCCGCATATCATCCACAATCCAACGGCCAATCAGAGAAAACCAACCAGATACTCGAACAATATCTACGCTGCTTCTCCACCCATCTGCAAGACGATTGGATTACTCTACTTCCATCCGCTGAATTCGCATTTACAATTCACAGACCCATGAATCAATCAAGACGTCCCCCTTCTTCGCTAATTATGGATACCATCCCACGTTTATTCCGAATCTACCCTTCTCTTCCTCTGTACCGGATACTACTACTCATGTCGCTAATCTGCAACAAGGATTCCGTATCGCCAAAGACAACCTTCTAATGGCTCAAACCAGATATAAACTGGAGGCCGACAAACTTCGTCGCCCTCCCCCTGATTATCAGGTCAGAGATTACGTCCTTTTGTCGACAACCCATCTAAAGCTCTCTTGCCCGTCCAAGAAATTGGGTCCTCGATATCTTGGTCCCTTTCAAGTCCTTTCCATCATCAACCCGGTGGCTCTCAAACTTGCCTTGCCACCCTCGCTCCATATTCATCCTGTATTCCACGTCTCCTTGCTGAAACCGTGGAACCCTGATCCTTTCTCTGACAGAACCCCGTCGCCGCCTCCCCCCGTCCTTGTGGACGATGATCTGGAATATGAAGTTGCTGAGATCCTCGATTCCCGTATTCACTGTGGTCGCCTCCAATACCTAGTGGACTGGAAGGGATATGGTCCCGAGGAGTGTTCCTGGGAACCTGCCTCTCAGGTACATGCCCCTGACCTGCTTCGTGCCTTTCACGGGGCGCATCTCTCGAGGCCTGGCCCTGTTCGCGCCAGAGGTCGCTCCTTCTGGGGGGGTTCTGTCACATCTCACCGGCCACCGCTCCCGTCCTCGCAGGACCGCGAGTACCCCCTCGAGATCCGCGGGCTCCCGAGCCGCCTCTCCCCGTAATCGTCGGGGTCCTCGGTCCACGGGTCCTCCTGTCTGGATGGCCGCTCCCCGTCGGCAGCATTCCCTGGCCAACATGGCGTGGCGTTCCGCCACCCATGCAGCCGTCAACCGCCACGTGGGACGCCAGCCGAATGGAGTCAGCCAAGATGGCGCCCGGGGGTGGATCGAGACCTCCATGTCAGAAGGGGGAGGAGTCGGGACTCTGCAGAGACCACAGGGGGGAGTCTCCAATCTGGCCTCCAGCAGGACATAGTGGAGGCGGTGCCCAGAGTGGAGGCGTGTCCACCTCCACCCTGTCCACTATATAAGACTGGTGAACGCTCTCTGGCATCGCTTCACAATTGTTTCCTCTTCGGTTGAAACAATAGCTCCTCAACTTCTCTATATCTAGTGCGTTCCTTAACATTGCCCTGATATTGTCTCAGCGCTTCCTGTGTGCCCTCGGCATCCTAAAGATTCCATCTATTGGGTTCTTACCCGGTTTCACACCATTATGGACGTGACAGCGGCAGGACTGCTGCGCCGGCGCGTGGGGCGCTGCCGTAGGAGCCCTGCCACATGAGCGGCAGGGCTGCTGCGCTGGCACCCTGGCTGAAAGGCGCCCGGGGGCACCCGCCCCCTGCCTCCCTCGCTACGCCACTGATTCCAATAAAGTTACATTCTATATCTGTTGGAAATTAAGGACTGTTTTTGTGCTCAGCCTGTAATTTGAAATACTACACCGTACATTTTATTCTCCCTTGCTTTTTCCATTTAATGAATAACCCAATAACAAACAATATTGTTATTTTGCAATATGGTAGCGCTAAGGCCCGTGTCAGACAAACGCAGTGATCACGTCTGTGTTGCGGCATAGTTTAATGTCTGTCGTAGCATAGAATCATGATCAATAAAGACCCACACACAAAGTTCGTCTGCACCGAACTGCGCACGCACAACGCACGTGGCAAACGGACGCAAGTTAGGCAAGAACGTAAAACAGCTAGAACGGACGCACAGAGTGCGCCACGTCCGCGTAGCATTGTGTGTATGTGATGGAACGAAGTCAGACGGACCGCATTTGTGAAGTCCAGCACCTTGACGCACACAATGGCTTTTCATATCATGTATAAATTTTTATCATTTTTCATATTAATTTTGTTTTCCATAGTTCCCTTTTTTTTCCTGCGTCCGTCAAGAAAAATGGATCATGTGGTGTCTACAGTATCTTCCTTCAGTACGTCTGTCCGTTCTGCACATACGCAGAGTGCGCTCAGAATGCGCTCGTCTGAAATTAGCCTTAGACCACAATGTGGCTCTTTTTCAGGAATAGATATTTAATAAACTAATATGTTTGCTAGATTTAACCAATGCTCTTTTGTTCTCTATAGCGTGAGTAAAAAAATAAGTATGGGAACTTTACAAGAATGCTGCTCCTCAATGAACCATTTACATGGCGTTCTTAGCTCACCATCAAACACTCAAATATGATATTAATGTTTATCTCTTTCGCTGCTGAGCCATTTCACCTCTGTGTGCTGAGATTATTTTTAAGGTTTTTGCTCATCATGTTTAAACGTGATTTGAAGTCTTTTTTTTATTATACAGATTCAAAAAGTTAGTAAAGTTCCTCCTTTGCTGCTGCCAATCCACAAAGATCACCACAAGTCTCTTCCAATGAAAAAACAAAAAACAGTATACGTATTGGATGGCGCTTCTTATTATTTCATATTTTTTAACTTTGTCGACCACTTTAAATCATATTCTCCTTCTTCCTTTAATCCACCACAGACCTGAAATAATGAGGGGCGGTATATGGTGTAGTATTTTAAAACACAAATGAATTTATTTAAAAACAAAAAACAAACGCACATTTTGTAGGGCACATACAAAATGTGCATATAAACCTTGGTCTCAAAGACCCAGACCTCCCGATATTAGTCCTCCAATTGGTCCAAGAACCGTCCACCGGTTCTACTGGCCGCCTAGATGGATCTAGGGCTACAGTCTGATAATCCTTCTGACCCAATGCAATTGCTCATCGCGTTTCGTGATCAGGAGCGTGGCTGCAAATGAAACTCCACTTCTTTTATAGGCCTCCCAACCTAAGAACCATAGAAACATAGAAACATAGAAAAATGTCGGCAGATAAGAACCTTTCGGCCCATCTAGTCTGCCCAATTACATGGATACTTTACCTGGATTTATCTTTTGTTTAGGATAGCCTTATGCCTATCCCATGCTTGCTTAAATTCAATTACTGTTTTGGCCTCTACCACTTCAACTGGAAGACTGTTCCATGTATGCACCACCCTCTCAGTAAAATAATGCTTTCTGATGTTACCAATTTAATTAATTTAATTAACAAGCAACAGCTGCGGGTATCCAAAAAAAATCTCACTGGACTTTAGCCACAAATCGGACCCTCTGCGCCTGCGCAATCCAAATCACCGCCCACTAAGGGCGTTCCTTACCCTCCCCTTATCCTTAATCGCCTTACTATTCCCAGCGCAGGCACAGTGCAAGGCCCCTCTCATTGGACCAATAACTACCCTATCTCGTACATCTCACTCGGCTTACCCCAAGAAACACATTCTCCTCGCGATCCACCTAACAAAACCGATCGCCCCAAAACCTCAACAGCCCTACACTGTCACGATCCTAACAATGACCACCACCCTCCCCTAAATCTGCTAATTAACCCCCTCCACATCCGAAAAAGACAAAAAAACAAACATGGCGGCCCCCATTCATCTATACATTTACTTTCATTTTCAATCCTAACCATTTAAATCATGGGAGTTCTAATCCTCCTAAAACAGGACCATGGTATATATCCTATTACAGCAACCATTATAAAACATTTACATTCTTATAAATGCCGTTCAATTTACATTAAATTCAATTAAAAACAAAGAAATATATTCAAAAACCTGTACATCATTAATAATGCCCTTGTAAATATTCAACTTTCTATGAACCACAATAACGTAGTTCTACCAATACCACCATAAAAATCATATCACAGTATTCTTTATATTCTTATATTAATATTACCCCACAAATGCCAGAATATCAATCTCATTATTTAAACCTCTGCCTCCCAATGTTTTTAATTTGTAGATCCATTCGGTCTCTCTCTTAGTTAACCTAACTGCAATATCCCCTCCCCTCCAATCAGGTTCCACTAAATCAATACCAATACTAATAAATTCCTCAAATGTAAACATATTACAATTATTACAGTGTAAAGGACCACTGTGCTTCAATTTTTTTGGTGCAATGGCGGGGGAGTGCCTGAAAGTCTATTGTGCCCGCCGGGGTCCCGGAGGCTGGGCTGACATCGATGATGTCAGCCCGCCGCGATCGGCCAGAATCCCGGCCGATCGCCGATGCTAAGGGAGGACGCGCTCAGCGCGTCCTCTGCAGCAAAGTAGCCATGCGGCAGGACGCACTGAGCGCGTCCTCCGCATGGAAAGGGTTAAATTAAATTGGTTCTTAGGTTGGGAGGCCTATAAAAGAAGTGGGGTTTCATTTGCAGCCACGCTCCTGATGAAGTGAGTTATCACAAAACGCGTTGAGTGATTGCATTGGGTCAGAAGGATTATCAGACTGTCACCCTAGATCCATCTAGGTGGCCAGTAGAACCGGTGGACGGTTCTTGGACCAATTGGAGGACTAATATCGGGAGGTCTGGGTCTTTGAGACCAAGGTTTATATGCACATGTTGTATGTGCCCTACAAAATGTGAGTTTGTTTTTTGTTTTTAAATAAATTCATTTGTGTTTTAAAATACTACACCATATACCGCCCCTCATTATTTCAGGTCTGTGGTGGATTAAAGGAAGAAGGAGAATATGATTTAAAGTGGTCAACAAAGTTAAAAAATATGAGATAATAAGAAGCGCCATCCAATACGTATACTGTTTTTTGTTTTTTTATTATACGACCCAGACAAATTATATATAATTTTCATAATACATCATTATAATAAGTCATGTCCTGCCAGAATGCTATAACAAAATTTTTTAAAATAATTGAATTTCCAATCACCTACAGCGTGTAAATTATTTTTTTTCACATTTTATCATCCGAGCCTTTGCGGTTATGTATTCTATGGGGTATGCTTGTTAAAAAAAGTAGAAATGGGAACCCGTTACTTTTAATGTTTCTGAGAAATTGCTTGATTTTAGCTAACACCCCCCAAAAAAATTGTTAGTGCAGCATCATTGTTCATATTATAATTGAAATGTGAACAATAATGCTACATCAGCTCAGCGCGTCCTGCCGCATGGCCACTTCACTGCAGAGGACGCGCTGAGTGCATCCTCCCTTTGCAGCGGCGATTGGCTGTGATTCTGGACGATCGCGGCAGCCCCCCGGTGCGGGCTGACATCCTTGATGTCAGCTCAGTTCCCGGGACCCAGGCGGGCATGATAGATGTCATCGCGCCTGCGCGATGACGTCTATTACAGGCACCCCCACGCCATTGCGGGGAAGGTGCCTGAAGGGCAGGGAAGGTCCCCATCAGTGCGGGCCATTGGGAAAAGGCAGGCACCGTTTGGAAGGGCACAGCCTGCCCTTCCAAGCGGCGGCTGTCTTTAACCCCTAGGGGGCTGGATCGCGATATGGCGCTAACATGCGCTGCATCGCGGTCCCCTCCCGGAGCTGGCCGACATCTTGGATGTCGGCCAAGCTTCCAGAATATCCCCCCTGATGACTGGCGTCATCGCGCATAGTTCTGCAATTATCCCCTAGCTGCCACCTATGCTGGAGATGGGGGTTCCAATGAACCCCTATCTCCCAATCCGTGACAGCTAGGGGTTAATGTTTGATATCATTGGAACGGCCAGACCATGTAAAATGTTAAAAAAATAATAATTAAAAAACTGTTTTTTTTTGTTTTATTAATACAGCAATATTGTTTATTTATTTAATTATTTATAAAGGATTTTACCAGGAAGGATACATTGAGATTTTTCTCGTTTTCAAGTATGTCCTGGGTTCAAGAACATCGAAGTGTTACAGTTACAGAAATACAAAGTAATACAATGCAAGATGTTAAAAAAAAAAAACAACACAAATATACAGATTAACAGAAAATAAATATGTAGGAAATCTAGCACTAGGTTACATGTTTACAGGTGCATTCTGTATTGAGGTATGTTAGTAAGGCGCTCTTGAGTGACTTAAGACTGGGGGAAGATTTGATGGTGTCTGGGAGGTTATTCCATAATTGTGGTGCTTTGTAGGAAAATGAGGACCGAGCCACTGTGTTTTTGTATTGTGGTATTGCAAGTAAGGTGCTGGTCCTGGATTGGAGGTTATAGGATGAGGGAGCTGCTGGGGGAAGCAGTCTATTCAGGTAGGGTGGAGCTTCCCAGAAATGCTCTTAAACACCAGGCTGGAAAGGTGAAGGGTGCGTTTAGACACCAGCGATGGCCAGTTTAGCTCTTTTAACATGTCACAATGGTGGGTCATGTAGTTACATTGTAATGCAAAGCGGCAGAAGTAGTTATACAATGTAGTAAGTTTCTGAATGTGTGCTTGCGGGGCCGCTGCATACACTACATCTCCGTAATCAATAGCCTGCATAAGCATTTGTTGTACAATCTGCTTTCTTACCGCAGGGCTCAGGCAGGATTTGTTTCTGTACAGGGCACCTAGTTTGGGGTAAAGTTTAGATGAGAGTTTTTCGATGTGGGGGTCAAAGGATAGATTAGGGTCCAACCACATACCTAGATATTTGAGAGAAGTGACTGTGGTCAGCGTGCCATTTGATTTTGTCCAACACATAGATGGGGATTTTGCAATTTGTGTAGTTTAGGTGCTGTTCCAAAGAGCATCGTTACAGTTTGGTCAGTATTTAAAAAAAGTTTGTTGTGTTTGATCCACTTTTCTACCTCTGTGAATTGTTCTTGCAGCACGGCCTCCAGCTGCGGGAGATTTGGTTTGCTGGTATAGATTACAGTGTCGTCTGCGTACATATGTACAGTTTTGCAGACATTGGGCAGATCATTTATGAATATTGTGAATAGCAGAGGGGCCTAGTATTGAGCCTTGGGGTACACCACAAGGGACTGGGAGCGGGAGGGAGGAGCTGCCAGAAATTGACACATATTGTGATTGGTCGGATACATATGATTGAAACCAGGTTAGCATGCGATCACCAATGCCAGAGTTTTTAAGTTTTTCTAACAAGATGCCATGGTCTACCGTGTCAAAGGCCTTGGCAAAATCAAGGAAGATGGCTCCAGTTAGGTTTCCTTGTTCCATCCCAGCTTGGATATCATTGCAGACTTTTAAAAGGGCGGTTGTAGTTGAGTGATTTGGACGAAAGCCTGATTGATCCGGGGTTAAGTAGTTCCAATATTGATAATAGTCACTTAATTATGTGTAGACGCATTTTTCCAAGATTTTTGACATTACAGGGAGCAACGATATCGGACGGTAGTTGGATACCAAAGTACTGTCACCACTTTTATGGATAGGTACCACTCTCGCAGTTTTCCAGAATTTGGGTATGTATCCAGTCGCCAGTGATTCATTTATTAGGGTTGCAACAGGATTTGCAATTGCTGGCGCACTGATTTTCAGCAGCATTGCTGGTATTTGATCAGGTCCAGACTGGTATTTCATTTTTTGCTTACGGAGACGTTTAGTAACGACACTGACAGGCACTGGTCTAAAACTGAATTCCTGTCAGATACAGGGACTTTGCACAGTTGGAGGGGCCTGACCTGCATGAGGCCTCTCTGATTGCATGTCATTTCCTAGCTTGGCAATCAAAGTGGTGGCGCATCCAACAAAATAATCATCAAAGGCATTTACTACATCTAGGGGGTGTTGCAGGGTTTGGTTGTTTACTTTGACAGCAGCCGGCTGGGAGTGGACTGGGGGTGCTTGTATCTTACTTATGGTTCTCCAAACGTTTCTAGGGTTTGATATGTTATTGTTTAGATTTTCATTGAAGTAATGGGCTTTGGCCATTTTTGTTTGTTTTGTGCATTCATTCCGGCATTTTCGGTATTCGTAGTTATCGTTCATGGAACCAGTACTCTTGAAGTTTGACCATAGTGAATCTCTAAGCTGGTACATTAGTGTAAGATCAGCTGTAACCCAGGGGAGATGGGTCCCTTTTACTCGCACTTTACGCAGCGGGGCATGGGAATTCCAGACTTGCAGGAGCTCAGACTGAAAGTATTCAATTGCACAGTCTAGGTCTGGGATTAGGTTTAGTCTGTACCAGGGGAGCTGTTTGAGATCACTTAGGAAGGATTCAAGAATAAAGACCTGGTGGTTATTACCTTTGGGGGAGATTTCAAGGCCTTTATTTAGCGCAGTACACTAGACAATGGTCACTAAAGCTATTAGCAAGAATGCCAGCCTCCTGTATTCTATCAGGATGAGGAGAGAATCCAGTCCAGCAAGGTATGGTTAGGGCTTTTCTTTTTTTTTTTTTTATTTAAATATTTTATTTGAAATAAAGGCCACTTAAACATCAACATTTAGGCCACGCATGGCCAGAGTAAGTCTTCAGTAACAATAAAGCTTACAAAATAGACAGTATGAATGGTCATCTGCCTGAAATACACTCCAAGTAAAGGTTATCTGCGGGGAGCGCACTGAAATGTAGGGTCATCTGCGAAAAATTATAAACATCCCCTAATAGGGGGGTCTCGCCTATAGATAAACAGCAATAAACGGAAAAGCAAAAATCAGCGAAACACATCGAGTATACTGAAAAAGTCGTCTGAAATAAAACTGAAAAAATAATAAGAAAAAACTCAGCAGAAAATCAAAAGGCGCTGTGTGGGAACACGTAAAGTCGTAAGTAGACAAAGAAAAATGAGAGTCTCAGGGTCCCCTGGCTGGGAGCGTAAAGAGGCAGAATATTAAGGCGATAGGAGACCACATTTCGGGGGTTCCGTCAACCAGTGGCCCTGAAAAGGGGTGCTCGTGCAGCAGGCAGACCGCCGCACAGGAGGCCCGCTTGCATTGCACAAGCCAAATCTACCTCGCACATAAGCTCTGGCTTTGGTAGGCCTCTGGACACCCAGAGAGCCCCAGCATCAGCTTCCCAAAGGGGAATGTCCATCTGCCGCGTGGCAGCGCTTGGAGTAGAATGCAGGGGCGGCTTCGTCTGCACAATTGGCAAGGAGGGGCCCTCAATTCCCCCCAAATCGTGCTCTCGGCCTCCCAGTCGTAACAGCGCTCCACCCGGTACCGCACAAGACAACAGGCCATATGTATTGCGTAGATCACCAACTCCTCGGGGCGCTAGGCCAGCTTCAGTTGCAGGGACCAACAGCATCCGGGGCTCCGAATCACCGCTCACCTCCCTCGGGCCACCTGTCTCCGACAAGTCCGTACACCCATCCTGTGTCTCAGGCGTGTCACCTCTCTCAGCTCCCTCTGCATGGTTCTCCGCAACATCCGTCATATGGGTCTCAGCGGGGCATTCAGCCACCGCCGCCCTGTCCTCCGCCAGACTCTGACTCTCCACCACCCGGTAGCCTCGCAATGTAAGCGACATCCACCGACACATGCCCCTGGTTAGCAGACCGTCTAGATCCTCTCCATCCAGGAGCTGCAGACAGGCCTCCAGGCCTGCCAGGAAGGTGTCTATATTGCCCACAAGGGGAGGGGGTCCATCTCGCCGCACATCCGTCAGCCCGCCCGGCCCTCTGATCAGACATCCCTCTCGAGCAGCCAGGAGACGCGGGCCCATCATCTCCCCTGCTTCCAGTACAGGGTCAGACCGGGCTGAGGCTGCAGGGCAGTCAGGCAGAAAGGCTGCAGGTGCCAGGACGAGGGCCGGAAAATGGCCGCCAGCCCCTCGTGTCTTCCACATTTCTTCGGCTGCAGTGAGCATCTCAGGTCCGGAGGGAGGGGACAAAACGGCCTCTGGACATCTCAGATCCGATGGCCAGCTAACCTGAGTCCCGAAATTAAATTTACTCAGCGAAATAGGTTGCAAACGGGTCCCAAGAAAGGCAGACGTGCGGAGCTCCGCAGAAACACGTCTGCTCCCTTCAGGCATGGGCTTTTCATATTAATGCGAGTGGGGGAGGAGATTAATTGAGTTAGCTGCAAAGTTTTAAACAGTGAGCAGTGTTTATTGTTTTTAGGATTTAGCCAATCTGTATTAAAATTTCAATTATAATGTGAACAATGATGCTGCACTAACGATTTTTTCTATGGGGGGCGTTTGCAAAAAAACACGTAATTTTCCCCAAAAAAAATGTAACGAGTCCCCATTTCTAATTTTTTTAACAAGCGCACCCCATAGAAAATATAACTGAAAAGGCTTGCATGATAAAATGTGAAAAAAACCACTTTACACAATGTAGATATTTGAAAATTCTATTTTTAGTGCATTTTTTTGTTATAATATTCAGCAGGACATGACTTATACATATAATAATGATATATTATGAATCTGCCGAGTCTCCCGGAAAGAACAGTATATAATATGTCTGGGTTGTATAATAAAATGTGACTTCAAATCGCATTTAAACATGATGAGCGAAACCAGTAAAAATGAGCTCAGCACAGAGGTGTGAAATGGCTCAGCAGCGAAAGGGTTAATAAACAAAAACACGATTTGATTTATTTTTTTATATTTTATTATTATTTTTTTCTTAGCGTTTACCATACATGAACCAGCCCCATGGAGGTTAAAGGCAGACGCCAACGGGAAGGGCAGACTGTGCCCTTGCAAGCGGTGCTTGCCTTTTCTCTCTGTCCCTTACCTATGGGGAGGGAGAGAGGTCAAAAGGACCCCCCCTTCAGGCACTTTCTCTGCTCCAGCAGGGGGGGTGCCTGAAATAGATGCCAGCACACACTGGGAGACTGCAATGGTTGGCTGAAATACCGACCAATAGCTGCTGCGAATACAGGACGCACTCAGCGCGTCTTCCGCATGCTGAGCCCATGTGAGAGCACACGCTGAGCGTGTCCGTCGCAGCGAAGCGATTAAATACAATGATACACAGGGTTTTTGAGAATAATTTTGATAATAGGTAATAAATGTCATATATTTCTGGTTACTTATTAACCTCCCTGGTGGTATTCCCGAGTGTGACTCGGGGTTAAATTTCACTACCACGAACGGTAACCCCGAGCCACACTCGGGCTGCATACTCACCTCCTCCTTGGCTCCCTCGCTGTCCCCCGCAGTGTGATCGCGGCGACTTGCTTCCTGGTAAGACTCCCTGTGAGTCACACGATGCAGGGGGGTGGGACCAGGCAGAAAATTAGCAAACTGTAAAAAAGATTTATATCTTAGAGCATGAATTGCTCATGAACGGCCACTAGGTGGCACTAACAGACCATACACATTCTAAGACTTGATTTCACTGTATATATATGGTTTGGAGATCTTATTTGCATGGATTTCAGTGAGCTATTCCTAATTATTACAGGCTTACTACATAAAACAACACGTTTTCTGTCGGAAAAAAATTAGACACTTTTAGACACCAAATTTTGGAAAAATTAGACCACATGGGAGGTTAAAGAAATATATGATTGAAACCTATTAAAAGCTTTACAGTGTCTGGAACAAAAAATGTAACTCTGTTCCTCCTGAAAAATTGTACAGGAACTGCATTCCCAAGGAGGTCCTGCACAACTTGACCCCTGGCTTGAGTGCAATGGATGAATTCTTTAAAAAAAATTGAAGCACAGACAACTTGAAATCAAAAGAGTTCCATGGACTGTGTTGGATAATATTCTAATACATAACTTTTACATTTCATAGAGCATAAAAAAGAAATTAGAATTCATCTTTCTAAATATGAGGAATTGGAAAACAAGAGAATAGAAGCAAATTACATGACATAACATCAACGGTTTTTGCCTCAAGACATAAAAATTAACATAAACCTCAGGAGAAATTTCCAGCATCATCCCTATTGGTCTTAAGGACAAAACTGTGCAGATTATGAAGACCTCTGGTTCCAGATAGCTGGAGCAAGGCAGTTTTTTTTAGTAAAGACATAAAAGAGTTGAGCATCTTCCTTTATATGAAATCTCGTTGATCACTGTACTGTATAGACTTTGTTTCAAAGTGCTTGGCAAAGATAATTCTGTTTAGGCCGGGGTCACACGAGCGTGGAGGGAACATCCATGAGAACGAAAGTTCTTTCCGTTCAGACAACAGTGTGACCACTTCGCTGAGTGCAAGCCTCCTATGGATTGCGCTTTGTAGACCCGTCCAACATCCGCTGTAGCATTTTTATGGGGAGGATATCATCATGCCCGTTGTAACATGCGATACTAGTATGCCCGTTGCACCATGTGACCCTCCCAGTCAAGCTGTCATAATGCTACGACAGATGCTGGGAGGAGGGGTCTGTCACGGTCCCCGGTGGCGGCAGTGGCACAAAGGCAAATCTGGCGCTGCCATGTCTTAAACGCCTGGGCAATGCTTGTAAAGTACTACCTTATGCTAATGACTTATGCTAATGAGTACTAATGTACTCCCGCTGCACATGATCACCTGACTCCTGCTCCCTACTTAAGGGTGGAACATCCTTTACTAGATGCTTCTGCATTATTCAAGCCTCCAGTTCCCTGCTGACCTTCGTGCTCCACACTTCTCCTAGAAGCTCCCACTTTGCCTCACCCTCTGTTGCTGGATGTCACGGTTACGAACTTTGCTTTGGACTTAGACCACTCTGTTGCCTGCTGCCCACCTTGATACTTTGCATGAACTTGACTACGCCACCTGAATTACCCTTTTGCTACTGTACTGGATCCCCCTCCTCCTATTTGCCTGGACTTTACCCATCATCAACCCTTGCATTCCTAGAACTTTCCCACCATGTGTCCTGGCCCTCAGTCCTTTCCCAGTGTCCTGTCTGTTTCGCAGTAAGTCTCCTTGTGTTGTGTTTCCTGATTTCTGTTTATGATTGTAGTCATCCCTCTCCATGTCTTGCTCTTCTGTGTCTGCTTAAAGTATTCAGTGCTCAGTTATGCCCACCTCTCTTGTTGTCAGGACCGTGCCTGTCCATTTCTGTGTGATTCCATGCAAGTGGCAGCTGCATGAAAGGTGCTGCCCTTCTCAGCACCAGTGTATAGAAACAGTTAATGCACCTAACACACCCACACCTCAGGTCACGTGACACACCTCTGTGGCTAATCAATAAATGTTCCCTCCTATCTTCCCACAGTGCTTCATTGTTGTTACTTATTCCCAGGAATAAGACCTGCAAAGACCAAGCTCCAGAAACCTGCTTTCCCGATATACTCATCGTGTTTCCCCTGCTCCAAGACCCCCCCAATACCCACTGTGCTCTCCCAGGAGCAACTACCCTTCCCACGTGCTCTCCCAGGAGCAGCTACCAATTCCCAACGTGCTCTCCCAGGAGCAACTACCCTTGCATCTGGACTCAAGGATTGCTTTCCTCATTACCCCAGCCAACCTGTGAGTTCCAGTGTGCCCTGTCCCACAGCCCTCCTGTGTTATTCTCCTCTCCCACAAGTGTGTGCATCCCGAGACCTGCATAACGGCCTCATCACCTGTAAGGTCAGTACCTATAAGGTACCTACCCTGACACACAATAAAGCCAGAAAGGAATGCGACCGCAGTAATGCACGCTGTAATGGAGGTGATTAGGAGAACTTTCCAGGACCTATTCCAACACCTGTCCACCCTCATGAAAGAGCTGTTCCAAACAGTATGGGACCCCTCCACTAAGGTGCGTACTCCTGCTGGGAAGAAATGTGATCCCCTGTCACCAGAGGAGCGTACCAGAAGGAAGACCCTCAATCTCTGCCTGTACTGCGGGGGTTCCAACCATTTCTTGGTAGACTGCCCAATAAGACCACCCAAGAAGGAAATCCCTGGGCAAAGGTCTGCAAAAATTCCTATGCCAAGAAGTACGCCCCGTGTCAAGATCACGCTGCCCCCGCGTGAAGAGATCAGGCTTGCACCAGGGCCTAATCCTGCAGCAATTCCCAAGCCTGCTGCAATAGCCAAGCCTGCTGCAGTGGCTAAGCCTAGTAAGGCGACCAAGCCTGCGCCACCCAAACCGGTGAAAGCTACCGTGCCTGCGCCAAAGCCCAGTTCTGCTAAAGCACCAAAGCCTGTGAAAGTGCCCAAGCCAGCTCCGAGGAAACCTCCCGCACCGAAACCTGCCCCCAGAAGATCCACACCCGTGGTACCCAGAGTTTCGGTGTCCCTGGAGGCTAGCCTTGAGGAGGATGAAGTATTGCCCATGGAGACAGAACCCACAGAATTCCTGGAGTCTATTTCTATGGAGCAAGAGTACCTAGTGTCTGAGGAGTCTGATCCTCCTATGGAGACCGCTCTGACTTCGATCAGCACATCCATCACTCCCAGGCAGCACTTCATGGCAGGGGCTGACTGGCAACTTTTGGCCCAGGTGGCAAGTATGACCCAGAGGCCCATAGTGCAGCAACTCAGGCCCTTTGTTTATGAGCGTTATCACAGAGCTCCGCAGCAATATAACTTACTCTCATACACAGCGCACATTACAGTGAGTTGTATTGCTGTAGAGCTCTGTGATACAGTAATGTGCGGTGTGTATGAGCGTATCAGAGCTCCACAGCAATAAAACTCACAGTAATGTGCCGTGTGGATGAGCGTATCACAGAGCTCCACAGCAATAAAACTCACTCATACACACCCCACATGGGTATATTGCCCCCACCTCACACATGGGTATATTGCCCCCACCTCACACATGGATATAGTGACCCCCACCTCACACATGGATAAAGTGGCCCCCACCTCACACATGGATATAGTGGCCCCCACCAGCTCAAACATGGATATATATATTGCCCCAGCAGCTCAAACATGGATATATATATTGCCCCAGCAGCTCACACATTAGATCTATTGCCCCCAGCAGCTCACACATGGAAATATATTGCCCCCAGCAGCTCAAACATGGAAATATATTGCCCCAGCAGCTCAAACATGGAAATATTGCCCCCAGCTCACACATGGAAATATTGCCCCCACCTCACACATGGATATAGTGGCCCCCACCTCACACATGGATATAATGGCCCCCACCAGCTCAAACATGGATATATATATTGCCCCAGCAGCTCAAACATGGATATATATATATTGCCCCAGCAGCTCAAACATGGAAATATATTGCCCCCGGCAGCTCAAACATGGAAATATATTGCCCCCAGCAGCTCAAACATGGAAATATATTGCCCCCAGCAGCTCAAACATGGAAATATATTGCCCCCAGCAGCTCAAACATGGAAATATATTGCCCCCAACAGCTCAAACATGGAAATATTGCCCCCAGCTCACACATGGAAATATTGCCACCAGCTCACATGGATATATTGCTTCAGCTCACACATGGATGTATTGCCCCACCTCACATATGGATATATTTGCCCCAGCACCCCCCAGCCCCAGCATTCCAAATTAATTCACCCCCCAGTTCCAGCATTCCAAATTATTTCACCACCTCAGCCTCAGCATTCCAAATTAATTCACCCCCAGCATTCCAATTTCACCCCCCAGCCCCAGCATTCCAAATTAATTCACCCCCAGCATTCCTAATTAATTCACCCCCCCCAGCCTCAGCATTCCAAATTAATTCACCCCCTCCCAGCCCCAGCATTCCAAATTAATTCACCCCCTCCCAGCCCCAGCATTCCAAATTAATTCACCCCCCAGCCCCAGCATTCCAAATTAATTCACCCCCTCCCAGCCCCAGCATTCCAAATTAATTCACCCTCCTCCCAGCCCCAGCATTCCAAATTAATTCACCCCCCTAGCCCCAGCATTCCAAATTAATTCAACCCAGCATTCCAAATTCACCCCCCCAGCATTCCAAATTACTTCACCCCCCCGCCCCAGCATTCCAAATTAATTCACCCCCCGCATTCCAAATTAATTCACCCCCCAGCCCCAGCATTCCAAATTAATTCACCCCCTCCCAGCCCCAGCATTCCAAATTAATTCACCCCCAACATTCCAAATTAATTCACCCCACCAGCCCCAGCATTCCAAATTAATTCCCACCCCCAGCATTCCAAATTATTCACCCCCTCCCAGCCCCAGCATTCCAAATTAATTCACCCCCCTCCCAGCCCCAGCATTCCAAATAATTCACCCCCCAGCCCCAGCATTCCAAATTAATCAACAGCCCCAGCATTCCAAATTAATTCACCCCCCCCCAGCCCCAGCATTCCAAATTAATTCACCCCCCTCCCAGCCCCAGCATTCCAAATTAATTCACCCCCCCAGCCCCAGCATTCCAAATTAATCCACCCCCCCAGCCCCAGCATTCCAAATTAATTCACCCCCCCAGCCCCAGCATTCCAAATTAATCCACCCCCCCAGCCCCAGCATTCCAAATTAATTCACCCCCCCAGCATTCCAAATTAATTCACCCCCCCAGCCCCAGCATTCCAAATTAATTCACCCCCCAGCATTCCAAATTAATTCACCCCCCCAGCCCCAGCATTCCAAATTAATTCACCCCCCCAGCATTCCATATTCATAAATTTTCTTACCCCCCCCCCAAACCAATTAATGCATTCTCCGCCCCCACCCCCGCATACCTCATGGCTGGCAGTGGCCTGGTGACCGTCGCGTGCTGGCCGGCAGGAGCTGGGAGGGAGATGCACGTCCTGTCACAGGGAGGATCTAGCCCACACACGCGCCTTAATCCCAGGCCGCATGTGTGTGGGCACTCCCTGTGACGTAATCAGAAGCAGCCGGCACCACTGATAGCATCTCGCCGGCTGCCCTCCCTCCCTCTTTAGGTGACTAAAACTGCCTTGCTGGGTGGCTGGCTATGTCGGCCGGCCGACCAGCAAGGAGGTCTAGCGGCCGCTCAATGTGCCAGCAGAGATGTGTGTCGCACCGGGCGCGCATTGCGGCAGCCCGGGGGACGCTTGCCACCCTGCCCCCCGGCCCAGTCCGCCCCTGCTTCATGGCCAGTGCTACCAGTGCTCCCTACCAGCGAGATCTGTCATCCCGTCGGCGTCACCCGATCTATGAATACACGCCAGGGGTCTGGGACACTGAGGACTCTGATGATGGTGAACCACAAACAGCACGACGCTCACAGGGACCTCCAGGTCAGCAAGTGGGATATGTGGGACCTACAGTCACTGTTCTACCCCCAGGAGACCAAAAGATACCCACCGCGGATGATGTCATCAAGACGTCCAGATCCCAGACACGGCGCCACCAGAGAAAAAAACGTAACTCCAAGATCCCTAAAGAATCTGATGTGGACTTTATTTTTCCCCGTGGTTGTTTTTCACCCATTGTGACTGATGACGAGGCCTGTCAGGGCCATGGCTACCCTAGAACCCGTCACCCACTGGGGTGACCCTTCTGTGAACAATCCATGGCCATGCCATCCTGAAGAAGCCAGCGGAAGATGTGTGCCCAGGCTGGAGTTCTGGTCACTTCATCGCCCAGAGGTGCGACTCTAAAGAGGGGGGTACTGTCAGGACCGTGCCTGTCCATTTTTGTGTGATTCCATGCAAGTGGCAGCTGCATGAAAGGTGCTGCCCTTCTCAGCACCAGTGTATAAAAACAGTTAATGCACCTAACACACCCACACCTCAGGTCACGTGACACACCCCTGTGGCTAATCAATAAAAGTTCCCTCCTACCTTCCCACAGTGCTTCATTGTTGTTACTTATTCCCAGGAATAAGACCTGCAAAGACCAAGCTCCAGAAACCTGCTTTCCCAATATACTCATCGTGTTTCCCCTGCTCCAAGACCCCACAATACCCACCGTGCTCTCCCAGAAGCAACTACCCTTCCCACGTGCTCTCCCAGGAGCAGCTACCAATTCCCAACGTGCTCTCCCAGGAGCAACTACCCTCACATCTGGACTCAAGGATTGCTTTCTTCATTACCCTCAGCCAACCTGTGAGTTCCAGTGTGCTCTGTCCCACAGCCCTCCTGTGTTGTTCTCCTCTCCCACAAGTGTGTGCATCCCCGAGACCTGCATAACGGCCTCATCACCTGTAACGTCAGTACCTATAAGGTACCTACCCTGACACTTGTCCCATCTGCTTGATCTGTCCTGTTCTATGTATTTATCTGGTCTAGTCCTGTGTTAGTCAGTTACCAGTTGTTATACCTTATCCAGTGTCCCCCTTTGGTTTATTCCTGCTGTTGTGTTTCCTTGTGTTCTGCATAATAAACCTTATCTGTTTATCTCACATTGCTGCCTCTGCTCCACTCTGTTACTGCATCCTAGCATCGGCGTTGCCGTCCCGTGAGAGGATCACTACAGATGCACTCAGTGAAGCACACACAACGCATGATATGCATGGTGGGGCTGTACAACCCTTTCACTTCAGTAATCTCACAATTTATATTTGTATTCCAAAAGTTCACTTTGTCTGCATGACTCTCTATTCTGGCATTCTGGCATGACTCTCTATTCTGCATGGCTGGGGGCCTAACCTCGTCCTCTATAAAAGGTACATCGACGATATTCTGATTGTTTGGAAGGGGGAGAGAAGTGAATTGGAAAGATTCCTGGGTCATTTAAATCATAATGACATAGGAATCAAATTAGACACTAACATCAGCACTGTCCAGGTCAATTTCCTTGACCTTGACATATATATAGACAATGGGACGATAAAAACAAAAACATTCTTTAAGCCTGTCCAGGTCAATGGATATATACCCATTGCCAGTGGTCATTACCCTCCGTGGCTCAGAGCTGTTCCAAAGGTGAACTTTTAAGAATACGCAGAAATTGCACGGATGACGAACAATATCTAGTCCAGGCTGATAAATTGTTAAACAATTTCAGACAAAAAGGATATGACAGAAAATTTCTAGATGAAACTAAACAAGAAATCTTAAGAACAAGCAGGGAT
Source organism: Leptobrachium leishanense (assembly GCA_009667805.1). Lineage (NCBI taxonomy): Eukaryota > Metazoa > Chordata > Amphibia > Anura > Megophryidae > Leptobrachium > Leptobrachium leishanense. The sequence goes on along the minus strand of CM019070.1, from coordinate 59,039,089 downwards.
GGATTACTACAATATAAATCCAAATGCACAAATCAACTCGAAAATGTCTCATTCATTATGGATTACAACATAAACAATAAAGCAATAAAAAAGTCAGTAGAAAAATATTGGCCAATTTTAATGAATGATCCAATATTAAATAATATTTTGGCAGAAAAACCTAAAATAATTTTCAGAGGAGGTAAAAACCTCAATAAAAACTTGGTCACTAATCACATTAAAACCACCGATAACCAGTTTAAACATCCATTCGGTTTAACCCCTGGATTTTACAATTGTGGCCAATGCATCTCATGCCGTAAAACCAATAGCAAAAAAAGAACTATGAGACATTTTGATTCAGGAATAAAAGGAACTAATTATAAAATAAAGGATCTGTTAACATGTCACACCAAAAATGTTATATATATGCTTAGATGCCCTTGTAACAAACGATACGTGGGACAGACGTCTCGCCCACTTGCCGTTAGGATCAATGAGCATTTATGCAATATAAGCAGAGGGTATGATAAACACAATGTATCACTTCATTATAAAGAATATCACAATTGTGACCCAAGAAGTATAGAATTTATTGGGATAGAAAAAGTTTGTTGCAACTGGAGAGGAAAAGATATCCGCAAGAAACTTATCAGAAGTGAGATGAGATGGATCTATTATTTAAATACCTTGGTTCCTAATGGATTAAATGTAGATTTTGAGGTCTGCCATTTTTTATAATTATAGACAGTACACAACATCATGTACTTTTTTCTTTCTTTCCCCTTTTTCCGTACAATTCATTGACACTTATGCCTCCCAGTGAAACTAACTTATCATTGGGACAGTTTAGCATGTACTTACATAAATCTACTGCTCGAGAAAGATTTAGATGCCCTTTCTTCTATTCAGATATTATCATGATGCTGATTTCTGTACCGTACTCCTACTATATGAATCCTATATAATTTTTGTTATAATTTTTGTTAGATTCACATTATTATGTATGCCCCTTTGAGTAAAATCAATTCCTTTAGTAATATCTGGTATTCGATATGACTTAAGATAGACCTGCATGCTTCAGATATATTTTTTCTGTTTTCGTTTTCCATTTCTGGCCGCACGTACCCAAAGCAATTATGGACCGATCTGTACCAGCTTGTATACCTAAAAAGGAATGTTTGATCCGGTTCCTATGGAGACAAAGCCAAACCGGAAAACGCCATAACAGAAGTTATTTGAGGACCATTTGGACCGCAATCCATCGGTGGTTACCTACACGGATGAAACGCAGATGAAAACACACCTCTTCCTTGAACCGCAATTCAACAGTCTATTGAATACACAGTTGGAACGCACGCGAAGGACATTCATTACGACTAATTGGTAACATAATAAAAGACACTAGCCCGAAGTGGAAAACTATCCGACTGATGAAGCTCGCAGGACTAGCGAGAGAAACGCGTTTCGGTTTTTAAATACTCTGTTAATTTTTTATTATTCTGTTATTGTTCAAATTTCTTTTATTTTATTTTTTATTTTTAATAAATTTCCTTTAAATAATATCCGCACCTCCACCTTCTGATCCTGATCCTGATTTTCATCGCGTCCACCTACTAGCTCATTTTCCAGTTTCCATCACCACAGGGGTGGGACCCCCCCTCCATTACTCAAGTGGTCCACAGGCTAAGGTACTGAGCCACTCAGACGGGAGGCTCAGAAACACGTGAGTGAATACCACCTATCCTACTTGCATTGTTACATTGCATTGGTATTGTGCCATATATTTCTTATTTACCGAGGTATTCCTGGATACCAAGAAACCATCTCCCAAATCACCACCTTGACGGGAGGAGCCCCCCATAGAGGCTTAAAAGCGAATACCACGAGCCTTGAGGCTCCATGTTTGTGAGTTTACATCTATCACTCATATAACCCTCTTCTAAGTGTAATATATACTATGCAATGAAGGTGTTCTTTTGATTCTATACTTTAGAAACCACCTCATCCAAGAACATCTGAGACATTTGAGACCAAAAACATATTCCTTTTCCCTCCTGCGCTCCCTTCACAAGCTAAAGTTTGTATTGTTTTTATTTAATTCTGGTGAAGGACACACCATTGGTGAGCGGCATGATCGTATAATTCTACCAGCATAAGCATTTTTCTTAGTAAAACTCCTCAGCGCCAAACACATTTAACACCTTTAGGAGTTAACACACTTTATCTGGTCTAGTCCTGTGTTAGTCAGTTAACAGTTGTTATACCTTATCCAGTGTCCCCCTTTGGTTTATTCCTGCTGTTGTGTTTCCTTGTGTTCTGCATAATAAACCTTATTTGTTTATCTCACATTGCTGCCTCTGCTCCACTCTGTTACCGCATCCTAGCATCGGCGTTGCCGTCCCGTGAGAGGATCACTACAGATGCACTCAGTGAAGCACACACAACGCATGATATGCATGGTGGGGCTGTACAACCCTTTCACTTCAGTAATCTCACAATTTATATTTGTATTCCAAAAGTTCACTTTGTCTGCATGACTCTCTATTCTATACACAGTCATTTACGCTTACCGTTAAGACAAAAAATGGTTTATTGATAACTAGGTATAAAGCCTGCCCAGAGGGCAGTCTATTGTTGTAGAGGATATGGCTGCCCAGTGCTCCAATGATGTGGCTGTTTATCGCACATCACACCCAGGTTCTGACTGCTCAGTTCTCCCAAGAATCTGGCTAGTCAGGTGCTCCCCAGGATCTGGCTGTTCTCAGTGCATCTCCTGGAATGCGCACGCAGCTGACCTGTGGGACCGCGTACGCATCCGGTTCTCCTGGATGCACACACAGCCGACCGGTAGGGCTGCAACCACATCCGCTCCGGCTGTGATGGGGGCGCACGCATCCAGTGCGGCAACGGAGAAAAATATTTTATATATAGTGATGCGCTCCTCTTTCCCCTCTTAGATTGTAAAATCACAGGAGCAGCTCCTCTTTCCCCTCTTAGATCGTAAACTCACGGGAGCGGCTCCTCTTTCCCCTCTTAGATGATGAGCTCACGGGAGCGGCTCCTCTTCCCTCTCTTAGATTATAAACTCCTGTGAGTGGGCTCCTCTTCCCTCTCAGATTGTAACCTCCCATGAACAGCTCCTCTTCCCAGGGCAGGCTGGCTGGCTCTGCCCCCCCTTTTCATTAACCCACCTCCCCCACTCTTTTTGTTTCCCTCACCCCTGTTCAATTCGGTTCCACTGAATGGCGGGTCCAGTAAGCGGTGTCCACTGACCGGCGGCAGAGCTTATCAGTTTGTTTTTCTTCATTGCATGCATGCCAGCTTTTTTTTTTCTCTTCTCCCCCCTCCCTTATTCGCCCCCCCATTCCTCCCCTCCTTTTTTCCATGACATAAGGGTTAAAAATAAAAAATTCCTTCAAATATCGTGCCTAGGAGGTCTCCATAGCCTGCCTGTGAAGTGGCGGATTTCTAGGATGTATAGAAACATTTAAAAACAATGTCCGGGTCAGGGTAGTGCCCTGGGGTTCAGGAAACAAGGACAAAAAGTTTAAAAAAATACGTTTTTAACCCCTTCACTGCTGACGACGTGTGGGACATGTCCTCAGTTACTCCCGCTGTATGCTGAGGAGGACGTGTCCAACACGTCATCAGCTTTGCGGGGCCCCCCGGCGGAGATACTCACCTCTCTGTCCGGGGTCCCGCGGCGTTCTGACTTCAACGTCCTCAGACGCTGAAGTCAAGCTCCTCCTGACGTAAATGACATCATCGTGCCATGCGCGATGACGTCATTTCCAGGCGACCCCCTCGGCAATGCCGGGAGATCGCCTGGAAGGGAGGGCGGATCCATTCTGATCCCTCTCCCTCCCGATCGGGAGGTCCCACAAAAAAAAGCCAGGCATCACTTAAAAGGGGAGTCTCCCCTTTTAAGCGGTGCCTGGCTTTAACCCCATCGGCACCGGGTCGCATTTCGGTGCCGTGCGGTCTAGCTCCGGTGGGGGCCGCCATCTTGGATCGCGGCTCCACCCCCGGGTCCCGCCTCATTGCTCAGGTAGCCGGGGAACCCCTAGCTGACCGGAATCCCCTGGTGGAGATAGGGGGTTCATTTGAGGGTTCACAGAGATGCTGTGAGGCTGTGTATAGAGATGCTGATGGGGTTGTGTATAGAGATGCTGTGAGGCTGTGTATAGAGATGCTGTGTGGCTGTGTATAGAGATGCTATGTATAGAGATGCTGTGTGGCTGTGTATAGAGATGCTATGTATAGAGATGCTGATGGGGTTGTGTATAGAGATGCTGTGTATAGAGATGCCGATGGGGTTGTGTATAGAGATGATGTGTATAGAGATGCTGATGGGGTTGTGTATAGAGATGCTGTGTATAGAGATGCTGATGGGGTTGTGTATAGATATGCTGTGAAGTTGTGTATAGAGATGCTGTTTGTGTATAGAGATGCTGATGGGGTGATGTATAGAGATGCTGTGAGGCTGTGCATAGAGATGCTGTGAGGCTGTGTCTAGAGATGCTGATGGGGTTGTTTATAGAGATGCTGTTTGTGTATATAGATGCTGATGGGGTTGTGTATAGAGATTCTGTGTATAGAGATACTGTGAGGCTGTGTATAGAGATGCTGTGAGGCTGTGTATAGAGATGCTGTGTATAGAGATGCTGATGGGGTTGTGTATAGAGATGCTGTTTGTGTATAGAGATGCTGATGGGGTTGTGTATAGAGATGCTGATGGGGTTGTGTATAGAGATGCTGTGAGGCTGTGTATAGAGAAGCTGTGTATAGAGATGCTGATGGGGTTGTGTATAGAGATGCTGTGTATAGAGATGCTGTGAGGTTGTGTATAGAGATACTGTGAGGCTGTGTATAGAGATGCTGTGTGGCTGTGTATAGAGATGCTGTGTATAGAGATGCTGATGGGTTGTGTATAGAGATGCTGTTTGTGTATAGAGATGCTGATGGGGTTGTGTATAGAAATGCTGTGAGGCTGTGTATAGAGATGCTGATGGGGTTGTGTATAGAGATGCTGATGGGGTTGTGTATAGAGATGCTGTGAGGCTGTGTATAGAGAAGCTGTGTATAGAGATGCTGATGGGGTTGTGTATAGAGATGCTGTGTATAGAGATGCTGTGAGGTTGTGTATAGAGATACTGTGAGGCTGTGTATAGAGATGCTGTGTGGCTGTGTATAGAGATGCTGTGTATAGAGATGCTGATGGGTTGTGTATAGAGATGCTGTTTGTGAATAGAGATGCTGCTGGGGTTGTGTATAGAGATGCTGTGTATAGAGATGCTGTGAGGTTGTGTATAGGGATACTGTGAGGCTGTGTATAGAGATGCTGTGTGGCTGTGTATAGAGATGCTGTGTATAGAGATGCTGATGGGGTTGTGTATAGAGATGCTGTGTATAGAGATGCTGTGAGGCTGTGTATAGAGATGCTGTGAGGCTGTGTATAGAGATGCTGTGAGGTTGTGTATAGAGATGCTGTGAGGTTGTGTATAGAGAGGCTGTGTATAGAGATGCTGTGAGGCTGTGTATAGAGATGCTGATGGGGCTGTATAGAGATGCCTTGCGGCGCCGAAGTGTGGCCTTGCTCCGGTGGGGGCCGCCATCTTGGATGGCGGCTCCACCCCCAGGTCCCCCCTCACTGCCCGTACAAGCGCACCCCATAGAAACATAACTGCAAACGCTCATGTGCTTAAATGTGAAAAAAAAAACACTTTACACACTGCAGATGATTAAAAATTCAATATTTATTGCATTTTTTGTCATAATATACATGCAGGACATGACGTATACATATAAAAATGATATATTATGAATCTGCGGAGTCTGCCGGAAAGAATGATATCTAATATGTCTGGGTCATTTAATAAAATGTGGCTTCAAATCGCTTTTAAACATGATGAGCGAAAGCGGTAAAAATGAGCTTAGCACACTGCAGTGAAATGCAGGGTTAAGGGGTTAAACAGCATATCAGAGGAGCATTTAGTAGAGAAATGAACACTTCTCACAAGCACAGGTGTTGTTTGATACATGTTCAGGAGACACCTCCAGACACCCTCAGTCTACAGACACTGTATCAAATTCATGAGACCAGACTAATTAAAAGCACATGTTATTTCCATACACTAATTAACACCTGTTGTTAACGGCATTTGAGAACACAGGTCATTTAGAGGTGAGAATCTTTGCAGGTAGATATTATTTTTTAATTCAATATCTAATAAACCGTTGCTTATAATATTCTGCAGTAAAGAGTCTCTTTATTTCTAGATTTTTTTGTATTTGTTAAGCATTTTTTATACTTTTTTCCCAAATGTTTTTTTTTCGAACTCGAACCGAACACGCCAAAAAGTTCAAAGTTCGCGAACTTGCGAACTGCCAAAGTTCGAATCGAACTCCGAACTGATCGAACCGAACAGCTCATCCCTACTACCAACCACTTTTTGTTGAAAAAATGTTATACGACGGTTCACTTAAATGTTATGATAAGTAGTTAACAAATAAATATAGTGTAAAATGATAATTTGAATGAAGATTGTTATTCCGATATAGTTAAAACATAAAAATAATGTAAATTTTAATACATTGACTCTGAGGCTCCTATTGCTTCTCTTTCTTGCTTTATTAAACATAGCAGCAAGTGGCAACTAGCAAGAACTTGAAAATATGAAGCATTTATATTGAATAAAAGAGAAAACATATGTAATAATAGTAGTAACAGGTAATATATGGTATCTTCCGACACCCCTTCCATTCCTCTGGATCGGTCCTCCTTCCTGTCAGTACCCATCAAAACCGAGCAACGTCCCTCCTACTTCCTCTTTCTTAGCAGCTCGGCAACTAGTTAATTATTACACACTTTATCTCTCGTTATATTCCATTTTATAGTCTATATTGGCTTGGGATATACGTGTGTTAATTGCATATATTATTGGTTTAATTTGGTTCTTTCAGCGGGTGCCCGGCTTTAACCGCAACGTTCTCATTTTTTCCGTTTGTTCGTTCATTTTACACTGTGACCGCTGCTTTTCTCCATCTGCCTGCCTGATCGAGACGCCGCACGCGCTCACTGGCTGGGTGGGCGGGATTAGCCACTAGGTCTGCAAATGCGGGGATTCTCCGGCGCCATTATCAGCACTTCAATCCAGCGCCATGCCACGAGGCAAAACCCCACAGCGTCCAGCTTCCCCAGAGGAGCAATCAGACCATTCCTCGGAGGACAGTTCGGGTGAGCAACAGCAGCATGATGCACCCGTTCTAGTCCAGGCTCAGATGGCTCCCTCCCAGCCCTCCACCCTAGATCCATATATGCAGGCGTCTATTGACTCAGCAGTTTTCAAAGCAGTATCAGTCCTGTCAGCAGATTTCACCCGCTCTTTAACCACTTGAATGCGGAGGACGCGCTGAGCGCGTCCTCCGCATTACCGCTGGTATGCGGAGGACGCGCTGAGCGCGTCCTCCCATTGGGGTCAGCGTTCGGCCGGGTTCCGGCCGATCGCTGGCCCCTCCGGTGCGGGCTGACATCCTCGATGTCAGCCGCGCATCCGGAACCGCAGCCGCTGGAATTAGGTGTCATCGCGGCAGCGCAATGACACCTAATTCAGGCGCCCCCCCCGCATGTGCGGAGGAGGCGCCTGAAAGGGAGGGGGGGAGGTCCTTCAGACCTCTCTCCCTCCCGATCGGCGGCTCTGCGGGGGTTAACCCAGGCATCATTTGGAAGGGCACAGCCTGCCCTTCCAAATGGTGCCTAGCATTAACCCCTGGGGAGCTGGATCGCGAATCGGCGCTGAAAAGCGCCGGTTCGCGATCCTTTCCCGGAGCTGGCCGACATCTTGGATGTCGGCCAAGCCTCCGGGAACTCCCCCTGAGGACTGGCGTCATCGTGCGTAGCACGATAACGCCAGTCCTGGACTTAACCCCTAACTGCCACCAACGGTGGAGATAGTGAGTTCCAATGAACTCCCTATCTCCCGATCCGTGGCAGCTAGGGGTTAAAGTTTGATATGGTTGGATCGGCCAGAGCATGGCCGTTCCAACAATACCAAACACTACAGTGAAAAATGTTGTCAAAAAAAAAAAAATGAAAAATAAAAATTAAAAACAATTTAAAAAAAAATTATAAAAAAAAATAAACACTTTTTTTTTCTTTTTTTTGATTTGTTAATGCAGCAATATTGTTCCCATTTCAATTATAATGTGAACAATGATGCTGCACTAACGATTTTTGTATGCGGTGCGTTTGTTAAAAATAGTGTAATTTTCCCCAAAAAAAAATGTAACGAGACCCCATCTCTAATTTTTTTAACAAGCGCACCCCATACAAAATATAACCGCAATTGCTCGCATGTTAAAATGTGAAAAAAAACACTTTACACATTGTAAATTATTGAAAATACATATTTTATTGCATTTTTTGTTATAATATACAGACATGACATAACGTATACATATAATAATGACATATTATGAATCTACCGAGTCTGACGGAAAGAACGATATATAATATGTCTGGGTCATGTACTAAAATAAGCCTTCAAAACACGTTTAAACATGATGAGCAAAACCGGTAAAAATGACCTCAGCACAGGGGCGGGAAAAGCCTCAGCAGCGAAAGGGTTAAAAGACGATATGGCAGAGACTCGCCACCTTGATGATCCCCCGCCGCTGGCGGTTTCTGACAAGGGCGATACACTCACCGTGGTGAGGCCCCCTGGCCACCACCACGGGGAAACAGTCCGTGAAACAAGCACGACACGTGACTGGAGTGGCTGGCAACCCCGCAACATTGCCGGGACGTGTGCACCCATCCCCGGCCGGCTACTGCAATCCGTAAACGTGCTCCTGCACACACGGTTTCAGCTTCCATTAAACGAATTAAGGTCTCTACTGTAACCAATCCAGACATTGCTATTGTCCCTGCTCCGCATCAAGACCCCAACCTTGACTCTGAGGATGACAATAGCGACGTCATTGATGTTTATGCCTCTGATGAGGAATTTGCCAAAACCCCCGTAGAAGGGGATTCCAAAGCCCGGCCGGGCATTATTTATGTTCCTATGGGGAGCCTGCTTTTCTGTCCGGAAGGCCTTTCCCACCCGAGGTCGGCAGAATGGTCCCCGTTACCTCACATAGAGAAGTGGGTTGATGCACAGGTGTGTAAAGCCCTGGATAAGGCTACTCGTAACCACATGAAAGTGGAATGTCCTCGCCCCACCACGACTGGTAAAACCTGTTTAACTCCAGACGTGGATAAAGCCTTTGTGGATTTTGTCACCCCTAAGGGCCGGACGCCAAGCAAAGGCATAGACCACGCCTTTTCGGGTCTGCCAAGATAAATTGTTAGACCATGGGTCCCCTGGTTAAATTACTGGATACGGCAGAGCTATCAAAATTATCAGGTGATCCCCTGGACCCCGTTCAAATTACCAACTGGGCCCAAAGGTCATTAAGTTTCCTTGGCAATGCCAACACGGCGCTAGCCTCTGAACGGCGCAAACGCATCCTCTTAAAATTGGATTGCCACCTAGCCGGTGTGGCAGATAATGAGCTAGGTGCTGTAGCTAATAGCTCTGTTCGGTAAAGGTTTCTTACGAGACATGAACGAATATTCTGGCGCCTTCAACACGATGGAACGAGTATCCAATGCTCTCAAGAAGGTGTTCTCTGGGTTTTTTCCACGGGCCGGTGGATATCGGGGCCGAGCTACCGGCCGGGCAAAAGCCATCTCTTCAGGTCCCACAGGAGGCAACTCCTCCACTGCCGCAGCTCCCGCACCTTCCCCGTTCTTCCCTACCCGCTCACGGCCGTGGCAGAGGATTCCGGGGCCCCAGAGGTTGTCATTCTTGCTCGACCTACAGATATACAGGTACCTTTGCACCTTCTACACTCGTCTCTGACCAAAGTGGGGGTCGTTTAAGATTTTTTCACACTGCGTGGTGTCGGACCATTGGGTCCTCAACACTGTACAAGGGTTTGTTCTGGAGTTCTCTTCTCCCCCGCGCCAACCAACGTTCCCCACTCTCCCCTTTTCAGGGGACAGGCGGGCGTTGGAGATTACAAAACTATACCAGAAAGGGGCCATAGAACGGGTTCAACAGGGTTTCCTGAGCAACCTGTTCTTGGTTCCCAAGAAGGGCGGCAGTGTTCGCCCGGTCATCAACATCAGGGAATTAAATGGCTCGGTGACTTACCGTCACTTCCAGATGGAGGGCATGCATATGCTCAAGGATCTGTTGAGACCCCGCGATTGGTTGGCAAAGGTGGATCTCAAGGATGCTTACCTGACCATCCCGATTGCCAAGGAATCATGGGATTTTCTCCAATTCCAATGGGGTTACAATCTCTGGAGATTTCGTTATCTGCCTTTCGGCCTGTCTTCAGCCCCTTGGTGCTTCACCAAGGTGCTGAAGCCGGTCGTGGCATGGCTGCGCACCAAGGGGGTCCGTCTCATTGTATATCTGGACGATGTGTTGCTGATGGCCTCGTCGGAGACTCAGCTGCGTCTCCATGTACAGTGGACGATTGACCTTTTCCAATCTCTGGGATTTCTGATCAATCAGGAGAAATCAGCCCTCTCTCCATCTCAAACCCTGGAATTCCAGGGATTCGGGGTGAACAGTGTTCTGATGTCTCTCTCAGTTCCTCTGCCCAAATGTCACTCGATCCTACGCGAAGTGTGGTCCCATTTGGAAGCACATGCCCCATCCTTAAGGGATCTTGCTCGCATGATCTGCCTTTTGGCAGCCACGAGGCTGGCAGTGAAGCCAGCACCCCTACACTATTGGGCCCTCCAACGCCTGAAGGCCCCTTTTTCTCAGAAGGAGTCTCCCCTACTCCGCTCAGATCTCTCTCTCTGGAGAGGCCAGACTGGATTTGGACTGGTGGATCACTCTCCTCCACTCCTGCAACGGCAGGCCTATCCTGGTGTTGCCCCCAACGATTACTATCGACTCCGACGCTTGTGGGTCAGGTTGGGGTGCTTATTGCGAAGATTTCTCCACAGGAGGTTGCTGGTCCGTTCAAGAACCTCCCCTACATATGAACGGCTTAGAGCTCTTAGCAGGGCTTTTTGCACTCCAGAGTTCCTCAATACCCACACACATCGCTCAGTCCTCCTCCGTCTGTGTCTGTCTAGGAATCAGGATCCCTTCCAGGCCCATTTGAGCTTTGTGTTAGACTTCCTTACGGATGTGTACGATCAGGGCAAGGCTTACCGCACACTTAATGTGTATAGATCGGCTTTATCTGCTTATCATGTTGGTTTTCAAGGAACACTTTTGGGCAAGCACCGTCTGGTTTGCCATTTACTTAAGGGTATCAAGTCTGACCGTCCTCTGATACCGCGATATAGGGTAACTTGGGACGTAGCCCTTTTACTTGATTTCCTGGAGTGATGGCCCTCTAATCCGGATTTACCTTTGCGTCAACTTTCTGCTAAATTGTTGGCCCTTCTCTGCTTGATTTCCTGCAAGCGGATGGCAGATGTCCGGGCGTTGGACTTCCGGGCTCGTTCTTTCATGCCTGGGGTGTTCGCTTTGACATCTCCCGCCGTACTAAAACGTCCATTTCGTCCGCTTTTTACCCGGTGTTTCCATCACGCCCGGCTTTATGCCCGGTTTTGTGTCTTCAGGAGTACGAATCCCGTACCACTCCTCTCAGAGGACCAGGACCTTCTCATCTTTTCATATCGTTTAAATCTCCTTTCGCCCCAGTGGGTACGACTACGCTTGCGCGCTGGCTACGTTGGCTGTTGGGATTGTCCGGTGTTGATACCTCGGTTTTTGGCGCCCATTCACTTCGCAGTGCGGTGGCGTCTTCAACGGTCTCGGCAGGTTGTCGTTTGGAGGACTTATTACGATCAGCAGACTGCTCCAGAGAGTCCACCTTTTGATCTTTCTATATCAAACCTGTTGTTCATTGGTCATCCGCAGTTGTGGGTTAGCGTTGAACAAGCAATAGGAGACTCAGAGTCGATGTATTAAAATTATAGAATTTAGCCAAGTATGACGAAAAGTTAGAATTTTAATAATAAGACTCTGAGGCGAGAATTGCCTGCCACTCCCACCGCCACTCCCATTTAGAGAAACATTGCTTGAAAGGTAAAAACCCCAGGAAGGTTATTCGTTAACTTCTGAATTGTATTGAATGGTAAATTTTCCCCATAGGTGCAATTTCAGGGCAATTTGCGTATTTGCAAAGCAATCCATTTGCTAAATACAGGCGAATTGACAGTGAAATACAGTCCTTTTGATGCAATTCGGGGCTTTTCAGCGGCACCGAAATTGTTCCATAGAGAACCGTTGATTTTTCTATTCACAGAAGTCCAAATTACGGGGAAGTGACTTGATTTTGGTAATTCAATTCGGCAGGTTTAAGCAGGGAAATCTATTAGGTTTTAATATAGTAAATGTAATGGGCCCTATTACAATGTTAACGCAAACGTTATCGCTCACTTGCCTGAGCATTATCGTTTGCCACGGTATTTACCCCATATTGCAATCCAAACACAAACGGGTTAAAAAACCCGTTCGCGTTTGGTACCTTGCGCAGGAGGTTACTGTACTTTGCGCTCCCTATACTTAACGTGGGGAGTGCAAAGTGTTAATCAGCGCTGGATTACAGAGTCCCAGCGCTGATTAACATCTGGCTCTGGTCAGCAAAAAGTTAAACAGAGCCAAAACCTGGTGTTAATGGATTCTGCAGAAGCGGAATCCGTTAACACCAGCCTTAAAAATAAAAAAAGGAATCTCATACTCACCCTCTATCCTGCTGTGAGGACCACGGCTCTATTCGTCTCCTCCGTCCGGCAGGAGCAGGGAAAGACTGGGGGAAAAAGTCCCCCAAGTCTCTCCCTGCGGATCACTACGCCGACCGGTGAGGCGAGATCCAGCTGGTCATGTGACTGGCAGGGGAGAACTCAATGGCATCCTATGGAAAAGGGTATTTTTTTTGGAAAAGGGTGATTCATAGCACTTGGGGAACTGTGCGACGCTTGGTACCTGTAGGTTGCCAGGCTTCCCCTGTATGCAGATGATGCCCATTCCTGTAGTGGGCAGTGGTGACTGCATTCACACAGCTGTCCAGCTACAGTGGGAATTTGAGCTTATATCAGTGTTTGTGTTAGATTACTGTTATTAACCTTTGTCCAAACTTTTTTTTTTTTTCATTTTAAACATAGAATGGACATTGGACCTTCAGTGATATAAGGAAACATACGGATTTGTCAACTTTAAAGATATTTATTATTAGTGTGCACATTTAATGACATGGCCAGACGTGAAATCACTGTACATACAGCACAATACGATAATTTATTTTATACAGATTATATTTTGCATTTTAGTGTGCTTACATAAACTTAGTCAAATGAAACCCGTCTCACAGTCTATTCCCCACCTGGGTGGCAGAACACGTGTACAGCACCGCTTCATGCATAGAATACGCCAAAAAAGAATAGTCATCCATGCTATGACTTCCATATGTCATGCAAAACAAATACAGATGTTTTAGTTTACTTGAATAGCCATTAAAGTGACAAGCCCATCAGCCACTTCCAGGCAACCACATAAAATTGGAGAATTGATGTAGCTCATTTCTTGCAGCTGTACTTTTACTGCTAGAGATACAGCAGCGTAACTCCTTCTCTGTGGAGACCCCGGCGATTGCCTGGTTCACCAAATGGACGCGCTGGGTCTGTGTGTACACTTCAGACCCTGGTCCAATTATACAGATGCTTCTACACAATAGATGTGCTGCTATATTTGGAAATTACATATAATAAAACCATACTTGTCCAGAGCAGTGTCAGGTCACTTGTGGCATTTTTATTTACTTAACTTTAGCCACAAGTGTAGAACTGTACCAAAAGCTTTAAGGTTATTTTTTTCTAGATGCATGAATGTATTTTTTCATTAGAATATTTTTTTAGAAGTGATAAAAATTGTAGGGAAAAGCTATTTAAACTGTCTGCCTTTAATTTAGGCAATGTTATGCAACTGCGCTATGACTACAAGTATGAGATTGGAAATTAAAAATGAAGACAGTGCGGTTAAAATTTAGAAATAAGGGGGCAAGAGAGGACACATTGTGACGTCCAGGGTCCAGGGAGGCAGGCAGGAGGACCCTGGAGGACCCGTTCTGACCTGGCCGGGTGCCAGGAACTCCGGCGGCACCCGGCGTGTCTGCAACCAATCAGGAGGCGGGACGCACCCTGATGACGCGGCACCGCCGAGCTTCAAAGCAGGAGCGCGCGCATTAGCGCTTGCCTTGTCGTGGACTCACATTCCCCGCATCGCTGCTGTATTTAGTTCGTATATCCGTTGCTGACCTTGCTTTCTCTGAGAACCAAATTGGTGCCGATTTCTTCTTGTTTACTGACCACTCTCTCTCTTACTCCCTGCCTGTACTGTTGCCTTCTGCCGCTGTTACTACGTGTGCCATCCAATCTTACCACCTATATGGTAGCGCAGTACAAAGTGTCTTTTCATTGCTGACCCAGGTTTTGGTCAAACGATTACGCTCTCTGTGTTTCTGTCTGGTGCATATGTTACTAGTGCGTTATACTATAGCGCAGTACAAAGTACCTGTATATTGTTGAACCTGTTTTTATTTTCACGACCATTCTTGCTCTGTATCCCTGTCTGGTAATTCTGCTGCCTATCGCTCAAGGTGTGTACTGTATATATCTGCCGGATACTCTTGCACAGTATACACCAATCTGTGTGGCTGCTAGTGGTTAGGGTTAGCGGTCCCGACCATTCTAAGGATCGGAGGGCTAGAGGTCTGTTGCCAGGATCCTACCAGGTCTGTCCCGGGGATGGTCAGACACACGTTGAGTCAGAGCCTATTATCTTAGTACATGTCCTAATTTGTTTTTGAGGTTGTGGATCTTTGGATCACAGTGTTAACCTCCATCCTCACAGGGTATAATGGCACCACTCCTTAAGCTTAACAGCACCTGTTCAAAGAAGCTAGGCTGCAAATTTGTTTTTCAACACGGCTGTTACGGCAACCTTCTGTGCATTACTACTAGCTATACTTTCTATAGGAAGTGCTGATGTGGAGACAGCTGGAGAATAACAAGTAACTCTGAGATCGCTCTTGTATTAGTCTCTCTTGCTGCCTGTAATGGGTAACAAGAAGCTGTCATTAAGTAATTTTACTTTAGCTGCTCCCAAAACTTACAAGTCTCGCTCCTCAAAGACCTGGAAAAGGGAGAAGCAATAGGTTTCTGAATTTTTTCATTTGCTGCACGGCCACAATAGGGCCCAAAGCTTGGACTGTCTGCCCTGACATTACTCAATGGCGGAACAACTGCCATAGCGACCCACGCGAGCGCTATGGGACCCGCAGCCGAGTGGGACCCGCAGCATCATCCCTTTTAAACCGCGGGCAGGGCCGAACCGACCATGCAGCAGTACGGAGGCGGAGCGACTGCTCCTGAAATAGGAATCAGAGGTTTAGGGATTTCGTGCCGCGGCGGAGAAATAATACCCAGACAGAGATTCTTCAGGAAGGCAGGATTTATTCACCGAGACTCAGTGGCATCATTGCAGGACGACCAGCACTGAGTCCAGATGCACTTTTGCATATACATTTTATAGCCCCCTCTGACACGTGAAACCTTTGCTTTGATGGTATAGATTTACAGATAACAGATAACAAAGGACCAGAATCTCATTACCGGCCGTTCCCTCGAATCTATTCAGGAATCGTGGTTTCGGCTCATGCCCTGAGGGGTCTTGCCTGCTGGACACCTGGACAAACTTCTTTTGCACACGATTTAAGACTTTGCACACGGTTTAAGACTTTGCACACGGTTCACTGCTTTGCACACGTTCAGTTTAACCCTTTGTATACTGTATTAAGTTGTATCAGTTAAGGTTACATAATCATTTTAATACAAAGCATATTTCGCCCACCCATTCCTCCTTCACTCCAAGCGGGCGGCAAATCCTTGGGCCAGTGGGGGGCGACATATTTTTCAGCAGACCAGCCGGGCTCAGGCTGACCGCATGTGCGCGCGCACACACATGCACGCTCAGCCTCTATGTCCCTGCGTCTCGCTCACCAGCTCCAGCTCCTCCTACTGTAGCAGGAGAGAGGGGAAGTGAGATGTGCGGCTGCAGACACTGCAGGAGGAGAGAGGGGAAGTGAGCTGTGCGGCTGCAGACACTGTAGGAGGAGAGAGGGGAAGTGAGCTGTGCGGCTGCAGACACTGCAGGAGGAGAGAGGGGAAGTGAGCTGTGCGGCTGCAGACACTGCAGGAGGAGAGAGGGGAAGTGAGATGTGCGGCTGCAGACACTGCAGGAGGAGAGAGGGGAAGTGAGCTGTGCGGCTGCAGACACTGTAGGAGGAGAGAGGGGAAGTGAGCTGTGCGGCTGCAGACACTGCAGGAGGAGAAAGGGGAAGTGAGCTGTGCGGCTGCAGACACTGCAGGAGGAGAGAGGGGAAGTGAGGTGTGTAAAGTAATGTGACAGACACAGAGCTTCAAAACAGAGCTGTGCTCCTGTAGATGTTTAATCTATAACTGAACACAAAATGGAGGGGGGGAGGGATCAGGAAGACTAACTACGGTGGTCAGGATGGCTCAAAAAGAAACATAGGCAAAACACAATACATTACATCTCCCTTCGTAAGTATAAAACAAACCCTTAACTAGCATAGTCACTTGGGATACAGGTATAGATATCGCAAATATTAAATCGGTGATATTTCTTTAAACTTCTCAATTTACATAAACAGAAAACTTGCATCCCTCAAAAGAACAAAGGAAAGGTTAGCACATTTTAAACGAGAATCAAACGATAACATATCATTCAGAACAGTGCACCATTGTACATAAGCAAGTGGAACTGGAACAGTTATTGGCACACTGCTGTCGCCATTCGCGTTTGCTACGCATGTCTCTGGCTACAAGGAAAGCCGGTCCGGAGGTTTCACAACTCTGCCTAGCCTGGTGATGTACTGCCCGGTTGACGTCATTCCCTTAGCAGTCTGTGGTACTGGAGCAGATTCTTGCTGGGAGTTAGTATGTTCCACAGGCTCGGGCTCCTCGGCACTCACTGGCTCCATCAACTCAGCCCAATGATCATTGATAAGTCTGTGATGGGAGTCATTGGCATCTGGTGTGCTCTTACGAAGGTGCTGGACATTGCGACGGTATTCCTTATTTCCACTTTCTACAATATAGGATCGAGGGGCATCGTGAGACCTCACTACTACTCCAGGCGACCACCTGTTACTGCCTGGGTGCGGCTGCATCCGAACTTCATCTCCAGGCTTCAATTCAGCACGGGGGCCACTTGCTCTTTTATGGTCATAGTAGAATTTCTGAATGCATTTGCTTCTGTCTAGGCGCTGTTTGACTTTGATGGGATCATAAGCTGCAGGTGCGAGCAGCAGACGAGCAGTAGGCAGGCTATTTCGGGGCCGCCTGCCCATCAGCAGTTGAGCAGGCGAAAAGCCTACAGAATCCAGTAGAGTTGTCCTGTAATCAAGCAGTGCAAGGTGTTTGTCTGACGCTTTGGCCCAAAGTTTTTTAACAGTCTGGACTGCACGCTCGGCTTCACCATTGGAATGTGGTGTGTGGAGTGATGAAGTTCTGTGAGTAATTCCATTAACTTTGGCAGAACACCTTAAATTCCTCTGCTGCATATTGAGGGCCATTGTCTTTTCGAAGGATGACAGGGATCCCATGCCTGCTAAACTGAGCCTTCAGCTTTTCTATGATACTGCGACAATGTAGATTCTTCAGCGTGTCCACTTCGATGAACTTCGAGTAGTAATCCACCAGCAGAATGGAATGGGTCCCTTCGAACTCAAACAGGTCCGAGGCTACTTCTTCAAAGGGAAAACTGGGGGTTTCTGTTGGACGTAGGGGTTGTCTTGGCAGTTTATTCTGGAAGTCTGCACACTTGCCACAGTTCTTTACCATTTGTTCAATTACAGAGCTCATACCTGGCCAGTATAGGACCTCACGGGCTCTCTGCTTGCTCTTCACTATTCCCAAGTGGGACTGATGTATGAGCTTCAACATGTGAGCTTGCATAGAAGGGGGAACCACTATATGCAGGCCTTTGTACACAACGCCATCGGAGACAACAAGCTGGCTTTGCGAGTCCCAGTATGGTTGTAGTTCATTAGGGAGATCATGCCTGTGGTCTGGCCAGCCTTGCCGGATTATCCTTTGAAGACAGCTGAGCTCTTCTCTTGTGCAGTTCTGCAGCTCTGAGTATTTCTGCTCACTGACTGAAACAAAATGAAGCATGGAGACGCACTCTAAGCCTTCCATCTCAGGCTTGTTCACAGGTAACTGGGCTCTCGACAGCGTATCCGGAAGTTCCATATCTTTGCCCCGTCTGTACTTAACGGTGAGATCATACCACTGCAAGCGAAGGCGCATCCTCTGAATGCGCATGGGGGTAGAGAGCAATGGCTTCCTAAAAATATCCTCCAGAGGCTTATGGTCATTGTAGACGGTTACGTGGTTTCCAAATATGTAATTATGAAATTTGACACATGCATGAACAATTGACAGCATCTCCTTCTCGATTTGCGCATAACGAGTTTCAGTGTCTGTTAGTGACCTGGACGAAAAGGCAATGGGGTGGCTGTCCTGCAACAATACTGCACCGAGGCCGTTGCTGCTGGCATCACAGAAAATTTCGACAGACTTGGATGGATCAAAAAATTGTAGCACAGGAGACTCAGTGCACATGTCTTTGAGTGTGTCAAAGGCTTGTTGTTGAGCTGGCTGCCAGGCAAATTCCACATCAGTTTTAAGAAGTTGTCTCAGAGGTGCATCAACTTCGCTGAGATTGGGCAGGAATTTCGAGAGGTAGGTGACAAACCCTAAGAAGCGACGGACACCATCCTTGTCTCTTGGTGTTGGCATGGATTTCACAGCCTCTATTTTTGCAGGGTCTGCCTTCAGGCCATCTGCTGTTATCAGGTGTCCTACATAGGGCACAGAAGATTGCTTGACGTGGCATTTATCAAAGTTGAGACTCAGGTTGTAGCTTGTGGCTCTCTGAATTACCTTACGGAGAATCTCATCATGTTCCGGTACTGAAGGGGCCGCAATGAGAATGTCATCCATCACACTGATTGCGCCGCTAATACCCTCAAGCATTTCGTCCATAATACGCTGGAATATTTCAGGTGCAAATTTTAGACCAAAAGGAAGCCTAAGCCACCTAAATCTGCCAATGGGCGTGTTGAAGGTTGTCAGGAATGATGACGCTTCATCCAATTCTATTTGTAGGAACCCAGATTTTGCATCCAAAACAGAGAAAACTTTAGCACCAGGTATTGTAGAGACTACCTCCTCGATGGTGCGCATTGGGTAATGTTCCCTCTTAATGACTTTATTTAAGTCGCTCGGGTCAATACAGATTCTTATTTTGCCATTACGCACAGCTGCCACCATAGAACTCACCCACTCGGTTGGTTGGTTAACTTTGGTGATGTAGCTATCTTTAACCATCTCCTGTAGTTTCTCTAGTATCTTATTTCTCAGTGCAGCTGGTTGACGGCGGACAGGATGAACCACACCTTGTGCTTCAGGATCAATTTTGATTGTGTACTTGCCCGGCAAGGTTCCAGTAGTGCGAGTCAGTTCTGGGTAATCATCTAGCCCAAATGGCAGAGGTCCTGCTGTTGCCACTTGGATAGAGTGTCGTGTGTTGCTTTTCATAGTAGGCTGCAGCGCATGGAGCCGCATCACTAAACCTAAGGCTTCTGCTGTTGCGCCGCTAAGCACATTTTCTTGCAAAATGTCCACAATCTCAAATTCTGCTGGTATCTCTGTATTCTTGAATTTGATTAGAAGGTCCACCGCAGCTATGGTCTTCAGCCTGTGGTTAGAGTAGGACTTTAGCACTCGATTAGAGCGTTTAAGCTCACCTACATGCGGGAGTGTCTGATAATTACTTAAAGTCAATGTGTTGCACTTTGCACCAGTATCAATTCTGAATGGCACTTGCCGAGACAGAATTTCAATGTCCGCAGTCCATTTGTCATCATAGTGCTCATCCGTTTGTGGGAGATTTATGCCCAGTACCTCCTCATCCTCAGTTTCTGATTGCTGCTGCACACTAACTGTGTTTACTGACCTTTTGCGACACACTGCCACCCAGTGGTTTGGTTTGTGGCAGTACGAGCAGACAGAACCTTTCGCTGGACATCTGCCCTGGGTCCACTTATGCTGGGGATCTTTTCCACAATTTAAACAGTTGTATGTCCGGTAAGTATTCATGTCTTTCTGCACAGATTTTGGCTGATATTGTAGATAGGCTTTTTTATTTGCAGTTTGGAATTGTGTATTCACCTTTATTGCTTGCACTTGAGATTCTTCTTCTCTGATTATTGTAATTTGCTTCTGTGACCGTTCAAACTGTTGAGCAATTTCAATTGCTTTTGGTAGTGTTAGATCTTCCCCTTTGTCTAAGAGTCTCTCCTGGACGCGCTTTTCTTTGATTCCAGCGATTATTGTATCGATTAACATATCATCTGGATCAGCATACTCGCAATCCATTAGCAGGAGTCTTAAATCCTTCACAAAGTGGTCAAATCCCTCAGTGACTCCTTGTTTTCTCTGCTTAAAGCGGTGTCTGGCAATTCTCTTATTCTTTCTTGGCCTTATATAGCTGGCAAATTTATCCAGTACTTTAGATGGATCATCCTTCTCCCCTTCTCCCCAGGGTAGCGTTTTATATATCTCTCTGCCCTGCTCGCCAATCCACGTTCCCAACCAACCTGTGCGCTGCTTCAGTGTAGGGATGTGCACCGATTTTTTTTTCGATTCGATTCGATTCGATTTTTCGAATTTTTAAACTTTTCGATTCGGCTCGTTTCGACTGCTTTCCGTTTCGATTCGGTTCGGTTCGATTCGGTTTTCGGGTACATTTATTTTTCGGAATATCGACAATTTTTTCGTATTTTCGGGTCACTTTACTAGGTTTCTGTATCGACTTTTCGGAAAATTTTCGTTTTTTCGGAATTGTACATGGTTTTCGGCATATCGCCAATTTTTCGTATTTCGGAAACTTTTCGTATTTCGGAACTTTTCGTTTTTTCGGAATTGTACATGGTTTTCGGTATATCGGCAATTTTTCGTTTTTTCGGAACTTTTCGTTTTTTCGGAACGTCTGTTCTCGTTTCAAAGCTGTCTAACTCTATTCGTTTTGATGAAAAAACTACTATGGTTTACTTTTTTAATACTACTTTATATATTTTTTATAATAAATTTTTGGTTTGTTTTTCGGATCCGATAATTCATTCTGTCGATACGATAATTCTGGCGATTCTATCGTGTTTTTTTAATTAACCCTTTCGCTGCTGTGGCTTTTCCCGCCTCTGTGCTGAGCTAATTTTTACCGGTTTTGCTCGTCATGTTTAAACGTGTTTTGAAGGCTTATTTTAGTATATTACCCAGACATATTATATATCGTTCTTTCCGTCAGACTCGGCAGATTCATAATATGTCATTATTATATGTATACGTTATGTCATGTCTGTATATTATAACAAAAAATGCAATAAAATATGATTTTTCAATAATTTACAACGTGTAAAGTGGTTTTTTTCACATTTTAACATGCGAGCAATGCGGTTATATTTTGTATGGGGTGCGCTTGTTAAAAAAATTAGAGATGGGGTCTCGTTACATTTTTTTTGGGGGGAAATTACCGATTTTTAACAAACGCACTGCATACAAAAATCGTTAGTGCAGCATCATTGTTCACATTATAATTGAAATGGGAACAATATTGCTGCATTAACAAACCAAAAAAGAAAAAAATGATTTTTTTTTTTATAATTTTTTTTAAATATTTTTTTATTTTTAATTTTTTTTAAAAAAACTTTTTTCACTGTAGTGTTTGGTATCGTTGGAACCAAACTTTAACCCCTAGCTGCCACGGATCGGGAGATAGGGGGTTCATTGGAACCCCTATCTCCACCATTGGTGGCAACTAGGGGTTAACTCCAGGACTGGCGTCATCGTGCTATGCACGATGACGCCAGTCCTCAGGGGGAGTTCCCGGAAGCTTGGCCGACATCCAACATCCTCATGGATATGCCCCAGCTCCTCGTGGATATGCCCCAGCACCTCGTGGATACCCCAGCTCCTCGTGGACATGCCCCAGCACCTCGTGGATATGCCCCAGCTCCTCGTGGACATGCCCCAGCACCTCGTGGACATGCCCCAGCTCCTCGTGGACATGCCCCAGCTCCTCGTGGATATTGCCCCAGCACCTCATGGATATGCCCCAGCTTCTCGTGGACATGCCCCAGCACCTCGTGGATATGCCCCAGCTCCTCGTGGACATGCCCCAGCTCCTCGTGGACATGCCCCAGCTCCTCGTGGATATTGCCCCAGCACCTCGTGGACATGCCCCAGCTCCTCGTGGACATGCCCCAGCACCTCATGGATATGCCCCAGCTCCTCGTGGACATGCCCCAGCTCCTCGTGGACATGCCCCAGCTCTCGTGGATATTGCCCCAGCACCTCGTGGATATGCCCCAGCTCCTCGTGGACATGCCCCAGCACCTCGTGGACATGCCCCAGCTCCTCGTGGACATGCCCCAGCTCCTCGTGGATATTGCCCCAGCACCTCGTTAGTGCAGCATCATTGTTCACATTATAATTGAAATGGGAACAATATTGCTGCATTAACGAACCAAAAAAAAGAAAAAAAAAATGTTTATTTAATTTTTATAATTTTTTTTAAAATATATTTTTATTTTTAATTTTTTTAAAAAAACTTTTTTCACTTTCGTGTTTGGTATCGTTGGAACGGCCATGCTCTGGCCGATCCAACCATACCAAACTTTAACCCCTAGCTGCCACGGATCGGGAGATAGGGAGTTCATTGGAACTCCCTATCTCCACCGTTGGTGGCAGTTAGGGGTTAACTCTAGGACTACGCACGATGACGCCAGTCCTCAGGAGGAGTTCCCGGAGGCTTGGCCGACATCCAAGATGTCGGCCAGCTCCGGGAAAGGATCACGAACCGGCGCTTTTCAGCGCCGATTCGCGATCCAGCTCCCCAGGGGTTAATGCCAGGCACCATTTGGAAGGGCAGGCTGTGCCCTTCCAATTGGTGCCTGGGTTAACCCCGCAACGCCGCCGATCGGGAGGGAGAGAGGTCGCGATGACACCTAATTTCACCGGCGGCGGTTCCGGATGCTGGGCTGACATCGAGGATGTCAGCCCGCACCGGGGGGGCCAGCGATCGGCCGGAACCCGGCCGAACGCTGACCCCAAAGGGAGGATGCGCTCAGCGCGTCCTCCGCATCGACGTGTTTAACAGTGTGGAAACCAAGCAATACATAATTAACTTATTAACGTAAAGCAACGCACACAAACAGGAAAATATAGAAAAAAAGAAAAATTTATTTACAAAATGGGAAGGAAGGGAAGGGAACATGCCAAGGATGGCAAACTGCCCAACAGGGGCACAAACAACACAAACAAACATACATTTTAGAATTACTGGCATTTGAGGAGATGTTGGAGCTGGTCCGCATCTTTGATTACAAAGATTATGACTGCAGTAAGGGCCCTTACGGCAGGAAGAATAATTTTAGGAAGGATCGTATCATTGACAAGCTACGCGCACCACCATCCTGGAGGTGTTTTGGAAAGACGGGACGAAGGACCAGATCAGAAAACGCTGGTCCGACCTCAAAGCAGGCGAGCAGGAGCAGCTGAGGCACATCCGTATTGTCTTACTGCCGCTCCAGGATGTCCGCGGTGTTACTAAGGTGTTCCCGGAGGTGCTGCAGCAGTTCCTGGATGGAATCCAGTGTCCTGACTGCCAGGCGAAGCTCGCCAATCGCCTCCTGATTGCTCGGTCTGGCTTCTTCGATATATCCAATAAATGAAAGAAGGAAAATACAGTAAGTAAAGCAGGTTTCTATTTTTGACTGAAAGTCTTGAAAAAATATAACAGTAGTATATACCAGAGCTGGCGGCCTCCTCCTGCTCCTCCTCCGACTCCTCCTCCCCCACCACCACCGTCTGTATATCCAGTGCTATATGTAAGAAATTAAAGAAATAAAAAATACAGTAAACAAATTTTTTTCTGTTTTTGACCAAAAGTCGTTGCTAAATAAAACAGTATATACCAGCGCTGGTGGACGCCCGTGGCTCCTCCTCCTCCTCCGCTGGGGCACTGGTCCCTGCCCGGGCAGATTCGGCGTCCTCAGCCTGTGCCCTCTTCCTGTCTTCTGCCAAATCCAAAAAATATAACACGTAAATAATGCAGACTGGAAAAAATGGTATATCTATACAATATGTTGCCGAAAGTATTGCGACACCCCTCCACTACCCACTACCAGCTTAACCCCCACTACTCCCATCTCATAGGTCTAAAGTCACAAAATATTTATTTATTTCCTCTGCACAGACATATATTACCGTTCATTTATATATTTTTTTTCAGAAGTAAACATTACGTTTATTCAATAAAAACTATTATTTGTGTTGTGTGCGTACAAAGCGCATTGTGCGACTGCTTTTAGTTATTTTATAGAAGGCCTCAGCCTCAGTTTCACTTTCAGTTTCTGTGAATAAAACTGGATATTGCAGAAACAACAACAGAAATCCACCATTTTGTTTTGAAATTTGCATCTAAAGCATTCAATGACACTGCTGCAGCAGCTGCTGAGGCTGTATTGAACACAGCTCTGTTTGGATGCACTTTCAGAAGAACTACATGTCCCATCCTATCACTTAGCAAAGACGCAGAGATTTTTATTGATGCGCAGGTGGGAGCCAATATTGGGCAAGCTGCGGGTCATCACGTATGCATCACTCAATCACAACCCCCCCCCCCCAGCACACTACAGACTATACACACAGTGCCAAAAGAAATCCAGCATTGTAATTTCATCTACATACATCAAATATCACAATTTTCACGAATACGTAAAATCACAAAAAGAAGAGTTATGGCAAAACTGCATGTATGACGAGTCGTGAAAACGCAAAATATACACAATCACATTGCATGAAAAAAGGACTAGATAAATCAGCGTATTTCTGCGCACATTAGCACATGCAAGCACATTATTATTATTATACAGGATTTATATAGCGCCAACAGTTTGCGCAGCGCTTTACAATATAACATGACACTTACGTTTCGCTATGACGCGGCGGATGCGTTTCAGCTGCTCCTGCTCGCGAACTTTCAAATCAGACCAGCGTTTCCGTAGCTGGTCCTTCGTCCGGTCCTTCCCAAACTTCTCCAAAATGGTGGCGCGTAGCTTGTCCAGTATACGATCCTTCCTGGCGTTATTCTTGCTGCGGTAAGGTCCGTTCTGGCAGTCATAATCTTTTCTATCAAAGATGCGGACCATCTCCAACATCTCCTCAAATGCCATATTTTGGGCCCGTTTCTTCCTGGGTGCAGGCACTGCAGGTGGAAATTCTTCATCGAGAGATGAAGAGGTCTCCTCTCTGGCAGCGGCCATTATGAAGAATAATAAAAAAAAATTTTGTTCAAAAAGTTGTCAATAAAACTGGCTCAATAAAGTTACGACATGTGCGCGCGCGCGCATGCGCGACCCGCGGACGAATCGGATCGGACCAAAATACGACAAATCTTATCGGATCTTATCGAAATTTTGTTTTTTTCCCGAAAAGTCTGTTCTCGTTTCAAACGCAATAGATTTCGATTTGACACGTTTCAAGTCCATTCGAAAATTCCGAAAAATTTTCGATTTGGTAAATTTTTCGTTTTTTTCGGAAAGTCTGTTCTCGTTTCAAAGCAATAGATTTCGATTTGACACGTTTCAAGTCCATTCGAAAATTCCGAAAAATTTTCGATTTGGTAAATTTTTCGTTTTTTTCGGAAAGTCTGTTCTCGTTTCAAAGCAATAGATTCGATTTGACACATTTCAAGTCCATTCGAAATTCCGAAAAGTTTTCGATTCGGTTCGGAAAACAGTTCGGATTCGACATTTTCGGATCTAAAACTTTTCGGATTTTCGGCCGAATCGAAAGACCCGAATCGGGAAATTTCGTGAAAATTCCGAAATTCCGAAACCCGAAACGCACATCCCTACTTCAGTGTTTGTTCTGAGAGCGGTCCATCAAACACAAACTCTTGGTACAAGTCTGGAGCTTCCCAGTCAATCTTGGGGTGTTCAAACTGCGATAATGCCATAGTAAGCGAGAGATCTGTTCCAGACAGACTTCTGACACCATGTAAAGTAATGTGACAGACACAGAGCTTCAAAACAGAGCTGTGCTCCTGTAGATGTTTAATCTATAACTGAACACAAAATGGAGGGGGGGGGGATCAGGAAGACTAACTACGGTGGTCAGGATGGCTCAAAAAGAAACATAGGCAAAACACAATACATTACAAGATGTGCGGCTGCAGACACTGCAGGAGGAGAGAGGGGAAGTGAGATGTGCGGCTGCAGACACTGCAGGAGGAGAGAGGGGAAGTGAGATGTGCGGCTGCAGACACTGCAGGAGGAGAGAGGGGAAGTGAGATGTGAGGCTGCAGACACTGCAGGAGGAGAGAGGGGAAGTGAGCTGTGCGGCTGCAGACACTGCAGGAGGAGAGAGGGGAAGTGAGATGTGCGGCTGCAGACACTGTAGTGTAGCAGGAGAGAGGGGAAGTGAGCTGTGCGGCTGCAGACACTGTAGCAGGAGAGAGGGGAAGTGAGATGTGCGGCTGCAGACACTGCAAGAGGCGGAAATACATGGATGAGTAAAGCTGAATCCCTTACTGCACTCTGTATACAGGGATGTCAGCTTTACTCATCCGTGTGTTTCCGCCTCTCGCAGTGTCTACAGCCTCACATCTCACTTCCCCTTTCTCTCTCTACCTGGCTCTCTCTGGGTAGGGAGCGGGGGCAGCAGTCCGCGGGATGCTCCTCCCCACCTGGTTATGTGTCTGGCAGTTGGGCTCCTCGCTGCTGGCAGAGGATGCTGAATAGACGCGATGTGTTTGGCCGCTGTCACATTGTGTCACTCAGCCGCCTGCAGGGAGAGAGAGGAGGTGGGGGTGGGGCGAGGCCCGGTTGGTCAGCCCCCCTCTATGTCTCCGCCTCGGCACAGCAGCACAGGGTGAGGCGAGCCTCCTGCAGCAGGACCCGGGTCAGGTACCGCTGGGAGCCCCCCTCTTCCCCGCCAGCAACGTGAGCGCCATTGTGCACCTGGCGTGGGCAGCGAGAGCGGTGCCATCTGCCAGCCCTGGCACTGGGAAACTTTACACAGCTCCACCCTGCGCCCCGTGCCAGAGCTGAGTCACCTTATCAGCTAGAGCCACCTGGCACTGCGGGACCCGCTCGACCATGGACTGCCAGAGCTGGCACTGCAGGGCACCTATTCCACCTCCCCCAAACAACTCTGACGGTTGGCACTATGGGGCATCTTGACCCCATAATAGACCTACTCTGACAGCTGGAATTACTGGGGCAGCTATATCACCTCATCCCAAACAACTCTACTGCTCGCACTACGGTGGCGCCTATACCACCCCCCAACAACTCTGATAGCTGGCATTACTGGGGCACCTTTGCCCCTACCCAAAAACAGCTCTACTATGACAACTGGCACTGTGGGGGCACTTATACCCCCCTTAACAATAGCTCTAGACTTGCAGCTGACATAATGGGAACACCAACACCACCCCACAAAAACACATCTCTGACAGGTGGCATTATGGTGGCACCTACAACCTCCAAAAAAACCCAGCTCTGCTCTTACAGCTGGCACCTATACCCCCCAAACCAGTTTTACTCTGACAGAGCTCTCATATCGGGGCATCTACACTCCCCAAAAACACTTTTAGCAGCTGGCACCCCTCAAGAAAAGCTTCTCACTATGGAAGTTGGCACCAAAAGATAATTTTACCCTGCTTTGTAATTGGCACTACAAGGATATATATACAGTTGTGTTCAAAATTATTCAACCCCCACTGAAATTGAGTGTTTTGGCCAGTTTGACATTGATTTTGATCATTCAGTCATCTTGCTTACAATTAAATCAAAGAGGCACGTGTAGGTCAGACAAATATAACATAACATTTATAATGAAATAACCACAAATGTCTTTTCTGTGCTCACATCATTATCAGTTTTATTCAACCCCCAAGTGACATTCAATCTTAGTACTTAGTACAACATCCTTTTACAGTTATAACAGCTTTTAAACGTCAAGCATAGCTTGACACAAGTGTCTTGCAGCGATCTACGGGTATCTTCGCCCATTCGTCATGGGCAAAAGCCTCCAGTTCAGTCACATTCTTAGGTTTGCGCACTGCAACTGCTTTCTTTAAGTCCCACCAGAGGTTCTCAATCGGATTTAAGTCAGGTGACTGCGATGGCCACTCCAAAATGTTCCAGCCTTTAATCTGCAACCATGCTCTAGTGCAGGGGTCAGCAACCTGATGTATAGGAAAACTACATCTACCATGATGCTCAGTCAGCCATTAGGCTGACTGAGCCACAAGGGAAGTGTAGTTTCCAAAACATCAGGAAGCCAAGGTTGCTGACCCCTGCTCTAGTGGACTTGGAGGTATGCTTGGGATCATTGTCCTGTTGAAAGGTCCAACGGCTCCCAAGCCTCAGGTTTGTGACGGACTGCATCACATTGTCATCCAATATCTCCTGGTACTGAAGAGAATTCATGGTACCTTGCACACGCTGAAGCTTCCCTGTACCTGCAGAAGCAAAATAGCCCCAAAGCATGATTGACCCCCCCCCCTGCCATGCTTCACAGTAGGCAAGGGGTTCTTTACTTCATAGGCCTTGTTCTTCCTCCTCCAAACATAGCGTTGATCCATGGGCCCAAACAGTTCTAATTTTGTTTCATCAGTCCACAGAACACTATCCCAAAACTTCTGTGGTTTGTCCACATGACTTTTGGCATACTGCAGTCGACTCTTCTTATTTTTTGGAGACAGCAAGGGGGTGCACCTGGGAGTTCTGGCATGGAGGCCTTCATTACGCAGTGTGCGCCGTATTGTCTGAGCTGAAACTTCAGTACCCACATCTGACAAATCTTTTCTCAGTTCCTCAGCAGTCACACGGGGACTTTTCTCCACTCTACGCTTCAGGTAGCGCACAGCAGTCGAAGTCAGCATCTTCTTTCTGCCACGACCAGGTAGCGTTTCAACAGTGCCCTTTGCCTTGAATTTGCGAATGATGCTTCCTATGGTCTCTCTTGGTATGTTTAACATCTTTGCAATCTTCTTATAGCCATTGCCCTTCCTGTGAAGAGTAATCACCTCTTCTCTTGTCTTCCTGGACCATTCTCTTGACTTCACCATGTTTGTAACCACACCAGTAACTGTCTAGAAGGAGCTGAGTATCACAGTCATTTTAAAGCTGCCTAATTGGTGCTTATTATGCTTTATTGCTGCTCCGTGACATCCACAGGTGTTTTCAATACCTGATTGAAAACACTTGAATGAACCTCTGTTCTTCAGAGTGGTAGTCTTTAAGGGGTTGAATAATTGTGTCAATGAAGAATTCACAAAAGAAACATTTACTACTGTATTACAAAACCAATTGATGTCATTTTAGTTGCATATGGTTCTTTAAAAAGTCCTTGTAGGATTTCATTCTGAATACAATTACAAATCTACACTAAATTCCCTAAAACGCTTTACAGCATTGGGGGTTGAATAATTTTGAACACAATTGTATTTCAGTTGGTCCAATGCATAATAACACTTTACGTCATCACCTCCACATTTGTCCATCATTGTAAATGAGGAGGTGAGTTAGTGCAACAGTATAATGTCACTGCCTTAGAACAGAGAAGAAAACAGGAAATTTTCCACATTATTTTATTTTCATTTATGTATTTTTACACATTATGTGGTCATATTTGGTATTGTCGAAAAGCCCAGACACTGACCTTTCCAATGATACCTCACCTCACTTTAGGTTTTTGATTGACAAATGCGTAATATCTCATTGTGCCTTCACCTCCACACTTGCTGGTAACATCGGAAATGAGAAGGTGAGTTACTGCAGCATCATTGATCATTTTATACCTGAAAAGTGATCAATAGTGCTGGGTTAGAAAGAAAAAAATACATAAAAATAAAATTCTCTCTTTTTTTTTTTCACTTAAAACCTGTTCATGTTCTGGCCTTTTCAAAGATACCTCACATGACCCTGTAGTTTCTACAATTCCGGAGATACAGGGTTCCAAAGGACCATCAGTGCAGATATAGTTATCCTTTCTCTGGGCCATTTATGGGGCATGGGCCTGGAGCTGAAGCTCCAACAGCCCCTACGTTAATCTGGACTGGATCAGGCTCCTGACTTTCTCCCCATCATCGGTCCAGTTTGTGCTACATTTCGTTAGCCCACCTATAACATAACTTATGTAATGCTAGATAAGGTTATTAATGAATGATAACATCTAAAATTATGTAGATAAAATAGGCTCTGTTATGGCCATTTTTTGAATGACAACTAGTGGTTGAGCAGTTAATGGACTATTTATTTAAATAAAACTAAGATTACAAAGATTAAAGTGATAATATTACATACTTGTCTCATATTGACAATTGCATTAAAATTGGTTTTGTTATTTGTTAGTGGATTTCGTGTGCTATATAAACTAAATGTGTGTCAATATATGTTTAGAAGTTATATATATATATGCTTAAAATGTTGAACGAGATCTCAGACTTCATTCTGCTTCTGTATAAATATTAAAATTAACACATTTCATAATAGAAAATCAAATAACAGAGTCTACAGGTGGTCTGTATCCTGTACAATTTGGTGAATCAGACTTTAGACAAGAAGCATTTTTGTTTTCATTTTAAATTTATCTGGAACTGAGTATTCCACGCTGTCATGCAATGATTTAATACCAGTATATGGAAAAACGAATTAATGAAAAACCTAGAACATTATTGGCAATTGTCCAGTGTCTATGTCTGCTTCCTCCCAGTTCCTTCATTCACACACACCCTCTATGTCTGCATTTCTGACATGTTTTCCTTTTAATTCATCACTGATGGGGTTTTCACATTTCAGTGTTTTCATTTTTCTTTGTTTTGAATGAATTTCTTTAAAAAAATTGTTGGAATTTAGGGAAGAGAAACATGAAATACTTTGTTTCCTCTTAATTACCAATACATCTGTCTAGACTATCTCTCAACCATTGAAACATTACTTCAAAGTGGAGGTCTGAACTAGTCATTAAAGGATGCCATTACAATTTCTCCTTTCTGAAAAATCCTTGGTCTCAAAAACTATTTACTCTCAGCACATGTCAAAGCTCTTACAGTTTGCGGAGGAATTGGTGTTTTGATGGAGGATTGTGAGAAGCATTTGTCTGTGTGCATGCTCTATTTGCCCTTATGCATTTCGTTGTACATCCATCATACAGTTATGTTCTAGCGTTCTGAGCCTTAAAGAGGAGAAGGGAGAAAATAACAGGGAATTAAATAATACATTTATACTTTTTACCTAAATTGAAAAAGACAAACAAACAGGAGGGTGGGTTTTGCATGGGTTAGTAATTATCCCCTTTTTATTTAGCAGATATTAGGGGGATGGTGTCATGGCCCTCCCAACTGGTGTCGCAGGAATGCCAAATCCAGCTCTTCTGCATGGTAAAACTTCAGCACAACCTTTCCTGTTACATTTTCAATATCCGTCCCAGACCGGATCTTCCCGCTGTCCCTTACCATGTCCCGGTTCCCAGGAGTCCATTCCAGAGGGAGAGTGCTGATGTCACTGTCTCTGAATGCAATTGCCGTAGTGATTGGTCTCAGAGACAGCCAACGGATTGAAGCTGCACATGCACACAGCTCCGATCCATCATTCCGCGCAGGCGCTATGGAACTTGCTCATGTAAAGATCGCATGTCCCCATTGCGCTATGGAACTTGCTCATGTAAAGAGCGCATGTCCCCATTGTACTACGCAATTTTTAGCTTCTATGTATTGTATACAGGCGCAAATTATGTGGAAAAGAGACTTTCGGGTTTGGGAGTTCCTGAACTAAGGAGGAGGAACTGTACTCGGTGAGGGACAAAAGATAAGTAAATAAAAAACAAAACGAGAATATAAAACAGAAAAAACTAATTGGACAGAAGCTGTAGGAAACCTCTGCCCAATTATTATAGGGCAAAAAAGGAAACTCATTTAATAGAGTTTCAGTTTACGGTATGGAGTGGGGTCGCTATCGCTAGGGGAGTAGAGTGATCTGTAAAAAAAACAACCAAAAATCGGCAACACAATTTGGTGGTCTTTAACAGTCTCAATATCAAGAAAAATACTCCAGCATATGGCAATAAATTCTAGTTTTATTCCATCCACATAGCAGAACAACGCTTCGACCTGCAACCAGGTCTTTGTCAAGTCAGGTCGAAACGTTGTTCTGCTATATTGATGGAATAAAGCCAGAATTTATTGCCATATGCTGGAGTATTTTTCTTGTTGTGCTACGTCCTTGGAGTGAGGACTTTCCAGCGGCAGCTCAAAGGTGGATGGCAGCAAACTGAACTGAACTTTATTTGGTCTTTAACAGTCATCGCTTAAATTTGTTGCTTTATTGTTGTTGAACAAAAATTTACAAGTAAGCCAGAAAACAGCTAAAAAATAAGTCCTGCCCAGACACATTCCTCTCAATGTCAGGAACCAATGTTAACATGAAAAATCATTTTAATTCATTATACAGTACGAAATATTTGGGAATATTCCCACTATAATATTCCTTACTATAAAAACCTATTTGACAGGCAGATATTGTCATCTTCTGGCCAAATTGAGTTATAGCTGTTTGAGCTGTAGCTGGTGGTTCCCTGCATCGGCTGCTGAAAGCCCGATTGGCACATTCATCAGCCAATGTTAGACAGTTTTAGCACTAGGCCATTATGTCCACAGGGCTAAAACTTTGGAGGCACCTCCTGCAGCCCAAAAGCAAATTCAATTTGTCTGCAGCAAATTAATTTCATTTGCTTTTGTCCTTCATAGCTGCAGATCGAGATAACTTGATATCGGGACCGGATGGTGCCTTTGAAGTCCCAAGTTATCTCGATCCTGGTAGTGAAAGGGTTAAACGTGATTTGTATTATATCATAGGATCCAGTCCAATTCTGTATAATTTTTTTTCAGCATTCCCCACAGATTCAAAATACATGGTACCTCCCATAAACATATGGGAAGCTATGAGAGTAGCTTCCAATGAGTGAGTGTAACATCCATCCATAAACCCTTGAGCTTTGCAAGCTGTGTTGCTTGGTGTTTGGCAGTTGTCACCGCAAAACCCAGGCAAATGCACACCGAAACCGGCAAAAACATCTGGATTAACCCCAACGAACACGCCGGAGAAGCCTGAGCAGGAGCCGATCACAGCGCAGAGCAGCCGCCGGAAAAACCCGACACCGCAGACGAATGGAGTGAAGAAAAGAAAAAAACAGTACGTTTGAATGTTTGAAAAGTAAAACACTGTTTACAAAGAAACTACAGAATGAAAATGTCTGAAATTTACATATAAAATCCAATGAATGATAATAAAAAGGGCTGTTACAGAAAAAAGAAAAAACGATAAAAAAAAATGTAAAAAAATGTTTGCAAAAAAATACCCAAAAATGCCTAAAAGATCCTAAAAAATATATATATAAAGAGACTTTTTACTGCAGAATATTATAATCAACGGTTTATTAGATATTGAATTAAAACGAGAATATTTTTAACATTGAAGTCTATGGGATTCGACTGAATAAACCTGCCGAATTAAGCCACCGAATGACAGGGCATTTCAGCAACTTTTCACTGCTGGGTTTTGTTCTCTGAATAGCCGAAACATTGCTTCTCTATGGGGATTTCACTGCCCTCGAACAGGCACTGACCAGGCACTGTATGTGTAGGCAATTCGCCAACACTTGGCGAACTGCCTGCTCTCTGAATAGCTGAATGGCCAGGAAAGGTAACCGTACAGTGAATTTCAGCGTTCGGTTACCTATCGGGCCCAATTCGGAGCTTTTTGAATAACTCTGATAGTAAATCAAGGTCTGATTTTAGTTACTCACTATTCTTAATAATTTCCACACATGCATCATTGTATCATTTGTTACATCCATGGAGTTATAAATCAATCCCATAAAGAAGAAACTCTCTGGGAACAGAGTGACAAGAGTCAAAAACGGTCAAGTAACATATTAGTCTCCCAGTCCAGTTAGCTCATAGCAATAAAAATCCAAAACAAACCGCACAAATAGAAACAACACAACCATTGTACAAAATCATATATATTATATACTTCCTGCATTGAGTTTTTCCTATTTAAAAGACAAATACACAGACCTCTCTCTCCTGACCTAAATGCATCTGCTTTATGCAACTGACCAGTGCCTGAAAGTTAAGCCTGAGACACTGAGCGAGTAGTGACGCACAGAGTAGTGAAGCAAAGAGAAGCCAACATTTTGCAGGCTTGACTTCACTCCGCTCCGCCTCGCAGCCTGTCTACACCGCATTACGTTTGCTTCTCTCCACACTCTACACGTATCCAATACTCTGCAGATCAAACTAGAGAAATGTTTGTTTCTCCTCGAAGCAAAGCCCATTTCGTAGAAAATAACAAGTTTATTGTAAAACACCTTTTAAATTAGTGTACAACATTCCACATGCCAAAACTTTACACAAAGCGCATGTCATATAGGCAAGGTCTGAACTCCACTTATATCAGCGCCCGACTGCACTGATACCTTACGTCCATTTAGAAACTTTCTATTGAATAAAATACATATAAATTACTGACAAATTAATCCGAATAGTATAAAAAATAGAAAAAAAGGTAACCCTAATCACATATAACCACCCCCGTGTCACACACATATATAATATATATATATATATTAGGGATGCACCGATACCACTTTTTTAAGACTGAGTACGAGTACCGATACTTTTGTTCAAGTACTCACCGATACCAAGTACCGATACTTTTATTTTATGTCATGTGACGCTTTCCAATAAGAACAGACCTCCTATAAAGCCCCCACACTCAAAAAATGAATCATTGCTGTTGTTGGCTCAAAGAATGAAAATACGTTTGAATTAAATAACGCACTTATGTTTGTTCATCAAAATTAAAACAGTTGTTTTTACAGAATTAGAAAAAGTACGTTTTCACATTTACACAATTCACTTAATTTAAACGAATGCAATTAAGTTGTGTTGCTTCTGCAGTACAGCACTTTGACCAGAGGGGGAGCATTATCTGCACATGTGCAGAAGGGATGGAGCATGCTGGAATGGAGGATGGGGTGGGATGGACTGGGCAGGGCTTATCACTTTTTTCATCAACACCATTTTGTCTGGTGAAGACTGCAGAAGGAGAGAACAAGTAAAGATTTGGTGATCTAAAGACACAGGTGAGCTATTTTACTTATTTGCACTTTTCTTGAGATTGTCAATAGATTAGGGGCTGGATTACATCCCTGGAGAGTAAACTTCTAACTCCATAGACTTTAATGGCTCTTGAAGTTTACTTATACCTTTTTCCATTTACTCCAGGAATGGAATCCAGCCCTTACTGGTTTATTACAGATTACAGACCACCTAGTTTCCAGATATGTGTCTTTCACATTATTAATAGTCACTATACACTTCTCTTTCATTCCTATGTAATAATTTATACTTGTTGCATCTTGATATAATTTAAATCCCCCCCCAAAAAAAGACAAATTATTGGTATTCAATTGATAGTAAAAGTTGCCCATTTATGTGTAAACAGATTGTTGTGTGCAAATGATTTTGTCCTTTAGTTTAGTATAAATCTCCAAAAAATCTTTTAAATCAGGGGTCCTCAAACTTGGTCCCCCAGATGTTTTGGAACTACATCTCCCTTGATGCTCAGACACTCAATAAATTGTATGATTCTCATGGGAAATATGTAGTTCCATAACATCTGGATGGCCAAGTTTGAGGACCTCTGTTTTAAATAATGGTTTTTAGCATTTTTATTTGATATCAAAGACCCAAAGAAACCGATATAGAACTAAACACATTTAGGCTAGTGTCAGACTAACGCATTTTTCACGTTGTCCGTGAAAAAGTGCGTTCGAACGAATGGGTGTATTTTTTCATGGAATACGCGATAGCGGTCATATGATGCGCATTTTCGTCCGTGATTTTGTACGGTTAACAATAAAACACTTTTTGCGTCTGGACGTTATGTTAGCCGGACATGTGCAGCGTCTGACGTCTCCTAATCACACACACATGCCGCTAGTGGACACAGCGCACTCTGTACGTCAGTACTAGCGGTTTGACGTTCTCGAAAAAATTCGTTCGTTTGCCACTTGCGTTGCCCGGCCGAACTTTCGTGCGGCCGTTCTTCGTATGGTGCCCGGCATTGGACGTCATTTGCTGCTAGCACGGCCGTGATTTAGTGCAGTTAAACGCACGTTAAAACTGCTTTCGTCTGACCTTAGCCTTAGGGGTAGATTTAGTTGATCGCGTAGTCTGGAAAAAGTGGCGTAGCGCAGGTTTGTGCACTGCACGCCAATCAAGGAGATGCGCATCTCCCCAGAAATTTGCGCAGAGCACGGCTGCGCAAAATAAATATTTACGCGGAGTAGGGTCTGAAATGCGCAGCGAAGTCCAGAAACTCGAGTACAACAGCGTTGTAAGGAGAGATCCGCAGAAAACCACCGAAAGGTCCTCGCGTCCAGAAATTCAACTGCTGGTGTAAGGACTTACGCTGTGCAGAGCAGAGGGTTTCTACGCAAAAATCACCTCACCAAACACAGACAGATCTAAGGCCCCCGGCACACGAGCGTTTTGAGAGAATGGAAGGAACGTCCGTGAAAGTGGGTGTTCCTTCCACTCTCTGCGCTCAGCGTACAAAGCACGATCCTCCTATGGAGAATCGCGCTTTGTATACTTTCAGCGTCCGTTTAGCTTTTTGACGGGGAGGCCTTTTTCACGTCCGGTGGAGGGCATTCCCCGTCAAAAACCCACGGACGCAGGGAAGTGCGGGCGCACATGAGGCAAAAATACGCTCGTGTGCCGGGGGCCTAAGATGTTGAAAAAAAAAAAAGTGGTTCTAGTGTTGGAGCTGCTGATAAAAACCTGCAAAGTAAAGAACATGCATGCACAATAAATAACTTAACTTAACCCATGCAGGGCCAGAGACATGCAAATATAAGCACGTCATGCATCTATGCCCGTGTCAAATTGGTGACTAACATCCTTTTGTCTCCCTTCACAGAGATTGTGGCTCATTTTACGCATCTAAAGCAAAGCTTTTAAAACACTTCAGGTTAGTACATGGACGCTATGGCCGCAGACAAGTATATCATGTTCCACCACACCTCCACAGGTACCACAGTAGCCCCCATCTGCACCCAAAACATTAACCCTTTCAGCTTTCCCAAATTCTGGAATCTGAAAGGGGGGGGGGTGTTGCGAATACCGAGCCCTGTTTTTCATCATTGCTGGGGCCCTCCAGAGAGAACCCCTCCTCCTCCCTCTCACTTTCAGATAAGGTTTCTGACTAGTGGTACATTTAGTCAACAGGGTCAGGTGTCGGTTTTCAGTTTTCCAAGGATTTCCTGCAGCCTGGATGGCACAGATCTTCACATCACTCACCTTAGTGACAGGTCTTCCTGTCATAAAACCCCATCCAGGCTTGGAGGAGAAAAATGAGCAGGGAGTTCTTTGTTTCTTTTTTTTGTATTATATTTAAAACAAATTGGTGACTAAATCCTTTTGTCTCCCTTCACAGATTTTAGGAGTTATGCCTCTGGAGTCTCACAAGTGGCTGTGCAGAGATTGTGGCTCATATCACGCATCTAGAGCAAAGCTTTTAAAACACTTCAGGTTAGTACATGGACACTATGGCCGCAGACAAGAATATCCATGTGCATATTCTCACTGTCCATGCACGTTTAAAACATGGAATGCACTGCGATTCCACATATGCAGATCACATAGCAGTGAAAAGCAACCCCAAAAGGAAAATAGTATTGAAAATACAATGATAAATTGTCATGTTTGTGCTGCCACTGACATTCCTTCAGTAAAGGCTTATTTTCTCCATATAAACAACCACTTGCGCAGTCATGAGACAGTTTTTTGCATGTTTAAGGATTGCTCATTTAAAACAAACGTGTATGGCACATTTAAATCACATAAAAGCAGAAAACACTGTCAGTGTTCGTTGGCAGATTTTAAGGAAGGAATCGTGAAAACACAAGAGGCAAGTGGGGTATCTGATGACAGTCTTTTGAACGAAGAAACTGAAGGTTCTGTGGTAGACGAGGATTCGATCTGTATTGATACAGATGAAGTTCCAGAGAAGTTGACGGAGTTGGTAGAGTTTAAATTCTCTTCCTTGCTGTTAAAGCTTGAGAATTACTACCATGTCCCAGGCACAGCTGTTGATGAGTTGTTAGAGGATCTGCATTATTTACTAAGTGATGCTTCTTTTCCCCTGTCTTACAGAACTATTGTAGAAATCTTACAAAAGCATAGAATTGATGATAATGAATTTCTAGCCAAAGACCTTGTTACAGCACTAAGTACAACAAACCCTTTACTCATTGGAATAAAGCGTGGTGGTCCGCTATCCTCTGCATTTAAGCGTAAACAATATTACAGGGAAAATTTTGTATAATGCAATCTTTTTTTGCAAATGTAAAAAGCAAACTGCTAACATTGGCTTCTTTGTTACACTTTTCAGAATGTCACCATAGAAAAAAGACGTGAATGCATCCTAAAAGCCCTCGTTGCATTTCTGAATGAAGACCCTTCAAGCCTTGTGAAGGAGTACCTGGTAATTTTTTTAAACCTGATAAACGTTTCTCTAAAACCAATTCCCCCAAATTTGATCTAATTATATAATTCAATATTTGATTTTTTTTTTAGGATCTTGAAGACGATGAAGCCGTAACCTCAATGAACAACACCACCCTTGGAATATATGTCGTCATATTTATTTATTTATTTATTTATAAAGGATTTTACCAGGAAGGATACATTGAGATTTCTCTCGTTTTCAAGTATGTCCTGGGTTCAAGAACATTGAGTGGTTACAGAAATACAAAAGGGGCAGACGCTACAGACCCTTATGAGGACGTTGGCATCATAATTGAAGGCATTAAAATACTGGAAAACCTTAAGGATGTGGCCACTGCTTGTTTGATGATGCTTGGCTTAATTTATGCCTTAAACCTGGCCTACCCCAAAGACTTGAGATATACGTTTGAAACAATTCAAAAGATATTCATGGAGCTAGATGCCAATAAGCTTTCAAGCAAGGTTCAGGTCCTGAAAAATAAACTTCTTTTATAAGTACTAACTTGAGGTCAGGATCAAGGAGGTACTTACGTTTCTTCAATAATGTTGCACTGCTGGAGTTTTACAGTACATTTGTACTGACCATGTTACATGTTTTTCACCATAATTGTTCTTGTTTTGAATAAAATGGTTTGTTTCCCAATTTAAAAAAGAGTTAAGAGGAACAGTTGTATTCATTTCACCCACTTAAAGGGACATGGATCCCTTCATAACATAATGAGATATCTGTCTCATTCAGTAGATTACTATCTGTATGAGACGGATGTCTCATTCTCACTGAAGGAGAATCAGGCAGAAGGATGGTTGTTACTATGAGCCAGGCAGCCATCTTGTGCAGAATATTGGTTCACCAGTAAATAGAATAGATTTTTACTAGATGTGCAAAGTAGAGTTTACATAGAATTCCAAGAATGCGTGGCAGATTAGAAAGCTAGCAATAAAACCAGGCAGAATCCGGCCGGCTCTTGGCACAGAGAGACAGGGAGATTTATGAATGAGGCAAGGTTATTGAGATGTGCGGAGGAACAAAGAAAACCTAGAAGACAGACCGGCCCCAGGCCATCTGAATAAACATAGCCGATAGGGAGGGAGGCACTGCTCTGAGAAAGACAGCACCACAAATCACAGACTGTCAAACTAACGAGAAGTGTATCAATTTGTAGTTATATGTGGAATGTTCTTTGTGTTCGAGTTAATGATGGGAGGTATTAACCCACGTGGGGTGGAATAAAGTGTCATAGGGAGGTGGGCTGATGGGGATGTACCTAATTATGTATTTGGGGCATAAAACCTCATGTCACTGTGTAATCGAGGCTCACTCTTTGCGATTCAATCCTGTGTGAGCACTTGTGTGACGACACAATAAACTCTTGCCTTTCCTGAAGAGACTCGTGTTTGGACAATCCTTGCTTGTGTCTGGTCCGGCGCCGTTAATGAAAGTGAACCTGTTTTTGTCCGCCTACATTTCTGGGGTCTCGATAGCCGGGATAACGGGCCTTTTGCCAAGACACAGGCAACGGCTGCTGAACACAGTGCGGCGATATTGACTGCAGGTGCACGAGAATCCCGATGGTTGGGGGCGTCCGTTGAAGGTGAGCTGACATCTGCAGGCGCCAAGCAGGATTTCCTGTACAGTGGACCTCATCTCGTCCCAAACGGACCCCCCCGGCCCGGGAAGCTGGGACACCCGAGTCCGAGGAAACAGCGAGCAGCGCCGGCGATAGGTAACGTGTCTTCTATGTTTTGTATGTCTAAAAGAAATACCGGTATCTAAGGGAAACGTCCGACTGAGATAGACGGATAAGAGGATGCGATGGCCACCATCCTATTGGTATATCTAGCCCGCCGCTGATAGCGCTGACATTGCTAAGGAGCCAGAGTGGCTAGCGGGTGTCTGGATTCGGGGGAATTGAATGCCAATCAAAGTGTAGTTCTGTAAGAGAGGGAGAAGTAGCTACGTGGAGTTGCATAAGTCAGTAGTCAGTGTTTTGTAAACAAAGCTTCGCCACGTGGGTAAAAGGGAAAGGAGGAGGGATTTTCTGTGACTGGGCTAGGAGCCTGAGTCAGTGCTGGTGTGTACGCCGTGTAGTGAAAAGGGCTCATAGTGGAGCCAGCGGTAGCTGCAGAGATAGGGGTGCTGAGTGGGTAGATTATCCATAAGGCAGATTGGAATTGCAGATGGAAGTATAGATAAGGAACGGGGTGCACATAATCACACGCAGTCAAGAGTTAGAGTTCAAATTACGGGGTATAAGGAGCCACAGAAGGGAATAAACACCCTTGGCTAGTAGAAAGAGTTGAAGTGTTTTGTTCTGTGTTGAAAGTATCTGATACGGTATGGGCTGTGAATGAACTGACTCGAGTGCTGTGAGTGAACGTGCGCCTACTCGCTCCGCGAGGAAGCAAATACGAGATTTGACCCCGGACGTACGTTTCCGGCTCAGGCGACTGCAGACGGCTACTGAAGGGGGAAGCGCCTGTAGATACGAAGGAATTGTTGACTGAAGTATCAGACTGTAGATTTTAACTGTTGTTGAAATAATATATCTGTATTGCAAAGAGTACTGTTTTCAAGAGTAATAATGGGTAACGGGTCATCTAAGCCCAAGAAGGTGAAGGAGGGTGAGACGCCCCTAGAATATATGGTGCGGAATTTCGAAGCATTATATAAAACGCATGATTATGGTGTAGAATTGACAAAAGAGAAGTTAAAAGTAATGTGTACAGTTGTGTGGCCGTTATTAGTCCCAGGATGGCCAGAGCAGGGGTCAATGGACCCGGAGTTGGTACAGAAGGTACATTCCCAGGTCACAGAGCAGTACGGACATCCTGAACAGTACCCGTATATAGATATATGGAGATATTGTATTAAAAACAAGAGTCATTTTATAATGATAGCGGGGAAAATAAGAAGCAGGACCCCCAAAATAATGAAGAGAGAGGGAGACCGGTGTTAGATCAACCGGAAGAGAGTGATGGTCTGCCCCCGTCCTATCCATCATGTTATGGGGCAGCTAGGGAAGCTCTGAATGCCGCGGTTGCGCGGGCGGAGAGAGGGAGCAGGCAGCTGCTGTGTCTCGGTCAGCTCCCTCCGCTCCGTCCCGTGTGACTGAGGAAGAAGAGCAGGGCGCAACGGGTGGAGGGGACAGAGAGGCTCCACCAGAGAAGATTGAGATGCCCGATGGGAGTATATATATATTAGTGC
Organism: Leptobrachium leishanense; assembly: GCA_009667805.1. Taxonomy (NCBI): domain Eukaryota; kingdom Metazoa; phylum Chordata; class Amphibia; order Anura; family Megophryidae; genus Leptobrachium; species Leptobrachium leishanense. Next base: position 58,997,086 of record CM019070.1, on the reverse strand, counting down.
CCCACGGGGATGGTGATGATGAAAAGGAGGATAAGGACCAGGGAGTTACCACACGCGCAGCGAATAGTATACATAAACCCCGGGATCCGTACCAACACAATCCCTACAAGAATGCTATGCAGTTGCCTTTGCGAGAGGTGCCAGGCCCCCCATTGGCGGATGGGAATCCAGGGCCAATACAATACACATACGTCCCATTCACGACAACGGATCTTTTTAATTGGAAAACACACACACCACTGTATTCCACAAATCCCGCAGCAGTGGCCAGTATGATAGAGTCAGTTATGCTCACACATAACCCCACATGGGCGGATTGTCAGCAATTAATGTTGACAATGTTTACCACAGAGGAGAGAGCCCGAATAAATAGTAGCGCGCAAAAGATTTTACTCGCCCAGGCTGTAGCAGATGCTAAGCCTCATCCAGAAGCATGGGCAGAGGAACATTACCCCAAAACAGATCCTAAATGGCCGTACAATACAGTTGAAGGAGTTGCCCATCTGCAGACATACAGAACCGCTGTAATTATGGGTGTTAAAGCGGGAGGGAAGAAGCCCACAAACATGGGAAAAATAGCAGATGTGGTGCAAGAGGTTAAAGAATCCCCAAGTGCGTTTCTAGAGAGATTGCTGGATGCGTACAGGATGTATAGTCCTATTGATCCTGAAGCGACGGAGAATCAGAGGTTAATTAACTCTTCGTTTGTGGGTCAGTCACAGAGGGATATACGGAACAAAATACAGAGAATAGATGGGTTTTTGGGGAAAGGTATTAGTGAATTAGTTGAGATTGCTAATAAGGTGTATCATAACCGGGATTTAGAGGAATAAAGAAACAGAAGGGACATACCGGGGTGGTTGGATACATGGGGAATGGTAGAGGACGAGGTGGCCCAGACAGAGGGAGGGCAAGGGGTAGGGGGGCTAGAGGAAGAGGAAGGGGAGCCCCTAGGGAACCCCTAGGACCCAATCAGTGCGCGTGGTGCCGGGGTGAAGGTCACTGGAAAAACGACTGTACTGCATTTTTGGCTAAATTTGGGGGACAGGGTGAAGTTGGGAAACGGGAGGTCAAGCCCCTAATGGCCAGGTTGCAGACGGAAGGTATGGAAGAAGTGAAGGGAATGGAGCGGGGTTTGTGGGACTGGCGGGGACATCATTTGAAGGGCAGGATGTATATTGACGGGGACCTGGGCCCATCCCGCTCGGTAGCCACGAGCCCACGGTCACAATGAGAGTGGGAAATAAAGATGAAGTTTTTATGATACAGGTGCCGAATATTCTGTTGTAACTAAACAAATTGCACCTCCAATGGGAAATGAGGTTGATATTATGGGAGCAATGGGGGTGTCTGCTAAATATCCTTTTCTTGCTTCTAGAAAATGTAGTATGGGTGGGCATAATGTTGAACATGAATTTTTGTATATGCCCGAATGTCCCATCCAACTCCTGGGGCGGGATATCCTCTGCAAATTGCAAGCCCAAATTACGTTCCTTCCCGGGGGTCACGCTCAATTAGACCTGCCCGAGAGTGGCTGCTCTGTTCGGCAGCATAATCCAGCCAGTCCGCACAATCCACAATCTGTGAAAATTGCAGTAGTTATGCCAAGGGAGGAAGAATGGCGCACAGCACCTACTCTGCCTGCCGCGCCTGACCCGCACGCACTACTCCTTGAAATTCCTGGGGTATGGGCGGAGGAAAACCCGCCAGGACTTGCCATAAACATACCCCCGGTATATGTGGAATTAAAGCCCGGCGCAACGCCTGTGGCCCTAAGACAATATCATATCCCACAGAAAGCCAAGCAGAATATACAAATACATTTACAAAGACTTAAAGATAACGGCATATTAAAATTCTGCGTGTCACCATGGAACACACCCCTACTTCCAGTCCTGAAAGAAGGCACACAAGAGTATCGCCCTGTCCAAGATTTACGAGCTGTCAACGAGGCCACAGTAACACTACACCCTGTGGTTCCTAATCCATACAATTTATTGGCGTTAATTCCCGGAGATACACAATATTACACAGTGCTTGATTTAAAAGACGCTTTCTTTTGCATCCGTCTGGCTCCAGCAAGCCAGCCCCTTTTTGCATTTCAGTGGGAAGAATCTACCACGGGGGCGCGCCATCAAATGACGTGGACGCGCCTCCCTCAAGGTTTCAAAAATTCGCCCACGATTTTCGGGTGCGCGCTTAGCCAAGATCTCCTCGCCTTCAACGCTCAGCCAGACAAAGTAGTGTTACTACAATATGTTGATGATTTATTACTGGCTTCCCCACAGAAAAAGACTGTTTATCCGCCACAAAAGCTTTGCTACATCTGCTAAGCCAAGCAGGTTACAGAGTATCTAAAAAGAAAGCACAAATATGCAAACAGAGTGTAAAATATCTGGGCTTCCAGTTAACAGGCACCAAACGTGCACTGGGGGCAGAAAGAAAAGAAGCGGTGTGCCGCATACCCCAACCAAAGACCAGAAGACAAGTCCGTGAGTTCCTAGGAGCTGCAGGCTTCTGCCGCCTGTGGATCCCCAACTTCGCAGACATTGCCAAGCCGCTTCATCAAGCCACCAAGGGGGGAGAACTAGACCCCTTTCATTGGGAAGAAGAGCAAACAGCAGCGTTCCTGAAATTAAAGACTCTGCTGATGGAAGCTCCTGCACTGGGCCTGCCAGATCATAGCAAGCCTTTCCAGCTGTTCGTGCATGAACATAATCAAACAGCAACAGGAGTATTGGTCCAGACCTTTGGCTCATGGCTGAGGCCTGTGGCCTACCTCTCCAAGCAACTCGACCCTGTGGCCTGCGGCCTACCCCCATGCCTGAAAGCAGTGGCTGCCACCGCAATGCTGATAGCAGAAGCAGACAAGCTGACCCTTGGACAAGTTCTTCATGTCAAGGTGCCCCACGCTGTCAAGGCTCTGCTGGATGTGAAAGGAGGTTACTGGTTCAGCAACAGCCGGATGACGAAGTACCAAGCCATGATGTGTGAAAATCCACGGGTTCATTTGGACCTCATCGCTACCTTGAACCCTGCTACTTTACTGCCTGACTGTGAAGAGGATCCAAATCATGAATGCCTCCAAGTCATGGAAGAAGTGTTCAGTAGCAGGCCAGATTTGAAAGACGTACCCCTAGACAAATACGATCTACAGCTATTCACTGATGGTAGCAGCTATATGGATGATGGGAAGAAAGTCTCCGGCTATGCAGTAGTCTCAACAGAAGAAATCATCGAAGCAAAGCCACTGCCAGGCCATACATCTGCACAACTGGCTGAAATAACAGCTTTAACCAGAGCCCTTGAAATTTCTGAAGGCAAAAGAGTAAATATCTATACAGATTCCAAGTACGCCTTCATGACAGTCCATGCACATGGTGCACTCTACAAAGAAAGAGGTCTACTCACGTCTTCAGGACAACAAATTAAATATGCTGCAGAAATCACGGCCCTCCTGGAAGCAGTGTGGAAACCAAGTGCTGTCAGCATCATGCACTGTCGTGGCCATCAAAAAGGCCGTGATGAAATTCCAAAAGGTAACAGACGCGCGGACCAGGCCGCAAAAGCAGCTGCGAAACCGACACCGCCAACAGAAGATCAAGCTAAAGTACTGATCTGCAAGCAAGAGCCTCAACCTTCTATGCCAAATTACGAGTTCTACATGAATTTGAAAAAGTTTGAACCCCACGGTGAGTTCATTGAAATAATATTGCACAAATGGCAAGATGATTATGAACTGTTAGAACTCAATCATGATTATATCCAATGGCTTTTCCCAACCCGGACACAAGGCCGAAATTTCTACTCTACTCCCCTAAATCCGCAAGAGACACGCCTAATGGTTAACACCTCAGAAGTTCAGCAAAGACTACGCAGAGCCTACAAAATGATGCTGAAATTCTTCGGCGTAAAAATAGTGGGGGAGGAGGAAGACAAAGAAACAACTGAAGTTGAACGAGCAGAAAATTTCGCGTCACGTTTTGAAAATTTGACAATGAATCCTCACAACAATCTACGAATCACACGAATACTGCACAGTCTGGGAGAATTGGGAGCAGAAGAATATCAAGTCCCACTGGTGAGGTTCTTCCTCAAGGAGATCCTTATCAAGAACAGACTGCCAAGAATGAAGAAAAGTGCAATGAACTTTTTCATACCAGCAGTAAGAGATTCACAAGACAGACAAGATTTGCTATTTTTCGCATGGCGATACTATTTCCCAAAAGAAGAATTTATCTGGGGAAATCATGGAGAATTGGCACGATACAAACCAAAACCAGTGGTGGCTGCACTCCTACCGGCACCACTGAGTGAATGGACACCTGTGTACTCAGAGAAAGAAAAGAAGTGGCTGACAGAAGAACCCGGAGGGTATGGAGAAGATGGATGGTTCCAGATGGAGAATGGACGAATAGTCCTACCAGCAACACTGGCTCCTGAAATCGTAAGAGCACTTCACGCAAGTACCCATGGAGGGAGAGAAATGATGGAGCAACAGTTGGAGCCACATTTCTACGTACCAGGAATGTCAGCAATTTGCAAAGCCACAGCTCAGCAATGTGTAACATGTGCCAAAAACAACCCGAGAACAGGTCCATCTCAACCCCCAGGGAAACAGCCAATCGGGCTATCCCCAATGGCATCATTACAAATAGACTTTACAGTGCTGCCACCCTGCAAAGGATACAAATATTTACTAGTGATGGTGTGCACTTTAACAGGATGGGTGGAAGCCTTCCCAACGAGAACTGAAAAGACGACGGAAGTGGTAAAGAGCCTGATGAAAGAAATAATACCACGTTACGGACTTCCACTCGAGATAGGGTCGGACAATGGCCCTGCATTTATCCAGAACTGTTTACAACAACTTGCCCGGCTACTGGGCATCACCTGGAAGCTACACACTGCCTACAGGCCCCAAAGTTCGGGAAAAGTTGAAAGAATGAACCGTACCCTAAAGACTTTGATGTCCAAACTGTGCCAAGAGACGTCACTAGGCTGGTTGGACTTGCTGCCGATAGTCCTCTTGCACATTAGGTGCAGACCAACCCCCCAATTGAAACTAAGTCCGTACGAACTTATGTTTGGACGGCCAACCCCTTGATTAATGGACTAAGGGGGGACCTTCGGGCATTGGGAGAAACTAAACTAAATGATCAGGTAGTAATGCTGGGTAAATCAATGCAGAAGTTAAATACTTGGGTGGGGGATAATATACCGCATTTTCTGTATCCTTCATTGCATAAGTATTGTCCGGGTGACTCAGTATGGGTAAAAGAGTGGAAAAATGATCCACTGGGTCCAAAATGGAGAGGTCCTTACCTTGTCCTGTTATCAACCCCTACAGCAGTAAAGGTTGCCGAGGTGGTCCCGTGGATACATCACTCCAGAGTGAAAGCAGCTGCAGCTAGTCCTGAGCCAGCATGGAAGGTCGTTACCGACAAGACCAATCCGTTGAGGCTGAAGCTGACAAAAACCACAGCCATGAGCACCTAAATGATCCTAACCCCGATGATTCAGAGGATCAACAAGTGGGTGTTTTGATGGGCACAGGCCCTGACCACCCGCCAGCGGAGATGGGTGTTTTGATGGGCACAGGCCCTGACCACCTGCCAACGGGGGATAACCACAGGGTGCTTTTTAGGGGCTCAGCCCCCACCCTTGATCGTCCAGAAATGTTCTTCACTTTTGAAATTCCGGTGGAGAGGGATTGGGTTTATGTGACTGTGAAAAGAATTGCCCAAGGAATTCTGACACTAGGGGCATTTGTGGTGCTGATTTTATATCTTGCTAATCTGATTTATGGACTCTCACGTGGAGCACGCCCCAATTGTACAAGCACCGCTGGGAAAGTGGATATTTCCCATATCTGGAATGGTACGCACCCGGTGATGGAGAACCGTACCATGTGGAGACAAAAACGAGAAGTATCATCCGAGATATTGCCAAGAGGACATTTACTTGTGCAATTCAAATATGACTATGCTAAAAAGTCTGGGCAAACCGCATGCTGGGTGTGTAGTAGACTGCACCCAGAGACAATTCATATACCATTTGCCTCTGTTCCAATGAATTTGAGTATGTTTGTATCAGGGAATGTCACAATACATGCTGTCGACGCACCAAGGGTAAAGACAGAATCAGTCAGTCCCGGGTACCCCATAATAGGACCAGTGTATCCACCAGAATGGTGTTTTCAACTAGGACCAGACAAAGAAATAGATAACGAGGGTGGGTTATGTAACTCAAGTCAGTTCAACTGGACATCATACATTTACATATTCAAGACAGGACAAAAGGCGAATTATTTATATATACGATGCAGGCAATTCACTAGAGGCCAAGAGGCGGTGATTGGGAATGTGACCAATGGGAGGCAGGGTGCAGTGGATATGATGAGACGGCTGAGACACTTTGCGATAGAGATATCAAAGGGAACACTACATTCATCACCATTTATAGTGAAAGGAGGGTACCAGGTGTGCTGTGAAAGGGTGTGTTACACATGGGTACCACCAACAATAACGGGAATGTGTTATTTGGCTAAGCTGGTCCCAATCCAGAGACTAAGGGGAGAAGACACAAACAAAGACACAGAACTACACCCTAGGTACCCACTGGTGTTTGAAAGACCGAAGAGAGAATTGTTTGCGAAGATGGATCGAATATGGGCATGGTTGCCAGCATGGACTGGATGGGGAGGAGAGATGATGAGGAGATTGAATAGCTATGTCAATCTGATGGATGAGATTCTGAATAGGACCAGTATGGATATCCAGCTGCTGAATCTGGAAATGCGTGAGTTACGAAAGGTGCAGATGATACATGATATGGCGCTCGAGCAGATCAGTGCGGCCTTGAATGGATTGTGTGAAATGACAATGCACTATGAATGTTGCACCTTCATCAGAAACACTACACATGAAGTCCCAGATTATTACCAGGTAATTCAAGATCACCAAGAGAAGGTAGCACAGTTGCAGGGTATAGCCAGGAGGATTGCTGCCGAAGGCTGGAATCCGCTCCGTGGGTTTGGAGCAATGGGAGAATGGTTTGGTTCCATCTTGAGATTTATCTCACGGATTGGATCCATGATACTCATGATAGTGGTGATCTTGATCATAGGGATACTGATATACCGCATAGGGCTATGCATATGGCCACTGTGCAAGACAGCACTGACACCCACACAAACAGAAGATACCACTGATAATTCCACAGGGAATGTTCCCAGTGAACGGAGAGCCCCCCCAGTATGCAGAGATTCAGGATAGTGGAGTGTAATGGCTACAAGTGCCAGGAAAGAGATCCTGACACTTGAGCCAAGGGGGGAATGAAGGAGAATCAGGCAGAAGGATGGTTGTTACTATGAGCCAGGCAGCCATCTTGTGCAGAATATTGGTTCACCAGTAAATAGAATAGATTTTTACTAGATGTGCAAAGTAGAGTTTACATAGAATTCCAAGAATGCGTGGCAGATTAGAAAGCTAGCAATAAAACCAGGCAGAATCCGGCCGGCTCTTGGCACAGAGAGACAGGGAGATTTATGAATGAGGCAAGGTTATTGAGATGTGCGGAGGAACAAAGAAAACCTAGAAGACAGACCGGGCCCCAGGCCATCTGAATAAACATAGCCGATAGGGAGGGAGGCACTGCTCTGAGAAAGACAGCACCACAAATCACAGACTGTCAAACTAACGAGAAGTGTATCAATTTGTAGTTATATGTGGAATGTTCTTTGTGTTCGAGTTAATGATGGGAGGTATTAACCCACGTGGGGTGGAATAAAGTGTCATAGGGAGGTGGGCTGATGGGGATGTACCTAATTATGTATTTGGGGCATAAAACCTCATGTCACTGTGTAATCGAGGCTCACTCTTTGCGATTCAATCCTGTGTGAGCACTTGTGTGACGACACAATAAACTCTTGCCTTTCCTGAAGAGACTCGTGTTTGGACAATCCTTGCTTGTGTCTGGTCCGGCGCCGTTAATGAAAGTGAACCTGTTTTTGTCCGCCTACATCACAATGAAAAAAAAGAAATGAAATATTTGTTTTTAATGTATATTTACCTGAATCTGCTCTTTCTACTCGCTGTCTCTGCTTCATTTCTAGAAACAAAGCAAATACACTCCAGACATGCGCACAAGCAGAAAGGATTCTTTTGTCGGCACTTGTGTATGCCCAGAGTTACACAAGCACTAGCAGAAGTATTCGCTTCTTTTGTCACCTGTGCGCATGTCTAGCGTGCGTTTCTGACAGTGCAGAGAAGTGAGCGAGATAATGGGGGGAGGGAGCAGCAACAGGTCAGTATGTATTTTAAAAAAAATATTTAATAAATTTTTTCATTTTAAGAATGAAGCAGCTGTCTCATTCAGATACTAACGGCTCGATTGGTATTACGAGTAAAATCTTCAGCGTCGCTAAGAAAACTCCTTTGGAAGATGTAGTGTTAGCGATGCTGAAGATTTTACTCCAAATACCAAGCATTGATCCGTATGTAATCGAGCCCTTGGCATCTGAACGAAATAGCTGTCTCATTGTGTTAACAAGGGATCCATGTCCCTTTAAATTCATTAAAAGGCAGTTTGTTTTTATTTTTTGTTTTACTATTTTTTCCATTTAAGAAAAGGGAAAGCAGTTTTAAAAAATACAGATTTGAGTAAATAATGTTTTTGTTAAAGGTATGTTGTTAATTTTCTTGATTGCATTCATTTTCTTTTAGTATATTTGTTTTACTTGCACTAATAAGAGAAAACAGTGACTCAGTTTTCTAATAGTACGGGTTTTGTACAAATAATTTTTGTTAAAAATGTGTGAAATTAACATGTTCTTGATTGCATTTATTGAATAAAGTGATTTTAAAAAAAAACTGCATTTTTATTTTGGTTGAATGTAAAATATCAATTTTAGATCAATTGAACTTAATTAAATTAATAGTTAAAAAAAAACAGCATTTTTAGTTTGGTTGAATGTAAAATATCAATTTTCGATCAATTGAACTTAATTAACTTAAAAGTTTAAAACCAAAACAAGATTGTTAATTAGATTCAACTTAACAAGATTGCATTGACTTTATGTAAGTAACTTAAGTTTACTGAAATAAAAAAGGTTACTTAAATTCAACGTAACCTAGTTATGTGGAACCTGTTGACATAAGATTTTTAATTAAATCCAACATATCATTTTTTTGAGTGCAGGTCTCATGGATATTGCCCCAGCTCATGGATATCCTGCCCCCCAGCTCATGGATAATTGCCCCCCAGCTCATGGATAATTGCCCCCCAGCTCATGGAAATGCCCCCCCCCAGCTCATGGATAATTGCCCCCCAGCTCATGGATAATTGCCCCCCCAGCTCATGGATAATTGCCCCCCTGCTCATGGATATGCCCCCTGCTCATGGATATGCCCCAGCTCATGGATAATTGCCCCCCAGCTCATGGATATCCTGCCCCCCAGCTCATGGATATGCCCCCCAGCTCATGGATAATTGCCCACCAGCTCATGGATATGCCCCCCAGCTCATGAATATCCTGCCCCCCAGCTCATGGATAATTGCCCCCCAGTTCATGGATATGCCCCCTGCTCATGGATATGCCCCCTGCTCATGGATATGCCCCCTGCTCATGGATAATTGACCCCCAGCTCATGGATAATTGCCCCCCAGCTCATGGATAATTGCCCCCCAGCTCATGGATAATTGCCCCCCTGCTCATGGATATGCCCCCTGCTCATGGATATGCCCCCAGCTCATGGATAATTTCCCCCCAGCTCATGGATAATTGCCCCCCAGCTCATGGATATGCCCCCTGCTCATGGATATGCCCCCTGCTCATGGATAATTGACTCCCAGCTCATGGATAATTGCCCCCAGCTCATGGATATGCCCCCCAGTTCATGGATAATTGCCCCCCAGCTCATGGATAATAATGCCCCCCCCCGCACTCTCCGCTCATACTTACCTTCCTTCAGCGATGCCGGGAAAGTCTTCGCGCGCTCCTTGGAAGGTCCCCAGCCGCGACCACGTCGGACCATGTGATCGCTGCTGGGGTCCTTCCAACGAGCGCACGCGCAAAAACTTTCCTGGCGTCGCTGAAGGAAGGTAAGTATGAGCGGAGAGCAGCTGCAGGGCCTGTCCGAATGCTCTATCTGCATTCGGACAGGCCCTGCAGCTGCTCACTTTGTTTATACTTACCTTCCTTCAGCGACGCCGGGAAAGTTTCCTGTGCGTGCGCTCGTTGGAAGGACCCCAGCCGCGATCACATGGTCCCACGTGGTCGCGGCTGGGGTCCTTCCAAGGAGCGCGCGCGCGCAAAGACTTTCCCGGCATCGCTGAAGGAAGGTAAGTATAAACAAAGGGTGGAGAGCAGCTGCAGGGCCTGTCCGAATGCAGATAGAGCATTCAGACAGCCGCCGCAGCCCCTCGGATACCGGCAAGCCGGCTCAATGCCGGCTTCCGGTATCGGAAAAAAATATCGGAGGTACTGCACGAGTACCAAGTACTCCTGCAGTACCCAGTATCGGCACCGATATCGATACTAGTGTAGCGCTCACTCCCGGAGGAGCTGCTGAAAATGAACCACGGGTCAGTCTCCCCGCACTAGGGAATAAATATACTCCAGCACCGTTGTGGATTTTATAAATTATATAGTTTACTAGAGTAAAAGGCATATAATGAGACACGGTGTTCATAGATATATTTACAGTATTTCGTATCGCGGTAAACGCGCAGCGGAAAACAGAAATACGAGGCTTCGTATTTCGGAAAAATGCGCAGCCGAACAGAAAAATACAATGCTTCGTAATTTCGAGAAACGCGTAGCGGAAAGAGAATACAATATTTCGTAATTCGAGAAACGCGCAGCGGAAAACAAAATAATATGCGAATCTTTACCCCTTTTTGGGATATTAGGGAGTGAGTCCCGCACAGGTTAAGTCCCGGACTGTAAGTGTATGTGTGTGTTATGGTACCCGGGTACTATTCAACTGGCCAGTGAATTTCTTAAAGCAATGTCTTCAACTAGTCAGGTTGGGGCCCTGTGGGTTTTAGAAACAAACAGCAGCGTGCTTTCTTGCTTTATAAACTGGCCTTGGAGGCCTCTCACCCATCCGCTCGAAGACCAAGGCTCCGCTGACCCAGGACGTCTCTCCGCTCGATGCCGCGCTGGGATACTGGCTACTGGATCCGTTGTCTGGCTCTCCCTGCTCCGACCGTGACTTGTCCAGTTACCGTCTGCTCTCCCATCCGATGGACCTGCGGTACTCCTCACTCGGGGGTCCTCTGGCTTCCTTGATAGCAGCTTGGGTGATGTCTGTAGATCACTGGGTCTCCTTCTTACAAGGCTGGATAACCCCACTTGGAATCCTGATAGGCCGCACCTGCGCTCCGGCCTAGTCACTGTTCCGCTCTGCAGCACTGTGTCCTGTCTCTTTCACTCCCTGGCGCGCTCTGCCAGCTATCTCCACGAGGCTCAGGATGTACCTCGGCGTGTCCCACCCACTTCCTGTGTCCGTTCCCAGAGCATGCCGGGAAATGTAGTCCCAATGTTCAGTGTCTCTTATCGCGCTTGTCTCCCTCCGGTGGCCAAAAATAAGTACTGCCACAGTAAGGATTTAAACACAGCGCTACACTAGTATCGGTATCGATGCAACCCTAATATATATATAACAAGACAAAAAAGGTTTGCACTCACGGTTCACCAACAGCTCTTTAGTACCCGGTGCTCAGCAATGGCCTCAATGAATATCAAACTGCAAGTATGCCAGCAATCCAGGGTTTTTCAGAAAAATTTAAATTTATTGGTCCATAATCATCAAGGTTTCGGCTCCTAGCACAGAGCCTTCCTCAGGACAGACATATATTTACAAAAGCATGCACTGTTTAAATAATCACCACAATTACAATAATTAGAGCACCAATTACTCAGCACCCGGTGTGTAGAAGCCTCGGCGTGCTCCCCCTGTCACTGCACATGCGTCGACCTCCGACGCTGACTACTGACGTCACGCTGGTCACCCTGACAACCCCAGCACGTACCCAGATCGCGGTGTTCTCACCGCCGGCTCCCTAACGCTCGTACATTTACACCACCAGAGGGTGGCAACTGTAGAAAAACAAACAAAAAAAAACACCACCACCTTCTGCTGTTACAAGCAGTATATTAAAAACAAAGGCAGCTCCTGGTTACACTTGATGCTATATAAACAATTTATGCACATCACTGTCATTTACATAGACCCTGTTATACCAATTTACACCAGCTACATATTTCTCTCATTGAGTCCATTAGGATGGACTGTGTCCAACCTATGGGTCCATTGAGCCTCTTTCTGGAGGAGTACTAGTGTTCTATCCCCCCTCTTCTCAGTGGTGGAACATGGTCGATGGCCCAAAACTTAAGTGAGGATAAAGGGTAGCCAGACTCAAGAAAGTGCCTGGCCACTGGTTTATCTGATCTTCCATCTCTATAGGCTGTCCTAATGTTCGATCTATGGTTCCAAATCCTCTCACATAACTGGGTAACGGTTTTACCTACATATGCAAGGCCACATGGGCACAAAATTTCATAAATCACAAATTCCGTCTTACACGTAATTGAATGTTTAATGGAAAACCGCTTCCCCGTGTGAGGATGTTGGAATATCCTTAACGGGGATCATGTGACCGCAAGTAACGCAGCCTAAGCCTCTCTTGCAACCCCAATTCCGAAACCGCTCTGGTCTCTGTTCTAAACTTTGAACAGGATCCGTCCGGACCAATAGGTCCTTTATGACAAAAGATCGACGGAGCGCCAGTAAAAACCGGTAAGTATGGTTAGACAATCAACATGTCCATCTGTATTTCTTCTAAGTCCTCTCAGAGTCTGCTCTTTTCAGCATACATAAAGTCTCTACAGTGAAGAAAAGAGCCAAAAATAGTGCAATATGTAGAGTCAATTACAGTAAGGGATTATAGGCGGTTGTTCAACTCACATATTGTAGAGCCTGACCTAGGCTCGAGGGTAGATCACAGATATGGGTCTTCAATTGTATTCAGGTGCCCATAAACCTCCAATGTTCGTGGTCTTCAAACGAATTTCTCCTGCAGTGATTAACACAGAAATACCAAAGCACTCCCCTAGTGCAACACCGTTACAATATATTGGAAATAAATGTGTATATGTATCACACTCACATGTAATTGAGCCGCATTTGGCTCCAAGATAGCGCCTAGGAATTATAAGGTAATTCCAAAACCTTCTTTTAAGTATCAGGAAACAGCAGTAGAATAAAATTATTTTAATACATAGTAAAAATATATATTACCAGAACGCGTTTCGCTCCTTAGAGCTTCTTCAGCTGGTATCAATAGTCTTATGTCTGCTGCTCCCTTATATACTTTTTATATATAGGGAGTATATTTAAAAGGAAACAAAGTAGCGAAACTAGAGGACATAGTCTTAGATTAGAGGGGCAAAGGTTTAAAAGTAACATCAGGAAGCATTAATTTACTGAGAGGGTGGTGGATACATGGAACAATGTATAAAAAAAATCTAATTTGAATGAAATATCACACACATCTATGTTATTATCAATGTCTGAATATTCCAACAGTTATTTTGGAACTATCACAGCCTTCAAAAACTCCAAACCAACAAGGTGCAGTGTAATTGCCTAAGGCGAGTCATTTTTGGTCATTGGATGACCGATTGTTGTTTTAATAATAAAGGATATAATTTGTAATTAATCAATAATAAAGGAAATGTGTTCATAATACAAGGAGGGATATTTCCTCTTTATTGGGGAGTTTACCCGGTTCAAAGTATCCATGTAATTGGGCAGACTAGATGGGCCAAAAGGTTCTTATCTGCCAACATTTTTCTATGTTTCTATGTTTTTAAAAAATCCTAACAAATTATTTATGAGTTAATTAACATCAGGTCAAATCAATTAAAATCACTCAAATCAATTAAAATCGCATATGGAACCAATGATTACCTTATCATGTCAACATTTACTATGTCAGTGCTGTTTTAATTAGCCATGTGGTTTTCCATCTAAGCTCATATATGGCAGCGTAATTAAAGCCATATTTTATGGTAACACAGCTTATTATGTGGGGATGTTAGTAATATAATTATATAAAATCAACATTTTTAAGTGATCTTAATTTAACATATATAGAGTCCCTAATTACACAAAGGCATCTTCACTGCCCTTATCCACTCCACATTCCGCTGCATATAATTTTACAGATCATTATCGGCCGTGTGCTACGGCATATGTGTGCAGCACACCATATGGAACTGAAACTTCGACATCTATTCTGAGTACTCTAGATAGAAGGTGGTGATCTGTGCTCCGTCCCCTGCTCCAGCCTCGGTGCCCGGAGGGCACCCGTCCGGGGGGGTACTGTAACGGTCCACCCAGGGTACCTGTATTGCACACCTAGCTCTAAGAACTTTGCCCTGGATCTCTTTTTCTTGGATTCCATTCCAGGTTTTGCCCAGGCTCAGCACCTTGACCAGGCTCATGAAGATCCAGCCTGGGTCTTCCTTTTCCAGCCCTGGAGTTCCAGCTGAGGCCCATCCATGATTAAGCCTCCTTAAAAGGCAGAGAGACCCAGCTAGCAGTGGTTCTGCATTGTGCTCCCTGACTGAGGTCACTTGGATGTGTGCAAACCTGCTCTACCTGAACCAGGTAATCCTATTGCTTTATAGTGTATGCTCC